>CM053563.1:9762046-9816183 GCA_028646485.1 Cryptoprocta ferox | reverse complement strand
AAAGGAGGAGCAATGCTGGGGGGGCGGAGGTGGAGGGATGCGAAGAGGGAAGTCCGAGAGGGAAGGGGCTGGGGGCTGGAAGAGAGTTAGTGAGGTTAAGATCTTGCAGACTGGAGGTGTGGGGGGGAGAAAGGTGGGGGGGACAGGGAGAGGCCTGGCAGGGGCGGGCGTTTGGCCACTCCCAGCTCGGCCAGTGCTTTCATCTCGGATTCTCCCTCCCTCCTCTGTGAAATGGGGCTGGTCCACAGTGCCGCCTTTAGAAAGCTGTCCTCAGGGTCTCAGGAGTTTAATGGGGCTGAGAACGGAGGCCCCCCCCCCCCGGGAGCTCCTGATGGCTGTCAATGATCGTTACTCCCGTTGGTAAGGAAGGGAGCGCTGAAACACAGTAGTGGGGTTCAAGGAACTCCTTCCCACCTTCTCCATTGTGTCTATTAAGGATACGAATACGTAGGACAGACTGGAAAGAGCATCAACAGGTTGGACCCATGCTCCCAGAGGATGATCGGGGGCGCTACCTGATTTCAAAGGAATACAAACAAGTGATCTTTGTTTGTATGTTTATTTTTGTTTAAATTTATTTATTTTGAGAGAGAGAGACAGAGCACACGAATGGGGGAGGGGCAGAGAGAGAAAGAGAGAGAGAATCCCAAGCAGGCTCCACACTGTCAGTACAAAGGCCAAAGTGGGGCTCAAACCCACGAACCGTGAGACCATGACCTGAGTCGAAACCAAGAGGCGGACGGCTAACCGACTGAGCCACCCAGGCGCCCCTGTTTGTTTATTTTTGAGAGAGAGGCAGCGGGAGCGGGGGAGGGGCACAGAGAGAGGGAGACAGAGAATCCCAAGCAGACTCCGAGCTGTCAGCACAGAGCCCGACGTGGGGCTCAAACCCACAAACCACGAAATCATGACCTGAGCCGAAGTCGGACGCTTAACCGGCTGAGCCACCCAGGCGCCCCCAAAAAAAGTGATCTTCGTGCTGTGGTTCTAGGCTTGGCACCAGAATATTTTCATTATCAAATTCTGAATCGAGCACTCCGGTGCGCCTCCCGGATGGGGCGCCTCTTGATAGCAACCCCAAAGCCAAGTAGGGTCTGTCCCCGCGGTCCGGACCGGTCATGCCTGCTTTAGAATGTGCCACAGACATCAAAGCCACCATCGTGGGAAAACCAGAGAAAACATCCTTTACGGAAGCCTCGCGCGGTGTTGGCCGTGAACCTGAGAGGAGATGATCGCAGGGACGGTGTTGGAAGGGCTCCTAATACCGAGCGGCACATCAGGAAAAAATCATCCACCTCCGTACTTCAGTCGTGAGAGCATCCTTCATGCTGTGAACCACATTCTGCAGCATCTTCTGTGATCGCTTATGTGACTCAGAAACAACTAGGGGCGCCTGAGCGTCGGATTTCGGCTCAGGTCATGATCTCACAGCTCGTGAGTTCAAGCCCCGCGTCGGGCTCTGTGCTGACAGCTCAGGGCCTGGAGCCTGCTTCTGATTCTGTGTCTCCCTCTCTTTCCACCCCTTCCCTACTTGCACTCTGTCTCTTTCTCAAAAAAATAAAATAAGAACATTTAAAAAAAGTTTCTTAAAAAAAAAAAAAAAGGAACAACTGGAAACACGGCTTTGTGTGTCTGCAGTGAATCCCTCCCGAACTCCGTGCCGGCAGAGATAGAAACTAGTTTTAATGTAAAATGATATTCCCGTTAATAACTTACTCATTGCAGATACCTAGTAGACCGGGTAGCGGTTCATTTGGAAATTTTATGTATTTTACATAAAATTCTCAGTATTTTACCAAAAAAAAAAAAAAATCCCAACCAGTGAGTCAAATTTAAGAGAAACCTCCAGTCCATAATCACACTACAACAACAGGCAATAATGAGGAAGGAACCAAGTGAAACCCCAGGGTTGGGAATCACCAGAATGATGATAGATGGTCAAGGGGCGCCTGGGTGGCTCAGTCAGTTGAGCATCCGGCTTCGGCTCAGGTCATGATCTCACGGCTCATGGGTTCGAGCCCCGGGTCGGGCTCTGTGCTGACAGCTCGGAGTCTGGAGCCTGTTTCGGATTCTGTGACTGACTCTCTCTCTGTCCCTCTCCCCTGCTCATGCTCATGCTCTGTCTCTCTCTCTCGAAAATAAACAAACAGTAAAAAAATATATAAATGAGAGAGATGGTCAAGATGGATTTGGAGTCATCCCTGTGTGAAAGCCGTACCATTACAACTGCGTAACCTTGAGCCCATCACTTCGCTTCTCAACATGCTCAGCCCTCCCCTCGTCCATGAAGCCCTCCTTAACTGCTACCCCAGACTGGGGCACTCCTTCTGGGGTGCCCCATCCCAGCCTGGCCCGCTCTGGGGTGCCAGTGCATGGGGAATGCTGTCTTCCCCCTGGACTGTGTACCCCATGAAGGCAGGGCTGGGGCCGTCTCAGTCATGCTCGGGTCCCCAACACTGCCCATCATACTGCCAGGCAATGCATTCACTTCCCAGTAATAATAATACTATTTACCAAGCAGCTATTATGTGCCAAGTACCATTTTCTGCATAATCTCATTGCCTGTGAGCCTATCGTTATCCCCAGTTGACAGGCAAGGAAACTGAGGCACAGATGTGGCCAAAGCCCCCCAGTAGCTCAGAGTCAGAGCTGGGATTTGAACCCGGCCCTCCTGTACTCTCAGCCAGCTCCCCCCGCCCCGCTCCGCCCCCTGCTGCTGAGCTGTGCAGCGAATGACTGCGGGCCAGGACTAACCGGTCCCTTTCGCTCCCCTCCGCAGCGCAGCCGGAGAACAGGGCTGAGCCCGAGGAGGTCCCGCTCGGCCCGCTGGGCCCGGAGCCCGTGCCGGTGGCCCGCTGCATCGCCCGCGGGGGCCGCCCGCCCGCCCGCATCTCCTGGTCACACCCCGGCGGGAAGGCCAATGAGAGCCTGGTGCCGGGACACCTGCCCGGCACGGTCGATGTCGTCAGCGTCTTGACCGTAATTCCCTCCAGCCAGGAGGACGGCCACAATGTCACCTGCCGGGTGGAGCATGAGAGCTTCGAGGAGGCCGTCCTGCTGCCCGTGACCCTCGCTGTCCCTTGTGAGTGCACCCAGTGTGAGCAAGGGCAGGGCCTGCCACGCAACGGCATCCGCACCGCCACGTTGTCTACGGGGGCCCCGCGCCCCAGACAACAGTGTCCTTCATTGCCTGTATCACTTCTCTGTCTGCACGGACACCCCACCCTGTCTCTCCCTTGAGCATAGTCTACACACACCGTCTCCACCCCCTTCCCGAGCCAGCTGTCTACACTGACCTCACCCATTGCTCCAGTGTTTCCTGCGTTTTCTACGCTGTTTCCCCGTCGTCGGTGTGGCACACGGGCCACAGACAGCGCTGCCCCCATCGTCTGCCTCAGTCACTTGGCCACCAGCTGTGGGAGGTTGTCACTGCCCCCCGTGCTGTCTAGACTGGCTCCTATGACCTCTGTCGACATTGACACCTTCCATTTTCTCTGCTTGTTCTCCTCAGTACTCTCACACTGACTCCCGATATTGTCTACACTGGCTCATCTAAGGGGCTGTGTCCTCTCTTCACTGTCTATACTGAGTACTCCCTCCAAGTAGTTGCTACACTGATTCCCTCAGGCATTGTCTACACTGGAGACCCTCCCTCAACTTTGCCCCTGGTCTGAGGAAGGAGGGGATCGACACTGGCTCCTCCCCACAAAAACAACAACAACAACACTCTGTCTCATTGGCCTTCCCCCTGGGGACTTTGAAATGCCTTCCCAGCCAATCGCATTTAGGATGGATAAACAGCAGCTGAAGCTGGGTCACCCAGGGTTCTTCCTTCAGGACTTGCCAGAGCCTTGAATATGCTCCTATGAGTCTAAGAGGCCTTTCCTCACGGGACACCCAAGGCACAAAAGCACCAGGAGAACGAGCAGAGAGAAACAGGTGCTGAGCAGCTTTCTCAGCACCCTGCTGTCTCCCACCCTGCCGAGGGCTTCTGGCCTCTTATTCTCTAAGGGCATCCGTTGCCCCAGGCCCCTGACAGGCCTAGCTTGAGCTGTTCCCAAAACCCATTGAGGCCTTTCCTCATTATGACATGATCCCACATGTCTTTAGGCCCCTCTGAAGGGTCCTGGTCTCTGAGCCTGTGTGTCTGTTTCCCTCAGACCCCCCCGAGGTCTCCATCTCCGGCTATGATGACAAGTGGTACCTCGGCTGCAGGGAGGCCGCCCTGAACTGTGACGTCCGCAGCAAACCAGAGCCCACGGGCTACGACTGGAGCACGTGAGTCCTGGGTGGGGCCTGGAGCCCTGGGTCTGAAGGAGGAGGGGGCTGGGGACTGGACCCCTGGGTCTGAGGGAGGAGGGGCTGGGGGCCTGGATCCCTGGGTCTGAGGGAGGAGGGGCTGGGGGCCTGGAGCCCTGGGTCTGAGGGAGGAGGTTGGGGACCTGAACTCCTGGGTCTGAGGGAGGAGGGGCTGGGGGCCTGGACTCTGGGTCTGAGGGAGGAGGGGCTAGGGCCTGGACTCCTGGGTTTGAGGGAGGAGGGGGCTGGGGGCCCTGGACCCCTGAGTCTGAGGGAGGAGGGGCTGAGGGCCTGGACCCCTGGGTCTGAGGGAGGAGGTTGGGGACCTGGACTCTGGGTCTGAGGGAGGAGGGGCTGGGGGCCTGGACTCCTGCGTCTGAGGGAGGAGGGGCTGGAGGCCTGGACCCCTGGGTCTGAGGGAGGAGGTTGGGGACCTGGACTCTGGGTCTGAGGGAGGAGGGGCTGGGGGCCTGGACACCCGGGTCTGAGGGAGGAGGGGCTGAGGGCCTGGACCCCTGGGTCTGAGGGAGGAGGTTGGGGACCTGGACTCTGGGTCTGAGGGAGGAGGGGCTGGGGGCCTGGACTCCTGCGTCTGAGGGAGGAGGGGCTGGAGGCCTGGACTCCTGCGTCTGAGGGAGGAGGAGGGCTTGAGAAAGTAAAAAGAGAGAAGTTGACCTTAGGCCCCAGTAAACTTTCTGTGTGGTATGCACAGTTTATGAGGGGGGTTAGTTCAGGTTCACCGTTAACACTTGCTCTTTTCCGTTGTCTGCTGTGAGCTGGTGGTCACCTGACCCCGTGTGATGCCCACACTCCGGGCATAGGAAGCACTATTACCCGAGGTTAAAGAGAAGTTGGGGCCCGGGGCGCCTGGGTGGCTCCGTCCATTAGGCATCTGACTTCCATTCAGGTCATGATCTCACGGTTTGTGGGTTCAAGTCCCACATCGCCCTCTGTGCTGACAGCTCAGAGCCTGGAGCCTGTCTTCAGATTCTGTGTCTCCCTCTCTCTCTCTGCCCCTCCCCTCAAAAATAATAAACACTTTTTAAAAATTAAAAAAAAAGATAAGTTGGGCCCCCATAGGTGCTGTCCTTTGAGGGTTCCCACAGCCACAAGGGGGCAGAAGTGGCTCCAAACCGACCCTCTTAACCTCTGGGCTGTGCCACCGCCCCACCGGTCACCTCCTGTAATCTGCTCAGTCACTTCTCATGGAGCAGGTGCTGTCCCCATTGCAGAGCAATCAGATTTCCTCAAGTTCATGCCAAGGCCAGGGTTAAGAGTGGGGAAAGAAAAAGGCAGAGGGACCAATTGTCTTACATAATTTGTATCGGGCTTTCGTTCTTATGACAAAATAACTTATGACCATTAGAGAAACTTGAGACAATCCAGTTATGAGCCAGAAGAAGAAAACAGCACCCGTAGTCAAGTGTACGCAGCCACCTCCAGAAATATCCACCATTACCCTTTGTTATATATCCTTCCCATCTGTTATTCTCTATGCTTCTAAACAAAAACTGTGCACAATGATGAAACTTTTCCCCTAACACACAAACGCCTTCCGGGGTCCCAGCCCATCAACCCACATCCCCATATCCCCCCAGCATTTCCTCAGGGGAATTTTTAGACATACAGAAAAGATGTTAAGAATTTTCCAGCGAACTCAAAAACCCACCACGTGAATTTTCCCGCTGACATTTTGCTGGACCTGCTCTATCGTGTTTCTGTCCGACGGTCCACCCCTCCCTCCATCCAGCAGTCTTTCACCTTTCATGCATTTCAAAGCGCCCACGGTCCCCTTTCCAGTGCTGCTGGGCCCGTCCTGTGTGCACGCCATCCATTCTTTGTCCGACCCTGAACGTGGGCTCGCTCCCCGTTTGCGGCCACGCGGATGCAGCGGCGGTGACCATCCCCGCCTGTCCATGCCTGTGGATAGCCACAGTCGAGTCTCTACCGCCAGTCAAAGGAATCTGGGTCAGAGCTTTTCCAGCAGCGGTGGCAGTCACCTTTACTGCCCCCACATTTTAGGCACAGGAGCCACGCAGCCAGGTGTCCATCCCAGCTCCACAAAAATGCCCAAAACTCTGAACTGGCGTCTCCTCCATCCATTAAGCCAAAGTGTTTTGACTGTTCACTGTGTGCCAGATCCCATGGGCCAACACAGCTCGGCAAATAACAGACCAAATTCCCTCCCCTCGTGGCGCTTCCATTCTAGTCGCTTCCATTCTAGTCGGGGAGGAAAACGATAAACAAAGTAAGGCTGTAAAGCAGAGTGTGCGGCTGAGGGTGAATGCTGTGCAAGACGTAAAGCAGGGGAAGGGGGGGTGGCCATTGAAACAGGGTGGCCAGCGAAGGTGTCACTGAGGTGACGTCTGAGCAGAGGCCTGAAGGAGGTGAGGGTGAGCTGTGCCGGGACCCAGGGGAAGAGCATTCCCGGCGGAGGGAACGGCATATGCAAAGCCCCTGAGGTGGTGGCATAACTGGAGTGTTCGAAGATGAGTAGGGCCCTGTGGATTCAGAGCCAAGGGGGGAGTAACAGACAGTGTGGGCACTGGTACCCGCAGCCAGCTCATGGGGTCTGTGGCCGGGTATGCACGTGGGGTCTACGCTGAGTGACGTGGGAGCCACAGGAGGGCTCTCAACAGTGCAGGGTGGCGAACGACTTCGTTCTAACGGGATCTCTCCAGCCGCTGCGGCGGAGGCGGGGGGCCCTGTGGGAAGGCGGCAGTAGCAGCCCAGGAGCAGGGGGGGTCAGCCCCGGGGGCGGCCCGGGGAGGACGGCGGAGTGCTCAGAGTCTGGAGAGGTTTCGATGGTGGGGTGGACGGCACCTGGGAGGGGGACTCGGGGAACTTTCGGGGCTTCTCTTGGCTTAGCTCAGAGACGGTGACGTGAGCTTCATACGGTCAGAGCTCACACCTGCCGCCTCCGCCCCCAGGACCCGGGGTCCCGTGCCACCCTCTGCTGAGCCCCAGGGCTCGCGCCTTCTGATCCACACCGTGGACGAGTCCGTCAACGCCACTTTCATCTGCCGCGCCACCAACGCCCTAGGGACTGGCCAGGCAGAACTGACCGTCCTGGTCAGAGGTGAGGAGCCCCCCCCCCCTGGCCGGGTGGAGAGACAGAGGGACCAAAGGGGACAGATCCCACCGGAGGGAGGCGTGCGGAGGCGGTCCCCGGTTAGGGGGCCTTCGGCCACAAGAACGCTCCCCGATTCCCATTCTACCTTTCGCCCCTCCTGGAAGGACCCTCTGTTCACGCACCATCTGGACCATGTCGCCCAGCCTCCTGGCCACACCCGCTCCGCAAACCGAGGCCGGGGTGGTCACCTGAGGCTTGTCCCCAGGGACCCCGAAAGGCCTTCCCAACCACATTAGGCAGCGCTCTGTCAATTGCAGTTGACAGAAGCCCAACTCTAAATAGCCCTAGCCCAAGTCCCAAGTGACGGCCATTGATGCAGCCCGGGTCACAGCCCCCTCCCCCGCCCCGGGAATGCAAGAACCCGTCACAGCAGCCACGGAGAATGGAATGCTCTGATCAGCCTTGTCCGGCTCAAAGTCTCCTGCTAAGAACCACAGGGTGGGGTCAGGTCCCCCTGAACCAGTGTAGACCAAGGGAGGTGGAGTGGTAGCTTCCTAAAGAATACGGAGTAAGGGTTTGGGGGCAGGCGAAGACCCCTGACGTCTGGGACCCCAACCCTGGCTCCTGCTTCTCTTCCAGCAGAATCTCGGAAGGAAGAGCCACAGGGAGGCATGTCCACCGTCCAGATCATTTTCCTGATCCTAGGGATCGTGGTCACAGTGGTCCTGATGATTTCTTTCTGGCGATTCAGACGCTCCCGTGAGTCCTTCCTCTTTGGCGTGTCTCTGCCCGTCGTCCGTGAACGAATGTCCCCGCAGCTGCCGCGGCTGGGCGCCTCCTAAGATTCGTGCTAAGCCCCGCACGTGGCCGCCTCCCACTGAATCCTCAGTGCCTTGGGGTGCCTTGGGGTTCCCCCGTTTTACACACGGGGACGCCAGGTTCGGGGAATCTGGCTCCTTGCCTCACTGATTCCTTGTACAAATGTTTAGGGAGTGGGGCAGCACTGACACCCTAAAGGGTGCCTGATGCCCTCCAGGGCCCCAAGCTCTTTTTTTTTTTTTTTTTTTTAATGTTTATTTTTGAGAGAGCGCGAGCAGGGGAGGGGCAGAGAGAGGGGGAGACACAGGATCCGAAGCAGGCTCCAGGCTCCGAGCTGTCAGCACAGAGCCCGACGCGGGGCCCGAACCCACAAACCATGAGATCATGACCCGAGCCGAAGTCGGACGCTCAACCGACTGAGCCACCCCGGCGCCCCCCAGGGGCTTCACACAGGCTGTTCCCTGCGTGGCGCACCCTCCCCACGGCCCCTTCTGGTGAAGTCCTTTGGCTTCGCGAGGAGACCTTATATACGAGTGACATTTTGCAGAGCTCTCCCTACCTGGCCGTCACTTTCTGCACAACCTCCCCTTGAAAAGAAAGCCCGCTCCTACCCTGCAGATGGCCTCGTGCTGCAAGCCCCATTTTACAGATGAGCAAATGTTTGCTTGGAGAGATGCAGTCAGCTGGAAAGTCGGAGGAGTAGAAAGCAGTTCTGCTGGCTATGAAGCTTGTCCCCTCGACCGCGCGACAAAACTGCCTCCTCCTCCTCCTCCTCCGGGAAGCCCTCCCTGATCTCCCAGAATGAGCCAAGCACCTGTGCTGGGCTCCCCCCACCCCAGCCCTTGCCCCACTCTGGGACACGGTCTCTCCAGTGGCCCACGGTCCCCGGGAGGGCAGAGCCGGAACTGTCATTCATAAGGTCACGGCTGTGTCCCCGGCACCACCTGCCGCTGGGGCCGGGCACGCAGGGGCCACTGGAGGAAGTGTGGGCCAAGTGTGCCATCTCCAGAGACAGACCAGACTGGCTGGGTCGGGGCCTTCATTCTAACTTCTTTACTAATTGTGTCATTGTGGGCAAATGACCTGCTCTCTTTGCCTCAGTTTCCTCATCCGTGAAATGGGAGTAAGCGTACCTGCTTATGCAGGTAACACACCTAGCACGACATTTAGCACATGGTAAGCCACGCACGGGGTGTGCATAAGCTATGATCATTATTTTTATTTTTTTTTTACATTTATTTATTTTTGAGAGACCGATTACTAGTGGGGGAGGGGCAGAGAGAGAAGGAGACAGAATCCGAAACAGGCTCCAGGCTCCGAGCTGTCAGCACAGAGCCTGACGCGGGGCTCGAACTCACAAACTGTGAGATCACGACCTGAGCCAAAATCAAGAGCCAGACACTCAGCCGCCTGAGCCACCCAAACCCCCCCAAAGTGAACATTTCTTATTTGCTGAATAAACCCGCTTGATGGTTGAGGAAACTTGAGGCACCGAGAGGGTACTCAGTTGCCCAAGGTCACACAGCTCCTGAAGGACAGAGCCAGGATTTGGAACCTTCTATCAGGTTCTATCTATAGGTTCCAGAGCCTGTGCTCAGTAGATATGCTTTAGGGGCACTGGGTGGCTCGGTTGGGCGTCTGACTTTGGCTCAGGTCATGATCTCACAGCTCATGGGTCCGAGCCCCGCGTCGGGCTCTGTGCTGACAGCTCGGAGCCTGGAGCCTGCTTCGGATTCTGTGTCTCCCTCGCTCTCTCTCCCCCTCCCCTGATTACACTCTGTCTCTCTCGCTCTCAAAACTAAACATTAAAGAAAGAAAATCTTTAATAAAGAAATATTCATTTATACTCAATAAAGGAAAGAGTAACGGGGAGGCGTATACCCCAGGCCTGTTTTACAAATGTATAAACCACCATGGCGAGTGGCCGCCGCGTGTCGATAGCAGAGCGGAGACTGAGGGCCCGGGGCGCTGCCACCCACGTGTGTCCTGGCCCCAGGCCATCCGGCACTGTCGTCCATCCCTGATAACCTCTCCTCCTCTCTCCCCAGGTCAGGCCCGAAACAGCTCCTCGGCTAATGGGGTGAGTGCAGTGGCCGAGGGGGGAGTGGGGGGAGGACTTCTGCATGAACCGCACACCAACTGCGCGGGCTTGCCCACGGAGGGGGCAGATGTCTCTGGGCATCTGTGGCGCTTACCCAAGAGCCAGCACGGTGGTGGGGGAGCCAGTCCTGGACCGTGTCCCCAGAGGCCGCGAGCAGTGGTTCCCAACCTTTCCTGCCGGCCACACGCCGCTGAGCCGTTTGCTAAGCGTGTCCGCTCCCAGGCCCTCGCCCCCTGAGAGTCCGGTGTGGCGGGGTCTGCACCGGGGATCTGCATTTCCACAGGCGCCCCTTCCCTGCCCGTCAGGACGCCACCTCAATGCTTGTTGGCCTTTGGGCTGAGATCAAGGGAGGATGTGCTGCCCTGGCCCCCAGGGAGGGGTGGGGACAGGCCTGCCACGCGCCAGCTCTGTGCAAGTTGCACACTGGGCTTCGGCGGGGAGGTTTGGTCTGCAAGGGCCCCAAGGCTAACGTTTGACTCTCCGCTTTCCAGTGTATCTCCTACACCGGGGTGAACACTAACGGCAGCTCTTCCCAGGACCTGCCCACAGAGAGCTGGAGGTGACAGTGAGGTGACAGTGTCGTCATCGTCATCGGGACTGCTGGAGAGAGAGAGTGGGGTGGGGAGGACCGGGGCCTCACCGCCGGGTTCTGCCCCAGTGGAGGAAGCCTCCCTCCAAAGGACTGGCCACCTTCCTCATGCCAGACGGACCTCGAGAATGTCCCCTCTGCCCCGCCGTGCCGTGGCAGGTGCGGGTCCGGGTGTCCCCGCTGCCACTCTCCGGTTCAGGCATTCAACTGGAAGGACTCACAGAACCCCAGACAGCGGTAACGCTCACGGGTTCGGGTCCTGACGGCGGGAGTATGCGATTCAGGTCAGCGGCGTGGATGAAAAGCCCCTTGGGCACCGGCCCGTACAGACCCCTCGGCAGCTCCCGGTCGTCTCGCACGGGCGGCACTGATTTCTCCCAGCGACGGTGTGTGACAGCACAACAGAGTCCCGCCGTCCGGGGAGGGACACCCGAGTTTGGACATCCGGAGTTTGGTTGCAGTGTTCTCTGCCAGGGGCCCCGTCGTGGGAGGGACGGCTGACCACCCTTGGAGCTGACCGTAGGCTCCACCTCTGTATCTCAAGGCCCCGCTGTATTATTATTTTTAATTATTTATTATTATCTTTTTAAATTTATATCCAAATAAGTTAACGTAAAGGGTAATAATGATTTCAGGAATAGAATTTAGTGATTCACCACTCACATAGGCCACCCGGTGCTTATCCCAAACAGGTGTCCTCCTTAATGCCCCTCACCTAGTTAGCCATCCCCCCCCAAGCACCCCGCCAGCGACCCTCAGTTTGTTCTCCGTATTGCAGAGGGTTTGTCTCCCTCCCTGCTTTTATATTATTTTGCTTCCCTTCCCACTACATTATTTTTTTAAGTTTATTTATTTTGAGAGAGAGCGCAAGTGGGGGAGAGGCAGAGAGAGAGGGAGAGAGTCCCATGCAGGCTCCGCACTGTCAGCGCAGAGCCCAGTGCGGGCCTTGAACTCACGAACCTTGAGATCATGATCTGAGCATCTTAAGGTCCCACTGTAAATCACACTGTTAGCATAGACTGTCCAGTGCAGCTCACAGCCCCAGGCAAACTAAAAGAACCATCGGCCAAGACACTCCCAAGACCTGAGAGGCTACCTCCCAGAACCAGGGGCAAGGGGCCAAATCTTTCTTTGGGCAAGGTTACCCCTTTCCTGCCTCCTGGGGCCACACAGACTGTTCCAGCTGCCAGAGAATTTTTGTAGGAATTTGACCAATGGCCTTGAACTTCTAAATTTCTGTATCAGTGAAATCCCTGTGGTTACAAGAAATAGCTTGCCGACCCTCAATCCATAAGAGAACCCGAGGCTGGAACTCAGCTGCTCAGGGCCGTCCGAGGAGCAGGAACAACTGGTGGACGTGAACTTGGAGGATGTGAGTTCCAGGCACCTTCTGCCAAGACGCAGATCCCGGGAGATCATCTGTAACCAGTGTGCTGGGGTTGATGGGACCCCCCCCCCCGACCCCCGAGAACGGGAGCCAGTCACCCAGCAAGGCAAGCAGTGTCCAAAACAAGGAGGAAGAGGCCCGGCAGGGGGGAGGGGGAGGGACGGAAACCCGTGCAAAACACACGGACGGCCTCAGACCAGAGAGGATACAGCCCGAGGTCCCAGAGACAGCGCTGACCAGATACAGCCACACGTTTCCTTTAGGACAGTCTCTGATCTTGGGGACCGGCACCAGAATTCCTCTCACAGCAAGGCTGCCTGTTGGGGAACTAGCCTGCAGGGAAGAAGACCTCGGGCCAGGATGCTAACTAAACCAGAACGTGAGACGTGAGCCGCTCTGCAAGAGAGAAGAAGTTCTCAGGCCACAAGGGGGGAGGGGGAGGGCGGGGGGGGGGCGTGTGAGAGAGCTGTGGCCTTGCTCCTACATAAGCCCTGCCCATCCCTCATTAAAGTCAATTCATTACATCTTAGAGTCGCAGTGTGCAAAGGGGGCCTTTTGTGGGGATGGGGGAGGGGCAGAGTTTTATGTGGACTGGCACCCTGGGGGATACAACCAGGGGTGTGGGAGCAAGACCCTGAATCAAGAAGGCCGCAGGGATGCCCCCACCCCCACCCAGGATTCTCAGATGCCCTGGGGAGAGCTCGTTTTCTTTCTCTCTTTAATTTTCTTATGTAATTTTTAATGTTTTTTATATAATTTTTTAAATGTTTATTTATTTTTGAGAGAGGGAGAGAGCACGAGCAGGGGAGGGGCAGAGAGACAGGGAGACCCAGAATCCGAAGACAGGCTCCGGGCTCCGAGCCAGCTGTCAGCACAGAGCCCGACGCAGGGCTCGAACCCACAAACCGTGAGATCATGACCTGAGCCGAAGTCGGACGCTCATCTGACTGAGCCACCCAGGCGCCCCTCTCTAATTTTTTAAACTAGGTCCTATGAAAACATCCCCAAATCGAGTTATTAAAAAAATAAAAGGGGGTCCGCTTTGAGTTCATTTGCACGTAGAGAATAAGGAAAGGGTCCAGCTTCCTTCTTTTGCTTATGGATATCCAGTCTTGCGTGACACTGAGAACGTAACTAATCGTACACTTAAAAATGCCTAATATGGCCCATTTTTGTCATCTCTATTTTCCCACAATTTTCTTTTTAAGCAGGCTTCACGGCCAGCATAGAGCCCAACGAGGGGCTTGAACTCCCGACCCTGAGCTCAGGACCTGAGGTGAGATTGAAGCGGCGGACACCTAACCGACTGAGCCATGCAGACGCCCCTCTGTTTTCCTACAAGTTTTACAAAGTACTAATGTGATATACCAACACCCACCAAATAGTCCATTTGAGATGGGGGAATTGTGTTACCAGAAACTTCCGTGGCTTGAAACACAAAAATTATTCTTACAGCTCCGGAGGTCAGAAGTCCAAAACGAGTCTCACGGGGCTAACATCAAGGCGTCCACAGGGCGGGTTCCTCCGGAGGCCCCGGGGGAGAATCCTTTCCCCCATTTTCTTCTAGAAGCACCACCAGTGTTCCTTGGCGTGAGGACTATCACCTGGCCCTTCCTTCCCCGGCTCCCATGTCCCACCTTCCTCCTCTGACCTTCCCGCCTCCCTCTTTTCTGTGATTACATTGGACCCACTGGGGTCCCCCACAGAGAAGCTCCCCATCTCAAGGTCCTCAATCACACCTGCAAAGCCCTTTTGCCATATAAGGGAACACTTTATCTACCACTCCCAGCACGAGAGCCATGGAACTAGTGTCAGGTGAGGTTATTAATGGACACAGAACAGGGGCACCTGGGTGGCTCAGTCGGTTAAGCCTCCGACTTCAGTGCGTGATCTCACGGTTCGTCAGTTCGAGCCCCATATAGGGCTCTGTGCTGTCGGTGCAGAGCCTGCTTTGGATCCTCTGTCTCCCTCTCTCTCTCTCTCTCGCCCTTCCCCGGCTCATGCTCACTCTCTCTCTCTCTCTCTCAAAAATAAATAAACATTGGGGCGCTTGGGTGGTTCCGTTGGCTAAGCGTTTGACTTCAGCTCAGGTCATGCTCTTGCAGTGTGTGGGTTCGAGCCCCACCTTGGGCTCTGTGCCGACAGCTCAGAGCCCGGAGTCTGTTTCCGATTCTGTGTCTGCCCCTCCCCTGCTCCTGCTCTCTCTTTCTCTCTGTCAAAAATAAATAACCATTAAAAAAAAGTAAACATAAAAAAAGCTTTTTAAATGCACACAGAACACATATATATCCTTTTTTCCATACTAGGTAATGTCTCAGACACACCGTTCTGCACCATACGTTTATTACTAAGATTTCTGGAAATTCTGAGAGTGCCTTTATTTATTTATTTTTTTAATGTGTATTTTTGGGAGACAGAGCGCGAGCGGGGGAGGGGCAGAGAGGGAGGGAGACACAGATCCGAAGCAGGCGAGCTGTCAGCACAGAGCCTGACCTGGGCCTCGAACTCACCAACCACAGCGAGTGCTTTTTAGTCCTTTTACAGTCACATAGTAAGTACCCCCCAGGGGGACATCCAGGACTCTTTCAACCAAGCCCCTACTGGACGGACGTTTGCAGCGTCCCCGCCCTTTTCCCATTACGGGGTTGTAACGAGTGGCCTTGCACACACGAGCGTGGGGCACACACGAGCGTGGGACACACTCCCGGGCGCGGAGTTGCTACTCGGAGAGTCTGCGCCCCCTGCTGTCGCCATAGAGACTGACAGCCGGCCTCCGGAGACCGTCCCCAGCCTGACGGACGTGACCCCTTGCTCGGGAGGGAGGCGGAAGGGTCCGCGGAGTCACGGGCGCGGGATCCAGGGCGGCCCCGGGATCTGGGTGCGGGAGTTGCACACCCGCCACAGGAGAGTGAGCGAGCCACGATCGCCGTGTTGGAAGACGGCGGAGGGTCTGATGGAGGAGCGAAAGCAGCCCCAGGCCCCCCACCCCCGTCCCCGCGCCCACGGGAGGAAGGGGCGCTCCGAGGGCTGCACCCCACCTGGAGGAGCTGCGCGGGGCCCGGAAACCTCCAGGGGGCACACGGCTCGGGCTGACGAGCCTGCGCTCCCGAAATCTGGGCGGGAAACGAGGGGACCCCGCAGTGCCGCTTCCAGGCAGACGCCCAGGAAAACGGAAACGAGGTCGCCGACCGGTGTTCACAAAGGCCAGAGGGCGAGACCCCCCCCCCGAAATGGCGCAGCCGGGGGGACGATCACACGTGCTGCACCCGCCCCCGCACAGCGGAGGACGACTCAGCGATGAAGGGGTGCCGCGCTACACCCCGCTGAGCCCCACAAGGGCGAGAGAAGTCAGCCACAGAGTGTAGGATTCCGTCTATGGAAATGTCCAGAACAGGCCCCTCCATCCAGACAGGAAAGAGAGGAGGGGTTGCCAGGGCCCGGGGGAGGGGGGTGATGGGGAGTGACTGCTTAATGGGTTCGAGGTCTCCTTGTGTAGAAAGCAGGGAAAGGGAAAGGAAAAGGGAGGGTAAGGGGAAGGGAGGGGAGGGGAGGGAAGGGGGAGGGGAGGGAAGAAAAGAAGTTCTGGAAGTAGTGGTGATGGACCCATAGCACTGTGAACGAATTAAATGCCACTAAACTGCACACCTGATTTTTTTTAAATTTTTTTAAAAGATATATGCTTTTTCTTTTTTAAAAAAAAATTTTATATTCTTTATTTTTGAGAGACAGAGAGAGACAGCGCGAGCAGGGGAGGGTCAGAGAGAGAAGGAGACAGAGAATCTGAAGACAGGTTCCAGGCTCTGAGCTGTCAGCACAGAGCCCGACGCGGGGCTCGAACCCACGAACCGTGAGATCATGACCTGAGCTGAAGCCGGAGGCTCAACCAACTGAGCCCCCCAGGCGCCGCCCCTTTTTTTAAATTTTTTAATGTTTATTTATTTTTGAGACGGAGAGAGACAAAGCACAAGCAGGGAAGGGGCAGAGAGAGAGAGGGAGACAATGAATCTGAAGACAGGCTCCAGGCTCTGAACTGTCAGCACAGAGCCAGACAACGCGGGGCTCGAACCCACGGACCCCAAGATCATGACCTGCGCCGAATTCGGACACTTAACCGACCGAGCCAAAGAGGGGCACACTTTAAAATATTTTAAACGATCCGGGGCACCTGGGTGGCTCAGTTGGTTAAGCGACCAACTCAGGCTCAGGTCATGATCTCATGGTTTGTGGGTTCGAGCCCCGCGTCGGGCTCTGTGCTGACAGCTCAGAGCCTGGAGCCTGCTTCGGATTCTGTGTCTCCCTTTCTCTGTGCCTCTCCCCTGCGTGCTCTCTGTTTCTCTGTCTCTCTCTCTCTCTCTCAAAAATAAATAAACATTAAAAATAAATAAATAATAGTTTAAACAATCCATTTTACGTATTAGTTTTACCACAATTTAAAAAAAAAACTTTAAATTTTTATAGAAAAAAAATATTAAAAAAAAAAAAAGAGTGACAGAAAGCAGGTTAGGGTTTGCCTGGGTCCAAATGATGAAGTCTGGGGGTGATGGGGGGCTCATGGAGTCCAAAGCCGACGGCCAAGAAAGAATTCTTGAAGACGTCCTTGGTGCAAAAAAGGCGATTTTATGAAAGCTCGGGGACGAGACCTGTGGGCAGGAAGAACTGTGCTGGTGTCCTGACAGGTAACTGGTTATTTACCCTCAGGTTGGGAGGGGGTCCGGGATAGAGCAAGTCGCTAAGGTATTCTGGAAGCAAGGTTTCCAGAACCTTGAGGGGGCTGGCTAGCTGTTGCTAGGGAAACATGATTTATCACCGTTTAATAAAACCTCAGTCAGGAGACCCTTCAGATGTATATGGCGGGGGGACGGGGGCATAGACTTAGAGTATGATCGCAGGCATGTATCTTTGGGCAGTTGAGATAAAGGAAGTAGACTTACAGGGTCCTGGGGGTTCAGGATAATATTAAGCCAAGATTCCCTTTTGCCCCCAGCAAGGTGTCATCATCAAGACAGCTGAGCTCCCAGAGGGAGGTCACTCTGCCAATTTCAAGGACGTGTCAATGGGCTGGAGGCAGTGAGGGAATTTAATTTCTCATTTGCCTTGGTTTCCCACATCATCATGGCAAGCACTTTAAACCCCTTTCCTTTGTTCGTGGGGAGCCAGGAGTGTCCGGGGAATGTCCCACCTGGGGCGCGGGGGGTGGCGGTGCCAGGCTGTCTTTTGCCCTCAGCTTGCCCCACGCTCCCTCATCACAAGCAAGTAAAAGATCAACAGACAATGAGCTTCGCTGAGATTAAACCAATTATTTCATAATTCGTCAAAACCACATATTTCTGTTGTTTTTAAGCACTCCCTTAATATAGTTAATTAAAATAGCGGATATGCTTGTGAAAAGACATTCAGCTTTACTAGGATTTAAGGAAATGCAACAATATACCATAATGAAATTTGCAAAAATGTCCGGAAATAGCAGCTGTGACAAGGATGTGGAGAATCATGAAATCTCATATGTGGGCACAATGACGCAGTCAGTCGGGGTTCAAATCTTTCTTATCTAATTATCATAAACTTTTGATTCCTTATTTGTAAATGAAGATACTGAATCACGCTACTTCAGACAAACGTTAGCATCAGATCAGTTAATCCATGTATTAACGTCAGTTAATATACGTAACGTATGCAATCTTAGAGCAGTGCCCAGTTTGATCTGTGAAGGTTACGCGGGGAATTTCAGCTCTATCAACATCTATTTTTGCTTTTTTCTTTGAACTACCTTTGAAGCAAAGAGGATACTGTCACGTTTTGTGAATCGTGTGCTGAGTCACAGATGTTTATGTTATTTTATTCGAATATTTTACTCAATATCCCGGAGTTTTAGCTTAAACATATATATGTATATTTCCACTCCCCAGCGCTTAGGGGTAGAATTTTTAGGAACCAATTAAATTCACGAAGTGAAGGATGGGGGAATGGCTAAAGAAAACAAATAGTATTCTAACTTTTAAAGAAAACGATTATTGGGGCGCCTGGGTGGCTCAGTCGGTTAAGCGTCCGACTTTGGCTCAGGTCGTGATCTCACGGTTCATGGGTTCGAGCCCTGCCTCGGGCTCTGTGCTGACAGCTCAGAGCCTGGAGCCTGCTTCGGATTCTGTGTCTCCCTCTCTCTCTGCCCCTCCCCACCCTCAAAAAATAAACATTAAAAAAACCTTTAAAAAGAAAAAGAAATTTCTGTGACGGTGATAGAAATGTTCTGTATCTGCAGGGTCAAACAGCCACTGGTCACGTGGGACAACTGAGCCTCTGAAAGGGGCCAGTTTGAGAAACTAACTTTTTACTTTTTTTGGGAGACAGAGAGTGAGTGGGATAGGGGCAGAGAGAGAGAGAGAGGGAGAGAGGGAATCCCAAGCAGGCTCCACACTGTCAGTGCAGAGCTCGATGCAGGGCTCGAACCCACGAACCATGAGACCGTGACCTGAGCCAAAGCCAAAGGGTCAGACGCTTAACTGACTGGGCCACCCAGGCGCCCCCGAGAAACTAATTTTTAAGGCATTGAATTTTAAGGTTATATTTCAATTGCTGTATGTGGCTACTGGCTACAGTATCAGCACAACCCTCGACCCCCCCCATCACTTAGACCCTGTTCTAACAGAGCTCAAACTTCCAATTGAGCCCTCCTTCTTCTCCAGCCTCACCTCCTCCTACTTGAACCCTACTCAGCCAGAATTTTCAGCCTCCACGCCCTTTCATGTGCTGTTTACAGGGAAACCTCACCCCACCCACCGCACCTCTCCTCTTCTAGGTCTGTTCTGTTCTCTCCTGAACAGAGACCTGTTCAGAGGTCTCCTCCTCCAGGAAGCCCTCCCTGCCCCTCAGGCTGAGTGAGGCATCTCTGGGGGCTCCTCCACCCCCTTGGGCTCCTCCACCTCCCCCCTCCCCCCACCGAGCTGATCACTCTGGGTCATCATTGCCTGGGGATGGGTCACAGAATGGTGAGCCCCCGCCGTGGACTGAGGACAAAGCAACAGCTGTCTCGGTCATCACTGTGTTCTCGGCACCACCCAGCATGGGGCTGCGCATAAGGACTGCGTGCTGGAATGAATGAATGAATGAATGAATGATGCTTTTGAAAAACTATGCTTAAAGCTTTATCTAGAGTAAGCCAGCCACAGGTCAAGTCCCATCTCCACCTACTGGCAGACTTGCCTCCTTCCTTGAGCCTCAGTTTCCTCATCTGTGAAATGGGCACAGTTACTCATGGTGGATGTGGGATGGGGTGGTTACGTCGGGGCTCCATGCAGGGACCTGCCTGGCCCCGGGGAGACTGCTCAGTCAGAGACCGTCTGATTGCGATCAATCCTGTTGCGATTACTGCTGTTGCTCCTGACAGTCACACTGGGTGGGAAGAGAGAGGCTGAAGGGGATTAAGGGAGGGGTCCTGGGAAACCCCAGGCAGCTCCCCAGTCACCCCGCAAAACTGGTTCAACCGGTATCAGCACCCATCCCAGAGAGCACAGGCGAAGCCTCTGGAGCCTGTGGAAAGGGGGTGCTGGGGCTCGGCCGGCCTCGGCCATGTCTGGGAGGCACCCCCAGGACCCCCACTGAGTCGGCCCACCTCAGCCAGCCCACTCAGTGCCCGCAGTGGCCCCTTGGCATCTCACAGGACACCAACATGGTGAGCCCTGAGGGAGCCCAGCGCCTGCTGCTCTCAGGTAAGGAGGAAACACACCCCAGGGCTGAGGGGGGACGGCGGGACTCAGCCCAGGGGCTGAGGTTTCCTCCTAGAAGGAGGCAAAGATTGATGGTCAGGGAAGACGAAATTATGAAGAGTAAGGTGGGGGGAGGGCGGGGAGGATGGTGAGCTGTAGAATCACACCCCATTCCTAATTTTAACTGTGGGATTTTCTAGAATGTCAGGACCACGAGGGCAGGAATTTGGGGTTTTGGAGAGGGGGTTGTGTGTGTGTGTTTGTCCTATTTGCAATATCACAGGTGATCGTTAAACTGCGGCCAGAATGTTCACACCTGTGATTGCAAACTCAAACCCCAGGAAAAACTTTACTTAGGTCAGGGTTGGGCTGCCTGGTCCAAGGCTGCACCCACAAGCAGGCAGGTTCTGGAGCACAGGATCCTTTCACCGGACCGTCATGGGGGCAGGAATTTATGTGTATCTGTTTCCCTGCTGTATCCCCAGTGCCTAGAAACCTAGAGAATTTTAGACATATCATAGGTCCTGTGACATAAATGATATGTATGTCTGTAAGTACTGGTGAATGAATGAATGAATGAATGAATGAATTTAGAGAGCCCGTGAGTTTAGAAGCAGACCACATAGCATCTCAGGGCAGAAAAATATGCTGGACCGATGGAATGAGAAATCCGGGGCTTTCGTCCCCAGGTTCCCACTCCTGACCCCAGGGCAGACATCACCAATCAATCCCAGCCCTGTTTCCACTGAACAGCAGAGTCCTTGTCCCCAGAGGAGGACACACAGGGAGAAAATGCTACGGTCCCTGCCCAACGCCTCTGATGTCAGGCCACCCCTGTAACTCCCCACAGCCTCGATCCTGGCCCTCTGGGTCCCCCAAGGCTCCTGGGCCGCCCTCCGCATCCAGAAGATTCCAGAGCATCCTCAAAAGAACCAGGACCTTCTCCTGTCTGTCCAGGGCATCCCGGACACCTTTCAGGACTTCAACTGGTACCTGGGGGAGGAGGCCTATGGTGGCACCATGTTATTCACCTACATCCCGGAGCTTCAGCGTCCCCAGAGGGACGGCAGCGCCATGGGGCAGCGCGACATCGTCGGCTTCCCCAACGGCTCCATGCTGCTGCATCGCGCCCAGCCCACCGACAGCGGCACCTACCAGGTGGCCGTCACCATCAATCCTGACTGGACCATGAGGGCCAAGACCGAGGTCCAGGTGGCCGGTGAGTGTTGCCCCGCCGAGGGAGGAAGTGGGGAGGCTAATGCGCCCTGACGGCTACCGCGGCCAGATGTGTGTGCAAACACCACCTCGTTTGGCTCTCTCCTCCATCCATTCAACACGCATCGATTGAGCACCTACTGTGTGCCAGGCTCTGAAGCGATCACTTAACCCTCACTGACAAAATATCTGTCGAGTGCCTACCTTGTGCCAGACCCTGGGGAATGCACCATCTCGTTGACTGCTCCCACGCATTCATTAATAGGATATTTACTGAGCTCCTACGGTGTACGTGCTCCTAAGGGTTACACTACGCTTCTCCGTCTTCATGGTCCTAAGTCAAGTATTTATTGAGGAATCCGCTCGGGGCAAAGCGCTAGAGGGACTGGTGGACAAGGGCAACAGCCAGCATGTCATGGGCTCCTATCACTCGGGCACACTTACTCTAGAGCGTAGCCTCTCCGTCTGGGCACTGTTAACATTTTGGTCTGGCGAATTCGTTGTAGGAGAGGGCTGCTCTGCACGCTATAGGATCATTAGAGGCTTCCCCGGTCTCTACCCCCTCGATGCCAGGACTCCTCCAGTTGTGAAAAGAGAATTGTCTCCAGACATCGCCAGATGGCACCCCTGGTTGGGAACCACTGCTCTATATTAACTCATTTGTATCTTTATGGTTGTTGTTTTTTTTTAATTATTGAGACAGAGAGGGACAGAGCGTGAGTGGGGGAGGGGCAGAGAGTGAGGGAGACACAGAATCTGAAGCAGGAGCCAGGCTCTGAGCTGTCAGCATGGAGCCCCATGCGGGGCTTGAACCCACCAACCGTGAGATCATGACCTGAGCCAAAGTCGGCTGCCCAACTGACTGAGCCACCCGGGTGCCCCTCATTTGTATCTTTAAAAAAAAAAAAAAAAAAAAAAAAAAAAAAGGATGAGGGAGCCCCCTGGCGGACTCAGTTGGAAGAGCATGTAACTCTTGGTCTCGGGGTTGTGAGTTTGAGCCCCACGTTGGGTGTAGAGATTCCTTAAATATAAATAAATAAATTTTAAAATTTAATTTAATTTAAACTCCCTTTGAAATGTTCTATGCCAGTTATATCTCAATAGCGCTGGAGGGGAAAATAACATCTCAACCCTCCCAGACAGATGGGAGGTCATCGAGTAAGCTTGCTGAAGAAGTGACATTTGAGCAGAAGGAAGGAAAAGGAGCCCTGCAGATTTCTGAGGGACAGAAGGGGGAACAGCAAGTGCAAAGGCCCTGAGGCAAGTCTAGCTTGGCGTGTTCAAAGCATACAGACAGAAGGACGCCGTGGTCATAAGGCAGTGAGCAAGTTGGGTGTTTGGAGGCGAGGCCTGAGAGGCACACAGGGGCCAGGCTTGTTGGCCATGGGGAGAACGAAAGAAGCCACTAGAGGATATTAAACAGAAGAGTGACCTGATACACGTAAACCCACCCGTAGTTAAATCTCTGTTTTATTCAGAAGGAAGCTGAGACTCTGGGTTAAGGCCTGTCCCAAATATCAGCCTCAGGGCTGGGACTCGAATGCAGGGCCGCCTGGATCGGACACAGAGCCGCCTCTGCAGATGCTGAACGGCTCCTTCACTCGCTCCTTCGGCAAAGCTTCCCCCAAGAGCCTCTTCCCCAAGACCACCTCGGCGTCTGGACCGCCCTGGTCAGTGCTAGGACACAGTGGAGACTGAGGCAGCCCTGGCCCTGCCCTCCCGGGCCTCACAGCCCAGCGGCGGGGGGGGGGGGGACAGATAATAACTGAAAACCACACACACACCAAACAGATCATTAGGAACAGTGCAGGGACCACGAAGGAAAGGCACATACAGGGATGAAGAAATTGTAAACAGCGGTGGCGGGGAGGTTGCCCTGGAAAGGTGGTCCTCCAACAACGCTTGAATCATGACTGGCAATTCTAAGTGGAAAGTGGAAAGAAAAGGAGCTTTGGGAGGTTTTCAGGCAGAGGCTTTGGTCTGTGCAAAGGGCCTGTGGCAAGAAGCTGTGGGGCTCATGAACCGAGCTGGCAGGAGGCCAGCACGACGGAGGCGGGAGAGCAGGGGAGGGCATTGTAGGCCAGCGCTTGGGGATGTTTTCAAGCCAAGGTTCGGGTTTTAAGGGCAGAGGCTCTCTGCAAATGACTCACAGGGTAGGGAGCCTTGTAGAACCCCGGAGGAAGCCCCTGGAATGTCGGCTCCGGGAGGCCTGGGTTCACAGCTTGTCTCCTCAGAGCCTAGGACAGGGCCAGACACACTGTTGAATAAATGAATGGGTGGGGAGCCCCCGCAGAGCGGATGGGAACTAGAAGTCGTCAGAAGGGCAAGTGCTCCCTTCTCCTCCAGGGGGCGCCACCTCTGGGCCCGTCTCAGCTCATGGGCTCCATTCTCCTCTTCGAGGCTGGGGATTCCTGCCCGACTTCAAACCGGGTGTCAGCCCAGGCTTCTTTGCATATTCCGAGTCTCTTCTTCCAAAATGCAGAGGTAGCAAGACAGAGCTGGGGCGCCTGGGTGGCTCAGTCGAGTAAGTGCCCAACTTCGGCTCAGGTCATGATTTTACGGTTCGTGAGTTCGAGCCCCGCGTCGGGCTCTGTGCTGTCAGCTCAGAGCCTGGACCCTGTCTTCAGATTCTGTCTCCCTCTCTCTCTGCCCCTCCCCCTGCTCGCGCTCTGTCTCTCTGTCTCTCTCAAAAATAAATAAACATCTTAAAAAAGAGAGAGAGAGCTAACGAGACAGAGAGACTGAGACAGAATGTGGCTGATGCCAGCGTGGCCTGTGGTTTCCCTCCCCTCGAGTGAAGGGTCTGCCCCTGTCCAAGGGGCTGGGAGAGGCCCTGGGGATCAGGACCGGACAGATGAACGAGGACTCAACACCCGCTCTCCTCATGACAATCATAATATGTATCTATTGTTTTGTTCACCATTAATCCCCTAGGGCAGAGCAGTGCTTAGCACACAGTAGGCATTTCATAAGTGTTGGTAGCTCCACCTCCCATCTATGAGCACTCACTGGATGCCAGGCACCTCTAAGCCAAGCGCTTTGCTGACCTCCCTTCATTCCATTCCCACAAGATCTGGGATGACCCTCGTTTTACAGAGAGGCGGCTGGGAAAGGCAGGAAACCGAGGCCCCGGCCGGGTCTGAGTCCATGTCCCTGGCCCTCTGACCACCTGGTTCTTTGGTGGAATCCACTCCCTCCTGGGAAATGCCTTGTGGGAAATGCCAGAGGGCTGAGCACAGGGAACAGGAAGTAGAGCGGTTCAGAGAAAGGAAGAACAAAGGAAAAGGTGGAGGTAATGAGGCAGGGGGGTGGGCGTGTCCTCATGCCAGGATGATGGGTTTGGTCTGTGCAAAGGGCCTGTGGCAAGAAGCAGCCAGGGCATTTATATTGGAGGACAGCTGCTGGGGGTGGGGCGGACATGGCCTTGAGCTCTTCCTCTGTCCCTGGTAATTCCCACGCTTTCTCTCTCTTAATCATGAAGGAATTTGGTGTATTGTTAGTGGCTGGAAGAGAAACCAGCCCCAGCTGGCATGTACGGAAAGGGGCTTACTAAAGGCTTGCAGAACCCCCAGGAGGCCGAGAATGGAAACAAGGAGAATAAACTACTGACAGAACTCTCCGGCCAGGGCAAGCATTGCCCCACAGTGTCAGCCCTGGGCCCAGGGCGGCGCTGGAAAGCTGCATTCATTCATGCATTCATTCATGCATTCATTCATGCATTCAACAAACATCTACTGGGCACCTCCTGTGCGCCAGGCACTGAGTTTACAAAAGGAACGGACAGAGATCTCTGTGTTTGTGGCGTTTATATGTTGGTGGGCACATCCCTGATCCGGGAGCCTGGGTCACGCGACAGTGCCCATGGGAGAAAGCAGCTGAGAAAGTGAGTCCCTCACAGAATTCTGGAAGTGGAGATTTCGCAGGCTCGGGACAGCCTGAAAACACAAGAAAGGCCCAGGACACAGAGGTCCTATAACTGTCCCCAGGGTCCGGATGAGGACACAGAGGCTCGGAGAGATGAAGTCAGCTGCTCGGGGACCCGCAGCCGTTAAGCCGTCTAAACCAGGCTCACAAGCCAGAGGGGGGATCTCGGTCATTTACAGCCGGCGACCGTTGTCGGGTAAATCTAGGCCTGGGGGCTTGGGACCTTCAAGCAACCTTGCACGGGTTCCTCAAAGCCTTCCGGGCCCTCTGACACCCAACGCGGTTAATTACGGAGCCCGGCTCCCCTTTACTCAACACGAGGACAGTGTTTCACACACATTTATCCTCCGTGTCCTCCCAGCCACCGCACGACGATCCCCATCATACAGATGGCGAAACGGAGGCACAGAGCGTTTAAGTAACTTCCCCCCGGGTCACCCGGTTAAGGAGCCCACGCTTTTGTGACTTGCTTCTGCCTCCATCACGAACAACCACCGTCGAGGGCTATGGGTTTAACACTTACCAGCAGGATTTACCTTTCGTCAAAGGGCGGGACCTTTCAGAGCCTCTGTTCCCACAATGTCTGTGAAATGGGGGCAATTACACCTCCCTCCACGGGTCGGGGGGAGGACTGGTTGGCAAATCCCTGTGCGGCTGCTGCTTTCGAAGCCGTGGGCATCAGCAGAGGCCGACCGATGAGAAAAGCCAAGGGTATTTATTCAGACCTTGCTGTAGCCGGGGAGCCAGCCGCCCTCGCTTGCATTTGGGCAGAGACGCCAAGACAGGTGGCCGGGGTGGGCGCGCTTCCCAGTGGGAACAGGACCAGGCTTCAGCCGGGCCCCGATTGGTTGGGCTGCCTGTTTGGCTTTCTCTGATTGGCCCGAAGTTAGAAGCCCGGAAGCTGTTGGTGGTTAGTCAAGTCCTGGCCAGTTAAGGCCAATTCTTACAGAAGTGACTTTGTCATCCTGGATTGGAGCTAGGAATTCTGTTTTCCTGCACGTCTGACCCAAAGCAGCCTGGCCTCCTGGTGCTCTAGGCAGCTCACCGCAGGCTGTGGGTCAAAATTCTATTTTTATTGACGGTCTGGCTGTTGTCCACTTTTCTAATGGGCTCTCAAAGCACTGTTTTCAGATGTGTTTGTATCTAATCAATGATCCATGTGGAGGGGCGCCCGGGCGGCTCGGTCTTGATTTCAGCTCAGGTTAGGATCCCAGAGTCATGGATTCGAGTCCCGCCTCAGGCCCCGCACTGGGCATGGAGCCTGCTGGCTCAATCGATAGAGCATGAGACTCTTGCTGTCAAGGTTGTGAGTTCAAGCCCCATGTTGGGTGCAAAAGTTGCTAACACAGCATCTGGAAGACGGACTGTCTTCTCTCCTCTGCCCGAATGCAACCCCTCTGGGCCTTGGTGTGCCCATCTACAAAGTGGGCCTGACTCAGCCACCTCCCTGGGCTGTGGCGGCAACGACCACATAAGCCCAGACAGGAGCTATCTTCTTCCTCCCGGTGAGAAGATTAAATTTGAAAATGGGTTTTGGACACTTTGAACAGATCAACTTTCAGGGAAACGGATGAAAATCAACAAATTTTGAGGGATTTAGTTACGCAAACATATACAGTGACACCCTAGTCTGTTTGGAAATAACAGTCTTTACTCCACTCACGCAGAGCCTGAAACAGTTCATTCCCCACCCTTCAAAGGCTCCTGGGACACAGGCGCCTTTTTTGGAAGCCACCCGGAGTGGTCATTAGGAACTCAGGTGGCCCAGGTGTAATCCCAGCACTGCACCTACTGTAGGCCGTCAGGCAGGTTAGTTCACCTCTCTGTGCCTCAGTTTCCTCATCTTTAAAACGGCACAGAACGTACTTTGTTGGAAAATTGAAAGAGCAGTGTGTGTGCGTGTGTGTGTGTGTGTGTGTGTGTAAACTCATTCAATCTTCACACCGACCCTACAAGGTAGATATTCTTCTTATCCCCATTTCACAGATTGGAAGAGGCGCCGAAGGTTGAGTATCCACCCAGGGACTTGACCCCCAGCATTCTGACCTCAGAGTCTACGAGCTTAGATGCCAAGAGGGGCTGGGACATAGCAGGTGCTCAGCTTGGTATTAAAGGCTGGAGGTCCTCAGGGTGGGGGTCAGAAGTCAGGTAGGCTTCGTCAGGGTTTGAGAACCCTGCGAGTTGAGACCCTATGTCCCCCACAAAACATAGCCCAGAACCTCATCCTTTCACTAGAAGGATGGACGGATCACCCACGGAGGCAAGAGAAAGCAGGTCGGGGCAGGGAGGGGGAGGGTTGAGGTGGGGGAGTGTGTCAGGAGGTAGGTTTCCGATGTGCTGAGGACGGTAGGAAATCTCCGGGAAGCAGAGCTCTCGAGGAGGGGGGAGCCGAGGGGCTCCATCTGGCGAGGCTCCGTTTTACGTGCAGCAGAATCAACCAGAAAGTCGGACGCTCAACGCTGAAAAGCAGGAGAGAGCTCTGGGCTGCGAAAATGAAATTGCACATCAGTGCTCACAGGGGTGAGGGGAGGGGAGAGACCCTCCAGGACATCTCACAGGCCTCTTGCTGTCTCTCATGCCCCTCAGAGAAGCATAACGAGCCGCCCGTTCCACACCTGCCCATGAGCGCTGACATCATGGCTGCCGTCATTATTGGGTCCCTTGCTGCTGGGTCCCTCTTCATCGGGAGCGTGGCCCACTTCCTGTTAACAAGAAGCTGGAGGGGCCAGACCCACAGGTACGGGGGCCCCAGGCCACTCTCTCCTTCCCTCCGTCTTCTTCCCCACCCCTCGGGTCCCATGGTTGATTCTTCCGTGAGTCACGTCCTCTGACTCATACACACTCTCATCAAATCTCGGAACTCTTGAGGTGAGAAGTCTCTTTCCATCCTGTATTAGAGATGTCTGCACTTCAAGGCACGGAAACCCTACCTTTGAAGGGGCTTATGAAAAATTAGAAAGGTGTTTTTTTTTTTTCTACATGAGCTTCAGGTACGGCTGGATCCAGGAACCCGATATTGTCAAGGGGCTCCTCCGCACACCTCTCAACTCGGCTTTTCTCCGTGGTGGCTTCATTCTCAGGCAGGCGCTCCCCTTGGGTGGTGTGACAGGAGAGCTCCCAGTGGCTCCGGGCTTCTATCCCAAAAGCTCGAGGGGCCACCGCAGAGAGAAGACCACCCCTGCTTCCTAACACTTCCAACAAAAGCCTCAGGGCTGCCTCTCACTGGCTTAACTGAAATCACACGTCCTCACGCACACCCACCACCGTGCCCAGGTGCTAAAATACCCTGAGTGGCCAAACTTGGGCTACTTGTCCAGCTCTGGGGCCAGAGATAGACCCCAGGTCCACGAGATCAGATGGGTGCAGAGTGGGGAGGGGTTCCCCCCCCCCAAAAAAAACCAGACTCTTTTCCCAAAGAAGCAGAGTGCGTGGTGGGCAGGCAAAGGCATCCGATGGCGGCTACCTCTGCACTGGGGAGGGAAGAAGGGCCCATTTTCCCAGGGGATCGCCTGTTTGTGACAAATTCCTTCCTCATGAAATCAGCCTCTCGAGAACTCTCTGTCCCGACCTCGCTCGCAGACGTGACCTTTCCGCCCTCTCTAATCCCCAGGAGAGGAAGGCAGCAACTGTATCTCCTCCTGCCACTCTCCCTTAGGGGCCGCGGTCTCCGGGTCTTCATCCTTCTAAGTGTCTTTCTCCCGACACGCTCCAGTCTCAGGGGGCGGCGACCCACTTTCACCCCCCAGCTCAGCTGTGCTCCGTGAATCAGTCAGCACACGTCCGTGGAGGGCCTACTGTGTGCCCCGGAGAGCGTGGTGGAAACGGAGTTGAAGGCGGCGTCTGGGGTCAGTGGGAAGGGATGCTGTGATCGATTAGTCGTGTCTGCCACGGCTGTGCCGGAGCTTAGGAAGGTACCTGAGCCAGGCCTCCTTCTTAGCTGACAGCCAGCACTAAGAGAGGTGGTGCGGGTCCCCGACTGGGCTCGGTCAGGTCCACCGTGCCGGTGTCCTCAGCACCACAGGCCATCTCAAGGTCATGACCTCGGAGCAGCCTCTGGGAGCAGAAAAGGCAGTAGAATCCACATGCCCAGGACAGGGAAGGGGGCAAGGAGCCCCCGCGTGCCTGCGTCCAGCTCACAGACCAATCGGTGGTCCCATCTCCTTTTAATAAGTTTATTTGTTTATTGTGAGAGAGCATACGGGCACGAGAGGGGGAGGGGTCGAGAGAGAGGGGCCCCCAAGCAGGCTCCGTGCTGTCAGCACAGAGCCCGATACGGGGCTCGAACTCGCAAACCAGGAGATCATGACCTGAGCCGAGATCAAGAGCTTAGCCGACTGAGCCACCCAGGCGCCCCATCAAGCTACAGTAAACTATTGCCCGGCTTTCGTTTTCCTCGCTTTCTTCTTAAGTCGAGTTTCATTACAACACGGCAGCTTCTAACTGTCTCCTGCTTCCCCTCCTGCGCCACCCCCACCCCCGTCTGTTCCGCATTCAGCATCCAGAAAGATCCCGGGAAAAGCAGTCAGTTTGGGTCCCTCGGAGTCAAGGCCAAAGTCCGCACCATGGACACAAGACCTAGCTTGACCCGCTGTCCCCCTCTGCCCTCTCCCCCTTCCCTCTCTCCCCCTCATACTCTCTGCCAGCCACACTCCTTTGCTATTCCTTTTTGCTGCTCCTTTGCTATTCCTGCTCCTGCCTCAGGGCCTTTGCACAAGCTGGTAGAACTCTCTTCCCATGATTTCTGCATAGCTGATTCCCTTGCCGGCATCAGGCCTTTGCTCGAATGTCGCCACCCGGTGAGGCTCCCCACGCCATCCTACTTAAAACTGCACACACCCCCCTCTACCCTCAGCCCCTTTCCACCTTCGTTTTCCTATTCATAGCACTTTGCACTCCCCGACATTCTACTGCCGGTCGCTTATTTGACTTCTCTCTCTCTCTCTCTCCCCACTAGAATGCCTGCTCCAGGAGGCCAGGGCTCCTTGTCCGTCTTGTTCCCAGCTGTGTCCCCAGTGGCTTCAACGGGGCCCAGCCCACGGTGTGTGTTCTGTAGACACCTGTTTCGTGAGTTGAGGAACTGGCTGCAGTGATGTCCAGTGTACTTTCTTATTTCTTAATTTTTTTAAGCTTACTTATTTACTTACTTTGAGAGAGAAAGAGAGAAGGGGAGAGAGAGAGAGAGAGAGAGAGAGAGAATCCCAAGCAGGCTCTGTGCTGTCAGAGCAGAGCCCGACGTGGGGCTCGATCCCACAAACTGTGAGATCGTGACCTGAGCCGAAATCAAGAGTCGGAAGCTTAACCGACTGAGCCCCCGGGGAACCGTCAAGAGTATCTTTGAGAGAGGGGTATCCAGGGGCGCCTGGATTTAGATGGTCCGTATCAACAGTGACACCGGCTGTTGGCACGCAGTAGCGGCTGGGGAAACTGAGGAAGGACTCTGTGGCTGGAGATTATGGGAGGGAGGCGGGGGGGGGCAGGCCTTGTCCTGGCTCACTCTGAAGCAGGGACCATCTCTCTCTCTCTCTCTCGCTCTCTCTCTCGCTCTCTCTCGCTCCCATGGGCTGATGGGCTTTCTCTGAGTCTCCGCCCACCCGAGCACCCTACTGCCCTAGCGTTGGCTCCCTCCTTATGTCCCCAGGACGATAACCTCGGAGAAGCCAGAGGCGCACCCCGATCACAATGCCGGTAAGCCAGAGGCCCTCCCCCGCTGGGGGCCCCCCAGTCACCCGCCCCGCCCAGACCTCTCCACAGGGCTCCCCAGACTCAGCAGGCAGCACTCACCCCAAACCTGATTTTCCACTCACCGCCGCACTCACCGTCTCAGATCCCCACACCCAGCTCCTTGCGGGCCTCCTCCGGGCCTCCAGCCCGGCCTCCCCGCCATCCCCGGGGCGGAGCGCCGCTAACACTCTCGGCCCCGTCACTCCTCTCGGCCCAAAAGCCCTCCGTGGCTCCCCAGTGTCCTTAGGACAAAGTCAGGCTCCTTAACGTGGCTCTCAAGACCCCCAAGCCCTGTCTCCACCGTCCCTCCTGGCTTCATCTCCCACATGCAACGTTCCCAGCCTCGAAAAGAAAACGACAGAAAACAGACTATATATGTGTGTAACCCAGACAGACCAGACATAGCACAGCTCTTCAAACGCGGCAGACTGTCTCCGCCGGGCCTCTGCACCTACTCACTCCTGCTTTTGCGTAGCTCTCGCTTCCCTCTTCAGTCTCAGATGTCCCCCTCCTCCAGGAAGCCCTCCTTGACCCACCTCTAGGAGCCCTGGCCTCCCCCACTCAGCCCTACCCACTCTGGGGACAGACCTGTCTCCCCCACCAGACCGTGAGCCCCAGGAGGGCAGGGCCAGCACTGCCTCAGTCACCCCTGTGTCCCCAGCACAGGGCTGGGCAAGAAGAGGGCTTTGCACAAAGGTTAGCTGAATCAGTGAACACCGACAGCAGCCGGCACGGGCCAGTGGGCCACCTGTCGGCCGGTTCCTCCCTCCCTTGTCCTCTGCTTCAGGTGACCAGAACACCTACGAAGTGATGCCGTCCCCAACCTTCCTGGTGTCCCCGCTCAGTGACACGGGGTCTGCGAACACCGCCACGGTGAGCCCCCACCCCGTCCCCCCAAAGCCCACCTGGTGCCTCCCCTGGGAGGTGGCCTGGGGCCTGGCACCTTGTCCCGCACTGTGGGAACGCGACTCTCTCCGGAAGGCTCCCTGCTTTAAAGCCGCGAGGGAGAGAGACCGGAAAAAGGATACAATGTAAGGAGCATTTGTCTCTGGGGCGCGGAGGCTGGTGGGGGACTTTATTTTCTCTTCCACTTGGTGTAGTTTCTACACTGAGCAGATACCGGTGCCGACTTGGAACTCAGGTCTATCCTCACGCCGCAGGGCGAAGGTTGGAGGGTGCTGGGCTGCGGGGTGCGAGGGGCCTGGCTCAGCGTGCTCTTCCCTTGCAGCCCCTGCCCCTGCCCCCGCCGCGGGGGCCGGACAACCACCACTACCAGGTGAGGAGCTGGGAAGTGGGGTCGAGACAACGGCGGGTGGGAGGGGCCACCTCGCCCGCCGCCCATCTGCTCTCAGGGTCCGTAGCTCCCTCCCCCGAAGCCCGGTACACAGTACAGCCTCACCCCTCCCCGGGAGGCACCTTCCTCATTCTTAGAAGGCTTCCAAGACTGTGAGTTCGCACAGGAGGAAATGAAGCCCAGAGAGGGAAGGGCAGTGCCCAGGGTCACACAGCAGGTCAGGGCCCACGGGACCGGGACTCTGACCTCCCGCACCCACAATCCCCCTCTCTCCCTCCCCCACCAGGACCTGCTGAACCCCGACCCTGCTCCTTACTGCCAGCTCGTGCCAAGGCCCTGAAGGGGCCCCAGAAAGGAAGGGCGAAAGCCTCAGCCCTCCCCTGGGGCCTGGCGCGCGCAGAAAAGCCATACCGGAGACCCCGGCAGGGGCCGTGGGGCCAACGAGGTGGACTCAGGCGAAGACTTGGGCAGGTGACCTGGGCAGGGGGCGAGAGATCATGAAGGACCCAGTTTCTCTTGGACCCACTGAGTACACAACCCACCCTCAGTTCTGATCCTTCCACACCCTGGGCCACGTTCCCCAGGAAAGGCAGGCTCTTTCCTTCTCCCAACACCCCCCCCGCCTCCCCCCCCCCACTGGATCCTTGGGGGTGGGGAGAGAGGTCTCTGGCCTGCCTCTAGCCAGACCTCACAGGCGCCTACTTGGCCGGGCTTCTGTCAGCTCACAACACCCCACCCCTGCTCCCCGGTTGTCCTTGGAGCCCCTTCCCCTGGGGACAAGGCAGCCCCCCACCACACAGGCCCCGAAGGCTGTGGCCCCGACGACAGACCTGGTCAGTTCCCAGGGGAGACCCCTCCCCTGCTCAGGCAGGGGGAGATCCAGCCCCTCTCAAGACTCAGTCTTTCAGAACCTGTGGCCAATTTCTGCCCATTGCCCCCCCACCCCCAGCCTGAATCTTACCGAGTCCCTCTACCCGCACCCGACCCCGGGTCCCAGATGTGGGCCCAGTCTGTAGCCCCTTAATTTATTCACTCATTCAGCAATAAATAAGCCGCCTGTTATGCACGGTTCTGGATCTTTCGGCTTTGGGAGGGACCAAAACAGACCATCACTTCTGTCCTCCGAGAGGGGCGCTGTGGCAGTGGAGAGAGTCAACGGTCCAAGTAACTAACACACATAGTATGTTGATGGTGACAAGTGCACTGGGGACATAAAGAGAGAAGGGGGGCTGGGAGAATTGAGGGATTGGGGTTTTACTATTTTTGGAGAGAGAGAGAGAGAGCGCATGTGTGCATGCGCCTGCAAGTGAGGGAGGGGCAGGGGGTGAGGGAGGGACAGAATCCCAAGCTCCCTGCATGGAGCCCGACGCAGGGTTCCATCCCATGACCGTGAGATGACGACCTGAGCCGAAATCAGGGAGCTGGATGCTCAACTGAGCCACCCAGGCGCCCCAAGGCATTGTGGTTTGAAACTGGAAGGGCAGAGAGGGCATCACTGAGAAGGTGACAATGAGCAAAGACCTGAAGGAGGAGAGAGAGGAAGCCGTTTAGGGATCTGGAGGGAGAGCATTCCAGGCAGTGGAAACAGCAAGTGCAAAGGCCCTGAGGTAGGACGGTGCCTGGGGAGTTCAAGGAGCAAGAAAGAGGCCCGGGTGATGGGAGCAGAGGAAGGAAGGGGCAGAGGGTGGGAGGTGGGGTCAGGGAGATGGGGAGCACTAGATGGTGCAGGGCACGTAAGGCCCAACAGACTGGAACCTTTGCTCTGGGAGCTGAAAAAAAGACTGGTGGGCTGAAAATGGCCCCTCAAAGTTGTCTATGTCCTAATGCCCTGTGAATGTTACCTTACGTGGCAAAAAGGACTTTGCAGGTGTGATTAAGTTAAGGATCCTGAGGGACGCCCGGGTGGCTCAGTCAGTTCCGCACCTGACTTCTGCTCGTGAGCTTGCATTTGGTGGGTTCGAGCCCTGCATCGGGCTCTATCAGCATAAAGCCTGGAGCCTCCTTCGGATTCTGTGTCTCCCTCTCTCTCTGCTCCTCCCCTGCTCATGCTCTCTCTCAAAAATAAATAAACATTTTTTTAAATGTTTTAGGTTAAAGATCCTGTATAAGGAGATTATCCTGGATGACCCTAGGGGACCCTAAATATAATCGCAAAGGTCTTTATGAAAGGGACCCAGGAGGAGAGAGAGCAGAGAAGGAGCCCTAAGAAAAGAGGCAGAGATGGGAGTGATACCATACTTTTGAGGACAGAGGAAGGGCGCCACAGCCAAGGCCGCACAGAGTCAGAGGGATGTGATGGGAGGGACCGTCGCAGGCCCCCGCTGGCTTGGAAGATGGCAAGGGGCCATGAGCAGAGCCCAGGAGGTGGAAAGGGCAAGAACACATTCTTCCCTAGAACCTCCAGAAAGCAGCCCAGCTCCGCCGACACCTTGATTTTGGCCCAGGGAGACCCCTTTCAGACTTCTGAGCGCCAGAACCCGAAGCCAATAAACTCCTATCGTTTTTAGCCACTGTGCTCGTGGCAACTGGTCACGGCGGCCCCAGGAAATTAATATAGAGGATGAGGAAGGCTTCGCAGGAAGGGAAGTTGCAGCTGCGGCTGACTCACTATGCAAATACTCCCTGTAAGGATTTCTCCATCCCCAGCCCCTGCTCGTCGGCTTCTGAGAAGGTCAGCCAGGGTCAGCCCCAGCCCTGGCTGCTAGAGTGCAGAGTATCGGGGGACCCCGTGCCCGCCTTCCTCTCCTCTCCTCTTTTCCAGAAACCCCTTGTTGAACCCCAATATCTGTTCTCTCCTTTTCCTCAGTAGTGGGGTTTTGAACCAAGCGGCTGCGGGCTGAGCGTTAAAAAAAAACTACATTTCCCAGATTGCTTTGCAGCTGGGTGTGGTCATGTGACTGATTCCAGGCCAATGAGATGCAAGCAGGGGTGGTAGCTACGCGCCGCCCTGAAGTCACATCCTTAAAGGGAGAGCATGCCCCCTTCTCTGCTCACCCGAATGGGGGGGGTCTGGAGAAAAGGTGTGGTGGGGGCCATCTGGGGTCACATGGACAAGGGCGGCGCAGAGCCAGGGTAGAGAGAGCGGGGCAGGGACAGCAGTTCGGACAGAGCCACCACACCACGTGAGCTAAGTTACTGAGAAAGACTCCTGGCTTGTCGGAGCTGCCGTTACTTCGGGATTCTTTGCACCCACCTCCTTCTAAATCTTCATTAATGCAGCCCCCACCTTCAAGCTGCCCGTATCTTCAAGAACAAGTTCTCGGAGCCTGACTAAATGCGTTCTGGCTCACTTAGTACCGACCCTGGTGTGGACTGAATCACGTCGCCCGAAATGTGTACGTAGAAACCCTAACCCTCCCTGCGGCCGTATTTGGAGACAGGACCTTTCCGGAGATCATTAGGGGCACGCCTGGGGGGCTCAGCTGGTCAAGAGTCCGTCTCTTGATTTCAGGGCATGAGCTCACGGTTCGCGGGTTCGAGCCCTGTGTCCCGGGCTCTGTGCTGACAGCGCAGAGCCTGCTTGCGATTCTCTCTCTCGCTCTCTCTCTGCCCCTCCCCTGCTCACTCTCTCTCTCTCTCAAAAATAAATAAACATTTTTTTTAACGTTTATTCATTTTCGACAGACAGAGAACAGAGTGTGAGCGGGGGAGGGGCAGAGAGAGAGGGAGACAGAATCCAAAGCAGGCTCCAGGCGCTCAGCTGTCAGCACAGAGCCCGACGCGGGGCTCGAACCCACTGACCATCAGATCATGACCTGAGCGGAAGTCGGACACTCAACTGACTGAGCCCCCCAGGCGCCCCAGTAAACATTTTTTTTTTTAAAATTAAAGAGATCATGCGGGTTAAACGGGCTCATAGGGTGCAATAGGACTGGTGTCCTTAGGAGAGGGAGAGGTACTGAGGATGCACACAGGCGTGGAGGAAAGGTCACCATGACGAGGCTGCCATCTGCACGCCAAGGAGAGAGGCCTCAGGAGAAACCAACCCTGCTGACACCTTGATCTCAGACGTCCAGCCTCCAGAAACGCGAGAGAATAAATGTCTGTCGCTGAGGTCACCGGTCTGTGGTGTTTTGTTACGGCAGCCCCTAGCTGACCCATGCACGCTCCTCCCACTACAGCCCTGGGCAATGGGATACCAGTGAGGTCTTCCTCCTCCACTACCAAGCCCGATGTAAACATGATGAGAGCAACAGCTCCAGTGCATAGAGCCGGGCCTCCGTGTCTTCATGTGACTGCTCGAATTCTCAAAATAGCCTGGTGAGGCCCGGACTGTTAGATTCCCATCTTTGCAGATGGAAAAATGGAGGCTCAGAGAAGTGAGCGGACTGACCCAAGGCCACACAGCGAGTATCAGGAAAGGCCAGCGTTGTGGTCAGGATGAGCTGGGTTAGGCTGCAGCAACGCACAGCCCCGCCATCTCGGTGGCTTCAAGGAGGAGAGGTCTATTTCTTCTTCGTGTTTCATGTTCATCTCAGTTAGGCAAACGTGAGCGGAGTCAGGAGAGCCCTGTTTCGCATCTCCTCATTCCAGAACCAGGCTGACAGAGTCCGTCACTGTATCGGGAAAGGGAGGGGACACGGCAAAGCATGCAGGCGTCTAAAGACTTTCACCTGGAGGTGACACTCCCGTTCGCATCTCATTGGCCAAAGGAAGGCACGCGATCCGATCTGATGTCAGAGAGGGCAGGTAGGCAGGTGCGATGCTACCGTGTATTCAGAGCAGGGAAAACCGATATGTATGAACAGCCCAATCAATACACCATCAGGATTCACATCAGAGCCCACACTCCCAGCCACTATGCTTTCCTGAGAGAACTTTCCAGAAAGACCTGTTCTCCTCCACCTCTTCGTTCAATGACTCATTCATTCATTCAGCGGGTGCTGGACCAGGCTGGTGGGAACGGCTGGGGGAAGAAATGCACAGAAGCCGAAAGATATTTAGAATGAAACATGGACAGCATTCGGTCCTGGGTTAGATGTAAGGGATGAGGGAGAAGGATGTGTCAGTAACTTGTTTGTGGGGCGCCCGGGTGGCCCAGTGGGTTAAGGGTCTGACTCTTGATTTCAGCTCAGCTCATGATCTCACGGTTCGTGAGTTCGAGCCCCGCATCGGGCTCTGCGCTGACAGTGCAGAGCCTGCTTGGGATTCTCTCTCTCTCTCTCTCTCTCTCTCTCTCTCAAAATAAATAAATAAGTAAACTTTAAAAAAAAAGAATTTCAGGGGTGCCTGGGTGGTTCAGTTCGTTGAGCGTCCGGCTCTTGATTTTGGCTCAGGTCATGATCTCGCGGTTTATGGGTTCGAGCCCCACATCGGGCTCTGTGCTGACAGCTGAGAGCCTGGAGCCTGTCTTCAGATTCTGTGTCTCCATCTCTCTCTGACCCTCCCCTGCTCACGCTGTCTCTCTCTCAAAAATAAATAAAACATTTTAAAAAATTAAAAGAATTTCAGGGGTGCCTGGGTGGCTCAGTCAGTTGAGCGTCCGACTCTTGATTTTGGCTCAGGGCATGATCTCGCGGTTTGTGGGTTCGAGCCCCACGTCAGGCTCTGTGCTGACAGTGCAGAGCCTGCTTCGGATCCTCTCTCTCTGCCCCTCCCCCGCTCACACTCTCACCGTCTCAAAAATAAAATACATAAATTTTAAAAAGAAACTTAAAAAAGAATTTCACAAGAAACCTTTTTAAAAAAATAACTTGTTCGTTCATCAGTGCAACAAACATTTATTGACCACCTGCTGTGTGCAGTGATTCTAGCCCCCCGAGGAGACAGCCAAGAACAAAACAGAGGTCCCTGCCGTCAGAGACCTGACAACAAACGGCAGCAGACATAATCTCCAGGGGAGTGACGTCACGAAGGAGAATGGGCAGGTGCCGAGAAAGCTGGGGGACTGGAGGCGGGACCCCCAGGTGTCTGGTTTGCTGACAGCAGGCAGGGACCGTGGCGGCGTTCACAGTGCGGAGGGCGGGGTTTGCAAGGAGGAAAGACACGTCCACACGAACCCTTGCCCACAAATGTTCACAGCACTATTCGCCGTGGCCAAACAGTGACAACACCCCAACCGTCCATCGGCAGATGAATGGAGAAACGGAACGTAGTGTCTCCAGGCAACGGAATATTATTCAGCCATAAACAAGGACTGAGGTGCTGATCCCTGGAACAGCGCGGATGAACCTGGAGAACTGTATGCTGAGCGAAAGAAGCCAGAGGCAAAAAGTGACACACTGATTTCATTCACAGGAAACGTCCAGAACAGACGAATCTCTAGAAACGGAAAGCAGATGAGTGGCTGCCGGCTGGGCGGATAGGGGAATGAGGAGTGATGGCTAATGGGGGCAGGATTTCTTTTGGGGGGTGACGGAAATGTTCTAAAATTGATCGTGGGGATGGTGGCACAACCGTATGGACACGCGAGAGACAGTGAACCGTGCGCTTTAAACGGGGGGAATTGTCAGGTATGTGAATTGTATCTCAATAGGAAGGGAAGGCAGGGAGGGAGAGGGGGAGGTAAGAAAGAGTGGGTTTGGGAGGCCAGTCTTGAATTCAGTCTGGCGTGTTGGCGGAAGGCAGCTGGGGAGCCGGGCGGGGGCGTGTGGGGATGGAGGCAGTGAACGTGGGTGCTCCCTGCAGCATGGCCACCCCAGAAATGTCCTCTTCCGGCCCTGGTTGGGGTTTGTTTGAGCGGATTGGGTCCGTCCTTTTTGCCAGGGTGCAGGTGGACGCATGTCAACGCAGAACCAGCAGGGGGCAGCAGAGGACCACGCAGACCCACAGACCAACTCCCTGGGCCGCTTGGGGCATCACGCACCCCACCCCTGTGCACTTGTCCCTTAGCCTCTGCCCCTTTGTTCACCCTTCTGGGTGCCCAGAGAATGTGCCCAGATGCCCAGGCCCAAAACATAGGCGCCTTCTTCCCTCGGGGAAGGGCAAGCACCGGAACCTACCTCGTAGGCCTCCTGAGACTGGTGTCCCTGCAGCCCCGCCCTGGGCCAGGACATTTCTCCCCGTCACCTCCCCAGCCTCCTCCCTGGTCTCCTCCTCCCCCTCCCATCCTCCCACCCCAAGACAGCCCGAGGGATCGTTCTACATCCCAAACTCAGTCCTGCCTCTCCCTGCTCGGAACCTTCCATGGCTCCCCAGTGCCCTTAAAGTGGGGGCTTCTCACCATAGCCTGCAAATCCCTGGGAGGTCTGGCCCCAGGGGGCCCCTCAGCCTCCCTTTCAGCACCCCTGGCCCTCACCCCCACCCTGTGGTCTGTGGTCTACAGTCCACCGGACCGAACCACTTCTAGGCCTTTCCCATTCGGCTCCCTGCGCTGGGAGCATGCCCACAGGCAGAGCACTCCATCCTGCCTGCCTCACCCCCATTCATCCTCCAGGTCTCAGCTCAGACACCTCTTCCTCTGGGAAGCCCTCCTGACCCTCAAGCTGGGTCAGTTCCTTCTCCGGAGTTCATCCACTTCAGATTTGTCTCTCCACTGGACTGTAAGCCCCGGAAGGGCAGGGCCAGGGCTGCCTGGGCCACGGATGGGTCCCAGCACCAGCCAGCAGGACAGGCTCAGGGCAAGGGCTCAAGGAACATATGTGAAACACGGGAATGTGTGCGGATTCTCATTATCTATACATCCTTCCCTGCCGGTACCTGGCAGCCTCCACTCATTCATCGACAAACATTCACCCTGCAACTACTGCACACCGAACTCCGCTGAATGAACCCGCTTGGGCTGCAGAGACAAGAAGAGAAACCAGACAAGCCCCCCGTCTCAGGAAGCTTGCAGGCCAGGGGTGTGGCGGGGTGTTGGGGGGGGGGAGGCGACGTAACATGCCATGCACTGTGCTAACCCCTTTGCGTTGATCAGCTTGCTTTTATCCTCACAGGACTTTAATCGGAGAAGTGCTATGACCATTCCCATTTTACAGATGGGAAAACTGAGGCTGAGAACATCCCGGGCACGCAAGGGCGCGACCTGGATCGACCGGAGATGGAACCGAGGTCTCCCGAACATCCGGCTTTTTCTCCTCTGCTCATTCCAGTCTGTAAAGAAGAACCAGAGGTAACCGACGCCGCCCGGGTCTGCACGTCCAGGCTGAGGGGTGCGGCCTTCACGCGTGGAGGCCAATGCTCCCCCCAAGAGAGGAGGCACCGCTGATGGTGGGGTTGCAGGCACTGGGTTAGGTTTGGAAGAGCCAAGGTCCTTGGCTGGGCCCAGGGGGCCCTGGGGGCGCTCGCTCTCTCCACCCACGCGCTGCCCGCCAAGGCTCGCTGCGGAGCACCCCTCCCTTCCCCGGAGTCCGGGCATCGCTGGATTCTCAGGGCTGTGGCTCCTCCTTATACTAATGAGGAAGTGGCCGCCGTCTGGGGAAGGAAACGGGCTGGCCCATGACCAAGACTGATTATGATTCATGGGGAAAACCCTTCCCGCCCGAACGCAACCTCTTTGCCTCCGAAAAATGTCTGGCAGGGCCACAGCCGGTGCGCACGGGCTGGGCGGCAGAGGTGGAACCGCCGAGAGCCGGGCAGACCTCTCCCCGAAGCTGGGGGGCCGCGGGGGGCCCACGGGTGGAGACCCAGGGATCTTGATCTGCGGCGCTCGCTGGGACTGTAAGGAGGGCTTTGGGGAAAGCGGTCCACCGCTGGAGGAAACGGCTCGAAGCATCGGGCCGTCCCTAGATGCAGGCGCGAGGACATTTCTGGGGGTGGCGAAGGTGTTCTCCAACTTTGGGGACCGCCGCGCGGGGGGAACCTCACGCTATGGAAATCGTACCCCCGGCGGCACCTGGCTGGCTCGCTCGGGAAAGCGTGCCGGCGGCTCTTGACCTCGGGGTCGTGAGTTCGAGCCCCACGCTGGGTGTAGCGATGACTCTCAAATAAAATCACGGGGCGCCTGGGTGGCTCCGTCAGTTGAGCGGCCGACTTCGGCTCAGGTCATGATCTCACGGTTCGTGGGTTCGAGCCCCGCGTCGGGCTCTGCGCTGACAGCTGGGAGCCTGGAGCCTGCTTCCGATTCTGTGTCTCCCTCTCTCTGCTCTTCCCCAGCTCGTGCTTGGTCTCTCTGTCTGTCTCTCTCTCTCAAAAAAAAAATTTTTAAAGAATCTTAATAACATAAAATCATAAAAAAGGGAAGAAAATTATGCCCCAGGGAAGCTAAGGAAGAGATGATGTTTATGAGAGACAAGAACCCTGCATAATACTGACCAAATATTTGAAGATAGGAAGGAAGTGTTTTCTGTTCATCTTATTTTTTCACGCGTTAGGTGAAAACATGACATTGTCTGTTTGTTGTTGTTTTTAATGAGTCCCTATCTTTTAGAGATACAGGCGGAGGTGCCTACAACAAGAGATAGGAGGCCTGGAAGTTGCTGTCAGATACTCTGGGCGAGGGGTGGGGGGTGGGGGGAGCATGCCTGGCAGGAGCTGGGGGATGGGCAGGGAGCCATTGCTCTCCCCTCTACTTTGGTTTTTGTTTTTGTTTTTACATTTATTTATTTTTGAGAGACAGAGAGAGACAGAGTGTGAGCAGGGGAGGGGCAGAGAGAGACAGAGACACAGAACTCGAAGCAGGCTCCAGGCTCCGAGCTAGCGGTTAGCACAGAGCCCGACGCGGGGCTCGAACCCACGAACCGTGAGATCATGACCTGAGCCGAAGTCGGATGCTCAACCGACTGAGCCACCCAGGCACCCCCTCTCCCTTCTACTTTGGATGTGTGCATGGAGTCTGGAAAGTTTCCAGAATGAAAAGCTATTAAGTTGTTTTTACCTAACTCTAAATCCAAATCCACCCCGCGTCCCATATTCCTGATGGATAAAATGAGGCGCAGAGAAAGGACATCTAACCAGGTTCTCCACTCAGACTGTTACAGACCTTTGGGGGGCCCCCAGAGGAGCCTGGTAACTCTGTCTTGGCTCCACTCCACCTCCCTAACTCCAAAAAAGCCCAGCCGCTCACACTTAGCAACCCAGCCCCCTGCAGCCCTTCATTCCAGACCTAGACCCTTCTCCTGTTGCTCATTGGCTCTCTTACCCGGCTGGGCCTTACCATCACCCGACTTGCCTATATCGGGCCATCTTGCATCCCAAAATCTTAATCCCTATGTCCCCTGCTTCCTGTGTAACTACCTCTTCCCACTGCCCCCTCCCTCACTCAGCTCCGGCCACACCAGCCTCCTTGCTGTCCTCACACTTACCAAAGACCTTCTTGCCTCAGGGCCTTTGCACCTGCTGTGCTAACCCCCCAAAAACACCCTTCCCCTAGATGTTCCTTCACAGACCCCACCGTGCCCTTCAGCTCCCAGCTCACGTGGCCCTCCCTGACCTCCCCTGTCACTCCCTATCCTCTTGCCCTACTTTATTTTTTTATAGCAGCTGTCTCTCCCTGACATGATATGCCTTATCACTTTTTCGATTAGTGCTCATCTCCCTCCAATGGGATTAAGCCCCACAAGGAAAGAGATGTTGCCTGTCTCCCCAGCGCAGCCTGGCAGATAGTCGGTGCTCAATAAATATTTGTGAAATGATTGAAGGACGTGGAAAAACCCGGGCGAATGAGGTGAGAGGGACAGAAGGGGGGATGGGTGTGGAGACAAAGGGAAAAGCCTGTGCTAAAGGTCTGAGGCGTGCTCCTCCCATCCACCCACCCACTCGCCCCTGCGTGGTAGCCCGGGCGCTACCTCCCCGGGGGTGAGGACTTTAGGGGATCTGGGGGTCCTTTCTCCCCAAGGACAGCCTCCCCAGGACCAAGCCCAGACCTTGCCAGGCGGGCACAGGAAGCCGCACCTTGAGGTCAGATCCCTGAGTAAATATTGCAGGGCCTCCTCTCAGCAGATAAGGGGAGGGAGGGGGGTCAGAAACCCGCTCTGACCTCTCGCCGAGGGATTAGCTCCAGCCCCTCAGCTCCAAGGTCTCTGCCAGGGGGAGGAGGGGACAAGGGTCCTGTCACACGGGGCCCAGGCCAGTTTCCATCGAACGAATACTGATTAAGTCCGCAGTGGGTGGGGTCTCCACAAAGGACAGGGCCCCGGGCCGGCTCCCCAGGGAACCCACTGACGTGGCTGGTCAGATAAGAGGGCTCGGGGTGCTGGAAGGGAGCTAACAAAACACGGTCAGGGAACCTTGTCCCCGGCCCGCTGTGCTGTGTGGAGGAGATAAGACGCACCCACTCCAACCTCAGAGGCAGTGGCCTTGAGCCTCAGTTTCCTGGTCTGCAAAACGGATCCTCTGGGAGGGGAGGGAGGGTGGTCAGCTGAATACTGGCATGCTCGTGGCTACCATACGGGGCATGGCTAGACTAACGCAGTCACCTCCTCGGCATCTCCCAGCACCGGTCTGTGACCCCCACGCAGCCAGAAGTTTCTAGGAACACCTAAGTGCCAAGCCCCGTCCGTTCTCTGCTCAGAGCCCTCCCGTGTTTTGTTTGTTTGTTTGTTTGTTTGTTTTTTGAGAGAGAGAGAGAGACAGCGTGAGCAGGGGAGGGGCAGAGAGAGGAGACACAGAATCCAAAGCAGGCTCCCAGCTCCGAGCTGTCAGCACAGAGCCCGACACGGGGCTCGAACCCACAAACTGTGAGATCATGACCTGAGCCGAAGTCGGACGCTCAACCGACTGAGCCCCCCAGGCGCCCCATCCGGTTTCAGAGTAAAAGCCAAAATCCTCCGGTGGCCCATGAGGCCCTGCAAGAGCTCCCCTGTTCCTTCAATGGCCCCCTCGCTCTTCCCCACACTCCTGCCTCAGGACCTTTGCGCTCGCTGTGCCCGCTGCCTGGAATGCTCTTCCCCTAGATTCAGCATGGCTCCCTTATTCAGCCTCTACTCCAGGGTTGCCTCCGACAACGTCTTCTCGCCACCCAGTGCCCAGGCCGCCTCTATTCCCTCCCCTGCTTTCTTTTTCCCCGGGGCATGATCCCCACCTGATAAAAGCTGTATGTGTTCGTGTTTATCTGCCTATTGATTCTCTCGCCCAACAGAAGGTCAGCTCTACGAGGCAGGGATTTTTGTCCTACTCATGACTATAACCTCATGCCTAACCCAGTGCCTGGCACCTAGCAGGTGCTCGAGGAACATTTGTTGCATGGTGAGCGAACAGCGGCACCCACATGTGCAGAGCCCACTCAGGCAGGCCCGGCACTGAGCCCCCGTCTCCGAGGAATCCCGCGGGGTCAATGTCATGATCCCCCAACCGCTCATTTCACAGAAAGCCAGTGGTCCCTGCCCAGGATCACCTGCTCGGCTACTTTCTGCTCGGCTCTGGCACATAGTAGATGCTCAAGAAACTCCAGCTCTCACTTGAACCAAGGATCCAGGCTCGTGTCCAGGAGCACCAGAGGAGGGGCAGGGACCGGGGGGCAGGGGGGCGGATCCGGAAAGGCAAGGACTGCAGAGACGCGTCAGTGGGACGCTGTGAGGGGTCGGGAGCCCCCGCGGAGTCTGGACGAAAGCCTGGACCTGTCCCAGTCCTTCCAGAGCCACGGCCTCCTCCCGCTCCTCAACCAGATAGCAAATCACCAGACACCCAGGCCTCCCCGGAGACTCCTCTCTGTCATCCACACCGGGTGTCCGCTTCCACAAACACTCTGTGCCCGACCCTGTGCTGTCCAGCAATGGGGACACGGTGGTGACCACAAGAGCCCAGGTCCTGCCCTACAGGACTCATAGTCCAGATGGGGAGACAGGCCCACCCCCTGACTGTGAGGACCCAGGGTGGTCAGGGCTGGGACAGCAAGGGGGGGGGTGTCTCAGGGTGCTCCTAACCCCGTCTGGGAGTCCAGGAGGGCTTCCTAGAGGAGGAGGAGTTGGGCAAGCAATGAAACAGAGCAGAGGGAAGTAGGGATCTGCTGGGGGGAGAGGGCAGAAGTGAGGCAGAATAACTGGAGCACAGAGTTCCCGGAAGGAAGGGGTGTCCATGAGGCCGGGCAAGCCGGCAGGGGCCAGTCCGTGCAGGGCTCCGTGGGCCACACCAAGGAGCGGGGCTTTCTGCCGAAGGCACTGGGGAGTCACAGCAGGTTCTGAGCACCATTGAAGGAGAGAGGGCGAGACCGGGGCCAGAAACCTGGGAGAACTTGGGAGGGGGCAGCCAGACAAAGGCAGGGGGGCTGCCTGGACCAGGGCAGGGGCGACAGGGAGGGAGAGAAAGGCACACATGGAAGAGATATTTAAGAGGCAGGCACCATAGGGTGTGGTGTGCTGGCGGGGTCGGGGGAAGCGTCAGGGACAGAGTCCTGGGTCTCTCTGTCCCGGTGACAGGCGGACAGTGGCGCCATCCCTTCAATAAGAGGACGAGGAGAAGCAGGTCTGATGCCAAGGTCAGTCTGGGACAAGGTGAGCGCGTGGTGCCCAGGGACATCTGGGGGGAGGCGTCCTGAATGACTCTGGGACGAGGTCCTGGGGCTCAGGGGAGAGGCCTGGGTCAGGACAGAGAAGGGTGAGGTGAGGCTGCAGGCGGGGTGAGGGGGACAGGAGACGCCAGGGCACCCACGCCTCCCGCAGCCCCCCATCGGAGCCCCGCCCTGCAAGGGTAGCTCGGGACACAGCGCTGGAGGCGCAAACTGGGACAGGAGAGCCACCGGTACGGGCCCCTGCCCGGACGCAGGCCGCTGGGGCCCGAGGAGGGCCAGGACCCAGAAGCCATCAACATATCAGTAATAACACGTCTGTCAAAAACACCGTTTCCCCAGATCCCCCGGTGGCGTCTGCTGGCATCACCTTTCCAGAGACAACCTTCCCCGATCCCCTCCCCCACCCCCAATTTAAAAATCGCACACCCCCTTCCTGGCTTGCTTTCTTCCCCCAACCGCGCTTGTGTCCATCCGACATGGAACGGAGTTTATATTTTATTCATTTACCCCACGAATGCCAGCCCCGCCAGGGCAGGGATTTTATCGACTTGTGCTTAGAACGGTGCCCGGAAGACAGGAGACGCCCCTTGAATATTTGTTGAATAAATAAGTGAGTGATTCCTTGGCCTTTTGCTCTGTGCTGGGCGTTGTTGCAAGCACTTCACCCCGGTTTGCTCATTTAATCTTTACAATAGCCCTATGCAGCAGGTACTGTCTTTGTTCCCATTTCACAGAGGAGGAAACTGAGGCCCGACAGGTTCTATAACTTGCTCAGGGTTCCGGAGGTAGGGGGACCAGTGGGCCAGGCCCAGTGCCTGCACTTTTAATAACAGTAACACCAGCCAGACCTCGTGTTGGGGGCCCAATTCTGCCAGCTGCTGGCTCAAGCCCCCACAGGGAGCATCACACTCACTGCTCACTGCTCTCAACAAAACTGAGGGCCTGCATCATCCCTGTCTTATTTTTCCTTAACGTTTACTTATTTTTGAGAAAGACGGAGTGTGAGCAGGGGGAGAAACAGAGAGAGAAGGAGACACAGAATCCGAAGCAGGCTCCAGGCTCCAGGCTCCGGGCTGTCAGCACAGAGCCCGACGCGGGGCTCGAACCCATGAGCCTCGAGATCGTGACCTGAGCCGAGGTTGGATGCACCCAGGCGCCCACCATCCCTATCTTTCAGAGCAGCTAATGGAGACTCTGCAAGGGACTGCCTCCAGCCCTGCTTTGCGGAAATGCAGAGCCAGGGGCAAAAACGGGCCCTCTCTGGCCCCAGTCCCCACATACACACCGGACAGACATGGAAAAGAAGGCCTAAGAAGGAAAGAGAGAATGTGGATTTCTCAGCCTGCGCAGGAAGCCAGTCGGCAGCACGGCCCCAAAGAAAGTGCGTAGCCGCCGAGCCTCCTTCCCTCGGCAAGGCGTTGGAGACAGGGCAGGGTTCAAGTTCCCTCTCGCCTGTGCCCGGCGCCTCAGTTTCCCTATCTGCAAATAGGGGTTCCAACAGTGCCCACCTCACACAACATCCCCTGAAAGGACACCTGAAGGTCACCCACGGCTCTGAGGCTGGAAAACGGCAGTCGCTGCTGATCAGTTTTATTCTTCAGTGACCCCCAAGTTCACCAGGGAGCCCGAGGCCTGGGCCCCCAGGTAAGAACGGCCCTAAAATCTTCCCCCGCCCCTCCTCCTCCCTGGCGACCTGGTTCTTCTCCTGGTACCAAACCCAGGGCCCTCGGCACAAAGAAGTTTAGGCAGTGCCCCAGGAGGCCTGGCCGGGTCGTGGCCCCTGGCCGGTGCCTGCCACACCCGCTCTGGTACCCAAACGGGGCCCCAGATCCTTGGTGACTCGATCCCTCCAAATTCAGGTGATCTCCCCCGGCTCCAAATCACCGAACCCTCCCAGGTCCCGCGCCAGACGGAGCCGGGTCCCAACCAGGAAGGGACTCGGAGCACTGGGACGCCAACGCCGCTGTGTTCGAGTCCGGGTTGGGGGTGAAAGATGGCGCTGACTGGGTGCAGCTGGCTCTTCCTCAGTGGTGAGTGAGAACGGTGCCCCCCACAACCTCAGCCCTCCGGGGGGGCCTCAGGGAAGGGCAGGGATCCCGGGCCGGGGAGAGGGAAGGTGTGAGCCAGAAGTCCAGCATGTTGGGTAGGCAGGGCATGGTCTGCTCCTCCAAGAGGCACCGGCGTGGGGCCGGCCAGAGCCGGCCATCCAGAGAGGTCTGCAGGGCGGACCTCAGAGATTTTTCTAAGTTCGGGGTGTGAGCTAAAGCCGAGGACCCACTCTTCCTTCCTCGCTCGTGTGGCCAACCCTTATTGAGCTATGGAAGCTTGGCTGGGATGAGCCCTGACCCACAGCTCTGCCTCTCCCTGACGATGTGGCTTTGGGCAGTCACCTTTCCTTTCTCAGCCTCAGTTTCCTCATCTATGAAATGGGCTAAACTCCCAGGGTCGTTCGAAGGTCATAATAAGTAGCATTCACTACCATTTACGCTAAATATTTTGTGTGTTACCAACCGCCCTGGAGAGGAGGTCCACTCGCGACCCCCCACTTCATAGACGAGAAATCTGAGGCTCAGAGAGGTGAAGCCACTGGCTGGGGTCACGCAGTCAGTGGGGGCAGGGCTGAGTGCTAGACCCAGGGCCCTTACTCCCAGCCTGGAAAGTACCAGAAACCGGGCCAGGCAGGCAAGCACTTCTTCCCCAAGAACCACCACGGCCGCCCCCTTCTGGGCAACCACACACACAACTGCAACCCAAGCAGCTCTGACCAGCCAGTCAGGCAAGTTTGGCGCTTGCCTCTTGGGTTGAAAAGAAAAGGGTGGAGTCAGTTCGTCCTGCCCCTGCTTTCTGGTCGGATCTGTGGGGGCAGAGGAAGAGCACTGGACTGAGAGTCCAGGCCCAGGGCCTCGAGGAGCCAGCCTGATTGTGTAAGCAGACCCCATCGAATTCAATCCTCGGTCCCCATGCAGGACTGAGGCCCTACACCTGGCTAACACGTATTAAGCACTTGCTGTATACCATGACCACGTGCGCCAGGAGACTGCCGCGTCTCCTCCTCGCTGAATGAGGGCAGAGGCCACCTGGGCCTCAGTCGCCCCCTCTGGCTCCTTCTCCTCAGCCGCTTTCCTGAGCGCGGGGGCCGACGTCTTGATCACCCCCGAGCCTGCCCAGCCAGCCGAGGGGGACAACGTCACACTGACCGTGCACGGGCTTTCGGGGGAGCTGCTGGCCTACAACTGGTACGCGGGGCCCACGCTCAGCCTGACCTACCTGGTGGCCAGCTACATCGTAAGCACGGGCGACGAGACCCCTGGCCCGGCCCACACAGGACGGGAGGCTGTGCGCCCCGACGGCAGCCTGCACATCCAGGGCGCCCTGCCAGGGCACTCGGGCACCTACATCCTGCAGACTCTCAACAGGCAGCTTCAGACGGAGGTGGGCTACGGACACTTGCAGGTCTATGGTGAGACACAAACACCACCCCCGCCCCGCCTCCCCTCTACCACGTCCTTCCCAATCCCTCTTATAAAAATGAAAATGAAAATAAATTAAAAGAAAAATGTAAAACCCTAAAAAATAAAAAGACAAAATAACATTAAAATGCTCACTTCCTTCAGGCTGGCTTCCAGGACTAGATCTGCCTCCTATGCCATTCTTTGCCCCTCTGGCTGGGGGTACAGAGATGCCACCAGGATCCAGCCATGCCCCTCACCTGGGGAGGGGGTGGCCCGGGGGAGCAGGCAGTGCCCGGCCCCCTCCCCCTCTGTCTCTTGCCCCACAGAGATGCTGGCCCAGCCTGTGGTCATGGCCAACAGCACGGCACTGGTGGAGCGCCGGGACACCCTGCGCCTGGTGTGTAGCAGCCCCAGCCCCGCTGAGGTCCGCTGGTTCTTCAATGGCGAAGCCCTGCCCATCGCCATCCGCCTCGGCCAGTCCCCGGATGGCCGGGTGCTGACCCGGCATGGCGTCCGCAGAGAGGAGGCTGGAGCCTACCAGTGTGAGGTCTGGAACCCGGTCAGTGTCAGCCGCAGCGAGCCCGTCAACCTGACCGTGTACTGTGAGTCCTCCTGGCCCCGCTAGAAACGGCCCCCCCCTCCGTGCCAAAACCTCGTAGACGGGGAAACTGAGGCCAGGAGAGGGCGCCCCAGGGCACACAGTGAGCCAGTAGGTGAGCTGGGGTTAGGAACCGGGGATCCCTCTCTTAAAACGCACTTGACCTCTGTCCTAAGGACGAAAAACCACCCTTGAAACGGACTAATCCTTCAGTTTGAAGCAATACAAGCAGGGAAGGGACACAGGACTGGTTGGTTTTGAAAGGGAGGTGGGAAGTGAGTGGTGGGTGGGAGGGGAGATAAAGGGAAAAAACACAACCAGAGCATGGAGTCATTCCCAGGGGCGGCCGATACGCAGTGTGGAATCCGGGGGAAATAAACCACAGAGGTACGCAAAGGCCGCCATGTAGAAAATCTTAGAGCCTAGAATGCTATAACCAGGGATTCTGGATTTCAGAAGCACTGAATTCTAGACTCTGAGAATCCTACAAACTCTAGAAGCAGAGATTCTTAGAATTTTAGACTCTGATTCTAAAACCTTAGAGGCACCCCAATCCTAGAATTTTAGAAACCTAGATTTCTAGAATCTTAGAATCCTAGAACCTAGATGCATTGACTAGACGCATTGACTCTCGGAGCCCTAGAATTCTAGACTCTTAGAATGGCTTATGAGAAACTGATAGATAGTCTAGTCTTCTTCTTCCTTTTTTTTTTTTTTTTTGTTTTTTAATGGAGCCATAGATTTCAAAAATATCTTGAAATTTTGTCTGGCCCAACATCCTCTTTTTACAGATGAGAAAACAGATCCCCTGAAAGGGGAAAGCGATTCTCAAGATTCTAGAGCAAGTTAGAGATGTGTGTGGGATCCGAAAAGGCCAGAGCTTTCCCCCTCCACTAGGCCCACGTACTCCCAGGGGCCCATCGTGGTGGAGAGGAAGCCAGGGGTGCCCACCTCTACGCCCCTGTGGCTCTACTGCCCGTCTCTCTCCCTCCTGCCCCCACAGATGGCCCAGAGCGCGTGGCCATCCTCCAGGACTCTACCACCCGCACGGGCTGCACCATCAAACTGGACTTCAACACGTCCCTCACCTTGTGGTGCGTGTCCCAGTCCTGCCCAGAGCCCGAGTATGTGTGGGCCTTCAACGGGCGGGCCCTCAAGAACGGGCAAGACCACCTCAACATCAGTAGCATGACGGCGGCCCAGGAGGGCACGTACACGTGTATTGCTAAGAACCCCAAGACCCTGCTTTCCGGATCTGCCTCAGTGGTGATCAAGCTCTCCGGTGAGTCGCCCCCAGCCTGACCACCACCCCCTCCCCGTGGAGGCCCAGTTGGACTGTGAAGGTTTGGCCGCTCCACCCACAGTTAGGCCACCATTTGCCCAGCAGATCACTGGCGAGTAAGAAATTCTCAGCCCATTCTTTGGCCAAGTCACAGAGTCGCAGATCAGGCGGACCCCCTCTTCATCTGGAGACGGGCCATGCCTTGTCACCTGGAAAACAAGCAATAGACCGGACTCTTCCTTGAGAGTCCACAGTGTGGACCTGTCCACACTGGACAGTGGCAGGGCGGGAAAACGTTCAGATGCCCTTTCCTGTGAGCACCCCTGTTCTGAGGTCAGCTGGTCACAGCTGCTTTGGGGCTGACCCGAAGCCCCCCACAGACAGCTGAACTTCTGTGCAGCCAACTGGATTACCCAGTTATCTGGCCCAGAGGACTGTGTGTGCACACGCACACACAGACACACACACGGAAAATCACAGCCAGAGAAGCATTGTCTTGCCTCTGTCCTTAAATAACCCAGGGGCTGGGGGTAGTGCAGACACAGCTGGTGTTTTCGGAGCTATCAGGATCCTCAGGGGACACTCTGTCACCCCCCGGGGATGCTGGCTTTGAACACTGAGGCCTTGTTTATTCTGCCTTGGTTCCTTCCCAAGTGGCCACCATGCCCCAGGGACGGTGGGAACAGTCCTTCCCTCCCTCCCTCCTCCCTCCCTCCTACTAACAGGCTGGGTCTCATCCAAAGGGTGGATACTCTTTCACCCAAAGCAGAAATGGCATCCCCAGAGGTAAGTGTACCTCCTGCCCCACCCCACCTGGGGCCTTGGTAGCTGGTCTTGGCCAGAGACAGGGGGGTGTACCAGATGACCTCAGGTGCTGCCCCCAAGCCCTGGCTATGCAGGCCAAGATGGGGGGTGCCCAGGTGTGCAGGTATGTGCAGGGCGTGGGTACAGGGCCCCCAAGGGCCTCCAGAAATGTCAGAAACCCTGTGGCAAGTGCCAGGGAGAGACAGAGGAAAGGGAGACACTTTCCTGACCCCATCTGGGGAAGACTCTGATCTGATGGAGGAGACATGGTCTCTGCTCTTGGAGAGAGATGATCCTGGAACAGGGAAGCATGACTTCCTTATTCAAGGAGCTGCCAGTCAGAGAGAAGAGGCAATGTCTCACACTCCATGGACTTTAAACAGTGATGGAGGAGACAATGACACCCACCCTCCATGAGTTTCCAGTCAGATGGAGGAGACAGTCCACACTGGGGGAGACTTTGTATTCTGATAGGAGAGATGTGGACTTAAGGAGACATGGTCCTTTTTTTTTTTTTTTTTTTTTTTTTTTTTGAGAATTCCTAGTCTGATGGGGGAGACATAGTTCCCACCTCTGGGTTACTCCCAATCTGATGGGGGAGTAAAGCCCCCCCCCACTTTCTAGGAATTTCCAATCTGACGGGGTAGACATACCCCCATCCAGCTTCTGAGGTCCCCTGCCTGATTGGAGAGACCCAGCCCAATATCTGGCATTTTGAATCTGATGGAAGAGACATGGCCTCCCACCCTCTGGAATCTTTCAGTTTGTTAAGAAACTATAGCCCCCGCATTCCGACGTCTCTGGATTTGATAAAAGAGATACAACCTGGGGCACACAACTCCCAACTATGTGAGGGGGAGACAGGACCCTCATATTCTGAGAATTTCCAGTCTGATAGGGGAGATATGCCACCCCCCCCGCCATATTCTAGAATTTCCAATCTGATAGGGGAGACATGGCCCCTATAGTTTGGGAATTTCCAATCTGATGGAGGAGACATGGTTTGACTCTCTAGGGTCTTCTAGTTAAATGGGAGAGAGATCCCCCAAGGGCTGGAAATTCTTAGTCTAATGTGGGAGAGATGGCCCCCACCCTCTGGGGTCTCCCAATCTCATGAGGGAAGACAGAGCTCCCTGGCAGGCATTGTTGGGACACAAAATCCACCTCCGCTGCCACATAAGCCAGCTCCTTCCTCTGTCTCCTTCCCAGGGCCCCACACGGGGAAGCACCAGCCAGTTGCGGGGAGGTGCGGGTGAGCCGGCTGAGGGTGGGAGGGGGATGCTGTGCCCAGTGCAGGCCCAGCTGACCCAGCCCCCCTCGCTCTTTCCCCAGCGGCAGCAGTCGCCATGACAATCGTGCCTGTGCCGACCAGGCCGACAGAGGGCCAGGATGTGACACTGACCGTACAGGGCTACCCCAAGGACCTGCTGGTCTACGCCTGGTACCGCGGGCCTGCCTCAGAGCCCAACCGGCTGCTCAGCCAACTGCCGTCAGGGAACTGGATCGCGGGCCCTGCGCACACAGGCCGGGAGGTGGGCTTCACCAACTGCTCCCTGCTGGTGCAGAAGCTGAACCTCACGGATGCCGGCCGCTACACGCTCAAGACCGTCACGTTGCAGGGCAAGACCGAGACCCTGGAAGTGGAGCTGCATGTGGCCCGTGAGTGTGTCAGAGGGGGCAGAGGGTGTGTCTTTCAGACAGAGGCTCCCAAAAGGGGGCTTTGTCTCCTCCGTGAGCTGGGAAACATAGATGAAGGGTGGCCATGCCTCCCTATCAGACTGAAAGACGGGGCTTTCTCTCCTCCATCTGACTTGGGGATCTCCAAATGGACTTCTTTCCTCTTCTGTCAAACTGACAACCTAGACTAGGGGTAGATAGGCCTCCCTGGTCAAACTGAAGGCTACGAAAGGGGGCTTCCAGACCTTCTCTCTCATAGAAGTACACCAGACTGAAGGTCTCGAAAAAGGAGGCACAGTCTGAGTGTAGGGCATCCTTTTTCCTGCAGGTGGGTAGACCCTAAAACACAGGAGCTGTTGCCTCTGCTACTTTATTGGGAAAGTGGGTTAATGATGGGAGTTCGCCTCCCCCCACGGACTAGATGTATAGCACGAGGGTGAATCAAAGCTCCCTCTTTAGACCACGAGATCCTAGACAATTGGGATCAAGTCTCATCCTTTGCATTACAGTAAGAGTGAGGACAGAATTTCTACCATCAGACGGTGAAATTTTTCTCTCCAAGTGAGATAGGAAACATTTCCTCCATTAGGATAGAGGCTTCTAGGTGGTGGGAATTACATCTCCTCCCTCAGACTGGGAGTTCCCAGTGGTCAGGAGCAATGTCTCTTCCCTTAGTCTGGGAATTCCCAGATGTTGAAGGCCATGTCTTACCCATCATAGTAGGGACTCCCAGAGTCAGGGACCATGTCTCCTCCATCAGACTGGGAGCTCCCAGAAACAGAGACCAGGTCTCCTCTATCAGACTGGAAGTTCTCAGAGTCAATGAACCATGTCTCCTCCATCAGACTGGGAGCTCCCAGAGGCAGGGACCATGTCTC
>CM053563.1:9713698-9761946 GCA_028646485.1 Cryptoprocta ferox | reverse complement strand
TCCTTCATCAGATTGGGAGCTCCCAGAGTCAGGGACCATGTCTCCTCCATCAGACTGGGGGCTCCCAGAGTCAAGTGCCATGTCTCCTCCATCAGACTGGGGGCTCCCAGAGTCAGGCACCATGTTTCCTCCATCAGACTGGGAGCTCCCAGAGGCAGGGACCATGTCTCCTCCATCAGACTGGGAGCTCCCAGAGTCAGGGACCATGTCTCCTCCATCAGACTGGGAGCTCCCAGAGGCAGGGACCATGTCTCCTTCATCAGATTGGGAGCTCCCAGAGTCAGGGACCATGTCTCCTCCATCAGACTGGGGGCTCCCAGAGCCAAAGACCATGTCTCCTCCATCAGACTGGGAGCTCCCAGCATCAGGGACCAGGTCTCCTCCATCAGACTGGGAGCTCCCAGAGTCAGGGACCAGGTCCATCCCCATCAGACTGGGCATCCCCAGTCTAAGAGGGGGTCTAAGAGGCAATGTCCCAAGAGGCAGGTTTCATCCCATTAGACCGGGAGCTCTCAGACACTGGGAACTCGGTCATTCTCCAGTCTGGAGTCTCACCTCCCCCATCAGACCAGGCATTTTTGGAAGCCCTGAGTCAGGGATGGCATCTCCTAGCCCAGATGTGAACTTCCCCGGGATCGGGAAATCAGTCCTTGCCAGGCACCCCGAGATACCTTCCTTCACCTTTCATCAAACCCGCGTCCTGGGTCAGTGCTGGAGGTAGAATGCTCTTCGATGGCAGCCGGCCACCCCCCCCCCGTGAAGCCTCGGAAATCCTTTTCACCCTGTCTCTCTTCTCACAGTCAACCTCCCTCCCCTGCATGAGGACCAACGCCACCTTCCTGAACCTGAACCTGGCACAGGCTGAGCGTGGGGAGGGTGGGGCCGCGGGAGGCTGGGGGTGGGCCGGGGAGCAGGAGGGGTGGGGGCACTGGGACCTGGTCCTCTACCTCCCTGACAGCCTCTTCCACCCTTCTGCCCCCTCCCCCCCTCAGTCCTAGAGTAGGAGCGCAGCTGTGGCTGTGGGGACCTCCGGAGAGAAGAGCTCTTCACGCCGTCCTCCCCTTCTCCTCCCCCTGGCTGGAGGACCACTTGTTCCCAGGGAGGATGCTGGACTGACGGTCGGCTGTTCTCCTGCTTCCACACTAGAGTTAGAACCGACAGGACCCTACTTCTTTGCTGAGTTGTTGGAGAGCCACAGAGGCCATAAATGTCCTGGTTAACACATGCATGCGTCAGCCTCTCCTTCCATGACCGCCAAGCCTGCCACTTCCTTGGCAGGGCCACACTTGCCTCCTTTCCTACCCAGGGTTGTTCTTTGGGTGCACGCGTGCACAGGGATGCCTAAATGACAGCGCTGCAAGTCCCTCCTGCTCAGTGTCAAGGCCTCAGGCTCTTCTCCCCAGGATGTATCTGACGGTCCTGCTTCCCAATGGGCCAAAGACCCCCCCTCCCTGGGACACCACACACCTCGGTTCTGTGGGACATAGCCCTGCCCTATGCTGCAACTCACTCCACCTGGGCCCTGGAACAAGGCTGCTCATGCCAGGACAGGGAATGATTTCTCATGAAGGATTCCATCTATTTAACCAAAGATGCTCCCTTGTGTCCCTCATTGTCGTAGGATTGTCCCCCACCCCGTGTCTCTCTCAAACATCACCTGCACAACCCTAAAAATATCTCCCTCCACCTCTAAATGCAAATGGAGCAGGGGTGGGGGTGAGGGGTAGAGAGTGAGGGAGTGGAAGAGAAAAAGTGTCTTCCAACTCCTGTCACTACTGGGACTTCAGCCACAGGCCCCACTCAGCCAAGATGTCCTACTAGAGAGAGACTGTCGGTGTTGGTTAGAAGTGGTGAGCACAGACTCAGCGTGGGGTAGCAAGAGAGGTTTGCGCAGGGATAGAAAGGCCTCATAGAGAGATTTCCTAGAAACTTTCAAGACAGAGCCTTTCTGGGGATTGCCATGTTGAGATGGATGCGGGGTGGTGAAAGCACACCACAGTGAGGATTATAAAATCTGGATTATGATCCTCCATTTGCCATAGATTCATTAGACCCTCAGTTGGTCCATCAGCAAAAAGGTGTGGGCTTAGGGTAGGCTAGAATTTTTCAAACCATTTTTATTAGCCTCAGAGCCCTTTCTTCAAATGCAAGCTTACATGGTAGGTCAATATATTATTTAAAATAGTAATGCAATAAAAGTAGCTACAGCCCTCTCTCCCCCAAAGTTTATTTACACTTAGGAAACTCCTGAAAAGTGAATTAAATAAACCTTGAATTACAGAGGCAATTACAATGCACAATACCAACCAAAATCAAATGCCAGTGAAAACACTAGATATAGAAGCCTGGGGTATAGGGCCAAAGCCGCACCTGGAGGGGGAATGATAGTCTTAAATGCTTAAATGCAATGGGAATACTAAGAAGGAAAGAGCTTGGAGGTGAACAAAATAAGCTTTCCGCTCAGTAAACCAGAAAAAGTTCACAAAATAAACCAAAGAAAAAAGGTAAGGAATGTAAAAAGGCCAAAGCAGAAATGAATGAACTATAAAGCAAAACACAGAGTTAGTCAATTAAACCTAAAGGTGCTCCTTTGAAAATGCCGATGGGGGGCGCCTGGGTGGCTCAGTCGGTTGAGCGTCCGACTTCTGCTCAGGTCATGATCTCACTGTTCGTGGGTTCGAGCCCCGCTTCAGGCTCTGTGCTGACAGCTAGCTCAGAGCCTGGAGCCTGTCTTCAGATTCTGTGCCTCCCTCTCTCTCTGCCCCTCCCCTGCTCACTCTCTCTCTCAAAAATAAATAAAACATTAAAAAAATTAAAAATAAAATAAAAAATTAAAAAAAATGCTGATGGGATAGGCGCACATTTTGCAACTGTGATGAGAGACAGGGGAGACTAATACCTAAAATCAAAGAGGGGGTGCCTGGCTGGCTCTATCGGTAGAGGACACGACTCTCCATCTCGGGGTTGTAAGTTTGAGCCCCACATTGGGGGTAGAGTTGACTTAAAAATATAAATCTTAAAAAATAAATAAAAAAAGAAACTGGCCTGGTTGCGTAGAGGGTCGGTTCTTGGTTAGATGCACAATAACCAAACACATCAAGGGAAGAGGGTGTGGAATACCTGTGAAGGGCCCCCCAGCAGCCACGCCTCTCCCGTGATGGGCAGGCACTGCCTCCGGTAAAAGCTCAAAGTGTCAGATACCCACTTTCCCAGAGTGCCTTGCAGCCAGCGGTGGCCATGTAACCAAATTCTGGTCAATGAAGGAAGGAGAGAGCCAAAAGTCCTGCCCATGCTTCCGCCCCTGCCTGAGGGAGACACGGAGAGAGCTCTCCATGGAGTCTGAAAGCTATTTCCCAAATCAGTGCGTCTCCAATATTAGGTCTCCAGGCAACGGCACAACTAGGAAGTGTGGATAGATTTGAGTCCACACTCTTAACCCTGATATTATCCAGCCCCCCAGATGGGAAATGGCTCTCATAGTCTCTCCTTCCACCAAGGTCACATAAGAGTGGGCAACATACAGGGCTCCTCGGTGGCCAGTGAGAGACTGGAAATAACACAAGACAGAGAGAGTAGGCTGAAATACAAGATGGAAGAGGAACTGGTGTGGGGAGAGTAGCTTACATGGATAGAAGACTGTTTCTCACATAAAAACGTCCCAGAAGCAGATGGGTCAGAACTGGCATCACGGCTCCATGGGGGCATTAGGGACACAGCTCCTTCTGTGTTTCGGCCCCATGTTTCTAGACATGTTTCCACTCCCTTGCTCACCTCGTGGTCCAACATGGCTGCCGGAGCTGCCGCAGCCTCCTCCCCATTCCAGGCAGGAAGCGGAAAGAAATGGACCGAGAGCAAACACAACCCCGCACTGGTTGTGCCCCTTTTTAAGGAACCTTTCCCAAGTCTCAGCCTACAACTGCCACTTACATCTGATTGGCCAGCTCTTAGTCACATGGCCGCCCTAGCTGCAAGGGAGGCTGGGACTTGTAGTCCTTCCCCTGGGTATCGCTGCCCTCAAAGACCCGCAGGGTCCTGATCTCAAGGAAGAGAGGAAGAAGGGATCCCAGGTGGGCAGCTGGCAGGCTGTGCCAGGACAGACCTTGGAACTCCCACTTCCTAAACTGGACAAAACAGCCTTTCTCATCTAAGCCCAAAGGGAAATTGCCGCAGCCACAGTATTCAGGGTTTGGGAAAGACAGTGGTGGTGTTCAAATGGGGGTTGCTTTGTGCAATGCAGAATGAGGCCAGCGGGAGGGATGAGGTGGAGGGAGCCCGGGAGGAGGCAGGTCGGGTTTCTAGGTCAGTCGGATCCCAGATCCCATATCCTCAGGGTGTGGAGGCTCGGATGTCCCCAGGACCAAAGCTCCCGTCCCCCTAGGCATCTCTGGGCTCCCATCCCCTTCTGTTAACAGTCCAGGAAAGAACAGTAACCGCAAAATAATACCAGCTACTGTATCTTGAGTACTGACTGTCCTTTTGCCGACGCGTTCTCAGTGAGTTTCTATGACACTTTATTTTTTAAGAAATGTTTAATGTGTATTTATTTTTGAGAGAGAGAAAGAGGCAGAGTGCAAGCAGGGGAGGGGCAGAGAGAGAGAGGGAGACACAGAATCCGAAGCAGGCTCCAGGCTCTGAGCTGTCAGCACAGAGCCCGACACGGGGCTCGAACCCACGGACCGCGAGATCACGACCTGAACCGAAGTCAGAACCTCAACCGACGGAGCCACCCAGGCGCCCCACTGCAACAACCCTTAGAGTAGTTACTGCCAGTCGGTCCATTTTTTTGATGAAGAAACTGAAGCACAGGGGCGCCTGGGGGGGCTCCATCAGTTGAGCGTCCAACTTCAGCTCAGGATGTGATCTCACAGTTCGTGAGTTCGAGCCCCACATGCGGCTCCCTGCTGTCAGCACGGAGCCCGCTTCAGAGCCTCTGTCCCCATCTCTCTCTCTCTCTCTCTCTCTCTCTGCCCCTCCCCTTCTGGGTCTCTCTCTCTCTTTCAAAAAAAAACATAAGGAAGGAAGGAAGGAAGGAAGGAAGGAAGGAAGGAAGGAAGGAAGGAAGGAAGGAAGAAACAGAGGCACAGAGAGCTTAAACACCTTGCTGTGGGCCCCCAGTTCCCACGGCTGCTGGGTGGAGGAGCGAGCTGGTAAGTCCCCTTCGTTCCTCAGCTGGGCAGGCCGGTCAAAAGCGCAGGCTCAGAGCCCAGTCAGGGCTGAGGTGGCCACGTTCGTCTGTGGGGACCCGTTGCTTTCCCTCGCCTATGAGACAGAGAGAATAACAGCGCCCACCCCTAGAGTTGTTGAAAAGAGTCGGTACAAGGAAAGGATCTATGCAGAAGAGTTGGGTCAATGCTTTTGGCCCTAGGTGTTAGCTTTTGGCAACAGGCAGATGGAAAAGTCAAAAATCACAATGTTTCTGTAACATCTCCTTCTTGGGGGACTTAATGGATCCTATACCGCACAGGTTTGCCTCATTTTATGTGATATGTGATGTTCTTGGAAATTGTAGTCACTGAAAATGTCTTCCAAGGAAAAATAATAAACGTGTATGAGCTCTTATTTAATGTTTATTTATTTTTGAGAGAGAGAGTGAGCATGAGCAGGGAAGGGGCAGAGAGAGAAGGAGACACAGAATCCAAAGCAGGCCCCAGGCTCTGGGCGGTCAGCATAGAACCCAACTCGGGCTCGAGCTCATGGACCGTGAGATCATGACCGGAGCCGAAGTCGGATGTTAACCGACTGAGCCACCCAGGCGCCCCATGTGTGAGTTTTCAGAGTCATGGTGCTGGTCATTACTCGTTCTGGGGTAACGTGCTCTTAGCACAGATTTTCTGACTTGCGCCTCACAGCCTCCCTTTGAAATGGGGCCACGTTTCTCCAACCTCCTAGCTGTTTATTAAAAATACCCATCCCAGCTCCCCGCTTGGCTCCAGCAAATCGGTCTCCAAGGAAGAGCCCTGGAAGCTGAAGATTTTACATAAAGAGTCTGAGTGATTTTTGTCAACTGGGAAGTTGGAGGGCCTCGATGCAGGGACTGTTTCACAAAAAAAGGAAAGCGAGGCACAAAGAGCCGGAGGAGCCTTGTCCGAGGCTACTCAGCCAGGAAGGGGCAGGGCCTCGAGTTGGCCCACAGGGGGGCAGGAACCAGCTCAAGATCAGACTGCAGGCTTAGACTGGGGCTCTCCTCCACCCCCAGGAGGTTGAGAGCAGCCCCCCACGTCCCCCACAAAGCCACAAAGGCCGGATGACACTTTGGGTCCCTGGATTCCACTAGCCGTGGAAGGGGCCCCCTCCAGGGGCCTCTGTCTGCCCCCCTCACCTAAGATGCCTTTTCTCAAGAAACCCTTCTGCGGTGGGGAGGGCCGGGGTGGGGGCAGGTATGACCTTGAGGCCAGAGCACACAATGGCCCAGTCACTGTCTGGAGCCCTGCCAGTGGGAGGAAGGAAACCTGCCCTGTTTTTCTAGCCTGGACTGGAATGTTGATTCAGGATGGAGAGAGAGGAGGGTGAGCTGAAAGAGGAGGAGGGAAAAGAGAAGGAGGGAGGAGGGGAGGGAGAAGAAAGGAAGAAGGAGAAGGATGAGAAGAAAGAAGAGAAGGGGTGGGTGCCCAGCACCAGGGTGCCAAGGGCAGACTTTGGGACCAAGCAGGGAGTCTGTTCAGCTGCAGCCAGGCCTCACACACAGTGCAGAGCCCAGAGAGGACATCCCAGCCCCCTAAGGTTGCACAGGACCGCGGCAGCCAAAGGGTCTCACCTTGGCCGCTAACCACAGGCAGGAGCTCCCTGAGTTCCCACAGTGACCTTCAGAGACAGGTGTCAGCCCTTGCATTCCTCAGAAGGGGAAACAGCGGGCCGCAGAGGTAAGATCACATTTCTAGAATCATTTCCCCTTTGGATCACAGTCCATACCCTTCTCCTCTCCCCTCCATCCACTCTGGCCACACTGGACCCCTGGCTGTTGTTCCAACAAACCACGCAACTCCTGCCCCAGGACCTTTGCACTGGCCTTTCCTCCTGCCAAACATGTTCTTACCCTAGATACCTGAATCAATCCATTCAGGTCTCTGCTCAAATGTCACCAGGGGGCCCCTGAATACCCAATGTTGTCTAGCTTTGTCCTTCACAGCATTTATGACACAGACACCCTCAACTCTATGTTATATATTCCTTTCTTCACTTATTCCTGATCTGTCGTCTCCACCAGACTGTGAGCCCCACGAGGCAGGGATTTTCTCTTTTTTGTTCACTACAGTGTGTCTATCACCTAAATCAGCGTCAATCGGCCCAGGTCCTTCTGGATTCTCCAAGGGCATTACTCAGCCCACCACAAGCTGAAACCTGAAAGTGCAGAAGAACTAGGTAGAAAGTTGGCAGGGAAAAGCATTTCAAACAGAGGGCACAGAACGTGCAAAGTCCAGGAGTCAGGAAACCAGGTTCAAGGTCTCTATGGCTAGAGCGGTCGTGGGCCACTATGAAGACTTTGGCCTTGGCCGCCACCTTGAGTGGGAGCCACAGCGTGGGGGGTGGGCGGTTCTGTGCAGGCTCCGTCTCGGGTTCTAACAGGATCCCTCCGGCTGGAAGAGAATGTGAGAAGAGCGGGTAGCCGTGCAGACAGGAGGTGGTGGCAGCTGGGCCCGGGGAGGCTGCGGAGGCGGGGATAGAACGGATTTTGAAGGTGAAGCCGACATTTGCCGTGACGGACAGGACGACGCGGCGGAGGGGAGAGGGGAGTCAAGGGGTCTCCAAGCTTAGGGCCTGAGCAGGTGCAGGACGGGGGCTGGAAGGGAGGCTTGGGCGTCGGACAGGCCAGTGACCCGGGAGCCGGGCCCAGACCCCGAGGCGCACAGGCGGCTCCGTGAAGGAAGTTGGCACAAGTTGCGGACTGTGGTTTTTACCCACCTCGAGGGGCCCCTTATCCTCTCCCCCAACTTCCCCTCACGCCGGGTGGAGCCGGCCTCTTGTTTGTTTCCCTCTCGTCATCCGTTTTATGATGGGGAAGGCTGGTTTTCCCCTAACCCAGCAGACACCCTCTTCCCTCTGCCTGTCCCTGACCCTCCCGCCTTGGGAAGCCCCGTGCCGGCCTCCGAAAATGTCCCTGCAGGAGGACGTCCCTCTGCCACCCGTTCATCTAGCCAGATGGGCCCCGAAAGGGGAAGCGGGTCACCCAGAGTCACCCGGCGGCATGTGGTCAGCTCAGGACCTGAGGGTCCCGTCTCCTCAGTGCCCCACCACAGCCCTGGGAGGCCGGGGGAGGGAGGGGAGGAAGCGGCGATTTTTTTTCCACGTTTCACACGAGAAAGCTGGAGCTCCAAGGGAGGCCCGAGTTTACCCGAGATGCCGCACGGACCCAGCCCCTGACAGACGGGCGGCTTCTGTGCGCTCTGGGGAGAAGGCCATGGGGGGCCCAGCCCTGTCCTGCCAGGACGCAGTGGGGGTCACGGACAGTGACAACCCAGCACTGGTCAGGGCTGGGATGGGGGAGCTGGGGAGACTGGGTGGGGGAACACAGCTGACCCAGCCAGGGACCACAGATGGCTTCCAGGAGGAGGAGACCTAGAGGGTAAGCGGGAGTTCAAGGTCAGGGAACAGCACAGACAAAAGGCCCAGGATTAAGAGGGGACCTTAGGGCTTCTCAATGACCGTGTCCTTCCGCTGATGAAACTCTCCGATGACCTACCCTGGCAAACTCTTCAGCCTGGCATTCGTGCATTCATTCATTCATTCATTCAGACCTTCCCTGGAGTATGTCGTTAGTGTCAGGCCCCTATGGGGACATAGCAGTGGCTACAGCAGCCCCTTGGGACTGTGACCCTGACCCAGGGTGTCAGGGAGGGCATCCTGGAGGAGGAGGCATCTACTCCAAGACCCGGAAGGGTAGTAGGAGGGATGCGGGGAAAGAGGCAGGGAAGGGTGTTCCAGGCAGAGGGAACAGCCTGTGCGAAGGCCTGAAGGTAAGTTCTGAGTAAAACAAGCTGCCCGTGGCTCAGATGAAACACAGGGTGGTTTGGGAGAAGCCAGAGAGGCCAGCCTTGCGGGCTTCCTTCCAAGGCACTGGGGAGCCATAGAGAATTTAGGAGCCGACGGGCAAAAAGGTAGGCTTGTGAGTCAGAAAGACCTCGCCAACATCCACATGGAGGATGAAGGTAGGGAAGTCACAGGCGGGGTTTCGCAAGGTGGGGAGACCTGCGCCCGGGGCCTGAGGAAGGAGATCCATCCACCACTTCTGGGGTGCAGGGATGGGAAGCCTGGCCCACGGCGACCACTAGGTGGCGCAGGTACACCACTAGCCAGGGCTGAGCCCGCAAGGGGCGGTCAGGCCCACAGCCCAGCAGAACGGCCGGGCCCCTGGGTCAGGGGAGCAAACCTCACATGCGCCTTGGCTCTCCCTGTGTCGGTCGTGGCCCCCTCCAGGGCGGAGCTTGCTATCAGTGAGATCTCAAGCACAGAGAGGCTGCTCAGAGCCCAGGGCTCTTTGTCTGCAAAGAGCTGCAGACACGTTCACCCCGGTCATCACAAGCTCAGACTGGAGCACCTTGTCTCCCGCTTCCAGACGGGAGGACTCTCACCTCCCCTATAAGACTAGGGCTTACCTGTCTCCCTCACCTGATTAGAAAACCCATCATCTCACAGATCACAATGGACCCTCCCTACCTCCCCCAACAGACTAGAAATCCAGACTGGATTCATCTTCACCCAGGGACCCGGGATGTATCTTCTCTATCCGGTTTGGGAAATTCTGCCTCCCTCATCAGACTCGCTGAGGGCCCCATGTGCCCCCAGCCAGCTGAGTCTCTTTGTTTCCCCCATCAGATTGTCTCCTGCTTAGACCAAAGGGGAAGAATCTTCCACACTTGCACAGCTTTGCTGGTCCTTCCTCTATTTGCGGAATAGAAGGAACCGCGCCCGATGTATGGAAAGGGAAACTGAGGCACAAAGCAGTGAGGCAGCACGGCCCCGTCGAGCTGCACATGCTTCGATTCCCCCTTCTCCCCTTCCCACACCTGCCCTCCGCCCTCCCCATGCCCTGGGTAACTCCCCTGGCACAGGGAATAGGGGAATTTTGCCCGCTGGCCTCTGAGCTTGCCTGCCCATATGGGTGGCGCCTGGAGGCCTGGGGTGAAAGTCCAGAGCTGGGCTTGGGGCTCAGGGCAGGGAGGGAGGGAGGAGCAGTGGCCTAACCTGCGGGGGACAAGCCCTCACAGCTGTGGAGGATAGGGGATGGGCCCGGAGGGTAAGGGATGGGCAAGGCCACACCATGTCCCTGCAGATGGAGGTGGGGTGGGGTTCAAATCTCCCCACTCCGGTTCCCACCTGCGTGGCCTTGGACCCGGAACTTTGCAGCCTCTCCAAGCCTCAGTTTTCCCCAGCTGTAAAGAATAATGAGCATGAACTAGAAAGATTCTGAAGTTGGACTGAGTTCACCTCTCCCAGCCTCAGTTTCCCCAGTTGTGAAAAGGGTATGATCCTTCTGTGGGTGGTTGTGAAGGCTCTCTGAGTTCACACAGAAGAAATCCGAGGGGCAGTGGCTGATAGTGGCTGGGGGGGGGGGGTTCAACGTGGACCCCTCCCTCCCACTTTCCGAGAAGGTGTCCTCCTAAATTTCTGGACTGGACCCTCTCCACTCTGCCCTCCCCTACCTTCCCAAGCCAAGCCACCTGCTCTCTCACTGCACAGCTGGTCTCCCTGCACAGCCAGAGAGGTCTTCCCAAAACTCAACGCGATCCCCAAGTCCGGACCCGCTATGGCTCCCCAGTGCCCTGGGGGAGAATGCTGGCGTTTCACCAAGGCCACAGGCCTCCTGGGCACTGTGCAAAGTGACCACTGTTCGTCTCTGCCCTTGTTCTTGTCTTTCTAACACATCCCGTGCCCTCCTTTCAAATACTTCCCCACTTGCTTCGGTCCCTGCTAAAACATCCGCTTCAGGAATGTCTTCCCTGATCTCCGCAACCCAGGCCTGCTTCCCCCCCCCCCCATCTCCCGGCTCTCTGTACCCCCCCACAGCCCCCACCACGGTAGAAGGAATAACTGTTGGGGCGCCAGATTCAAAATAGCCTCTGAATCCTGCCACTCTTCCCATGTCAGTTGTCCCCACCACATCACCTGTAGCCTGGACCATTAGTCTCCTGACCAGGCTCCCTGCCTCCGTCCTTGCCCCCCATATGCAGCCAGAGGGACCCTGTTAAAGCCTAAGTCACATCACATCCTTCTCCTGCTCAGAACCCTCCATGGCTGCCATCTCCCTCGGACGCACTGTCCTCCAACAGCCAGTGGGACTCGCCTCAGGGCCTCTGCACTTTCCGTTCCCTTGGTCTAAACACCCTTCCCCCAGATGCCCACATGGCTTTTTCTCTCACCTCCTTCAATTTTTTTGCCCAAATATCACTCCTTATAGGGGCCTCCCTTAGCCACTCAACTTAAGAAACACTTTCAACCACTCCCCACACCCCAGGCCCTCGCCAGCTTGGTTTTTCTCCACGGCAAATACCCGACACTGTGCATATCTTCCTCGTCTTACTGACGGTCTGTCTCAGGGACCGGGCTCTGACTCCCCGAGGGCCGGAAATTTATCTGTTTGCTGCCAGAGCAAAGCCTGAAATACCTGCGGGCAGAGTGAATGGAAGAAGTAAGACGTTTGCAAGTTTCAAAAAGCACAAAGCAGAGGGGACATGCCAGCTATCCACCATGACCGCCGACCCCCTGCCTCCCAGCCACTGCTGTTTTCAGTTTCTTGTGGCTCATTCCAAAGACTGTCTGTGCACCGACAAGAAAATGCATGCAGAGGGCCTGGGGGGCTCAGTCAGTTGAGGATCCGACTTCGGCTCAGGTCATGATATCAGGGTCCGTGGGTTTGAGCCCCGCGTTGGGCTCTGTGCTGACAGCTGGGAGCCTGGAGCCTGCTTCGGATTCTGTGTCTCCCTCTCTCTCTGCCCCTCCCCCTCTCATGCTCTGTCTCTCTCTGTCTCTCTCTGTCTCTCAAAAATAAATAAATGTTAAAAAAATTTTTTTAAAAACGTGTGCAGACTTTGCCCCCCAACCCCCCGTTATGCCAATGGCACACACCTTGACCTTGCTCTGAAATTTTTTCCTCCAGCAGCACATCTGGAAGATCCCACTGCATCAGCCCAGGAAGAGATCTCTTTCTCTCTCTCTCTCTCTCTCTCTCTTTTTGCAAGCAGCTGCATGTATGGTGACCATAGTGGAGAGAGCTTTGGTCACAATTATTATTTATCAAGAGTGGTTGTTGGAGCGCCTGGGTGGCTCAGTCAATTAAGCGTCCTTCTTCGGCTCAGGTCATGAACTCATGGTGTGGGTTCGTGGGTTCGAGCCCCGCATCAGGCTCTGTGCTGACAGCTCAGAGCCTGAAGCCTGTTTCAGATTCTGTGTCTCCCTCTCTCTCTGCCCTTCCCTCACTTGCACTCTATCTCTGTCTCTGTCTCTGTCTCTGTCTCTGTCTCTCTCTCTCTCTCAAAAATAAAGAAACATTAATAAAAGAGAGAGAGAGAGAGTGGCTGTTGAGGGGGTGGTGGAGGGCAGAAATGGATGATGGGCATTGAGGAGGGCACTTGTTGGGATGAGGACTGGGTGTTGTACATAAGCGATGAATCACGGGAATCTACCCCCGAAACCAAGAGCACGCTGTATACAATGTATGTTAGCCAACTTGACAATAAATTATATTTAAAAAGAGAGAGAGAGAGAGAGAGAGAGAGAGAGAGAGAGAGAGAGGTTGTGGCTTGGCGGCCAGGAGCTCAGCTCCATCTCTCAGACCCAGACTCACATGGTAGCTCTGTCCCCAGCACCCTTGCACGCTGCTAGCTGGAGCGCAAACTAGAGTAGCCACCTTGGAAAACGGTTTGCCAATTTCCCCTGAGGTTAAACATACACTTCTCATATGACACAGCTATTTCATTCCTGGGTATTTACACAAGAGAAATAAAAACCTAGGGTCACACAAAAACCTGTACGCACATGTTTATAGCAGCCCTATTCATAACCACCAATAGCTGGAAACAACTCAAATGTCCTTCAACTGGTACATAAATAAGCCAACTGTGGCCCCCCTCCCCGCCCCCACAGGGGGGTACCAGGCAGCAGTGAAAATCAGCAAGCCACACACACAACCACGTGTATGAATCTCAGCTGCATCAAGCTACATGAAAAAAGCCAGACTCAAAAGGCTACATTACTCCGTTTATTAGACATTCCGAAAAGGGCCAAATGATAGGGACGGAAAACAGATTGGTGGGTGGTTGCCAGAGGCAGGATGGGGAAAGATGTGACCCCAAACGACCAGCATGAGGGGATTTGGGGGAGGTGATGGACCTCATTTGCATTTTGATTCTGGTGGTGGCTATATGATACAATGTTGCATGGCAACATTTATAGAACAGCACACCAAAAAGTGAATTTTACTGCATGCAAATCTTCCAATAATTTTAATTACTGTATGATCCCATTCCTGTAACATTCTGGAAAAGGAAAACTATAGCGAGGGCGAGTGTCTGACTCTTGGTTTCCGCTCAGGTCGTGGTCTCATGGTAATGGGTTCAAGCCCTGCACCGGGCTCCTTGCGGACAGCTCAGAGCCTGCTTGGGATTCTCTGTCTCCCTCTCTCTGCTGCCCGCCCCCATTAGTGCATGTGTGCTTTCTCACTCTCTCTCAAAATAAATTAATTTGGGGGACGCCTAGGGGGTGCAGTTGCTTAAGCGTCCAATTTTTGATCTCGGCTCGGGTCGTGATCTCATAGTTCAGGAGTTCGAGCCCTGCACAGTTGGCATTGAGCCTGCTTGGGATTCTGTCTCTCCTTCTCTCTGCCCTTCCCCTGCTATGGACTCTCTCCTTCTCTGTCTCTCTTAAAATAAATAAATAAATAAACTTTAAAAAATGTAATTAGGAGCACCTGAGTGACTTAGTCGGTTAAGCTTTCGACTTCAGCTCATGTCATGATCTTGCAATTTGTGAGTTCAAGCCCCGCGTCGGGCTCTGTGCTGACAGCTCAGAGCCTGGAACCTGCTTCGGATTCTGTGTCTCCCTCTCTCTGCCCCTCCCCCACTCACGTTCTATCTCTCTCTCCTTCAAAAAAAAAACATTCAAAAAAATTTTTAATTCTTAATTTAAAAACTTTAATTAATTTTTAAAAAAATATATAGCAATAAAAAAAAAACCAGATCAATGGCTGCCAGAGACTGAGGATACAGGGAGAGTTTGACTGCAGAGGAGAACAGGGGTAGTTTTGGGGTGATGCAAATGTCCTGAATCCAGCTTGCGACATGATTGATTCTATGACTATGAACTTTTATGAGGACTCATCCAACATAGACACTTAAAATGGGTGTGTTTTATTGTATGTAAATTATACCTCAATAAAGTTGATTTTTTAATAAAGTTATTTTTTTAATGTTTTAATGTTTTATTTATTTTTGAGAGAGTGCAAGCAGGGGAGCGGCAGAGAGAGAGAGGGAGATACTGAATCCGAAGCAGGCTCCAGGCTCCGAGCTGTCAGCACAGAGCCCAATGCGGGGCTCGAAGTCACGAACCGCGAGACCATGACCCGAGCCAAAGCGGATGCTTAACCAACTGAGCCACCCAATAAAGTTGATTTTTAAAATCTTATCTCCTCTTGCCCTTCCCTAGCTGTGTGACCTTAGGCAAAGCCCCTCACCTCTCTGTACGTCAAGTGAAGGAGGGAGATGGGGGAGGAGGAGATCGCATCCGGGGTGAGGACTCAGGTCTCACCCATGGGTACACAGGTACACGCAAGAAACATTTATAAACAAAACAGAAGGTCTTTGCGAGCCTTTAGGGTGCAACTGACGACGCAGACCTGAGCTGCTCACAAGGGCTCCTGTGTTTTGGGAGGGCAGGTCCTGGACCGACCTCTGTCAGATCTTACCTGGGTCCCTTTGAACTCCTGCGCGCTCCCTGGTTGACCTAGAAAAGCCAGTGGAGCCATCCCTGGGTCCCAGAGGGACACTATCAAGAGGCACCATTCAGAGCCTTGTAAGAAAGCCTTTCTCAACCGTCAGGTGGACCGGACACACCTGTTCCCTGAGGTCCCAGCTGTTTGGGGCGGTGTTTGTTGGGTGTATATAGTGCGCAGGGCCTGCCCTCACAGCCTCACACATACGGGAGACTGGGCTGCTGCCCCCAAACAGGGACATGACCTCCAAGGACAGTTGGGGCTCTGCAGGGGTGGGGGACAATGCAGGCAATGGGGGCACCTGACCCGGCCTCTGGAGAGAAATCGGGGAGAGCTTCCTGAGGGAGAGGCTGCTGGCATTGAGCCCCTGCTGAGTTTATGGAGCACCTACTGTGTGCCCTGGTTTGGATCTCAGAGGCATTATTTTTGAGGCTGCAGTGAAAAGTGTGGGGGCAGGAGAGCGCGGGTGGGGGAAGAAGCTGTTACTGAAAGCAGAGAGGAGGCGCCTGGATGGCTGAGTCAGTTAAGCATCCGACTCTTGATTTCGGATCCGGTCGCGATCTCACAGTTGGCGAGTTCGAGCCCCGCATCGGGCTCCTCCATTGTAACAGTGAGGAGCCGACCAGCTCCCCCAGGATCCGTCCACACCTGCAGGGAAGGCGAGGGGAGGCGATGGGAATGAGGAGCGGCGAGAACAGCCTGCAACCAGTAAGACCTGGTCCTCAGGCCAGCCTGAGAGAGACCCCCTCCCCAACCCAGAGCCAGGGGCCCTTTGCCAATGGAGCTTCCTCCGTCCCAAAACTTTAAGGCGAGTCTTAGGTTTGTGAAGACTGCATTTCTATCATTCTTTACTTCCTAAGACTCTCTGATCCAAGCATTCCTCATTCTTAGATTCTATTGGTCTTTGCTCCTCAAGTTCCACAACTGCAGGTTTCTCTGCTCCTTTGAACCTTTGATTCTAGAATTCGTTCATTCGTTCGTTCATTCATTCAATAACTATTTATTATTGAGCCTCTCTCTTGTTTCAGGGGCTGAGGATACAGCAAAGAACAAAACGGATAAAATTCCTGCCCCGGGGGGAAACCACACTTACTGAGATCGCCAGGCACCAGGCACCGTTCTAGGCACGCACCTATAACTCGTCTCGACCCTCAACCAGCCCTGTGAGTTGGAGACCCCGTATCATCCCCATTTCACGAAGGAAGAAACTGAGGCCCAGGAGTCTGGAATCCCCTTGCTCCGGAATGGCTGGGGCTCTAGATTTCTTTACCCTTAAGGTTTTAGCATTCTAGGGACTCCTGGGTGGCTCGGTCGGTTAAGTGTCCGTCTCTTGATCTCAGCTCAGGTCTTGATTTCAAGGTCATGAGTTCAAGCCCCGCATTGGGCTCCACGCTGGGCATGGAGCCTACTTAAAAAAAAAAAAAAAAAAAAAGATTATAGAGTTCTAGAATTTTTTGTGTTAAAGATTCTGTTGTGCTTGGATTCCGGTAGGCAATGGACACAGGGAAAAGTACCCAACCCTATCATTGGGCTAGGAATTGCAAATTAGAACCACCGTGAGATTTTCACGCGCGCATGCGCGCGCATGCGTGAAGGTGACTCATAGTTTCAAAGTCTGGCCCGAGCGAGCGCTGGCAAGGACGCGGGGCGAGCAGCACCCGCAGCAGACCCTGGAGATGGGAGTGAAAGCTGGGGCACTCACACGGGAAAGCCGTCTGGCCATATCTCGCACAGCTGGACACAGACACATCGTGTGCCCCTGCCTGTGACAACTCCACTCTTGGGTAATGCAGAAAAACGGTGCTCCTTGGCACGAGGAAACGCATACGGCATCGTCCAAAAAGTCGCTCGTGTGTCCAAATCACACGCATGCTCAGCAACAGGAGAACGGGTTAACAGATTGTGGTGAACCGTGCAAGAAAGTCGTACACAGCAATGAAAACGAAGGCCAACAGACACAAGAATGTGGACACACCTCACAGGTATAAAACCGAGTGCAAAAAACCAGATCCGAGAGGTTGCACCGTAAGATCCCTTTATTTAAAAACTCAGAACTGGGGGCCCCTGGGGGGCTCAGTCGGTGGAGCGTCCGACTTCTGCCCAGGTCATGATCTCACGGTCCCTGAGTTCGAGCCCCGCGTCGGGCTCTGGGCTGACAGCTCAGAGCCTGGAGCCTGCTTCGGATTCTGGGTCTCCCTCTCTCTCTCTCTCTCTCTCTGCCCTTCCCCCTCTTAGGCTCTGTCTCTCAAAAATAAACAAACATTAAGAAATTAATAAAAAAATAATAATAATAAATAAAAACTCAGAACTGTAGGGGCACCTGGCTGGCTCAGTTTATGGAGCATGTGACTTTTGATCTCAGGATTGTGAGTTCGAGCCCCATGTTAGGTGTATAGATTACTCAAAACTAATTTTTTTTTTTTTAAGTATAGGGGCGCCTGGGTGGTTCATTTGGTTAAGTGTCTGACTTCAGCTCAGGTCATGATCTCACCGCTCATGGGTTCAAGTCATACATCGGGCTCTGTGCTGACAGCTCGGAGCCTGTAGCCTGCTTCAGATTCTGTGTCTCCTTCTCTCTCTTTGCCCCTCCCCTGCTCGTGCTCTGTCTCTCTCGGTCTCTCCCTCTCTCTCAAAAATAAACATTACCAAATTTTAACAAGTAAAATTTACAAAATAAAAAAGATATGTAAAGAAGGCAATAAAACCATACAAGAGCGCGGGTTACTTTGCGGGGAGGGAAAGTGTTGTGATTTGGAAGGGGCACAGAGGGGCTTCTGAGGAACTGGCAAAACTATTCCTGTCCCCAGTACAAGCCGTACAATGGCACGTCACATCGTATGTCATTCCCCACATTGTATTTCATCATTTGAAAATATGTTTTTTTGAATCCCGCCATTCTGCATCGCTCTGGCCTCAGAGCCTGATTCTCCAGGGGGGGCAACATTCCTGAGCCCGAATGAAGGCAGGAGGGCGCACTGGGAACCCACAGGAGGAGAAATTGGGATCCGAAACACACAATACCATTTGATTTTCCCAGAAGCGAGCCAAAGTGCTGTGATGCCATGTAACCACAGGAGGCCAAAGTGACAAGTTCAGAGATGGGTAATGTCCCAAGGAGGCGCAGTGAGCCAACGAGGAGCCCCGCCCCCGTTTACCCCAACTCTCACCAGCCAGCCCAGAGCCAGGCATTCCGCGGCTTTCCGGATGCGCAAACAGCCCGCCCAGGGTCTGCCTCCCTGGCTGGCCACCCGATTCCCCAAAGTCCAGTGGTGGAGACATGCCCCCTGGTCCTTGCTCTCCCGGGAAGGTGTTGGAGGGCAGGGGATGATAGTTGGGGATGGGAGAGGGGAGTTCGCTGTGGCTCTGGCTCAAATGAGGAAGAGCCTGGTGTGACCTTGGCCTTCCCAGAGACCAGGGAACTTTTACATCTGTATTTTTAGAGCCTGGTGGCTGCAGCAGGGGTTGTGGCCTCAGACTGGGGACATGCCAACTTCCAGGAAAAGGGCTGGCTTTCCAGGGAAGGGGTTGTCCCTTCCTCCGGGATGGGCTCTGTGCTCCACCTTGGGGAGTGGGTTTGCAAAGGGGAGGGGCTCCAACTGGGGGAGGCTTGCCCCCCCATCTCAGGGAGTGGCTGGGTTGACTTCCCCGACTCAAGGCTCTGGAAGCAAGCACTAATCCGATGGAAGAGGCAGGCCATAGCTCCCTCCTGGGTAACCCATAGCTCGTATTTAATACTGGGGGTAGAATGGATCTCACCCTCACAGGGCTCCTCATACAATGGCCAATTCGAGCTCCATGACTCGGCGAGATAGTCTGACAGAGGAGGCAGGACCCAGACTCACACTCAGGGAACTTTAGTAGGACGGTGGAGGCATGCCCATCATCTTCAGGAAGCTCTAGTCTAATAGTCATCCGGATGTGCCCCCGAAGGCGGCGAAATTGCCCCCCTCCGTGGAGAACCACTGTCCTTAGATGAGGGAAACATGCCACCTCATCTCGAGGGATCCCCCAGTCCACTGAGAGGCCCCGGACACCCACCCAGGGAGAGTTCCAAGTCTGATAGGAGAGGCATCACTCACTCTTAGAGATAATAATCTGGAGAGAAGTCACACCTGCCCTTCGGAGGGAGATCCTAATCTGATGGAGGAAGAGAAAGAATGCAACTCAGTGCACCACCAGGGACCTCCCAGTCTGATGGTGGAGGTCTGCTCCAGTCTGACAAGGGAGGCAGACTCTTTTTCTCATACATTCTCCCTCCCCTCTTGCCGGCTGAATGAGCAAGGCAGGGGGCTTCCTCCTCCCCATCTCTGTGGTGCATCCCAGAAGCTTTTACAGGAGGACACCACGGTTTCCCACCCCTGGGACTTCCCTTCATTGGTCAGCCCAAGCCCAGGGCCCCATGGGGGTCAGACATGTCTGGGCTGCAGCTCCCAGCTGACCTGTTCCTCAGATGACTCGGCTGGCTTGGCCCCTCAAGGCAGTGACAGTAATGACACCACCTGGCTACTGAGCTTCCTCTGTGCCAGGCTCGCCTGGGGCTTTCCACACCTGACCTGGCCGGTGCCCTACTCGGGGAAGGACAGGGTCCATCCCCACCTCACAGACCAGGCTCACAGGCTTGGAGGCCACCCAGCCGGAATCCGGCAGAGTGGAAGGGTAGACCCAGATTTGTCTCCCTCCTGATAGATGAGTTTGATGTATCAGTGCCAGGTGAGTGTGCCCAAGGCTTTGCCGCTGACTCACCGGAGCCTCTCAGCCATCGCGTTACCGTTCTCATGACTCGGGAGGGCGGGGGGGACTGAGGCTCAGAGCGATCAGATGCCTCTCCAAAGCCACCCAGGCAGAGACAACACTCGCACTCACTCCTGTTGTCTGACTCCAAAGTCCATCACCACAGATCTCATCCTCCAGAAAGCAGATGCCTAGAGTCGGGAGGGCAGAAAGTTATGGAGCGCGGTCATGAGGAAGGGAAGGGGGAAGCGGATTGGGTGGAGGGGAAGGAAGCAGCAGGCCACCGTGTCAGCCCAAGGGGGAGCCCGGGCAGCAAAGACTGCACATCGAGGAAGCCCAGAGTAGGCAGACATGGCCAGGAGCCCCTACCTCGCCTGGCTCAGGCGATGGCCAGGGGCTACCAGGAGCTGCTGTCCCCGCCTGGCAAGCTGAGGCAGAACTGGCAGGAACCAATCGTGGGAGGCTACCAGCCAGCCACCTACAGGCCTGGCAGCCATGCCACGTCTCTTCTTGAGAGATCCAAGCAGCGTGTCTCCGCCACTCCCCCATCTGTATTAATAATGGCAATCATTGAAAACTAGGACTCACGGGGCGCCTGGGGGGCCCAGTCGGTTAAGTGTCCGACTTCGGCTCAGGTCATGATCTCACGGTCGTGGGTTCGAGCCCCGTGTCAGGCTCTGTCCTGAATGCTCGCTCAGAGCCTGGAGCCTGTCTTCGGATTCTGTGTCTCCTCCTCTCTGCCCCTCCCCCGCTCACGCTCTGTCTCACTCTGTCTCTCAAAAATAAATAAATGTAAAAAAAAAAAAATTTTTTTTTTTTTAAAGAAAACTAGAATTCACTCCTCGCCAGCCTGGGCCGATGCGTGCTAACTCCTCTGACCCTCACAACCACCCCGGGAGGCATTCACTGGGTTTTTTTTGTCCCCATTTTATAAATGAGGAAACTGAGGCGCAGAGAGACTCACTTGCCCAGGGTCACGCGGCTGGTAAGTGGCAGAGCTGGGATTCAAACCCAGTTGGACATGAGCCCCATTGACAGAGGAGGACACTGAGGCCCGGCATTACGCTGCCTACCATCTGGCTACCATCCCCTCACTGGGATCCCTCTGACGTACCCAAACCCCCCAGCCCAGGGCGGGGGCCAATATCCACACATGCCTCCCACGGCATCACCTCTGTCTGATCAAGGCTGTGCATGGGGCAGAGGGTGTCTGGTCTCAAAGCCCAAGGAGAGGATGTTGCAATCCTCTGACTCAGCGTCGTGCGTGCAGACCCAGCAAGAGGGAGAAAGGGGAAGATTAAGTCTTGGCCAAGGCCCCAAATGGGCCGGTCCCGCTCGGTGCCAGGGTTCCAGAAGCTGCCAGGGCCCCAGGGTGGGGAGGAACCAGGAGGTACAGGCCACGCTGCAGGAAGCCGGCCTGTATTCACCCCTGGGGGTGGGGGAGGGGCAGCCTCTGGGAGCAGAGCTGTCTGCAGACCCAGCACGGACTTCAAGGCCAAACAGGCTCAGGTCCGCTTTCCTCTGTCTGTGAAATCTGCTCATTCTCCCTGAACCCCCTCTTAACTCTGAATCTACACCTTCCTGCTGCGATGTGACCTGCTCTCCATCAGCTCCACCCTCCCTGTGCCTGGAGCCTGCAGAAAGACTGCGTCGACCGTGCTAATCTGTGACCCGGACTTTGCCTTTTTGTGCCTGAGTTTTCCCCCTTCTAAGCCATCCCCTTCCTAGGGGATAGGGGTCTGGAGTTAGGAGAGGGAAGGCCTGCGGTCTCTGGGACTGACGGCCCCTCCCGGGTCAGCAGATGCAGCACCACGGTGCTGGGGACACAGAGACCTGGCATACAATCTTGAGGACCCCGGGCAGGGACCTCACTCCCCCGTGCTGGTCTCTTTCTCTGTAAAACGGGAGTTTCACCTGGATTTCCTCACGAGATGTCAAGAGGATTAAGTGGGTCGATTCCTCACGGGAGTTCAGCCCACAGTGAACGGGCCCATCTGGTTTCACCTCTGGGTGGAGAGGGGGACAGGGAAGGACTGGCCTGAGTTAAGGGACACAATATGGAGACGAGAATGGACATCATTCATTCATTCATTCATTCATTCCGTACACACGGTCTCAGTGTGCTCCGCAATCCTGTGAGGCAGGCAGGAGCTGTTATTATCCCCAACTATAAAGTCACCCACAGAGGGGCACCTGGCTGGCTCAGTCGGTTGAGCATCCGACTTCGGCTCAGGTCATGATCTCACGGTTTGTGAGTTCGAGCCCCGCGTCGGGCTCTGTGCTGACAGCTCAGAGCCTGGAGCCTGCTTCGGATTCTGGGTCTCCCTCTCTTCCTGCCCCTCCCTTGCTGGTGCTCTGTTTCTCTCTCTCTCTCAAAAATAAATTAACATTTAAATAAATAAACAAATAAATAAATAAAAATAAAGTCACCGACAGAGGCACAGAGAGGGAAAGCCACCTATCCAAAGTCACACGGCTGACACACGGCAGAGCAGGGCCTCACACCCATGCCCAGCACGTTGAATCCCAATTTCCTCAATGAAATGGGTCCAGGTGGTGACACTCTGCAGTTACTCAATAGGATTAATTATTACCATCGTTCCTATGGTTATAACAGGGATAATGATCATTGCAGCCACATTGCATTTAGCACTTCCTATCCATCAGGCCCTAGAGGATGCACACATTAGTGTCTCGATTTAGTCTGACTGCTAGGTGGGGAAACTGAGGCTCCAGGAGATTAAGGAACGGCCTGGAAGTCACGTAGCTGGTGCAAACAGAAGACAGGACTAGGACTTGTACTGGGCCTCAGTTGGGAGCAAAACTTGGGACAGAAAAGGGCCCAGGAATCAAGCCGATGGGAACCTAATGTCTAAAAAGCACTATCCTGCCCTCTTGGAAGGCCCCTGAGAGCAAGAAAGCTGCCCCAGGCCCACAGCCTTCTAGCTGGGCCTTTGTTTCCCTATCCGGACCTTGAACTGGCGCGGTCTCCTTCTAGGGCCTTCCTTCCCCAGGGGTTATTTGGGGGAAAACAAGAGGGGAAGGAGCAGTAGGAGGGAACAAAAGATCTGAACGGATACAAAGGGCAGCCTGCATGAGGGAAAGTGGTTAGACACCATGCAGGACTTCCGGGCTCTTTCTGGGAAGTTTCTGGGACTCATCCAGGGGCTGCCCCTGCCGGCAGGGGGCCTCCGGAGCTCAGGCCCAGAGAGGGGAGACCCTAGTCCTCTCCGCCTGGGGTGCAGGGAGCCAGGAGGGAAAGGAGGGGGCAGCCATCCTGGTTCCGCATCCTCCGTTCCCGACACTGGAGGGAGGCGGCTGTGGGAGCTGGGACTTTCCTGAGCAGTCGAAGATTCTGGGAAATTAGACAGCTGCAGGGCGGGGCTGACTCCAGGCCTCCCTCCTCTTCCCTTCCCTCAGTCCCTGCTTGGTCCCAAGCACTCCTCTCTTCCCTCTGCCCCAAGGAGGCCCTCCTCAAACTGCTCCTCCTCCCTCAGGTCCTCACCCTCAAACCTCTTCCTCCATCAGAAAGCCCCCCTCACCCCTGCGCCAGCCAACTCTCTCCTCCTCCCTGCAAGCTGCTTTCCTCACTTGGTCCTTCTCAGGCTTCCTCAGGCAGTGCCACCTCCTTCAGACCTTCTTCTCCTCCCTCACACCCTCACCTCCTCCCTCAGACCGATTCTCTCTCCCCTCTCCCCCTCTCTTAGACCATTTACTTCTCTCAGACCTGTCTTCCTCCTTTAGGTCCTCCTTGCTCAGACTTTTACCTGTCATCCATCCTCAGACTCGGAACTCCCAGCACTCAATTCTCTCTCGGCCCTTCCAACCCCACTCTGGGTCAAGTGTATGAGCCCCCCCTCCCCCCCTCCAGTCCTGTCTGGGCCCAAAGCCATTGCTCCATCCTGCCACAGGGAGACAGGGAGTAAGAGGAACTTGGGTGCCCTTCCAACTCCACCTCCTAGGGTCACCACCTTGATGAAACCCGCCCCCCTGAGGCTCAACTTCCCCTTTTGTGCAGTGGGGCTGTGCTCCTGCTGTTTGAGAGTCCCCACCAGTGAGGGAGGGCCGTGTGGATGGGGACAGCAGCGCCCCAAACCCTCCAACCTGATTCCTTCATTTCTTCCCCTGTCGAAGCTCCCCCAACATGGGGAGGCAGGGGTTGGCATCAGCCCCGTTTGCCAGAAGGCCAGACTGAGTCTCAAGACAAAGGATGTGCCCGAGGTCCCACAGGGAGTAAGGGGTGGAGGTAGGACTTGGACCCAGGCCCTGTCCCCAAATGTTTCCCCATTACAGGGGGCTAAGGGGAGTTGGGGGAAGACCCAGAGAGAGGCAGCAAGGAGAGAAGGGGGAAGGGGTGAGGCTTCTTTCTCTCCACAGCTGCTCCTCACATCCCTGGTTAACGATCCACTAGGGTGGGGCCGGAGTCCCGGGCAAAGCCCCTTCCCGGGGGCCGGGTCCCCACACCCACTTTCAGGGTGCAGAGAGACGCTGCTAGGGAGGCAGAGACACAGACAGAGATCGGGAGACAAAACGAGACAGGAGGTCTGGCCGGAGACAGGGCGATGAAGGCCAGGGATGCAGAGACAGAGTTGCAGAGACAAGGGGAGACACAAGAGAGCCAGGGGGACCTGCGTGCCTCCTGGAGAAATCCGGGGTGCAGCCGCCATTCTTCTGGCCACCCCCCCACCCCTGCCCCCGATCCCCAAAGCCTCCCCCTTGGCCTCCCGTAACTCAGTGACCCGGACTCAACCTCAGCGACAGCCCCGCCTCAAGGGAAATCCGGGAAAGCCCCGGCCGCCGGCGCCCCTCCCCGGGGCGGAGAGAAGGGAGGCAGGGGAGGGGACCCGGAAAAGGCCCGCCTCTGCCCCCTCCCCGCCCACCAGCTCCAGCCTGCCTCTGAGTCATGCTCCCAACCCGCCCGGCCTGTTCCCCACCCACCAGCCCCGCCCGGGCGGGAGGGGGATGTGGGGCCGAAGGGGCAGCCAGACTGCCCCCCGCCGCCCCCGGGCCCGGGCTGAGGCCGCCCTGACTCTGGTGTGCCTCCGCGTCTCTTGCTATCTCTCTGTGTCTCTTTTCCTTGGTCTCTCACGATCTCTTCGCCCAGAAGCTCGAGCTGAGTGCAGGGATCCCGCAGAGAGAGACACATTCGCGGTTTCCCTGTGCACCGCCCCGCCGCACCCCACCCCCCAGCGAGGCTCAGACCCACGGTTGGGACACAGGGAGGAGGCAGAGATGGGGACAGGGCTGGCAGACGGAGAGTGCCCTCGGCGGGCAGTCCCTGACCTGGGTGCGTCTTTTTGCCCCGCAAAGGAGGAAACGGCTCAACGAAGGGAAGTGCCTGGTCAAGGTCACCCGGCGAGGAAGTGGGAGTCGGTACTCGAACCCGCGCCCTAGGGTGGGCCTCTTGGAATCCCTCCCTGGGGTTGAGGCTGAGAGAGACAGAGATGGTGAGAGACACAGAGACAATAGAGACAGAGGCACTGAACAGAGAGAGACGCAGAGATCGAGGTCGAGATCGAGAGACACACACCCAGAAAGACTATCCAGATCGGAGTCAGAGGGCGACAGAGTAAGAGACTCAGAGATACAGAGAGAGAGACAAACCGCCCAAGAGACCAAAGCGCTGAGACATTGACTGCGAGAGGCTGGCAGCCGTAGGGGTGGGGACCCCCGGGCCCTGACCCCGCCCCCCACCCCATCCCCGCCCCCCACCGAGGCCCAGGCGCCGGGGGGCGCCGCGGGGTCGGGGAGAGGGGCGGGCGCGGGGCGCGGCGCGGGCGGGACGCTCGGCGGGCTGCGCCGCGGGGCGGCGGGAGCGGCGGGTCCAGGAAACCCCTGGGGCGGACGGGTGGCCCCGGGGGGGAGGGGGGCCGGGGGCGGGGAGGCGGGCGACCGGCACCGCCCCGGCCGACAAAAGTCCCTTCAGTTCAGCCGGCGGCAGGGGAAGTCCCGGCGCCCGGCGCAGCCACCCTCCCGTGCAGCCGAGCCGCGCCGCGCTCCGGCCGCCCGCTCGGCCGCCGTCCCCGGCGGCCCCATGCCCCGATGCCCCGCGGGGGCCATGGACGAGGGGCCCGTGGACCTGCGCACCCGGCCCAAGGCCGCCGCGCCCCCCGGCGCCGCGCTGCCGCTCCGCAAGCGGCCTCTGCGCGCGCCGTCCCCGGAACCCGCCGCCCCTCGCGGCGTCGCGGGCCCAGGGGTCGCCCCGGATCCCCTAGGCGGCGGCTCCGACTCCCCGGCGGCCCCCGCCGCCCCCCACGGACTGGCTCGGCCAGAGGCGCTTTACTACCAGGGTGAGTGGCTGCCACCGGTCCCGGCCAGATGAGGGGTCGGACAGGGCAGAGGGGCACCAGAGCCAGGGAACAGAGTTCAGGACGCAAATACAGGGCGTCCCAGGGAGCTGAGAAACAGGGGGACAGAATCCAACGTCCCAAGGACACAGATATGGGGTTTCTGGGGAGCTGGGAGGGGGCAGAGCCTGAAGTCCCAGGGACACAGTTGTGGAAGCATCAGGAAGCAATGCCCTGGGGCACAGATAGGAGTCCCAGAACACTGGGTGTCAGGGGGGCTCTAGGGGATGGAGCTCAGAGTCTGAAACCCATAGATAAGGGGACCCAGGCGACAGTGCCCAGCAGTACAGATACAGGGTCTCAGGGAATGAAGCGGACAGAGCCTACAGTCCCAAGAATAGAGTTATAAGCTCTTTAGAACCCAGATATCTAGGGTTATGAAGAGTCAGCGCTTGGGCCCAAGAAACTGGGGTTCCTAGCATCCAGATACGTCAAAGGGGGTCAGGGAAACAGTGACTGGGATTCTAAGAAGACAGATATTAGGGATGTCAGGCCATCAGAATCTCCGAAACCAAGAAGGTATCAGAGAACAGTGGGAATCAGGAGAACAGAGCTGGAGTTTGAAGCATCCCAATGGATATCCGGAATCACAAGGATCGAAGGAAACAGACCCAGATGCTGGGGGTCCCGAGGAGCCGGCGGGCCAGAGATCTGGGGTTCTGGGCACCCACTTAGGTATGGTCACCCAGGATCAGGGTCTCATCTGAGGTCACAAGGTCAGGTTGTCACAAAGTCAAGGCTTAGGGACTGAGGGTTCCTAGGATTCTAGGAATGGGGGCCAGGACCGGGGAGTTCTGGGACTGGGGCATTTAGGGCCAGAGGTGTCCAGGCAAAAGGCTGCAGGGCACCAAGAGCTGGTACTAATGATGGGAGGACTTGGGGTGCAGGGACGGGGGCCCCCAAGGATCAAGAGAGGACAAAGAAGGCCAAACATCATTCTCCCCATCCTATCGCCATCCCCGATCTCAAGGAAGGGGCCTTCCCTACCTCACCATCCCCAAGTGGCCCCTAAAGCTGCAGGGAGCCCGTGCCTAGTGCCTCCAGACTTTGGCCCCCTTCCTGCACCTGCCACCCCATCAGAGCACAGCAGTTAGAGAGCCTCAGGTTGTGCATCAGGAGGCCTGCCCCGGCCTCCTCCACTTTCCCCATTCCCCGGACGAGAACCCAGGCCTCAGTTTTCCCCATCTGTGCGGTGGGTGCATTTGGCTTTGACTGCTGCCATGTTTGGCTTCTGATGCCATTCCTCTCTCCTTCTGACCCACCCTTCTCCCCAGCTCTCTACACGGTCACCCCATACCCTACACCCATTCTTCCCTCCCTCGGCCACAAATTCACCCAGCAAACAGGCCCTGGGGTCCCCTGCTGGGTGATGATGGGGTTCGGTCCTGTCCTTAAGGGACTCTGGCTGGTAAGAGATGGAGGTCAGAGGCATGAAGAGATAAGTGACAATGACAGTGACCAGGGCTCACGGGGAATGGTGAAGGAGGAAGAAGTTGCCGGAGCCCATGATGTCCAAGGCCAGTTTGTCTTGGGCCTTTTGGCCCCAGTATGAGATGCAAAAGGAACGTGGAAAAAAGGGCAGGTGGACACTGCAGGAGTGAAGGCCTGGAGGTAGGGGTGGGTTGAGGGGCTGCGGGCTTGGCCTCACCCATGTCCTTTCCTCTGTCCAGGACCTCTACTGCCCCTATACCCGACCCCGACCATGGGCTCCCTCTTTCCTCTCCTGAACCTGCCTACACCCCTGTACCCCATGGTGTGCTCCATGGAACACCCCCTATCGGCTGACATCGCCATGGCCACCCATGCAGATGAGGACGGAGACACGTGAGTAAAGCCCCCCATTAAATGGGGGGAACCAGCCCTCCACCCACCTCACCCACCACAGCACACGGGCTTCTGAATTACCTCTACCTGAGTTAGGATCCTGTCTCCACTGCTGGCTGGGACTTTGAGCAAGGCTTTTCCCCCTCGCTATGCTTCAGTTTCCTCTTCTGAAAAAAATGGGCAATCTGAGAGCACTCACCTCCTAGGACTGTTTTTGAAGCAGGGGGCTTCCACGTTTTTATCAAAATCCAAACATGAGAAGGGGCGCCTGGCTGACTTCGTCCGTAGAGCGGCCAACTCTTGATCTTGGGGTTGTTGAGTTCAAGCCCCACGTTTGAGATCACTTTAAATACATAAAATAGTTGTTTTTCTTTTTATTGTTTATTTATTTTGAGAGAGAGTGTAAGCATGCAAGCGTGAGCAGAGGAGAGGCCGAGAGAGAGACAGAGAGAGAGAGACAGAGAGAGAGAGAATCCCAAGCAGGGTCCTTGCTGTCATCGCCCAGCCTGACTAGGGGTTCTATCCCACTAACCGTGAGATCATGACCTGAGCCGAAATCGAGTCGGGCACTTAACCGACTGAGCCACCCAGGCGCCCCTAAATAAATAAAATATACCCAAAAATTCTTTGAAAAAAATCCAAATGTGAGAAAGACATTTCATTGATTGATTGGTTATATGAATTATACACGTTAAGCTCTTAGCACTCAGCCTGGTAGGTTAGAAGTGCTCAGTAAGTATCAATTCGTATGATTACTTTATGTTCAGCCTGGCACACGTACACACAGATAAGCCTGAAATAAAAATTGCACAGAACAAAACAAGAATCGCCCTTACTACATGGGATCTATTTTATATGTTCTCTTCTCGTGTGTTTCATGATCTCATGGTCATAGGCCATGGAATTCGCGGGTCCCTTAAACTGACCCCACACATCCTATAGTTGATTGCCTGCACTTTGGAGAACTTGCCCTTGAGGCGGCTGCGAGTCGCTGCCCGGGATGGTTTACCTCTGTGCCCTGCACACACTAAGCATTTCACACACCTGAACATCACATTATTTATCCACCTAGGTTGGAATTTCCGCTGGTCCCCTTTCTCCCCCTTCTCTGCCTGAGTTTCCCCTGTACAAACAAGAACTATAGGCGTGTGAGTCTGTGAGGCAGGCATGAGAGGACTTCTATAAAGCGCTTATCTGGGCATTGGTTTGGGGATTGGAAACGAAAGGTAGGGATGGGATGGACAGGCTTACTTCTGCAGAAAAAGGGGGACCACCGTCGCTGGCCAACGGGGCGACTTCACATCCTGAGCCTAAGTTTCCCCTTCTGGAAAATCGGGGGCTCCTACAGTACCTATCAAGATGTGAAGACTCACTGTAATGATGTCTAGAACATAGAACAAGGCCGGGCGCACAGTAGGTCCTCAACACCTCGCAGAGGGTGTTCTAACAGAGCCCCCCCCAGCTGGTTGTGGGCCATTGTGTGAGTCCAAGCAGGAGAAAGTGCCTGAGATATAAAAAAGGCTGAATAAACTAGTTCCCTCCCACTCTGGGTACCTCTGGGGTCATCTGTGAAATAGCTTTAATTTGTATCTGCACCCGGGGGTGATTTGTTTGCAGCCGGTGGGAACACAGAAGGCCTGGCACCCCAGTCTCAAGTCCCGCGCCCCCACCCCCCGCCCTCCCCCCTCCCCTCCAAAGCAAACACTTCTTCCTCAGCTGCCTGTTGGGGGAAATCCCTTCCCGCAGAACTTGACCGCAGCCCAGCTGCTCTGCCTCCCCCACGTCAGCACCCGTCACTCACTCGCAGCCTCCCCCTCCTGGCGTTCAATCTAACCTTAACCCCTTCCGCTGGGCCCAAGACATTACCGGAATGGACAGCTGGCTAGCCCGGGGGCGGGGGCGGGGGACACGCTAAGTCTGGGTCCCCAGAGCAGCAAAGCTTGGTTGCGAGGCTGGGCTTCTAGGGACTCAAGAGAGCAGGAATCTCAGGGGATCTGGACCCTCAAGACTTCAGGCGGCTGGAGCTAGAAATCTGGGTCTCCAAGAAGAGAGGGGAGGTGTTCTGAAGCCCAGGGAGCCAAGGTGGGGCGGGGTACTGTATTCCTTGACCCCTGAGGGGGTAAGGAACGGGGTACAGGGCAGCTTGGGAATGTATAACTCGCAGGGCCTGGGGAAGTTGGTATCCGCAACGAAGTCAGGGCACCGTATTACCTACCGCGTCCTAAGAGATCTCAGGGGTAGAAGCCGGGATATGGGGGACAGGGAGGCCGCTGGAGTCCGAACCCTGAAGGATGGAGTTCCAGACGCGCCCCTAGGCTGGAAGACTTGGGGTCCTTCCCTACAGGGAAGCTTGGTCTCCTGTGTCGGCCTCCCTCCCGCCCCACCCCCAGGCGACAATGGAAGCAGGGGTGCCGGGGGAGAGGGGGTGGCCGGGGTAGATCCCCGGCGGGAGGCTTCCCTCCCCCGGGAGCAGGAAGCGGAGCCCCGCCCAGCAGACCTGTTACTGGAAGTCCGAGGGCTGGGCCGCCCCTCCCGTCCCCACTTCCTCCAGCCCCGCCCCACCCCCTGCAGCCCGCGCGTTTATGGGAACTCAGGCCTGGACGGTTTCTCTGAAATCATTCGCTCCCTCTGCCCTCACTTAACCTCGCCCGCCCCGAGAGGGACGCAGGCCGGGCTTCCTGGGAGACGACGGGAGGGCAGGGAGCCCTTCTCCGCCCCTCCCCCCCACCCAGCCCGGCCCCTCCCCCAACATTTTCCTCTTAAATTTGACTTTTCACGCGTCAGGATCCAGGTTCAGCATTTCACCCGCAGCTGCTCCTGGGAGAGGCGGGCGCTATTGCGGGCTATCCTTTCTGGAGGAGAAAAACGGGAGGGCCACGTGACTTTGCTCCAGCACGCGCAGCTAGGGAGGGCTGCACCCAATTTGCCACCCTGGCCTGCGTAGCCCCCCAAAGCCGCCATCCCTGGTTCCGTGAAAGCACGTAGCAAGCCGGTGTAGCATCCCAACTCTTGATCTCGTCTCAGGTCTTGATCACAGGGTCGTGAGTTCAAGCCCCGCGTTGGGTTCTGACTTTAAACATTTTTAAATTAGGGACGCCTGGGGGGCTCGGTCGGCTAAGCGTCAGACTTCGGCTCAGGTCATGATTTTCGGGTTGGTGGGTTCAAGCCCCCTGTCCGGCTCTGGAGCCTTCTTCGGATTCTCTCGCTCACTGCCCCTCCCCCACATGCGCGCGCGCTCTCTCAAAAAGAAACATTAAAATTTTTTTAAATGAACAAAATAAAATGTGGATTCTGGAAGCACATTTCCACGGGGAGAACCACTGTTCACCTGCAGCTCGGGGTAGTAAGAGGCAGTGATGGGTGAGAAAGTCGTTGCTCTAGTTAGCGGACTTTAGAAGGCTGTGTGGCTTGTGTACATGCAGTTAACCTTGTAGCTTTAGTGCTAATGTCCACACCTCCCCCCCCCCCACACACACACAGTGTCATCCCAGACTGCCCCCAACTCTATAAATGGCTCTTCCAGGTTAGGAACTGTGGGAAGAAGCAGGGAGTTTACTGGGACATGCTCCCCAGATCAATGCCTGTGGGGCTGAAGGAACTTGGGCTGCTGTGTCATCTGGCGGCCCTTAGCTGTCTCACAGGGAACGTTGCCGCTCGAGTGGCCTTTAGAGATGCCGCCAGAGGCTAGGCCCTCTGTGCCAGCGCTGGCCAGTCACGGGATGCTAGTGGATGGCAGCTCTCCCCACTCATGACCCGGGCAAGCAGTTCTTTCCAATGGAGGGTAATTCCCAGAGACAGCTGAGCGCTCACAACCTTCCCAGAAGCTAAGGGAATGAGACCTTCAGTCTGGAAAGGGGGGGTGGGGAGCTCTGGGTTACACGGCCCAGGGTCCAGAACCATGACTCCATCCTGTGCATCCCACCTCCCCTTGGGACAAAAACTCCTCCAAATAAATGCTCTGCATGTGACATGCAAGTCACAACCGTTGGAGAGAACTCGAGGGCACCTGCTTATCCCCACCTGTTTCACAGATGAGCAGGCTGGGGCCCCGAGAGGGCTGGGAACATGCTCCCTGACTTCCAGGTTGGCCAGGGAGCACTGTGATGATGAGTTCATTTATGGGGTACATGTTTGTGGAGCACCCGCTCAGCACTGGCCGCTCTCCTGGGCCCCGGGCAGTGACCAAAGCAGACAGAACCCCCTGCCCTGGTGGAGGTGACATTCTAGCGGGGGAGATTCAGACAGGAAACAAACTGTACAATGTCAGGTGATGATGTGGAGGAAAATTAAGCAGGGGAGGGAGGGGGGAAGGGGAGCGAGTCACAGCCATACCATTTTAGCAGGGGGCCAAATGAGGGGAGCAAGTCGTGCAGATACCTGGGGGAGGACTGTTCCCGGGAGCAGCCAGTGTCAAGGCCCTGGGAGGCAAGTGTGCTTGAAAGAGAGCAGACAGAGGAGAAGCCAAAGGGGTAGAAAAGAGAAGACAAGATCCCACAAGGCCTGTTTGGCCTTTATTCTGCGGGTTCTGGGCAGAGGAGGGACTTGATCTGATTTAAGTTGCGAAAAGGTCTTTCTCTGACTGCTGGGGGGTGGGGGGGGCGGTGCAGACGGTAGAGCAGGGGTTGAAGCAGGGAGGCCAGTGAGGAGGGAACCGTCCAGGAGGGAGGCGATGGTGGTGGCTGAACCAGGATGGAGGGAGCGAGGGTCAGGAAAAGTGGTTGGATTCTGGGTGTTCTTCTAAAGTACCCAGCACATGTTGGAGTTAGCACCCCTAAGCTTATGGGGAGTGAGAGGTAAACAGCCCCTAATGCTTGTGATCCCCACCCCCCAGGCCACTCCACATCGCGGTGGTGCAGGGCAATCTGCCAGCTGTGTACAGGCTTGTCAACCTGTTCCAGCATGGGGGCCGGGAGCTGGATACCTACAACAACCTAAGACAGGTGAGCCTGGGGCGCTGGATCTGATGGAAGAGAGGGCTGAGGGTTGGGACTCCCCAGTCCTGGGACAGGAGGAGCTGGGGGCCGTGACTCTTGAATCTGAGGGAGGAGGTATTCCAGATTTCTGGTTCCGGAGTTAAGATTGGAGCTGGGGGTCAGGACCCGTAAATGCTGAGACACCGGACTGGGACGCAGGGGAGGGCACAGGTCCCTCACAGTCTCTGTTCCCCCCAGACACCGCTCCACCTGGCTGTGATCACCACACTGCCATCTGTGGTCCGGCTCCTCGTGATGGCTGGTGCCAGCCCCATGGCCCTGGACCGTCATGGCCAGACGGCAGCCCACCTGGCGTGTGAGCACCGCAGCCCGACCTGCCTACGGGCCCTGCTGGACAGCGCAGCCCCGGGCACCGTGGACCTGGAGGCCCGCAATTACGACGGTGAGCACCCACCCCGGCGCCGAGTGGGGCTGCCTGGCACGCCCCGAAGTCCAAGGGCCCCAAAACCCAGGTTTAAACGGAGTCTTCCTGTACCTCAGGGCTCACCGCCTTGCACGTGGCCGTGAACGTGGAGTGCCCCGAAGCCGTGCTGCTCTTGCTCGAGCGAGGGGCAGACATCGATGCGGTGGTGAGCAGGCGCGCGCCGGGGGTGGGGTCAAGAGGAGCCGGGGCGGGACCCCCGAGGGGGCGGGGCTTGCGTGGGAGGCCGCGCGAGTGGGCGTGGGGGTGGGGCTTGAAGTAACTAACCGGATTGAGAAGCCAGACCGAGCAGCTGGGATACTGGCAGCTGGCGGATTGGGCAGAGCTTTGAGGGACTCAGAGACCGTCCCTCCGTTCTGCAGGACATTAAAAGCGGCCGCTCCCCACTCATCCACGCAGTGGAAAACAACAGCCTGAGCATGGTGCAGCTGCTGCTGCAGGTGGGTACTGCCCTTGCCCTTGGCCTCTCGCACGCCCTCTCCTCCCGCACCAGCCCAGCAGTCGGCCCCCGTCGCTGGCATCGCCCCTGCCATCTCGTAGCTCCCTCTCGTGCTCCACTTCCCGCGCTGCCTCTCCCTTGTAGGCATCGATGTGTCAACCCTACGACTTCACCCCTCCGAGGCTGCCCTCTGGTCCCGGATCTTCTCCCTTTCCTGTCCCGCCCCCAAACGAGCCGGGCCCGGCGCGCGGCGGCCTTGCACACCCTGCCTTCCGGCTTTGGTCCTTTCCTCCAAAGCCCTTTCCTCGTGCGGTCCTTCCGCCCCGCCTGGACTCTGGACCCATCCCTTCCCTGACTCCACCCCTAAGTCGGCCGGGCGGCGGAGTCCTGCTCCGGCCGGTTCAGCCCGTCCGCTCAGTCCCGCTCTGACCCGCCCTGGGTCCTGGTTTCTCCCACCTTTCTGTCACCTCACCCGGGATCTGGTCCCGCCCCGGTCCTGGCCCCGGTCCGGGGCCCCCCAGCCTCAGTCCCCAGCCCGGCGCTCGGACCCCGGGCCCGGCCCCGCCCCATCCACCGCCCGGGCCCGGGTCCCGGCCGTGCTGACCCCGCCCTCCCGCCCCGCAGCACGGCGCCAACGTGAACGCCCAGATGTACTCGGGCAGCTCGGCGCTGCACTCGGCGTCTGGCCGCGGGCTCCTGCCGCTCGTGCGCACGCTGGTCCGCAGCGGCGCCGACAGTGGCCTCAAGAACTGCCACAACGACACGCCGCTCATGGTGGCGCGCAGCCGCCGGGTGAGTGCGCGCGCCGGTCCGCGTGGATGTGACATCGGAGTGCGCGCGTGTGTCGGTGCCGGTGCGCGCAGGGCAGCGGGACAGCCTGTGGGTCCGTGGGAGCGAGCTCGGACACGGGAGACCGAGGCACAGAGCCGACCGTGCGCCCCGAGACTGTTGAGAGGGAGAGCCGCGTGGGCAGGAGGAGCCCGGTGGTGACCCCCATCTTCCTACAGGTCATCGACATCCTGAGGGGGAAGGCGACCAGGCCCGCTCCCGCATCCCAGCCGGAGCCCTCGCCGGACCGCAGTGCCACCACCTCCCCTGAAAGCAGCAGCCTCCTCAGCTCCAACGGTGAGAACCTAGCCCTGCAGCCCCTCCCCCCACAACCATCCAAGCCCCCAGCCCCTCCCCCCACAACCAATCATCCTGGCTCCCAGCCCCTCCCCACACCCATCCAGGCCCCTAGCCCCCACACCGAAACCATCCAGGCCCTCAGCCCCTCCCCTCACCAACCTGCCAGGCTCCCAGCCTCTCCCCCCAACCATCCAGGACCCCAGCCTGTCCTCCCCCAGAACCTTCCAGGCCCCTGTCGCTCCCCTCTCAGAATCTTTTAGACCCCTGTCCCTCCCCAGACACCCGGAGTGGCCCCGACTCCTTCTCTTTGGAGCTGGCCTCTCACTGTGCCCACCCTTCTCCCCCCCCCAGGTCTCCTTTCTGCATCACCCTCCTCCTCGCCCTCCCAGTCTCCCCCCAAGGACCCACCTGGATTCCCCATGGCTCCCCCCAATTTCTTCCTGCCTCCCTCATCTCCACCGGCCTTCCTGACCTTCGCTGGGGTCCTCCGAGCCCCTGGCCGGCCGGTGCCCCCCTCCTCTGCTCCAGGAGGCAGCTGAGAGGGATGGGGGGGCAGATCTCAGACTCATGCGGAGGGACCTCCCTGCCCTGTTGGGGTCAAGCCTCCTGGAAACTGTGAAGACCTCACTCTGCCCCCCCCCCCATCTTCAGGACCAGGATTTGCACAGAGACACAAGCATCTACCCATAAGCCCCCCTCTTCTGAGCAAAGATATCCTCCCGCCCCGTACCCCCCACCCTGGACTCTTACACCTTCCGTCCTCCCCGCACCAGGCCGCCCCCGTCTGGAGTTCCACCCAAATTCCTTCTCCCAGAGCCGGTGGAACTAGGGAATCGCCACTCCCCTCCCCCCTCTACCCGGATGGATGAGGAGGGGGAGATGGGCTGTAGCCAGGCACTGATAACAATGTAAATTATTAGGCATTTTGGTTAGAGTTCTTTTGTAATAAACTATTTTTGTACCATACCCTGGCTTGGCTGGGCCTCTTTCACGGGAAGGGCTGGGGGGAGCGTGCGCATGCGCGGGCACAGCGGCGCCTCCTAACCGGCGAGTGACCTGTCTGTCTCCCGATGACTGATGATGACAGGTGAGGGCGACTCTGGGACTTCTGGTGCGTTTGTTCAGTGGTGTCACCGCGCAACCGTTTTTGGGGATGACACAGTGTGCGACATCTTTCCGGGGGACCTTTTTGGATTCCGTCGTGACCCGGGGTGTCTGCAGACGTGCGGATTTCTGAGGTTTGTGTGTCCCTGTGGAAGCACAGCTGACTGTCACGTGACTGTCTTTGGGCCTGTGTGCGCGTGGCATTGGTGAGGGTTCCTGACATTGACACCTGTGGTCATCGTGTGCCTCTTTCCATGTGGCTGCCTTGCTTCGTGGGCCATTTTTAATACCCTGTGATCCCAGAGAGCCCCTCCACCATGCAATGTTTGTGTTTTGACTGTGTCACTCAGGGTTTGCATTCATTCCCTGTCACCACTGTCACTAAACACCACAAATTTAGTGCCTTAAAACACCAGATTTATTCACTCAACGGTTCTACAGGCCAGAAGTCCAAAATCAGGGGACCTTCGTGACTCAGTTGCTTAAGCATCCAACTTGGGCTCGGGTCATGATCTCACAGTTCGGCGTTCGAGTCCCACATCGGGCTCTGTGCTGACAGCTCAGAGCCTGGAGCCTGCTTGGGATTCTGTGTCTCCCTCTCTCTGCCCCTCCCCCCTTGGAGCTCCCGCGCGCGCGCGCTCTCTCTCTCTCTCTCAATAAATAAACATTAAACATCTAAAAACATTTTAATAAAGTAACACCCCCAGGGGCATCTGGGTGACAGTCTGTTGAGTGGCCAACTCTTGATTTCACCTCAGGCCATGATCCTGGGTCATGCGGTCAAGCCTCTAGTCGGGTTCTATGCTAAGCATGGAGCCTACTTAAAATTCTCTCTTTTGGGGCGTCTGGGTGGCTCAGTCAGTTAAGCGTCCTACTTCGGCTCAGGTCATGATCTCACGGTTCCTGAGTTCGAGCCCCACGTCGGGCTCTGTGCTGACAGCTCAGAGCCTGGAGCCGGTTGCAGATTCTGTGTCTCCCTCTCTCTCTGCCCCTCCCCCACTCGCACTCTCTCTCTCAAAAATGAATAAATGTTAAAAAAAAATTTAAATTCTCTCTCTCCTGCCCCTCTCCACCCTCCTCCTCTCTAAAGTAAAATAAAATATATATTTAAAAATTTAAAGTGACATCTACAGACTATAGGGATTAGGACAGAGAGAGCCTTTATTCAGCCGGTCCCAGACTTCCATCAGAGAAGCAACATTTCTAGGAGGTAGGTATATGGGTGAGAGACTTGTTACGGGGATTTGACCATCAGGAAAGGAAGATGCATGGACAGTGGGGACAGCAAAGACAAGCTGGAACCCCCAAGGACGGACTCGGAACCGCATGGGTCTCCACTGCCTCCAGCTTTGATGAAAGGGGGTTGCCCTCTGGGAGAAGCTGGCAACCCAGGTCCCAGTCTGTGGGGGAGTGACCACATGTTTGTGTATCTCTGAGCGATGGTGAGTGTCGTGTTTTGGTTTGTTTGTTTTTTTAAATCTTGGGGGCCTCTCTGAGCCTCTGGCTCTTCGTCTGTCTTGGCCGATGTGAACATTTCTGCCGCCACCGCTTCACAGCGTGTTGTACCTTTGGGGCCAGCTGCGTTAATGCCTTCCTGGGAGACAGTGTTGTGTCCCAGGAATGGCTGAGTGTGTGTGTGTGTGTGCGTGTGTGTGTGCGCGCGCGCGCGCGCACAGGCACATGCGTCTGTGTGGGTACACCCAGGGTGAGCTCTCGCTGTTCGCCTGGTCCCCCCAACTTAGATGGCTGTAAGTCTTTGGATGTGCTTGTGACCCCCGTGCCAGCATTTCCCGTGTCCCTGGAGCCACCCGACCTCGGAAGGCCTGTTAGCTTCCTAGGGTCGCTGTAATAAATGGTCACAAACTAGGTGCCATAAAACAACCGAAATTTATTCTCTCCTCGTTCTAGAGGCGGGAAGTCTGAATTAAGTAGTCAGCAGGGCCACACCCCTTCCAAAGGCTCCTTGCCCCTCCCAGATTGTGGCCCCCACACTCCTGAGCCTGTGGTCCCCTCTCTCTGGTCTCTGCCTCCGTCTTCGTGTGGCCTCCCCTCCGTGTGTCTGTGTCTTCTCTTCTTCTGTCCCTTTAGTTAATTTTTTTAGTGTTTATTTGTTTTTGAGAGACAGAGAGAGCCAGAGCGTGAGCAGAGGAGGGTCAGACAGAGAGGGAGACCCAGAATCCGAAGCAGGCTCCAGGCTCTGAGCTGTCAGCATAGAGCCCGACGCGGGGCTCGAACCCACGGACCGTGAGATCATGACCTGAGCAGAAGTCAGATGCTTAACTGATGGACCCACCCAGGCGCCCCAGGATGGGGACGTATTTTTATGCCGGGCGGGGGGGTGTGTGGTGGCCACCATTCAACCCACTACAGAGGGTGACCCTTGGGCTCTGCCAGCAGCCGTGTGTGAGAACTTCTCATGTGATAACCCCACCACACTTGTAAGGCCGCGTACAGTGACCATCTCTCCAGCAGGGAGGGGCTCCTTGTCTGCTGCTGCCCTTCCTACAGCAGCCAGCTGGCTGCAGGGCACGGAGCAGACCCTCGAGAAGGGATAGCGGAGTGAGTGAGCCTCCCCCACCCCACCCCTACCCCCTACGTTATGGTGCCTCTGATTCCTTGTGCCTGCATCCGGTCCCGTGTCACCCTGTGTGACCAGTTTGAGGGCATGGATAGAAAGAAACTATCAGCAGCTCTTTATTGGCCACGACCCCACCCATACTCCAGATGAGAAAACTAAGACTCGGAGCAAATCTGTCCATGCTCATGACCACTGGGCCCTCTTGCCCTGCAGGAAAGTCGTACATGGTTGCATCTATCATTTTATTTTCATTTAATGTTAATTTTTGAAAGAGAGAGCAGGGGAGGGGCAGGGTGGGGGGAAAGAGGATTCGAAGCAGGCTCTGCACTGACAGCAGAGAGCCCCACGCAGGGCTTGAACTCACCAGCCGTGAGATCGTAACCCGAGCTGAAATCGGATGCTCAAGGGACGGAGCCCCCCAGGCGCCCCAGGTCTATTATTTTAACTGTGCGAGCGATAGTGCGCGCTCACGGCACACGTTGCGTGCTACTGGAAAGGATGACGCGCAGGGGTGCCATGGAGAGAGCACAGGCCCCGGAGTCAGAACTGAGCTCCCTTCCATCTTGCCCTCCCATCTGCTGGCTGTGTGACCTCGATCAGGGGACTTCAAAGCCCTGAGCCTGTTTCCTCATCTGCAGAAAGGGGGCGTCGCAACAATCGTGTCCATCCTGCCATTCCGTCGAGGGGATGAAACACGAATGGACTGTGTGTGATGCTGAGAGAGAAGCTGATAAACGGGAATTGGTGTGGTTACCATCTGGGAATTGGTTTTGAGGGAGGCGAGGCGGAGGAGGAGACACCTATTTTATCTTGATGGAAAAATTCGATAATGAGCTCCTAGCCTAGATATGTGTATTAGCTAGACTTTTTATTCAGCTTTTCTAACAAACGCCAAAAATATATCGTGGCGACGGGCATCCGGGCGGCTCAGTCGTTGAAGCCTCCGATTACTGATTTCGGCTCAGGTCATGATCTCACCGTTTGTGAGATCGAGCCCCGCATCGGGCTCTTTGCCGACAGTGCAGAGCCTGCTTGCAATTCTCTCTCTCCCTCTCTCTCTCTCTGCCCCTCCTGCACACTCTCTCTCTCTCAAAATAAATATTTTTAACTAGGATGGAAATATATGTTTCTCTCATTAAAAAGTCCAGTTAATACCCAGGGCTAGAAGAGTAACTTGAGAACGTCAGAGACCCAGACCGCTACCTTGCTGCCTTCACCTGGCACTTCCAACTTGTGGTCCAAGATGGCTGCTCCAGCTTCCACCATCACATGTGCATTCCAACCACTGAGAAGAAAAAAGAAAGTAAAATGGATGTTCCTGGGTTTTAAGATAAAACCCAGAAGTTGTACATATCACATTCTATTGCCTAGAATTTAGTCATGGGCCCACACCTATCACAAGGGAAACCAGGAAATGTCATTTGTTTTCTGGGCAGCACATACCCAGCTAAAATTCTGAGGTTCTGTTACAAAAGGAAGAAGAGAGAACAGTCATTGAGGGGCAACAAGTGTATCTGTCACACTCGGGTCACCAAGTGGCTACGTGACCCTGGGTGACATGAGTTTACCATCCTGAGCCTCAGTGTCCTCGTTAGCAAAATGGGATTAACACCCGCCTCTCAGGGTTGAGGAGTGGATCAGGACTTAATGAGAGTGTGGGGGCCAGACGTTTAGCACAGGGCCTGGCCCATTGTCGGCCTAGAGTGTGCTGGGAATCTCCTTGAACTTTCGAGTCCAGGCTGTGTGGGCGATGTGCCTCTTCATGTGTGAGAAACTCTTCCCAGGTTCAAGAGCTGAACCCGGCATTGACCTTGGTAAGTTACTTCTCTAAAACAAAGGATCTGGCTTCTCCACACATGGAAATCCCCTCTCAGCCTCCTAACCTTGGGACTGGGCACGTGTCCTTACACACCCATCCCCCTTACACCCCAACCCCTTCCCCTGGAGAAAGGCAGACTCCTAGGAAGGGGGAGGAGGTCCATATATAGGGTCTGCAGCCCCCCTCCAGACCTCCCAGAACTAAGCCCGCATCCCTCGACCACTACCACCAAAACTGTTCTCCTCGTCTGTGACAGTCCTAACATTCGAAAGCCAAAAGTCATAATTTCAAATCCATTTCTCGGGGGCCCCCGCCCCTGCTGCAAAGTTTCACTTGCTATCACCACCCTGGGTAAATCCAGACACTCAGTCAGAGAATGGCTCTCCCAAGCGCATGCATGAAATCTGCCAAATCCTAAATGCTGGCGCCATTCGCAAAGAAACAAACTTAAGAGTGTGCAAACAAAGAAGGACACAGCTACTGGTTAGATGTGTTTGCAGACCCTCATGGAAGCCAAACCGCCATTTTACAGAAAGGGAAACTGAGGCCCGAGAGTTGGGGGCGGAGGGACTGACTTGGTGAGCCTGTGAGTCCAGGGTTCCAGGATTCAGCATCATCAGTGACAGAATAACCAGTATCCTGTGTCTTCTGAGACGGTGCACTCAGACGGACGCGGCACATCTCTTCTACGATGTTCCCGCGACCAGAATCTAATGACAAGGACATATCAGACAAACTCAAATCCAGGGGGACATCTTACAAAAAGACCCGGCCTGTCATGTTCAGAAACGTCAAGTTCATGAAACACAAGGAAAGGCTGAGCGAGTGCGCCAGACCGAAATCCACGAAGGAGACAGGAAACTGCATTCAAGTCAGGACCGCAGTTTGGATCCTGGACTGGAGAAGAACGAATGTCGTGCTGGTAAGGTAGTTTGGGCACAACTGGAAAGGTGAATCTAGGCTGCACTGTTAGCTACTAGTACTGGACCACCCGCAAGTGTCCTGCTCTTGGTAACTGCACTGTGACCGTGTCAGGGAATAACCTCATGGGTGGAAATACAAATGTTTAGGGCAAAGGGGCAGAACGCCTGAAACGAACAGTTCAGAGGGGAGAGAGAAAAGCAGAGAGAGCCCATGATGAGCACATGAGCGATTGTTAACAACCGGTGGGTCTGGGTGAAGGGTACGCAAGAAGTCTTTGTCCTGTTCTTGCCACTTCCCTGCAAGTTTAAAATGATTTCAAAAGAGGGGGGAAAAAAGTGATTGCAAATTAAAAAGTCATGGTTTAAAAGTTGAAGGTTTCAGGCTCTGTGTCTCCAAGAGTGTCTACTTATGTGCCTGGAGCTGTGGTCAGGGTTTGGGAAGTTGGGACGGTGAATTTGCTGCTTCAGACGCGGCCTTGGGGTGTGACCGGGGCCCTACGGGGTGGTTAAGGGGTGTGGCCAGACTGAGAGGCCTGGCTGGGACCACGGGCCGGCTGAAGGGTGGTCAGGAGCTTGGGGCGTGGCCAGCGCTTCGGAGGCGTGGCCAGAGTCCGCGGGCGTGGCCTGAGCCACTTGTTCCCGAGGGAAGGAGGTAAGCCTGTGCTTGGAGCGCCCTCTTGTGGCTACTCTAGGATCTGGCCTCCGCTTCTTTTTTTTTATTACATATTATATTATTAATATTTGATTATTTATATTTTTAAGTAGGCTCCCCACTGGGCGTGTCAACTCACAACTCTGAGATCAAGACCTGAGCTGAGATCAAGAGTCAGACGCCTAACAGACTGGTGAGCCACCCAGGCACCTCTGGCCTCCACTTTTTAAAAAGCTTTATTGAGGAGCACCTAGGTGGCTCAGTTGGCTTAGCGACTGACTCTGGATTTGGGCTCAGGTCATGATCTCCCCGTTGGTGGGACTGAGCCCTGAGCTGGGCTTTGCGCTGACAGCATGGAGCCTGCCTGGGAGCTCTCTCTCTCTCCTCTCCCTCTGCCCCTCTCCTGCTCTCTCTCAAAATAAACTTCTTAAAAGACAGCTTTATTGAGATATAATGTATTCAGCTATTTAAAGGGTACAATTCAATGGTTTTAGTAAATTCAAAGAGCTGTGCGATCATCATTACAATCGATTTAAAAACATGTCTTCACCTCCAAAAGAAACCCCATACCCATTGCTAGTCGCTCCCTATTTCTTCCCAACCCCCTTCAGCCCTAGGCATCCCCTAATATACTTTCTGTCTCTACAGGTTTCCCTCTTGCGAACATTTTATATAAATTTAATCCTACAGCATATGGCATTTTGTGACTGACTTCTTTCACTTGGCATAATGTAACATGTATGGTATCAGTACTCCATTCCTTTTTTGTTTTGTTTTGTTTATTTATTTATTTTGAGAGACAGAGGCAAAAAGCAAGCGTGAGAGGGGGAAGGGCGGAGAGGGAGAATCCCAAGCAGGCTCTTTGCTGTCAGCACTCAGCCTGTCTCGGGGCTCCGTCTCGTGAACCGGGAGATCCTGACCTGAGCGGAAATCAAGAGTCAGGACACTTAACAGACTGAGCCACCCACGCGCCCCAAAACTTCATTCCTTTTAACGGCCACATCATACAGGTGCACTGCTTTGAACTGGCCCGTCTGTCAGTTGACGGGCATCGAGGTTGTTCCCACAAATATTTGCATGGATGTATGTTTCCAGTTCTCTGGAATATATACGCAGAGGAGTGGAATTGCTGGGTCATACGGTAACTGTGTTTTGCCATCAATAAACTCTCTTTGTTTCCTCTATTTGGGGGGGCTGCCAAATTGGTTTCCAAAGCAGCTGCGCCGTTTTTACATTCCGACCAGCAGCGTATGACGGTTCCAGTGCCCCCCCCAGCCTTTCCAGTACTTACTGTCTGTCTTTTCCAGTACAGCCACCCTAGCAGGTACGAAGTGGTATCTCGTTGTGGTTTTGATTTTCATCTGACTGGTAACAGCATTGCGGATCTCTCCCTATCATTCACTGCTTTTGTAGCCGCTATGTGGCTAGAGGAACCCTTGGTGGATCCGGATTTTTCAAATTAAAGCGTTAATGACATTGCTGACGCCTCGGTGCGCCCTTCTCAGGGTCCACCCTTTCCCTTTGCCATATTCTGCATTACATGTCGCGGCTCTCCCGCCCAGGTGTTTGTACTATCGTCACATACAGATGCATCCTCGAATCATATACGGCATCGGTTTTGCGTGTTTCCAAGCCTGGTATAAATGACATTGTGTTGTAATCCTTCTGCACTTGTTTTTTTGTCTGTGTGTTTTGTTTTTCTGGGGTTTTGTTTGTTTTTACTCGTTGTATTCATTTCCTAGGGTTGCTGTAACAAAGAACCACAAATGGAGTGGCTGAAAGCAACAGAAATTTGGGGCGCCTGGGTGGTTCAGTCAGGTAAGCATCCGACTTCCGTTCAGGTCATGATCTCACAGTGTGTGGGTTCAAGCCCCGACGTGTCGGGCTCTGTGCTGACAGCTCACAGCCTGGAGCCTGCTTCGGAGTCTGTGTCTCCCTCGCTCTCTGCCCCTCCCCCGCTCATGACCTGTCTCTCTCTCTCTCTCTCTCTCTCTCTCTCTCTCTCGCTCTCCTACCTTCCTACTTTCCCACCTTGTCAACAATTCTTCATATTCCTTGGCTCCAAACTCTGCCTCTGACATCATGCGGTGTTCTTCCGTGTAGGTACCTTTGTCTGTGTCCGGATTTCCAATCACGTTGGATTTACGACCCACCCTAATCGTGTGACCTCAACTTGGTGACATCTACAAAAACTCCATTTCTAAATAAGGTTCGAGTGGACTTGGATTTGGGGGTGGGGCACATTCTTCAACCCCTTACTCTCATCAGTCTGTTTTTATGACTCACGCTATTGGCACGTACATTCAGTCCATTCATTTGAACCTTCTGTGTGGGAGAACACCGCAATGTATTCATCCCTCCTGGTGAGGCACTTACCTTGTTTCCAGTTTTCTCCATTTCCGACAAGCCTGCAATTAACATTCCTGAACATGTCTCTCAGAGTTTCTTAGGGCAGTAATTTTCAAACTGTCCAAGAAGATCCATTAGTGGGTTGTGAAATCAATTTAGTGGGTTGCAAACACGATTTCCCCTTTAATGAAATGGAATTAAACAGAACAGAAGCTCTTGTAACGCGGCACATAGTCAGGGTAAGAATTAGCCGGTGAAACTTTTTTTTTTTTTTTTTTCCCCGCCAGGTGGATGTAATGTCCTCGTATAAGCACACAGGTTTCAGAGCCCCAGCCCTGGAAGAGGCAGCGGGCAATGGACATGCCCTGTCCACGGTCTGACGGATGTCACATAACTGCTCCCTCCAACCAATTTGTCCACTTACACTTCCAGCAGCTCCTCATCAACACTTAGCATAGTCAAAACTCTGAATTCTCGCCGGGCCAAAGGGTTCTCATCCTATTGCTGGAAGAGGAGACAGGCTCAGAGAGGGCAGAAACGCAAGGAGCTGGAAGGCACACCCCACCATCCTTACTGCAAAGACCCAGTCTCGGCCAGGGCTGAAATACACCATCGAGGATCCCGTTGAGCGGAGAATTCTCAGGGTCTAAGAGGGGATGAGGGCTGAGTAGGAAAGGGGGTTGGAAGGAGAGGGTCAGTTCTCATCCTAAACCGCCTTTCCCTTCCTCCACCTCAAAGGGGTGCCTGGGGCTCAGGGATGGCTGGGCCCTGGGTGCCCCCCGGGGTGGCGGTCCCGGGCACAGTCAGAGGAGAGTTGATGCTGCAAGTTGGGGAGAAAACCACGCTTCCCCAGCCTCGAGCCCACCAGACGCCACTCGATCCGCATTCTTGAACCCCAGCCTCCCACCTTATCCCCTGGAGGACCCAGGGACCTCCTCTGGAAATTTCTCCTATGGAAATCTGGGTGTCTCAACTCTAGCCTGACTTCCCACTGGCCCCTCACGTGGAGCGGCGGGAATTATGTTGCCAAATTCCTGCTCCCTGGGACACCCAACCCCTGCTACAGAGAGGACCAAGGGATCTGGTGATGTCTGCTTTCCTTGTCCGGGACCAAGGCATGGCACAAACTCCGAGAAAGGTCAGCGCTCTGACCTTTAATCCCAGCCCACAGTCAAAGATCCAAACCTGGGTCCAAGAGACCCAGGGGTGCTCCCACCGGGCCCCACCTCGCCGCTGAGTTTGGAAAACAAAGCTCCCAGTCCTGCGCCCAACCCCCAACAAGTCTGGGGTCTCTCCCAACCCTTCCTCCAATGCAACCTTGGGACTCAGCCTCCAGCTGGTCCCAGAAGCGGTCGAGGCATCCCACCTGCACCCCCCGAAGCCACCCCATCCAGCTCTCTTTAGGGGAGCATTCTCGAACCCCATCCCTAGGAGCCCAGGTGCCAGACACCCCCCCCCCTCAGCCTCCGCCCCCTTCGGAGTCCCAGGTATCTGCGGTCCCCTCCCAGGTTCTCCAGGGCCCGCCCCCTCACCCTTCGTGCCCGGTCCCGCCCCCACCCTGGGCTGGGCCCGGCCGCACCTTTCCCCGCCGCACACCTACCTCCCAGGACGCCCAGGGGACCCATGGCTGCCGCGGCAGCCCCCTGGGGGCGCAAGCGGGGAGAGGCCCACGCGCTCGGCCGGGCGGTGAGGCTGCTAGAGCGCCTGCAAGAGCAATGCGGGGACCCCTGGCTTGCCTCCAGTCCCCCCTCACTGCAGGACCTGCTGCCCCGCACCGCGCAGCTGCTGCGCGAAGTGGCCCACGCCCGGCGGGCGGCCGGCGGAGGCGGCCCCGAGGGTCCCGGCGGCGCGAGGGACTTTCTCGTCGTCTACCTCAACAACCTGGAGGCCAAGAGCAGGCAGGTGGCGGCACTGCTGCCGCCCCAGGGTCGGAGGAGTGCCAATGACCAGCTCTTCCGGGAGGGCTCCAGACCCAGGTGAGCCGCCGCTCTTGCCCCAGAAAGGTGGGATCGCGAGTCCGGGGCCCCCAGACCCAGGGGTCTAGGCCCCCAATACCCTCCTCCCTCAGACCCAGGGGTCTAGGTCCGAACCCCCTTTCCCTGGGGGAACCTGGAAAGCCGAGCCACCCAGGTTTTTGTTTCTTTGGGCACCTATGCCCTTAGCACCCCCTTTCCCCTCTTTCTTGGCCACCCAGCAGCCCTCTTCAAACTGCCCGACCCTCCCAGAGGCCTAGACACACATCCTGGGCCTGTGGGGACCCCAGAGAGCTTCTTGCATCAGAAGGGGTGGACCCACACCCCCCTCACCGCCCCACCCCCGCCCCGCCCCCGCCCTGGTTCCTGAGAACAGCTAGCTCAGGACCTAGGGCTTGTCTGTAGCCCCCTCCTCTGAACTTTGGGGAAGGGGCTCCAGAGTGACAGGAGTGGCTGAGGTTTGGGGTCTAGAGCCGGGAACAAAACCAGAAGCTCTCAACCGCGTCTGGTAAACGCGTTGTAAGGTCTCCTTAAAAATCACTCTAATACCGAAACTGTTAATAAGGAAGCGATTAAAAGAATGGCCTTTGTGCTACCATTACCTGTGTTTCAAATGAAAATGCCAAGGCACAATTACAATTATTCTGGAATCCAGAATTGGCTATTAAGACATTTGTGCCTTGGGGGGGCTCCTGGGGGGCTCAGTCGGTTAAGCATCCAACTTCGGCTCAGGTCATGATCTCCTGGTTCTTGAATGCAAGCTCCGCATCGCTGTGCTGACAGCAGAGAGCCCGCTCCGGGTCCTCTGTCCCTCCACTGCTCATGCTCTCCCTTTCTGAAAAATAAATACACACATAAAAGAATACCAACCAATAATCATCGACAGGAACTTGAGTGCCAACTGCACACCAGGTGTCACTGGGCATTTTCTGTGCTCATTAGATATGGAAGAATCTTTGCTTCCCCTCTGAAACACGGCTGTACTTATCCTGCACTTATGCCCATTTCACAGTCGAGGAAACTGAGACTTGAGCAGGGGAAGGAACCTCCCCAAAATGACACAGCTTAGTGTCAGAGCTACCCTTTGCTGCTCCCCACGTCCTGACTACTACCCCAGGGAGGCAGCTGGTAGAAGAAACCACAGGGGTCCCCAACCCTGTGCTGCTAAAAATAAGAAGGCTCCAAGCTCCAAGCTTGACCTGCTCCAGGACCACTGTCAATGTCCTCAGCGCTGGGGGGCTATACCAGGGGTCAGGAATCTTCTACAGGCTTGACAGGGCCAGACTGCTCCTTCAGCCCCCGTCGGCGCAGGTGGAGGCTGGGATCTGTCGGCTGGAGGATGACTCGGCTACTGGGCAGCACCTCCCTTTCCTTCACAGATGAGGAGACCGAGGTGCGTGGAGGGGAGGTGTCGTCAGGACTGTGACAGGCTGTCCTGGAACGGACTCTTACCTTGCACTGAGGCGTTACAGAGCCTGGGGGCCTGGTCCCTGCCGCCGTCCCCCCACCGGGGGCGCAGGTGCCGGCGCGAGCCCCGAGGTCCAGCCCAGGCCCTCAGAGCCCATCCTTGCAGGCGGCAGCTGGCCAAGCTGGCCCTCATCTTCAGCTACATGCATGCGGAACTGAGCGCGCTCTTCCCCGGGGGAAGCTACTGCGGACACATGTACCAGCCCACCATGGCCCCAGCCCACGCCTTCTGGAGGGAGCACTGCGGAGCCCGGTGAGTGAGCACCTGTCCCCAGGGCCCCCGAGCTCCTGGAGCCTCGTCCTGTCCCTGCCCAGGCCCCCAGCCCCTCCTCCCTCAGACCCAGGAGTCCAGGACCCCCAGTCCCTCCTCCCTCAGACCCAGGAGTCCAGGACCCCAGCCCCCTCCTCTCTCAGACCCAGTGTTCCATCCCCCCAGCCCCTCCTCCCTCAGACCCAGTGTTCCATCCCCCCAGCCCCTCCTCCCTCAGACCAGGGAGTCCAGGCCCCCAGCCCCTCCTCCCTCAGACCCAGGAGTCCAGGACCCCCAGTCCCTCCTCCCTCAGACCCAGGAGTCCAGGC
>CM053563.1:9693534-9713198 GCA_028646485.1 Cryptoprocta ferox | reverse complement strand
GACCCAGGAATCCAGGCCCCCAGCCCCTCCTCCCTCAGACCCAGGGATCCAGGCCCCTGGCCCCTCCTCCCTCAGACCCAGGGGTCCAGGCCCCCAGCCCCTCTTCCCTCAGACCCAGGAGTCCAGGCCCCCAGCCCCTCCTCCCTCAGACCCAGGGGTCCAGGCCCCAATCCCTCCTCCCTCAGACCGAGGAGTCCAGGCCCCCCAGCTCCTCCTCCCTCAGACCAGGGAATCCAGGCCCCCAGCCCCTCCTCCCTCAGACCCAGGGATCCAGGCCCCCAGCCCCTCCTCCCTCAGACCCAGGGATCCAGGCCCCCGGCCCCTCCTCCCTCAGACCCAAGAGTCCAGGCCCCCAGCCCCTCCTCCCTCAGACCCAGGGGTCCTGCCCCCAGCCCCTCCACTCTCGAGGAACCCTCCCATGCTAGGTTCCCAGAAGCCTCAGCTGCTACCCCTCCCCTCACCCCCTCCCAGGTGTGTGCTGACCTGGGCTGAGTTTGAGTCCATCTTGTGCACCTGCCACCCAGTGGAATCAGGCTCCACGGCCCTGGCCTTGCGCTCCACCATCAACCTCACCTGCAGCGGCCACGTGTCGGTCTTCGAGTTTGACATCTTCACCAGGCTCTTCCAGGTCAGGGAGGGCCGAGACTGCAAGCGCAGAGTCTGAGGTCCTGGGGGAAGGAGCGGTCGGGAACACGGGTCTGAGGGAAGAGGGGGCTGGGATCCCAGATTCCTGGCTCCCAGGGAAGGGGGGCCTGGGTCCTTCTATATAGAAGGTTCCTGAGGCCCCCACCACGGCTGTGAGCCAAGCGGCTGCGTTCCGAGGCCCTGGGGGGCACTGGGAGTGGGCTGCCTGCCCCGTCCCCCCCCCCCCCGTGACCCCAGCGCTGCCCCGCTCCAGCCGTGGCCAACACTCCTCAGAAACTGGCAGCTCCTGGCGGTCAACCACCCGGGCTACATGGCCTTCCTCACGTACGATGAGGTTCAAGCACGTCTGCAGGCCTGCAGAGACAAGCCAGGCAGGTAAAAAGGCCAGGCCTCGGGAGGAGGAGGCTGCCGGGGGCCCCCAGGGTCTGCATCCTGGGCAGGGATGCGCTGGGAGCCCAGACATTCTTGGGAGAAAGTCCGAGCTCATGGTCTACTATCTATTAAGTATTTCTTCTTTTTTTAAAAAAATTTTTTCTTTTTTATGTCTTCATTTTTTATTTTGAGAGAGAGGGAGACACAGGGTGAGCGGGGGAGGGGCAGAGAGAGAAGGAGACACAGAATCGGAAGCAGGCTCCAGGCTCTGAGCTGTCAGCACAGAGCCCGAAGCGGGGCTCGAACCCACGAACCATGAGATCATGACCTGAGCCGAAGTCGGACGCTCAACCAACTGAGCCACCCAGGCGCCCCTCTATTAACTATTTCTAATATGACCCCTGCAGCTGTTGGGGCAGGAGACTGGGAACCAGGCACCTGGGTCCTTAAATTATCAAGCCCGGAGTTTTTAGCTGTCGGGTCCTTCCAGAGGGCGAAGGGTTGAGGGGCTGAACTGCTTGGAACACTAAGAGGTGAAGAGAATAGGAGGCCACATTCACGAATCTTTGCAGGGGTGAGGTACAAGAACCTTAGGAAGGCAAGGATGTTAGCACTCTCCCGGTTACACTCCAAACTGGCTTAAAGGGAAAGAAAAAGGGATGGACTGGGGCGCCTGGGGGGCTCAGTCGGTTAAGCGTCCGACTTTGGCTCAGGTCACGATCTCACGACTGGTAGGTTCGAACTCTGTATTGGGCTCTGTGCTGACAGCTCAGAGCCTGGAACCTGCTTGGATTTCTGTGTCTCGGTCTCTCTCTGCCCCTCCCCCGCTCTCTCAAAAATAAATGAACATTAAAAATAAATACATAATAGAAAAAGGGATGGATTCATTCCCATGATTGAAACGATGAGGCATGGGGGTTTCAGGTACAGCTGGATCTAGGTGCTGAAGCGCGATTGTCTGGAATCAGTTCCTATTCTTTCCTGTGACTACTTCTCCTCTGTGTTCACGTCATTCTAAGACACGGTCTCTCCTTTTGGTAGCAAATGGTTTCTAGAAGCCCCTGCTGTATTTCCTACCAGCTTAGCAACCTCTATAGAAATGGGCTACCTTGCTCCTGAGACTTCCAGTAAAAATCCCGGGGCTGATTTCCAGCACTCTGGTCAGGTGTCCTAAAATGTACGGAGTGGCCAAGCTAGACTGGTTTAGCCTTGTCTAAACCCCAGGGAAGGAGGAAGGAGAGCTGAGCAGGTCAAACAATGGATATCCACCACAGTGGGAGACAGGAATCTATCGCCTCGTTGCCCTGCCTGGGAGATGGGAGGCTGGGTTCTAAAGGACAAGGACTTAGACACCTAGATCCCCATCAGAAGGAGGGGGTAGGGATTCCCAGATGGGGCAGCGGTGGCCACAGCCTCACCCTCTCACCAACCGCTTCCTCCAGCTACGTCTTCCGGCCCAGCTGCACCCACCTGGGACGATGGGCCATTGGATACGTGAACTCAGACGGCAGCATCCTACAGACCATTTCTCTCAACAAACCCCTGTTCCAAGCACTCCTGGACGGACAAAAGGGAGGCTTGTGAGTCGCCATCCTGGCAGGCGGAGGGTGTCCGCGGAATGCATTTCGAAAGGTGGTGCATGTCGGACACTGCCCGAGGTCGCTCTGCGGGTCCAGAGTTCTCACGGGGGACATGATAAATTTGCGAGGCCACAGTGTTCCAGTAGGTGGCAGATGAGAGTCCCGAGGAAGGGGCGCCTTTCCTAGTTCATAGAAAGCTCCCATGTCGGAGCCCCGACAAGCGCGTGGGGAATGGTCTCCAGTGGCTCCGTTCCTTGGAATTCTGCTGAAAAGCTTTTGCTTCCAGATATCCATCTCCCGTTCTAGAATCTAGATGGCTAAAGCAGAAGGAACACTGGACCAACAGCTAGACCGGTGTTTTCAACCTGTAACCTTGGCTGTCCCACAGCCCCTCCATCAGAAGCCGCCTTGGGGGGGGGGGGGGGCGCCTGCGTGGCTCAGTCCGTTAAGTGCAGGTCATGATCTTGCGGTCTGTGAGTTCGAGTCCCGCGTCGGGCTCTGTGCGGACAGCCTGGAGCCTGCTTCCGATTCTGTGTCTCCCTCTCTCCCTGCCCCTCCCCTGCTTGCTCTCTGTCTCTCTCTCAAAAATAATAAACATTAAAAAAAATTTTTTTTTAATTAAAAAAAGCCACCTTGGGTAGGAGAGGAGGAGAAAACAAGTGGGTTTCCCGGGTCTCACCCTGAACCTTTACCCAGAGCTATCTTATTAGTCCTGTGTATTTGATAAGATATGAGAGAGATACGCAGTCAGTTCTCATTGTTTATGGTAGTTCGGTTCTATACATTTGCTGCAAACACTGGATTATTGAAAACAGAACCATTGCTCGTAGGGGAAATACAGACTCAGTTTCCTGCAAGCTTCTGCTCACATTTTTTTTTTTTTAATTTTAAGTAGGCTCCACACCCAATGTGGGGCTTGAACTCACGACCCAGAGATCAAGAGTCACATGCTGGACCTACTGAGCCAGGAGGGCGCCCCATCTGGTCACATTTTTGTCAACCAATTGCTACCTTATTGGTTATCAATAGTCATCTTTTTGTGTGTCTCTGCCTAAAGACGCCTTTTTTAACATATAGTGGAGGGGTGCCTGGGGGGCTCAGTCGGTTAAGCATCCGACTTCTGCTCAGGTCATGATCTCACGGTTCGGTTCATGGGTTGGATCCCCATGGCTGACAGCTCAGAGCCTGGAGCCTGCTTCCGATTCTGTGTCTCCCTCTCTCTCTGCCCCTCCCCCTGCTCACGCTCTGTCTCCGTCTCTCTCAAAAACTAATAAACATTAAAAAAAATTTTTTTTAATATATACATAGTTGATACTTTCACAGTGAGCTCACGTCTGAACAAGGCTCATCTGACACCCGTATTTGCTCTGTACGACACATCCCAGGCTTGGACTTAGGCTCCCACGACCCTGGGATCATGACCTGAGCCGAAATCAAGAGCCGGACAATCAACCAACTGAGCCACCCAGGCGCCCCATCACTGCTAGTCTAAGACTAGAAATTGGTCTCTCCAGCAGTCTGTGACCTAAGACACTCTTTTTTTTTTTTTTTCAGTGTTTATTTTTGAGAGAAAGAGATAGCGAGCCAGCAGGGGAGGGGCAGAGAGAGAGGGAGGCAGAATCCTGAGCAGGCTTGGCATTGTCAGCGCAGAGGCTGACGCAAGGCTCGAACTCACAAACTCTGAGATCATGACCTGGGCCGAAACCAAGAGTCAGATGCGTAACCGACTGAGCCCCCCAGGCGCCCCAAAGATGCTCTTCTCCTCGGGCCGAACACTCAAGGACGGGGGTTGGGGGTGCTCCAGGAGGTCAAAGCCTGGGATGTAATCAGTTTCCCAGTTCTCGCTGCTCTGAGTTGTGTTTCCAGAGCTTGAGCCACTGAGGTCTAGCGTGCCCTTTCTGGGGAGTCTGAGGGGACACGGCCCTGCCCCGGGGTCTGAGGAGTCACCGCCTGCCCTGGAGAGTCCCGATTTGAGGAGAGGGAAGGGAGAAGATCCCCAGGCCGGTGACGGATTTGGGAGAGACGCTCCTCCCGGGGGCGCTGGGCCCGTGTCTGGGGTGAGGAGTGCTAGGCGGCCCTCGGAACCCCCGTCTTTCCTTCGCCCAGCTTCCTCTACCCGGATGGGAAGAACCACAACCCAGACCTGATGGAACTCTGCCAGCTAGAACCCCGTCAGCGCATCCATGTGTCGGAGGTGAGCCCCAGGCCTGTCACCGGCCCTGTCCCTGCGTACTGCCCCCCCCGCCCCCCCCCAGGTGCCTTAACTCAGGGGTTCTCTCCCTAGAGACTCAGACCTAGAATCCCAGAGGCCCTGGGTTTCCGTGCCGGTGCAGTGGCCACATGACATGGGGTAAATCACTTGGCCTCCATAGGCCTCTGTTCCCTCTCTGGAAAATACAGCTCCTCCTGCCCCCCACCCCGGGGGGGTTTTGTGGGAATTCAACCAGGAAACGATACTGCTGAGGTTATCAGAACGGCGAATGCTCAAGATGAGGGCCTCTGTATCAGCTCTTAGTCTTCACAGACACCCCACGGGTGAGGGAGAAACAAGACAGGAAATCTTTTCGTATAAGTATATCCCACATAGCCCTTGGGATATACTTAGACCTCAAAATAGATTTCTTCGTTTACCTAAAAATCAAACGTAACAGGGCGTCCTGCATTCTTAGCTGCTCAGTCTGGCAGCCTTGCCCACAGACCATCCCAGGGAACAAGTTTCATAAGAAGGTCCAGGTAGGAGGCCGCTGGCCACACAGCCTTGAACTTAGGAAGGTTCGGGGCTGACGCAGAAGTTTGGAACTCTCTTCCTGTGGCCCGACTTGGATCCCCATGGCTGACACCGCCCCTTCTCCATCCTCCCCATCTTCTGGCCTCCTAGGAGCAGCTGAAGCTATACTGGGCCATGGACTCCACGTTCGAGCTCTGCAAGATCTGTACCGAGAGAGACAAGGACGTGAAAATCGAGCCATGTGGACACCTGCTGTGTGGCTGCTGCCTGGCCACCTGGCAGGTGGGTCTGCCCGCCCTGTCTTCCTGCCCAGTGTCCCCCCAACCTCCACCTTCATGGTAGAAGTCCCTAAAGGATCACGCCTCCCGGATCAGATGGAGAAACTGAGGCCCCGGGAGAGACAGACATTTGCTCAGGGTCACTTGGGAGCGATGACCAGGAGCCCACCTGTCCGCCTCTGTGTCTCTGTCTCCATCTTGCTCTGCACCTCTCGCCCCTGCTTTTCCTTCTCCGGCTACATTATTGGCAGAAAGGGCTCCTTGTTCCCTCGCTGGGTGAGCTGGGGCCAGTGGCTTCCCCTCTCTGAGCCTCAGCCTCTTCCTCTCGAGAACCGGGCTGATAGTAGTCACCTCCCCAGAGCCCTAGTGAGGCTCCAAGCCCTTGGGGAAATAGGGCTCTTGCCCCTGTGTGTTGCCGGTGCCTGACATGAAGCTTCGTGATCGTAGTGGGAGTGTTGGGCGAGCTTTGGCTGAGCCATGCGTTTCCAAGACACATGTTTTCCGCTGTAGGATGCAGTCCCTAGCAAAATGACCGAATAAGGAAACAGGCCACCCCACATGAAGTTCCCCTTTAGAAAATCCGGGGTGGGGGGAGGGGGAGAGGGGCGCCTGGGTGGCTCAGTCGGTGAAGCCTCCAGCTTCGGCTCAGGCCATGACCTCGCGGTCTGTGAGTTCGAGCCCCGTGTCAGGCTCTGTGCTGACAGCTCGGAGCCTGGAGCCTGCTTCGAGTTCTGTGTCTCCCGCTCCCTCTGCCCCTCCTCCACTCATGCTCTGTCTCTCTTTCTCTCTCAAAAATAAACATTAAAAAAGAATTTAAAGGAGCACCTGGGTAGCTCAGTCTAACCGACACGCTCTGTGTGTGTCTCTCTCTCAAAATAAATAAATAAACATTGGGGGAAAAGTGTTTTAAAAAAAGAAAGAAAACCCGGGAAAACCTCACCAGCTGACCCCTTAAGTGAGCCTGCACTTCCCTTCCCACACCCTAATGCCTTAAATTTGCCAATAAAGAACAAACCCATGAATCCCAAGGTGCCCCCGCTCAGCCCCTAATAAAGGCAGGAGCCCCCCCATCCCCGGGTGCCTGCATCTTCCCCCCCTCTCTACCTGGGACCTCTCTACCGCGTGGCCCCAGGCATGCCGTGCACCCCCAGGACCTGTGAGTGCTCAACCCTGATCTTCAGAGCTCCCTGTGGTTGTCGGGGAGGTATGTCCCATGATCCTAAGAACCACAGGGGCTGGTGGAGCCACAACGTTGGCCCAGAGACGGTAGCGGGCTGACGTCTGCGGGACTCACCACAATTAGCATGGGCCCCGGCCAGTGCCTCAGGCATTCGTAGGCGACAGCATGGACGGCTGAGACCCCAGCAACACCCTGGCCCTGCTGGGCTGCCTGCTTATGCGCCCCTCCAGACCTCATTCGGCTCCCGCCCCCCCCCCTTCCCGGCCCCCTCTTCCTGACTCCTCTCCCTCTGTCTGTTTCCCTCCATCTGTCCTCAGCCCCTCACTCTGTTGGGGAGGAAGGCCCTTGTGGTCCCAAGGGACAAGATGGAGGACAGGGAGACCCTGACCCTGTATCCCTTCCCACCCCACCCCCAGCACCTTGACAGCCAGACGTGCCCCTTCTGCCGCAGTGAGATCAAGGGCCAAGAGGCCGTGAGTATCCATCCATTTCAAGGGAAGCCAGGGGCCACGGCCACTGCTGAGTTCCTGAGGGACACCAGTGACCAGGAAGATGGGGAGGAGCTGGGGCAGGTGAGCAGGGCCAGGCAGGAGCTGGAGCTGCAACCCCTGGGTCTGAGGGAGGAGGGGCTGGGGGCCTGGACTCCTGGGTCTGAGGGAGGAGGGGCTGGGGGCCTGGACTCCTGGGTCTGAGGGAGGTGGGGACTAGGGTCTGGACTCCTGGGTCTGGGGGAGGAGGGGCTGGTGACAGGATTCTGGGTTCCAGGGGCCTGGACTTTTGCTTCCCCCAGGGTCTGGGGCTCTGGCTTACTCCGGTTGTAACTCCCCGGAGCGTTAGGACCTTGCCGTATTCTCTGTTATGTCTCCAGAGCCTGGAAGAGGGCCGGAGTGCTGGGACTCTAAGCAGAAGGGCCTGTAGATGGCAAGAAGCTGGTGGCTTGCAACCCCTGCCCACCTCCCTCTCTCCTAGGTGGTTTCCTCGGATCCCCCTCGGCTAAATGTGTCCCCAGCGAAAGGCCGGCTGAAAGTGAGTCCCGCGCTGGTCTGAGGTGGGCGGCTCAAGTCCTGTTCAGCCCCGGGGTCCCTGGAGGGCATCAGGCCCAGCACTCCCCCTTCCCACCCACTGACAAGGTGCTGGGCCATCTGGCACCCACCACCTCTATGCCCTCTTGTTCACTTCCTCACTTGACCCCTCGCCAGCTTTCTGGCTCTCCTTCCAGCATCCCAGGCATGTCTTACCCCAGGGCCTTTGCACCAGCTATCCCCTCTGCCCAGATCTCCTGTCCCCCCTGCTTGCTTTCTCATCTCCTCCCCAGGGCGGCCTTCCCAACCACCCTATTTTATTGAAAAGAGCACCCCCATCCCTCACAGCCCCCTCCCTGCTGATTTTCCTAGTTCCTTCCACCATCTGGCCCAGTGTACAATCTATTTCCTGTCACCGTCAGCCGTCTGTAACCCTCCTGAAGGTTAGGACCTCATCTTCTCCATTGGATCTCCAGTCTAGAACAGTGCCTGACACATAGTAGGTGTTCAGTAAATAGACTCCATCAAACGGAGTCTCCCCAACAGCCCTGGGAAGTAAAAAAAAATGAAAAAAAAAATGTTCCCCTCCTCATTTTCCAGAGGAAAAAAGCTCAGAGAGGTGACTGCACCTGCCAAAATTTCACAGCCTGATACAAGAGAACCTGGTGTTGGGGGCGGGGGCGGGGAGGGGCTTAGAAAACCCTAACATTACCTGCTTCTCTTCTAAGCAAGCCCCAGCCTTCTTGCTCCTCCGCACCCTGTACTTCCCACCCCAGGATTTTCCGACACCCCGGGCTGCTGGGGAGGGGCCCCTCTGTGTTAGGCTGAGTCCACACAAGATTCAATCAATACCGAGGCGACTTCAAACAAACAGCTCAGGAAGTCCGGGAACATTATTTCGACCGCAGCAAACAAGTGAGCCAGCAGGAAGGGGGGTGGCGGTGACACCAGCCAGGGAAGCTAAAAACAGATCCAGACCTGCAGCCAAAGGCAAATGGAAACATTAGGAGGCACTCAGCCGGCTCCCTGAGGACAATGAGGGGGGACGCAGCCAGAACGGCAGGCTGGGGGTTGGGGGGGGTGTGGGGGCACCTCCGGCCACATGGGCGCACCTTTGCCCATGCCGTGCCCTTCGCCTGGCGTGCCCTTTCCTCTTCTCCCCAAACTTGCCTGATTCAAAGTCCAGTCAACTCCTACCCCTTCGTTCTTCAAAACATGCTGTAAGAGGGATGGCCCCCGGGGGGGGGGGGGCGGCTTCCCAGCAGAGTGACCGCCGTAAGGAGCACAGTTAACGTGTGTCTGAATTGCTATGTGCCTGGCACTGCTTTTCATGTATTAATTTGACGGTCATGACAGCCCCGTGCAGTAGGTACTGTCGTGATCCCTACTGAGACTCGGGACACTGAGACTCGGAGATGTGGGGGCCATCGGCTCAAAACGATAGAGTCAGAACGGATCCCAGGTCCCTGGCTCGAGACTCCAGACTCCACTCCTGGGGGCCTCTATTCCCTTGTCTGTGAAACGGGCATCATAGCAGTCCCTGCCGCACAGGGGCGGGGGCTGCTGTGGGCACCGGGCAAAGGGGGCTGTGCTAATGGCCAGTGTCAGTGTGGTTATGGTTTGCATGTGCTGTTCTCCACTTGAGAAACCCACCCCGAGGCGGCAAGACCGTCATTCAGCGGGACCCTGGCACCTTGCTGGCCACCGGGGACCTCTCCACCCTCACTGTCTCCATGTGGAGAATGGCAGTCCACCTGGCATGGGCCCCGCAAGTTCTGATGAAGTAGGCAAGACTGAGTACGTAAGCTGAGTCAGACCCCTCCCTAACCTCTCAGAAGCCGCCACTCGTTCCCCAGGTTCCAAGAACAAGCCAGCCTACCCTCCACAGCCCATATGGCCTGGGGCTCTGACCCCTCTCCACCTCTCTGACCTCCTACATCCCCCCGCAACTCCTTTTCAGCAACAGTGGACTACTGCCGTTCTAACCAGCTGTAAGCCCACCACCCACCACGGGACCTCGGCCTACTTCCTTCTTACACTCAGCCTTCTGTTCAATTGCCCTTCCTTCCAAAAAGTTTTCCCAGCCACTTTTATATCTAGTCACTGCCCCTCCCCCCCCCCACTCTCCCTAGGCCTATTCCAGTTCCCTGAAGGGCATTTAATACTCTCTGGATATTTCCTTGTTCATGCATTGATTACTCATGGTAAGTCTCTTGCTCGGTAGATCATCCGCTGCCTGAGGACAGAGATTTTGTCTGCCTGGTTCATGGCTGTGTCTTCAGAGCCTAGAATGGTGCCTGACCCCAACTGTAGATGCTCAAGGAATGCTTGTGGGGTGGATGGATGGGTGGGTGGATGGATGGATGGATGGATGGATGGAGGGAGGGATGGACGGACGGGTAAGTGAAAGGATGGATGGGTGGATGGATGGATGGATGGATGGATGGATGGATGGACGGACGGGTGAGTGAAAGGATGGATGGATGGATGGACGGACGGGTGAGTGAAAGGATGGATGGATGGATGGATGGATGGATGGACGGGTGAGTGAAAGAATGGATGGATGGATGGACAGATGGGCAGACGGATGAGTGGAAGCATGAATGGGTGGGGAGGGGGAGGGAAGGAGGGAGGGATAGGTGCATGGATGGACAGTGGGGTGAGGATGGAGGGAGGGAGGGATTGATGAACTGATGAACAGGTGAGTGGAAGGATGGATGGATGGATGGATGGACAGATGGGTGAGTGAAAGGATGGATGGATGGGTGGGTGAGTGAAAGGATGGATGGATGGATGGATGGATGGATGGATGGATGGATGGACGGGTGAGTGAAAGGATGGATGGATAGATGGGCAGACGGATGAGTGGAAGGATGGATGGGTGGGGAGGGGGAGGGAAGGAGGGAGGGATAGGTGCATGGATGGACAGATGGGTGAGTGGAAGGATGGATGGAGGGGGGGAGGGAGGGATGAACTGATGGACAGGTGAGTGGAAGGATGAACGGGTGGATGGAAGGATGGACAGACGGGTGAGTGGAAGGATGGATGGATGGGTGGATGGGTGGATGGATGGATGGATGGATGGATGGACAGATGGACAAACAAAACTTCCTACTCAAGCCAGAGGTGCTAGGGAAAAAAAACAGCATGGACAAGGACAAGACTGTTGTACTGTCCCTCCCTCCTCCTCACCCCAGCCACCAACACTATCTGGGCCTATGAAATGAAAGTTAGCTGCAGCTCAGCTGTGACGTTTCTGAATCTCCTCCCCTCCAGGTACGTCTGGCCCTCCCTAGACTTCAGGACCCTCCTCCCTTGCCAAGAATTAAGACTGTGGCCTTAGTCCCGTGGGAAATCACCTCCAACCCTCAGGCCAGGGAGGGAGCCACAGGGTAAGTGGAGAGGCAGTGGGGTCCAGGGCTCCCAGGTCCGAGGGAAGACGGGATGGGGGCAGAAGGGAAACACTGGTTATAGAAAATCAACAGCCCCTCTCCGAACTCTCTCCACTGCAGAAACTCCTAAAGGAAAAGTCACCCCTCTGGCTGCCCCCGTGGGGCCCGTGATCGCTGCCCAGGCGTGGGGGCCGGTGAGTCTACCCCACCCCACCGCTGGCCAGGTTCCCTCCCTTGGTCTGGCCCTGCCCAGCCCCCCAGCCCGGCCGTGACACTACCTAACCCACCTCTCTTTCTGCCTTGCAGGGCACCAGATGTGCTGCTAAAGGGAGTCCCAGGGGCTGCGAGGGGGTTGTGAATAATAAACTGCCAACTTTCTGTCCTCTGATGTGTGCAGAAAACTACAGTGCCACCAGGGGGCGGCTTGACATTGGGAACAGGTGGTCCCTGAGGCCCGATCGCCCCTGATGAATCCAGGGATCTGGAGGGGCAATGGTGGGGAACCCAGCTCTTCTGGATTCCAAAGTCCAGGCCCCCAGCCTCCTCCCTCAGACCCAGGGGTCCAGGCCCCCCAGCGCCTCCTCCCTCAGACCCAGGAGTCCAGGCCCCCCAGCCCCTCCTCCCTCAGACCCAGAGGTCTAGGCCCCCAGCCTCCTCCCTCAGACCAAGGGTTCCAGGCCCCCAGCCCCTCCTCCCTCAGACTCAGGAGTCCAGGGTCCCAAGTTTTCAGAGAATCAGGCAGCCAACCCCCTTTCCCCATTAATGAAAAAAAAAACAACAACTCCTGGACCCAGACCCAGGTATCCAAGTCCCAAGTCCCTAGTCAAAACGATCTCTCGTTTCTTTAAGAGTTGCACCCCTGGTCTTGCCCAGTGTTCTGAACCCTCTCTCTTTTCCGTCCCTCCCTGGGATCTTCTCCCAGAGTAACACTGATTTCCTGTCCAAATCAAACCAAAGAAGTGTCTCCCCACCTCCTCACTAATCTTGGGGGGGGGGGCAAGCCTCTCTCCACTTCGATTTAAACCCTGTGCCCAGCCCTGTGCCCAGCCCAGGGGCACGTAGAAGAATTCACTACCCCCCCCCATCCCCAGCCGCTCACAGTCCAGTGGGAGACAGACAGTGACGACCCAGAGTGGGCAGGGCTGGGATGGGGAAAAGCAGGACGCGACGGGAGCCCAGAGCGGGCAGCTGACCCAGCTTGGAGGTCAGGGAGGGCTTCCAGGAGGAGACACCCGAGCTGAGACTGAAAAGATGTGGAAAAGGCGTCCCAGTGCAAACGGAACAGGGAAGCACCCACCACAGATGCGTTCCAAACGACAGAAGCCGCCTCTGGGGCAGAAAGGGAATTTACTGAGGGGACTTGGGGTCTCTCATCTCACAGAACCCCAGGAGCCGTGGGAGAACCGGGATGGGAAAAGTGAGCCGTGGAAGGGAGCACCGGCAGCCGGCTCCAACCCTAGGCCGGCCACGATCACGCCACAGAACTGGCCTGGTGAGGATGTGCAGGTGCCTGATGGCCACCGGACACCAGTCGCCTCGCAGCCCCTGAGGCCCCAGAAACAGACCGGGGCTGGTCTTATGAGCTGTGGCTCAGAACAAATCCCAACAACACTCAGTGGTGAACACCCACGTCACGGGATCTCTCCTGGGCCAGGATTTGGGGAAGGGCTCGGCCGCGTGGTTCTGGGCAGGGCACAATCAGGGGGTGCCTGGGCCGGGCATCTGGGGGTGGGACAGACGTCTCTCCGCAGTCACACCTCTCTGTGTGGTCCCCAACCTGCTAGTTTGGGCTGCCCACGACCTGGTCACCTAAGGCAGTCTGACTGCTTACGTGGTGGCTGAAGGCTTCATGGAGAGGTTTCTAGTGACGCAGCCAGAGGCCACTTGGCCTTTTCTACCTAATCCTGGGAGTCCTGCACCATCACTTCTGCCATGTTCCCATCTTTACACATGAGTCCCCAAACTGCACGGATGTAAGAGGAAGGGACACAGACCTCCCTCTCAGTGGAGTGTCAAGATCAGATTGTAGGGGCGCCTGGGTGACTGGGTCGGTTAAGCGCCCGACTTCAGCTCAGGTCATGATCTCACAGCTGGTGAGTTCGAGCCCCGCGTCGGGCTCTGTGCCGACAGCTCGTAGCCTGGAGCCTGCTTCGGATTCTGTGTCTCCCTCTCTCTCTCTGTCCTCTCCCCTGCTCATGCTCTGTGTCTCTCAAAGATGAATAAACATTAAAAAATGTTAGGAAGAGCGTGTGACTCTTGACCTCAGGGTTGTGAGTTCAACCCCCACATTGGGTGTAGAGATGATTGAAAAATAAATAAATAGAAAACTTTGTTTTTTAAGTTCTTGTCTAAACTTTCCCTGCGCTACTAACCCTTGTTCAACCCCAGATGCATTCGCAGGGGCCTCCAAGACAACACGGACTTCCACTAGTTCCGTTTATCCAGACGCAAACCTGGGGACTCACCGCTCCCCTCCAAATGTTTCAGGATCCCGTATTCCACAAGCTGTGAACTCGTTTTAAAATCGACCATCACGCCCTGTGTGTAAAATAATGGGTACACTAGTCCCCCTTATCCACAAGGGGGGCTGTTCCCAGACCCCCCGGATGCCTGAAACCACAGATGGTATCAAACCCTAGCTATACTTTATTTTTGTGTGTGTGTTTGTTTTTTTTAATGTTTATTTACTTTTGAGAGAGAGCGAGCAGGAGCAGGGGAGGGGCAGAGAGAGAGGGAGACACAGAATCGGAAGCAGGCTCCAGGCTCCGAGCTGTCAGCACAGAGCCCGACGCGGGGCTCGAACCCACGAACCGTGAGATCATGACCTGAGCCGAAGTCGGCCGCTTCACCGACTGAGCCCCCCAGGCGCCCCTGTACTTTATTTTTTTGACTAGGGACTTAGTGCTTGGATGCCTGGACATACCTGCGACAAAGTTTAATTTATGAGTTAAGTACAGTAAGATATTAGCACTAACTAACAACGAAAAGGAACAGTCATAACAAGATGCTGTAATCAAAGTTTCGTGACTGGTCTCTTTCTCAGAATACCTTAGTGACCTGTACTCACCCTTCTTGTTATGATGGGAGGTGATTAAATGCCCGCAGGATAGGATGAAGCGAGGGGAGGGGAATGGCATAAGCATTAGGACCTAAACTTGGGCGACCACTGCCCTTCCTCAACGTGAGGATCCGGTGTTTCCAGACCACTGTTGAGGGAAAGCAACAAGGAAAGGGAAACTGGAGATGGGGGAGGGGGGAGGGGCTGTAGAGGAGAAGTAAGTCTCGTTAATTACGACGTATAAGTACCGGGGCGCCTGGGGGGGCTCAGTCCCTTGAGCATCCGACTCTTGATTTCGGCTCAGGTCATGATCCCAGGGGTCACGGGATTGAGCCCCGTGTTGGGCTCCGCACTGAGTGTGGAGCGTGCTTGAGATTCTCTCTCTCCCTCTCTCTCTCTCTCTCTCCCTTTGCCCCTCTCCCCAGCTCCCGCTCTCTCTCTAAAATAAAAATTAAATAAATAAAACGTGGGGACAGCTGGATGGCTCAGTCGGTTAAGCGGCCAACGCTCAATCTCGGCTCAGGGCATGATCTCATGGTCTGTGAGTTCGAGCCCCACATGGACCTCCAGCCGTGAGCGCAGAGTGTGCTTGGAATTCTGTCTCCTTCTGTCTCTCTCAAAAAGAAATAAGCATTTAAAAAATTAAATAACGATGCCACCGAATTTCCAAAGCGTGCCCATGTTTTTTTACGGGGCTTCAAAAAAATAGAAAAAAAATAGTTATGAAAATAAATACATAAATATGAAATGTGTACATTTACACACATGAGACAGGAAGGATGGGATTGGGAAATGCGTTTATTCCACGACTATTCACTCTGCTCCCTCCTGCCAAGCACTGTTCTAGGCGCTGGAGATTCAGTAGTAAACAAAACAAAGTTTCTCTTCTCTTAGTGCTTACATTCTAGGCCAGACAAACAGTGAACAATAAGCGTGCGGCATCAGCAAATGATACGGAGGGAACACGTAGTAAGGGAAGTAAAGAACGGCGGAGACAGCAGGAACTGCTATTTTAAATAAGAGGGTCAAGGAAACTGATGAGGGTCATGTTGAAGAGATTTGAAGCAAGTAAGGGAGAGAGCTGTGTGGACAAGGATGTCCCAGCAGCGGGAGGAGCAAGTGCAAGGGTCCTGAGGCCAGCAGCACGTATCTGGCATTGGAGGAACAGCATGGAAGCAAAGAAGGCCGGTGTGGCAAGAGCAGAGCTAGCAAAGGGGAAGAGAAAGAAAGATGGGGTCGGGGAGGTACTAAGGATTGAGGACCTTGTGAGCCATGGAGTAGACTTGAGCTTTGACTCAGGGAGGAACCCTGGAAAGATTCTGAGCAGAAGAGCGATGTGGGCTGACTCACGTTTTAACGGGATCCCTCCGGCTGTTTTGAGGGAATAAATTGTAGGGGGACGAGGGCAGATGACGTTATGGTACAGGTTTCTTCAGGTCCGTGAGGGACTGGGGCTGGTATTTATGCCTTCCCTCCTTCATTCACACTCCACAGGTCCTTCCCTTCGCCTAGAACCTTGGCTGGTTGGATTCTTGAGGAAGATGGACGTGGGTGATGAGAGGGTGCCTCCGAGGGTCCTGCCCAATAGGCGCACAGAAGCGCTGGGGAGTGGGGGTCGGGGGGCGCAGTGTGTGAGCTGGTCCCAGGGAGCCCTTGACGTTGTATTTGTCCATGAGTGAGTTTGATTTTTTTTAACGTCTATTTATTTGGGGGGGGGGGAGGGGCAGAGAGAGAGGGAAACACAGAATCTGAAGCAGCTCCAGGCTCTGAACTGTCAGCACAGAGCCCGACGCAGGGCTCGAACCCACGAACCGCGAGATCGAGACCTGAGTCAAAGTCGGACCCTTAAACGACTGAGCCACCCAGGCGCCCCATGTCCGTGAGTGAGTTTGCGTCATGTGTCCTATAGTGATCCAGTGAGCCTGTGCACTCCTGACGCTTGAGCCCTGCAGACCTTCCCTGAGCACCTGCTCTATGTCTGGCCTTACGCTGGGGACACAGCAGCGACCAACAGAGGTAGCCCCGGGCCCTGCCCTCATGGACTCCCAGTCCAGTGGGGGGACAGCTTAATCCCCAGAGTGGCGGCCACCCCCAGGATGACCCAGAGAGTGCAGGACTGAGGTGTGGGAGCCCAGGGGGTTGTGGGAGCGCTTGACCCAGCCGGGGAGCAGGGAGGGCTTCCCAGAGGAGGCAATGGTGTGACTAATACTAAAGGGTCTCCTCTGCCGGTGTAACCGTTGCTCTCTATCACCAATGGATAAAGTAGCCTTGACCAGTCTGACCAGTAACTCCCAAGCTGACCTGTCATCGAAGCCCCTTCCTTCTGGGTCTGGTGGGCAAAGCCATCTTACCAGTGAGCACCCCCACCCCCCCACCCCTGCCGATCTGACCAGTGTCCAGGGCTAGCTACTCCCTACAACCAGTGACATTTCTCTGGCCCCCCAACCCCACCCCCAAAGGATTTTGTCCCAGTTGGACCTGGCTTGTGAGAAGCTTTGGGCAGTCTGATCTGTGACCCCCCATCTGACCTGTGACCCTTCCTTCTGACCCACAGCTCTGCTCTTCCCTCCTCCCCCCTCAGGTGCCCTAGCCTGCTCCCCTCCCCCTCTCACCTGCTCCCTCCAGCCTGATTCTCCTGCCCTGCCCCCCAAGGTTGTGAGGGAGTGAAGGGGAAAGGAAGGGAGGAAGGAGGGTGGCATTCCTGGGATTCCCTGGATGGGGGGGAAGAGGAGGGCCCTACGGAGGAGGACGGCCTAGGAAAGAGCACCCCAAGGCACTCTCCCCCCCCCGCCCCCCCCCCATCATCACAGAGACCGGGGCTGAACTGAGGTTTGAAGACCATTAAATTTAAGAGATTGAACTGATGGGTTCCAGGCCGCTGGGCAGACAGGAAAGCGGCCCCTAGCCCGGGCTACAGGGGAGAGCCTCACCGAGCATCCTGGAGGAAGCTGTTCTAGGCCACTGCTCAGGCGGGGCACCGCTGGCCGTACTGGGAGAGGGCAGGGCGAGCCACTGGTCACGCTGGGAACCACCGGTTACCCTGGGGTCGGCCAGGGCACGCCACTCACTGCTTGTGCGGGGTCGGCTGGGTAAAATCGACGAGGCAAGCCCCGGCCACCTGCCATCAAGGCCCCTGGTCGGAATGAGGGGCATTGCGGCCGCCGCGGTGCGGTGAGGTCACAGCTCAGGACACTGGTTAGACTGGTCGGTCAGGCCACCGCCGCGGGCACCGCTCAGCCGGAGCCCGGTAGCCCTGGGCTTGGGGGCAGAGGGAGCCCCGCTCCGGGCCGGGCGCTGGGAGGTCCGCTCCGGGCAGTGGGAGGTCTTGGCGGGGCGCCCGGGTTTGGGGGGGAACGCGGGGAGGGGGGCGGCCGGGAGGGCGGGGCGGGGCGGGGCGGGGCTGCCAGGGGCGGGGCCTGATCGCTCCCAGCCCCGCGGCCGCAGGAGCCGCAGCCCGGGCAATCGCCGCCCGCTGCCGCCGCCGCGAACATGGAGCCCCCGGACGCCGGGGCCGGGGCGCGCAGGGCCCCCCGGCTGCTGGTGCTGGCGCTCCTGCTGGGGGCGCACCCAGGTACGGCCGGGGCAGAGAGCAGGGCGCCGCTGGGGGCGGCCCCCGGGGACCCCGGGAAAGGGCAGGGGGAAGGGGCTCCCATCGACCCCAGGAAGCCAGAGCTGGGCGCCCCGGGAGCATGGGGGATGCCCACCGAGAGAGCTGGGCACCGGCCGGGCAGAGGGGCTGGGCGGACCCGGCAGGCAGCGGATTGGGCACCACCTGAGAAGTCGGGACCGAGGAGCGAGGGCCCTCCGCCCCTGGAATGCGAGTCCCGGGACTCCTGCTTCCTCAGACCCGAAGGTCCAGGCCTCCAGTGTCTGGAGTGGCTTCCCCGGGACACAGGAGACCGAAACCCCAGGGCGCCCCTCTGAAAGGTTCTCAAGTTTTGCGAGGGTCAGGGACCTTACAGCTAGATCCCAGTGAGCCACATGCGTTTGAGGCCCCCCCCCACCCCAACCATGATCTGGAGTCAGAGCCCAGACTCTAAAGAACTCCCCTCCCTCGGGGAAGGGCTGGAGCGCTGGCCCTGGGCAGTGACGGTGGAACAGTGTTTCCGAGCGACCGGGCGCCCTTCCTGGGGCCCCCCGATAAATCCACACACCTGCTTGGTGGTGGGAGGGGAGGAGGCCCTGAGGGGCTGACAGAGACCTGGAGAGATTAGGGGAGAGAGATCTCTCCATCCTCTTCCTGCCTGTGGCTCAGGCTGGCCCCAGGCACCAGCCTGGCCCCACACTCCTCCCCTGGGCCAGGCCTGGGCCAGAGGTGGGTGCCTGGAAATCCAGGCCCCTGGCAAAAGCATGGCAAATAGTGGGTCCCCAGGGGCAGGGCTGGGTCAAGCTGGGCGGGGAAGGAAAGGGAGGTTCTCAGAAGTGAGAGCTGATGCCAGGATGCCAGCCCAGAGGGTGAGAGAGCGTGGTTTCCCCAATGGGAACTGCTCTGTCTGCCAGGATCCTGGGACAGGAGTCCAGTTGCACCCCCGCCCCGCCTCCACCCTGCTCCCTTCTCCCTCAGGACCCAGGACCCTGGGCCTCACCCCTCTCCTGTTTGGAGGGGACACACCTTCTCTTTCCTGCTCCGTCAAAGAGGCAGAGGGGCCAAGGAGTGGGTAGGGGGATCTGGCGCCAAGCCGGGCAGGTCTGGACCAGCCTGTCCCTCCCACATTCCTGAAACCTGCCCAGCCCTGTCCCCCCTTACCGCCCCCACGCACCCATTCTGCCTCAACCACAGGCCCAGCCCCAGCCCCCGACTCATGACAGGGACCCAGGGACTGAGAGAGACAGAGAGAGAGTGTCAGGCTGAAAGAGAGGCAGAAACTAGAGATGGAGACCAGAGTGAGACACACAGGCAGAGATGGAGAGACACGTGTCCCTGGCGACGTGCCAGGCCCCGCACAGGGTGCTGGGGGCCAAGGGAGGAGCTGGAGCGGGCCCTGCTCTTGCGGGGCAGCTGGTCTGGTGGAAAGAGCAAGGACAGGTGCAGTCTTACCCCCGGAGGACTGGACAGAAGCAACCAGGGCCCTGTGTGGCCCAGGCAAGGAGCCCGTAGTTCTGTGGAGAGAGATGGAGAGAAATGCTGATGGGTTTGCAAGCTCAGAGACTCAGATGTGAGAGATGGAAGGAGGCAGGAGCTAGGTCTGAGGGAGGAGGGGCTGGGGGGCTGGACTCCTGGGTCTGAGGGGCTGGGGCCTGGAACACTGGGTCTGAGGGGGGGGCTGGACTCCTGGGTCTGAGGGAGGAGGGGCTGGGGCCTGGACCCCTGGGTCTGAGGGAGGAGGGGCTGGGGGCCTGGACTCCTGGGTCTGAGGGAGGAGGGGCTGGGGGGCTGGAACCCTGGGTCTGAGGGAGGAGGGGCTGGGG
>CM053563.1:9665690-9693034 GCA_028646485.1 Cryptoprocta ferox | reverse complement strand
GAGGCCCAGGTGGGCGACGAGCAGAACTACGTGTGCGTGGTGAAGGCGGGCGCGGCGGGCACCGCCGAGGCCAGCACGCGGCTCCACATGTTCGGTGAGCGTGTGCGGGCACCCCGGCGAGGGGCGGGCGGGCCAGAGCCCAGGAGAGGGGCTCCTCACCCGAACGTCTCCCCCACAGCCAAACCAGAGGCCACCGAGGTCTCCCCGAACAAAGGGATCCTGTCCGTGGTGGATGACTTCGCCCAGGAGGTATATGGGGCCGGACCTCGATTCCAGGGGGTCCTGGGGGTTGAGGGGGCTGGGGGAGGTTTGCACTCCCGCATCCTGGGGGAGGAGAGGGCTGGGGGGCCCAGAGTCCTGGGTCTGAGCCCAGGGCCACGCCCGTGTCCCCCGCAGATCGCCACCTGTCACAGCCGCAACGGGAACCCGGCGCCCCAGATCACGTGGTATCGGAACGGGCAGCCGCTGGAGGTGCCCATGGAGGTGAACTCAGGTGAGCGGCCGTGGGATGGGCCGGGTGGCGGCGGCCGCTGGCTGGCTGTGGCCGACCGCCTCCCCCGTGTCCCCCAGCCGGCTACATGACCAGCCGCACGGTCCGGGAGGCCTCGGGCCTGCAGTCCCTCACCAGCACCCTCTACCTGCGGCTCCAGAAGGCCGACCGCGACGCCAGCTTCCTCTGCTCCGTGCGCTACCACCTGCCCGCGGGCCAGCACGGCCGCCTGGACAGCCCTCCCTTCCGCCTCACCCTGCACTGTGAGTCCCTGCCGGTCCCCACCTCCCCCCGACCCCGGCCCCCAAGCCTCATGGCCCCGTCCTGACTTCTGACCGCCTGGAGAGCACTCGGAAGCCCACGGGCTTCGCGGCTACACCCGCCCCGCCCTCTCCCTGGAATCCCACTCGGACCAGTCGCCGGCTCTGGCCTCTGACCCTTGGCCGCTACTCTCAGCTCAGCTCAGCTCAACCGCTGATCTCAGAACGAGTGTGAACGGACGCTATGACAGATGTGACCTCCACCCTTTGAGCGACCCTTTGCTGGGCCTGACCTCTCTCCCTTAACCCCGCCCTCGCCTTTCCCCCTTGACCCTGCTCGAGAGCCTGTCCTGACCGGTCGTCCCCCTTTGCGCTTTCCCTTAGATCCCACGGAACACGTGCATTTCTGGGTGGGCAGCCCCTCCACCACCGAGGGCTGGGTTCGCGAGGGGGACTCCGTCCAGCTGTTTTGCCGGGGGGACGGCAGCCCCAACCCGGAATACACATTCTTCCGCCTTCAGGTGACTCACCCCATCGTTCCTTTGGATGTCCTGGCTCCTGACCTCTGTGACATGTTGGCCTCTGCCAACTTCTGGCCTTTCAGCTGGGTGGCCCCTGGCTTAGCAAGGCTCCTGCCTGTTGACCGAGGCGCTCACAGCACCTCTGAGTCCTGATTCGAGAGAGTCCTAACTTAGCACGAGAGCCGACTCGGGTAACCCCTGGCCTGGCGGGGCCTCTGCCCCCTTGCTTGAGTGGGCTCTGATCTAGAATGACGCTACCCTGGTGACCCCTGACTCTGACCCGGGTGACCCTGTCCCAGCATGACCCCCTCCCACCCCCCACCCCCGGACCAGAGCGGCTCCTGAGCTGGGCTCCTCGTCCCTGGTCACCCAGGACAAGCAGGAGGACGTGCTGAAATCAAACCTGGAGGGGAACTTGACCCTGGAGGGGGTGCAGCGGGGCCAGAGCGGGACCTACGGCTGCAGGGTGGAGGACTACGACGCTGCCGAGGACGCGGAGCTCTCCAAAACCCTGGAGCTGCGCGTGGCCTGTGAGCGCCCCCGGGGAGTGGGCAGCTGGGCCCTGGCACCAGTGGCCTCCTCGCCCTCACGCCCACACAGCCCTGCTGGCAACCCTTTCTCTCCATTGCTGGGGTCCTCGCCCTGGTCTGGATGGTCTGCTCTGCCCCCCGGGTGCCTGCCCCAGTCCCCTCCAGTCTCCCGCACAAGGCAGCCAGAGAGCTCACTCCAAAGCACAAACCCGACCTCCCCCTGCTCCGAACCTGCCGTGGCTCCCCAGTGCCCCCAGGAGAAAGTCCACGCGATCCACCCTGGCCTTCAAGGCCCACCTGGGTGGCTTCACTTTTGGCTGGGACCCATCTCCCCACCAAGGCAGTCTCCTCATCCCAGCCAAGCTCCTCTGTCATTTGCAGGTTAGCACCCCTGCTTTCCACCACCCAGCCTTCTAGAAAGCCTTCTTAGTCGGCTTGCATCGGAGCCCTGTGCAAAGGCCCTGTTCCTCCTTGGCGCCCCGTCTGCCTCCTTTCCCGGGGCTAGACCCCGAGACCGGGGTTGGGGAGACGTCTGGGAATAAGACAGCCCCACCCCCACCTTCACAGAGATCCCGGTCAAGTAGGGGAGACAGGTGGTGGATGCTGAACAAGGTGCTTTGAGTAGCGATGGAGCGTCTACAGGGACCGACGCAGAGTGAGGGGGTGAGGGACTGGCCAGGCGAGCGGGGACTGTTCCAGATGGAGGATGTCGCAGGCTCCGTCCATCCCTGTTCCCCGGGAGGCAGATTCGGACTCGGAGAGCTGCATGCGGGAGGTTTATGGGAAGTGCCTTGGGATCCCCGTCAATGGAGGCTGGAGAGGGGACGGAAACAGGCGTGGCCAGAGGCAGAAGATCGGTGTCGGTTTCAGTCTAAAGGTCTCAGTCGGCCCTGCGGGGCGCTGGGAAGCTGGGATGGCCCCCCCTGGGGGTAAGGGAGCTGGGCCTTCATACCCCCACACCAACCAGGCATGCACGTGGCCTGCCCAAGGACTGGGGCATGACCTTGAGCGAGGGGCTCTCCGCAGCCGAGGCAGTTCCCAGAGAGGGCTGACAGCTGACATCCTTCTCAACAGCTGGGGGAGAACAAATCCTTCAGCGCTAGAGGGGAAATCTGAGTGTTCACCACGGGGGGGGGGGGGTCAGAGGGGCCTCCCTGAGAAGGGGCCGTTTGAATAGGAAAACCAAAGAATGGGACCAGAAACACGCAGAGCCAGAGGATGCGCTTCCAGGCAGAGAGATTAGCAGGTGCGAAGGCCCTGAGGCAGGAACCAACGTGGTGGACGAAGAGAAACAGCAAGAGAGTAGGGTAGCTGGTGTTTGGGACAAAGTGGGGGGTGGGGGGTGCGGTGAGAAGTGAGGTTGAGGAGGCAGGTAGAGGTCAGACCAAGCAGGATCCTGGGGGCTTTATCAAGGGATTTGGCCTCTATTGCCAAGGTTTTACCGAGTAACCACTGCGAGATTTCACACCGAGGGCGGGGCTGACCAGTATGTGTTTTGAAAAGATCCATCTGGCAGCTCAGGGGGGGAAGCCTGGCCAGTGGGGACACCAGCGAGGAGGTGGCTGTGGTGGTCCAGGCCATCAAACCCGGACATCAGAGACGGAGAAAAGTGGGAAGTTTCATCTCAAAGGCAGAGCAGACAGAGGCTCGATGAAAAGACAGGTTGGGGGGTTGGGGGGTAAATCCGAGAAGGAACCCCTCACCACCCTCCTTCCCGTCATGCATTAGCTGTGGGCCCAGACAGCGGCTCTGGAAGAAGGTGGCTGAGATGGACCTGTGTTTGGAGTTAGATGTGGGCTCGAGGCTTGGCCTGGATGGGAAGCTCTACTTCCGGTTGTGTACTCACGTCTGCACGCTCCTCCCCCCGCCTCCCTGGAGAGCCCCTGCACCGAGCGGGTGAGGGTCCGGGGAAGGTGACAGTCTGTACCCCCTCCAGACCTGGACCCTCTCGAGCTCAGCACCAGGGAGGAACTTTCCTTGACCTTGGGTAACAGTACAGCTGTGAACTGCTCCGTCCAAGGTCTCCCCACACCTGCCCTGCGCTGGACCAAGGTGAGAGAGAAAGGAGCCCCACAGCCCTGGGACCACCCTCGCCCACACCCTCTCCCTTCTCTCCATGCCTCCCTCACACCCGCCTGGCCACCGCCTCCTCTCCCTGCCAGGACTCAGTCCCCCTGGGGAACGGCCCCACACTCTCGCTGAGCTCCATCACCTTCGATTCCGCGGGCACCTACGTTTGCGAGGCCTCCATGCCCACCGTCCCCCTCCTCAGCCGCACCCAGAGCTTCAAGCTGCTGGTCCAAGGTTCGGGATCGGGATGGGGCAGGTTTGGTTGCGGACAGCGGGGGTGGGGGGCCAGGACAAGCGGGCCGGGTCCGCGGCTGGTCCCTCTGCCTTCTGTCCCTTACCCCCTCTGTCCTTCTCTTTCTTTCTTTCTTTCTTTCTTTTTCTTTCTTTCTTTCTTTCTTTTTTAATGTTTATTTTTGAGAGAGAGAGAGACAGCGTGGGCGGGGGAGGGGCAGAGAGAGAGGGAGACACAGAATCCGAGACAGGCTCCAGGCTCTGAGCCATCAGCACAGAGCCCGATGCGGGGCTCAAACCCATGAACCGTGAGATCATGACCTGAGCCGAAGTCGGACACTCAAGGGACTGAGCCACCCGGGCGCCACTGTCCTTCTCTTTCTCTCCCCCTCCTTCCCCTTCTCCGATGGGCCTTCTGCTCTCCCCTCCCCCACCCCCCACAGGGCCACCAGAATTAAGGGCCGAAGAGACCCAGCCCAGGAGTGAGGGCAGCTGGAGGGAAGGAGATGAAGTCAGGCTGGTGTGCTCTGCCCGAGGCTACCCGGAGCCCAAACTCAGCTGGAGCCAACTGGGGGGCAGTGTAAGGGCCCTTCTTCTTCCTGCGGGACCCAGGCGCCCTCCCCCAAGGCCCTCGGGGAACCCTGCCCCCTCGCCGTCCTCCCCTCTGCCCTTACCCGAGCCCTTGAGCCCACGGGCCGGGGCTGATCCAAGCCTCTGTAGCCAGCAGAGCCGGCCCTCGGAGGGCAGGGCTGGGTGAGCAGCACCCTGACCCTGAAGGTGACCAGCGCCCTGAGCAGAGACGGCGTCTCCTGTGAGGCCTCCAACCCCCACGGAAACGCCCTGCACGTCTTCCACTTCGGCTCTGGTGAGCAACTGCAGGGGACGCGGGAACCTTGCGTGGGGGCAGGCAGAGCGCTGCCACCTGACATCCCCCCCACCGTCCTGTCCCTGCAGTGGCCCCCCAGACTGCCCAGGCCGGAGTGGCTGTCATGGCCGTGGCCGTCAGCGTGGGCCTTCTGCTCCTCGTCGTTGCCGCCTTCTATTGTATGAGACGCAAGGGCCGCCCCGGCTGCTGCCGGCAGGGGGAGAAGGGGGCTCCGTGAGTGGCCCGCGCCCTTGGAATTGACTTCTGTAACCTGACCCCAGCCCTGCATCCAACCTCAAGCCCAAACCCAGCCCGTGTGGCCAACCTCAGCTGCCTGCTGTCCTCAACCCCCCACCCAGACACACCCCAGGACCTGACCCCAACCCCAACCTGCATCTTCTATTCAACCCCAAACCCAAATCCCTCCCCAACCCCATCGCCAAATGAAATGCAGCCCTGTCTTCCAACCTCAAACCTAATCCATACCACCCCATCCATACCATTCCCAAGGCCAAGTGCACTCCCTCCCCATCTCCTCTGCCACCCGGATCTCATCCTCCCTAACCCCAAACCCGATTTATAGCCAACCTCAAAGCTGTCTGCATCCAACCTCTCCAACCCTGACCATATCTGCATCCTCAACGCCAGACCCCACCACACCCCAACCTCACTCTGAACCCCAGTGTCTCCCTCAACTGCATCCCTGGCCCAAGGCCCTTCCATCTTCACCTTGTCCCCATTCCTTTTTTTAAGTTTGTTTATTTTGAGAGAGAGAGAGAGAGAGAGAGATTGTGAGCAGAAGGGCAGAGAGAGAGAGAGAGAGAGAGAGAATCCCAAGCAGTCTCCATGCTGTCAGCACAGAGCCCGACACGGGGCTCGATCTCACAAACCATGGGATCATGACCTGAGCCGAAACCGAGACTCGGACGCTTCACCGACTGAGCCACCCAGGCGCCCCACCTCGTTCCCGTTCCTAACTCTGATCCCAGCTGCCTCTAACCTCTCCTGAGCTTGGGCACATGGCCACCTGCACTCCAATCTGTCGCCATCTCCAAACCCATCCCCGGGACTGACCCCAACTAAGTCACCATCTCTAACTCCTACGGCATCCTCCCCACCCATCCCTAACCCGAAGTCTTTACCACCCCCCACCTCATCCGCCCAGTCCATCCCATCTGGAACAGCCCCGTCCTCAGTCCCTCCCCCAGGCATCATGGCTGCCAACATGGCCACCAACATGCTGCCTCCTCTCCCAGGCCACCTGGGGAGCCAGAGCTGAGCCACTCAGGGTCTGAGCGGCCTGAGCAGACGGGTCTTCTCACAGGAGGTGCCTCTGGAGGACCCAGGCATGGCAGCGGGGGCTTCGGAGATGAGGTGGGTGAAGGCCTGGGCACCCTGATGGTGGGGGGAGCTGTGGGGGGTATGGGGTGGAACGGCCTCCGTGGGCACATGCGCGGGCTGACCTCTCTACCTCGTCCCCAGTGCTGAGCCCAAGGGCCTCCAAGAGGCTGCACCGGACCCGACATCAGAGAATCAGCGTCAGAGAACCAGGCCTGCTTGTGCCTCCGCCTGCCCCCACCTTCCCACTTCGTCCTGGCCCTCCCTTCCCTTCCTTCCTCTGCAGGGGTGGGAGGGAGGGTAGGGAGGAGGGGACCTTCCTCCAGGGAATGTGACTCTCAGGCCCCAGAATAGCTCCTGGACCCAAGCCCAGGGCCTGGCCCGGGACAGGACAAGGCTCCGAGGCTCCAAGGCTCTGAGGGTCGACTGGCTAGGGCGATTTTTACCTCCTGCCCCCATTGCTGGTCCCCCACCCCACTTACTGCATAGTCTGACACTGGATCTGGGCCCCGCCCCCACCCCAACTCCATCATCTGTGGACACTGGAGTCTGGAATAAATGCTGTCTGTCACATCACACCATGCTGTGGCCAGAGCCTCCTGTGGGGATTGAGAGGAGAAGGGGGCGCAGGTGACACTCCCCACCCCCCTTGCAAGACCTGGGAGAAGTCTGATGTTTTGGAGAAAGAATAAGAAAGAGAGCCGAGCATGGAAGAGTGGGGTGCCAAGGGTCTCGAGGGTGCTGAGAGCCAGCGCCAGCTCAAAGGGTGGGGTGCTGTTTCCATAAGTAAAATTCTCAGTCTCGCTCGCGGAGCCCAAGAGGGAATTGAAGCTGCTGGATGGGGGGGGGGGAGCTTTCTCGGAGCTGTGGAGTGGATGGAATTAGGGATGGAGCCTCGCCTTCTGGGAAAGGCATGGTGTCTGCAACTGAGGATTCCCTAGGGAAGGAGGGGTGGCTTGGAGAGGGACCCACAAAAGGGCTTCTGGGGCAGAAGAGAGAGATAGCAGAACCAGTGAGGCCAGTTAGAGAGACTTGCTGAGGCCAAGGAAAAGCGATTTCAGAGAGGGATGCAAAGACGGGGAGGTGGGGGAGGGGGTGGACTGCAGAAGCTCAGAGATAAGAGAGAGAGACAGAGATCTGGGGAGAGAGAGGCAGAGACTGACGAATAGGGACAAGGAGACAAACAGAACTGGGACTCAAAGACAAGGGCAGTCAGAAAGGGAAAGCTAGCGAGGCCGAAAGGAGCAGCTGAGAAGCAGTGGGAGGGTGGTGGGAGGCGGGTATGGGCGACCTTGGCCGAGGGGCCAGCTCCCCGAGCCCATCAAATGGAGATCAGTCACACCTGGGCAGTGACACCTGGGCAGTCTCCGTCCTCGGTTTGCTCATCCACAAAATGGACAAAGTGGGATCCGTCACCCTGGGAAACTGGCAGGCTGCTAAGGGAGCCTCCTGGTAGGTGACTGATGCCAAAGTCCCCGGGGAACAGAAGAGCTCACCGGCCTAGTTAAGGTGCTCCGATCCCACTGTTTATTGAAGCAGCTTAAAACAAATGAGAGAAGCCGGAGAAAAGAGAGGGAGCGGTTAACACACTTAGATCGGGGCACGAGTGATCCAAGTCCCCACCACCGGAGTTCTGGGATTCACACAGCTCCGGAGTCATATCTCACCATGGTGCGGTTCTGACGCCCACAGGGGAGGGCGAACCAGGGGGTTCTGCACCCAGAAGGGTGTCAGGGCCACGTGGGGGCAAATGCCCCCAGCCACGACTGGAGCTGTTTGAAAACCCGCCTGGCAGCCATGGCTTTTACCTACATGGCTTGGGCCCAGGACGCAGGGACCAGCTGGAGTCACCAGCAGGAAGGGCCTACGGACATCTGGATACATGGGGCTTACTCGACCCGTCCATCCTTCCCACCTCTATTCAAATCATTCTTGTTCAGATTTTTTTTTTCTTTACATAGCCTCCACGCCCAAGGTGGGGCTTGAACTCACCACCCTGAGACCAAGAGTCGCGAGTTCTACCAACTGAGCCAGCCAGACACTCCCTATGTTCAAATTATTCTAAATATGTGTCCCAGGCCCTGTGAATTGCTTCTTTTTTTTTTTTAATTTATTTTGAAAGAGAGAGAGTGCACACGAATGGGGGAGGGAGAGAGAGAGAGAGAGAGAGAGAGAGAGAGAGAGAGAGAGAGAGAGAGGAGAGAATCCCAAGCAGGTTCCAAGCTCTCAGTGCAGAGCCTGATGCAGGGCTTGAACTCGCCAACCATGAGATCATGACCTGAGCCGAAATCAAGAGTCGGATGCTCAACTGACTGAGCCGCCCAGGTGCCCCCGTGAGTTGCTTCTTGAAATCCATCCTTTGTTTCATCATCTGTCTCCTTATTTGTGTGGCTCTCTTGTTTTCTTCTATATGGCAGAAGTGAATATTCTTGAATATTCTTTAAAAAAAAAAAAAACATACAGCAGAAACGTACAGAGGACCATAGACTAGTTAGGAGAATTTGATAACCACGGAAAGTGTTTACTTTTAATTTTTTTTTACATTTATTTATTTTTGAGAGACAGAGCACAAGTCGGGGAGGGACAGAGGGAGAAGGAGACACAGATTCCGAAGCAGGCTCCAGGCTCTGAGCTGTCAGCACAGAGCCCGACGTGGGGCCTGAACTCACGAACCGTGAGATCATGACCTGAGCTGAAGTCGGGCGCTTAACCGACTGAGCCACCCAGGCGCCCCACCACGGGAAGTGTTTATACAAAGCCTGTCACAGAATACGTTTTCGGTACATGTTTATTATTAGTATCATCATACAAGGAAAATGGAAGGACAGAGAGAAAAGCAAAATAGGGTCCCTTGGTCCAGGGAAGGGACCAGGTGGAGAGAGATACCACTGTTAGAATAGACATTGGCCAGGGGGGATGTGGGGAGCTGGAGAGGGGGTGAGCAGATGGCTAGGGGGAGGGAAGAGAGGGGACCCCAGGGAGAAAGGGGTTCTCTATGCTCAGCACCTGGTCCTTGAGTTAATGAGCCGAGGGTCCTGGCCCGCCTCCCAGGAGGGCATACATTTGCATAAGGTCCCTCATCTGCATGGCATCCCAGGCAATTTGCATATAGATGGCAGCCTGTGCCCTCAGTCTGACCCCTCCCACCTTGGCCAAGGGTCTGTGGGAAGGGGCAAGAGGGAGCTCCTGCAGGATCTGGGGCTCCAGGAAGTAAAAGCCAAGTGTGCAGTAAACTACCCTTGTTGACAACCTTTGGGGGCTCCCAATTGCTCTCAAGTGCATGCGCTGCCCTTCACCTGGCACTTAGGACCTAAGATGTTGCCCCTCACACACAGCCCACGGTTGGTTCTCTCTCTCACACATGCCCCGCCTTGTGTCTTCATGACTTAACTATTCCTGGAATGCCCTTCCCCATTTCCCCCCGTTGTCATAAAGCTTGCCTGTCCTTCAAAGCCTGGGCATCTTGAAGGATTCTGCAGTTTTTACTCCCCTTTTCCTTTCCTGGCAACTTTACAGGAATCCGTGCCTCTTTGGGACTCCTATAGATTTTATTAGTAAGGATATGTTTGGTTGCGATTGACCAAAACAAAAAAACAAAAAAACAAAAAAAAAAAAGAAGAAGTAAAAAATATGTGTAAATGAAAAGGGAAATTATTCATTTGTATTACCAGAATGATCAGGCCAACTGTCTTTAGGCATAGCTGGATCCAGAGGCTCAAATAGTCTCATCAGAAAGCTGTCCTGCGGTGCTTGGGTGGCTCAGTCAGCTAAGCATCTGATTCTTTTTTTTTTTTTTTTCAGTTTATTTATTTTGAGAGAGAGAGGGAGAGTGGGGAGGGGCAGAGAGAGAGAGAGAATCCCATCTGGCTCTGAACTCTCAGCAAGGAGCCCAACGTGGGGCTTGATCTCATGAACTGAACCGTGAGATCATAACCTGAGCTGAAATCAAGAGTGAGTCACGTAGGGGCACCTGGGTGGCTCAGTCTGTTGGGCGTCCGACTTCAACTCAGGGCATGATCTCACGGTTCCTGAGTTCGAGCCCCGCATCAGGGCTCTGTGGTGACAGCTCAGAGCCTGGAGCCTGCTTCAGATTCTGTGTCTCCCTCTCTCTCTCTCTCTCTGCGCCTCCCCCGCTAATGCTCTGTCTCTCTCGGTCTCTCAAAAATGAATAAACATTAAAAAAATGTAAAAAAAAAAAAAAAAAAAGAGAGTCACTTAACTGACTGAGCCACTCAGGTGCTCTAAGCCTCTGAATCCTGATGTCTCTGAATCTTGATCTCAGCTCAAGTCTTGATCTCAGGGCTCTGAACCCAAACCTTGTGTTGGGGTGTGAAGCCTACTTTAAAAAAATAAATAATAAAATAAGATAAATAATCAAATAATAAAATAAAAATCTTATCGGAAAAAAGTGTGTTTCTTTACTCTTCATTCGAGAGGAAGTCTCAGGGCAAATTCCCATTGGGTGGGAATGGGCTCCACCCCCATCCCTGAACTGATCCCAGAGGCCCGAGGGATCAAACACACTGATTGGCCAGGACAGGATCAGGCTCACTCCGCACCCGCACCCGAAGGACTGAGTGCAGGGGACGCCCTATAGGAAACCTTGGTGGCAGGGCAGTAGACTATTGGAAGAAGAAAAAAGAGGTTACGGGTTGCCAGGCAGGTAAATACTTGGCACCAACTCCAAAGCTCCCATCAGGAAGACTTTGGCCTCGTGCCCGTACCTCCCCGGCGGCTGTGGCTCTTCAGGGAAGTGCCATGGGACCTCTCGACACTGAAAGTTGGCTTCTCAGGCATGAGCCCCACCCAGGCATTTGTCAACAAAAATGGCAGTGCTCAGCCTTAGGCCTGTCCCCTTCTGCATGTGAGGGGCGTTAGAGTCCAGCTTACCTCCCTGGGGCTTCCCTCCTGGGCTCCAGTGTGCCCACGAAGAAGGGCCAGGAGGGCTGAGCTCACTCACTGAGAGGCCCAGAAAAGAGCAGGTGCTAAGGGGCCTTCCCGGAAGAAATCTCCCTGGGGACTTCGAATTTTGTTGAAGGGAGAAAGGCAAGTGGGGAGAGAGGCAAGGATGTTACAAAGCAAATTAGTAGCAAAGCCCTCACTAAAAGCCAGAGATCCTGACCCTCTAGGCTGGCCCCAGACTGGGGAGAGGACAAAGAGATCACATTTATTACCCACCTATTTGCCCAGCTGGGCTAATACCAGGCCTGTGCCAAGCCTGAGATACATGCTCTCCGGAGGCCATGTAGGGTAGAGAGGCTAAGAGCAGAGACTGCCTGGGTTAAATCCCCTGCTTGTTCCTTTCTTGCTGGGTGGCCCCTGGATTTCCTATTTTGTAACTCTGTTGGGCTGAGTCCCTTTCATCTCTCTGTGCCTCGGTTTCCTCATCCCCTAGGGTCCGTGTGGGTTATTTGAGAGAAGACGTACCTGGCACACAGTAAGGGCTAAATACAGTTATTAATAGTATTAGAAGACTTGAAGGCAGGTCAGTAAGAGTCTCTCCTACTCGAGACCTTGCCCTTTGGGGAGGAGAGCTCGGGCGTGTGATGTAGGAGAGGAGGGTGAGTCTAGGGTCTCCTCTTGCAGGGGACAAGAAGGTTTCAAGCATCTGCCCCCAGCTGATCGGCACCCTCACCCGAGAGGAACCGGAAAGCAGGGATTTCAGGCGCTCAGTGGCATCCCCTCCCTCAGTCTCCTGCTTCCCGCCCTCACCCCGACACACTGGGCGGCCTCGCCAGCTCCCCCGGTCAGCCCTAGGAATGTGAAGAGGTAGGTGGGGGTGGGGAGGAGCGGGCGCCGCCGGAGAGAGACAAAGGGGCCGAGTCAGAGCGAGAGACACAAAGACGCGAGGAGGCTGGGAAGATAGGAGAAGTGGGACAAGGACAAGGGGAGGGACCGGCGGAATCTGGAGGCCCGACCCTAGCCCAGCCCCGCAGGGCCCGCGGAGCGCGGGGGGCCGGTCTGTGCTGCCCCCTGGCGGGAGGCCGCGGTCACGGGCAGGTAGGGACCCAACGCAGGAGGAGAGGACAGGGGGAGGCAGGGAGCGAGAGCCACAGAGGACAGAGGCAGGGACAGAGACGTCCAGAGAGACAGAGAAGGGAAACGAGAAGACACATCGAGACACAGAGACAGAGTCCAAGGGATGGAAAGAGACCAAGTGACACGGGAACGGTGATAGACAAAGAGCGCAGAAGCACCAGAAACACAAAGCGACACCGACACGTGCGGACTCCAGAGACAGAGAAATAAAGGGACGAAGGAGATATCCAAAGACAGTGAGGGACACAAAGCCTGAGACACTGAGAGAGGCACAGAGAAATCTAGAAAGGAATGGCGCAGCGACGCCCAGAGTCCGAGGCAGAGATTAGAAAGACACAGGATACACCGAGACGCACCCAGTTGCGAGACAGACACTGGGCGAGAGGCAAGAACTAGGGTAGTCTCGTCGCGGGCACGGTGGGTGGGGTTTCGGCTTGGGGGCGGGGCTCCAGGAGGGGGCGGGCCCAAGGGAACCCACGTGCCTCACGCAGGTGTGACGACGCTTCAGCTAATGCTGAAGAGGCGGGGATAGAACTTCGCGCGGGGCTGAGACCAGGCGGGACTGAGTTCCTGGGAAGAGGCTGGATTCACTGCCAGTGGAGCGGGTGGGCGGGGCCTTCGTGGGGGGCGTGGCTTCAGGGGCGGAGACCGCTGTAAACTCCGGAGAGGGCGTGACAGAATCTTAACAGGCCACCCGGAGACGGGGGCGGGGCGCGAGCGGCCTCCCAGAGGGCAAAAGGGGTGGGGCTTGAACGCCAGGGGAGGCGGAGATTAAACTCTGGGGGAGGGGCAACATCGAATCCTGGGGAGAGGCAGGTGTAAAATCCTGGGAGGGGGCGGGCGCAGAATACTGGGCGGGGCGGGAGTAAAATCCCGGGGAGGACCGGCGTGGAATCTCAGAGAGGGCGGGACAGCGTGAGCGAGTGCGGCCGGAGCCCAAGGTCGGCTCCGCGGGGGGGGAGGGAAGGGGTGGGTCCTGTGACGTCAGCGAGTCCGAGCTGCCGGGGAGAAGCCTGGGGCCGGGGGCGCCGAGCGGGGAGAGCCCGGCCCCGAGAGCACAGCCGCGGGAGCAGAGCGGGCGGGAGCCGGCCGGGAGCCGGAGCCCCTCAGGCACTTGCTCGACCGCCCAGCCGATCGGCGCTCACGGAGTGGCCCGCAGGCCCCCGCCCGGGCCCAGTCCCACCCCGGGCCCCTCCATGGCCCGGGCCGCAGCCCTCTCGCCGTCGAGATCGTCGCCGACGCTGCCTCTCCTGCCGCTGCTGCTGCTGTTGCTGCTCCGGGAAACCGGTGAGAAATCGCAGACGCCCACCCCCCGCGCGGACCCAACCCCTTCCCCACCTTGCGAGTGGGGGAAGACTGAGCACTTTCCCCTCTCTACCCCCAGTTCACCGAGCCTCACCGACTCCGACCCTTAGCTCCCCCCTCCCCACCCTTCTTAATCCCAACTCTCCATCCTGCACGGACTTCTCGGTTATCCCCTCCCCCTTCCTCGGACTCCAACACCAAAAGGGTTAAATCTGAGTCTTCGCGCCCCCCATCCCACCCCGCACCGAGCTGTCAACCCGGGTCTGAGGTTCGGTCTCCGCTTCCCCGCTCAGGCATGTGGGGAATTTCTCCCCCCGCTCCCCAGCAGGAGGGTCGCGGTGAGGAGACGAGACCATCCCCCATTTTCCTTCTCCCGGGGTTGGGCGTTTGAGGCCTTGGGAGAACTGAGGGCAGGGGGCCAGATGTCCAGGTTCTCCAGAGGGGCCGGGGGCTGAGTTCCGGCGACCTGGGGAAGGGCCTGAGGACTCCGACCCCGGGGCCTCAGGGAGCCGAAGGCTCTGACTCTTGGGACCCAGAAAACAAGGGGCTGGGGCCTGGCTCCTGGGCCCCAGACAAATTAGAGCTCCGGAGTGCGTCTCCTGAGTCCCAAGTAGAATGAAGGCTAGGGGGTATGTGTACTGGGGTCCTGGTCGGACTGGGGGCAGGAAGGGCTCAAACTTGGGTTCCAGATTGTGAGCAGGGGGCTCTGTCTCCTGGGTCCCAGGTAAAACGGGGTGTGGGGAGGAGGCCGAAGAGGCCCTATCTCGTGGGCTTCAGATTTAATTGTAGGCATTGGAATGTCTCCTAAGATCCAGATATAAATGCGGGCGGAGCACCCGGTTCTTGGCTTCTAGATGTAATCAAGGGGCCGGAGGCTCTATCTGGAAGCTGGAGCTCTGTCGGCCGCGTCCCGGGTAGAAAGAGGCCGAGCCCGGCCGGCTGGGACCCTTCCCTGTCCTTGTGCGCCGTCGGCTGGGACGTCCCTGGGGAAGTTTTACCGGTTTCACTTTAGCTGAACCCCGCGGGGAGGGGCGGGGAGCTCTCCCCGGCTCCCGGTTCCGGACTCCCAGGTTTCGGGACCTTATCTATCCTCGGGTCGCGCCCTCGGAGCCGCCGCGGGGGGTGGGGTGGGGGTGGGGGGCGGACGCGAGGAGCAGCCTCCCTAATCCCCCGCCCCTCCCTCTCCTCTACCCACCAACTCCCTCCCAGTCCCCTCAACCCCTCGAAGGGAGGGCGCAGCTCTCAGAGGAGGGAGAGGCTCGGACGAAACAGGTGAAGGTTCTGGCCCCGCCCCTCGCAGGTGACCGGGCTGTTTATTCCCAGCTAGAAACTCTGGATACTGGAGTTTCCCAAGGGTTTGCCCAGAAAGTGTAGGCGGGAGCGGGGGGGGGGGGGGGGAAGGGGAGGGGGGTGTTGTTTTGGGGGAACCCTGAACCCTGGCTACCCCTCTGACCTCATTTTCCCCAGCTTGTCTCTGACTTGTATGGCAAGCCTTTTCTCCGAGTTGGGAGCTGCCTCTCCCTTGGTGTCGGAGAGAGGGAGATGAGGTCAGGACCTGCCACTTCTTCTGAGGAGACACGCTCAGAACCCACCTGACCTTGAGCCAGGCTTTGACTTGTCTCCTGATCTCGTGGAGAATTCTAGATCCGCCCTAGGAGACAGGTCCTGTTCCTGTTTCCATTTTGCAGATGGGGACGAAGAGGCTTAGAAAGGGCAAGCCCCATTCCCAGGGTCCCCAGCCAGTCCCCAGGAAGCCAGACAGCAGACTTCAGAGCCTTTCTTGGCTCTGCCTCCCCTGGTGCCTCTGAGCCTCCATTTCCTCCTTTGTGAAACAGAGATAGTAATTCCTTCCCTCCAGGGCCATTGGGAGGGTGCAGAGGCCTCACTGAGACCGAGGGAAAGCTCTTAGCACCTGGGGAGGGGGCCTTCCGCGTTCCTGACCCCTTACCTTTGTGTTCCCGCTTTCCTCTCTGCTTCTCTCCCTCCCTCCCTCCCTCCCCCCCTTTCCTCTCTCCCTCCGTCTCTCCCTCCTTCCCTCACTTTTTCTCCACCTCCTCCTCTCTTCATTTCTCACCTCTCTCTGCTTCTCTGGTTCTCTCACCTCAGAGCTCTTTCTGTCTTTCCCTTCCATCCATCTCTCTTTACCTGTCTCTAGCTCCTCGGCCTCCCTCCACCTGGGCCTCCTGCTGGGCTGCCTCCTTTTCAGTTCTCCCTAGCCTTCACCCCCTATCCCTGTCAGCCAGGCAGCCCCACAGTAGAGGAGGGGGATGGGAGGCGAGGGAACGGAGGGCCTGCTGTCTCTTCTCGTTAGGGAAGGGGGGGACTGGGCAGTGAGGTGGGGGGTGAGTCCGCTCCCATGCTGGGGGAAGGGAGTAGGGAAGGGATACACAGAGAGGGATGGAGACGGAAGCCAGGGCTGGGGACAGAAGGTGATGGGGAATGCGTCAGGAGCAAATTTAGGGACGACGGGGTCAGAGACAAACACTAGAATGGAACCCAGAGATGGAGAGGATGAAATGCTGCCCCAGGGGGGTGGGACAGAAAGATGCTGAGGTGGGGCCAGAAAGGCAGAGGAGGGGGAGGGGGCTGGACAGACACACCAGGATGAAGGCAGGAACAGCCTAAGGAGAGAGACTTAGAGCCTTGGTGACCGACTGGGCGTCCAGAAGCCCCCCCAGCCACCAGTGACGGAGATGCCAGGACCCCGGGAGGTCAGGGCACAGGCCAGTCTCAAGAACAGCAGTATGTGGGGGGCACAGGAAGTGGTGGACACAGAAAGGACAAAGAGTTAGGCACACTGGCCAGCTCCCGGGCCCCACCAGGGACGCTGTTACATTTTTAATGTCCCAGCCATGCTGAGAAATGGAGCAGGAGGGGGAGGAGAAGAGAGACCCAGCGAGGTGGCCCGGGCGTAGAGAAAGGGTATCAGAGATGTGGAGAGACAGGCAGAGATGGGGAGACCCAGGAGGCAAGGAGGTCCCAGGGTCAGAGACACAGAGAGACCGTGAGAGACAGACACCAGAAACCCTGAGAGTTTAGAGACCCCAGGAGTCAATGCAGGGAGCCACACCCAGAGAGACCGGGCTCTCGGATGTCAGCCATAGAGGAAAGAGAATATGAGGACAGCTAAGGATGTGGGCCATCTTCTTGGGCCCGTGAAAATGTCCCGAGATGGACTGCCGTGAGGGGGGCCCAAATCTATGAATATACTAACGCCGCTGAACCGTGCGCTCGGAATGGGTGGGTTGGATGGTAGGGGAATTGTATCTCAATAAAGCTGTTAGAGGGGCGCCTGGGTGGCCCAGTCGGTTAAGCACCCAACTCTTGGTGTCGGCTCAGATCATGCTTTCCCAGTTTGTGGGATCGAGCCCCGCGTCAGGCTCTGTGCTGACAGCGAGGATCCTGCTTGGGATTCTCTCTCTCTTTCTCTCTCTCTCTCTCTCTCTCTGCCTCTCCCCTGCTCGTGTGTGCGCTCTCACTCTCTCTTTCTCTGAAAATAAATAAATCAACTTAAAAAACCATAAAGCTGTTAGAGAATATGACAGACACAGAAAGCAGAGACTCTGAGAGAGAGAGGCAGAAACCAGACACCCTGGGAGTTGAAGACACAGGGACAGACTCGGCCCAGGAACCAGATGCAGAGAGAGATCAAGGTGAAGGACCTGCCAGGGCGGGGGCGGGGGGCTCAGAGTCTCTGGGATGGAAACGCTTTGGGGGAAAGGTGGACTGGGCAGAGCGGTCTGTGAGAGCTTCCCGTGTGCGGGGCTCAGCCAGGGAGGGCAGTCCTGGAGATTCAGCCCCCGACACATCAGACCCCAGAGCGGGGAACCTTCGGGATGATCAGGCCAACGCAGAAAGGCAGGCAAGTCTCCGCCTGGGGAGGGAGTGATAACCACCATCTGAGACATGATTGGGGGAGACAGGGAGGCAGGTGCAGAAAGCCAGGCACAGTCAGCCCCGGCTCCAGGCGGCTGCTGCTCCTCACCTCCCCCCAGCCCAGCCCTGGCTCCCGGATGTCCGCTGCGGGGGTGGGCACTGTGATTAATGCAATTAATTAATTAGCAAGGTGGCTGAGGCCAGCGCTCTAGCACGCCGGCCTTCAAGGGCCAGCTCTAGTCCTGCCGCACCCTACAGGGCAGGTCACAGTGTTTACACATCTGGAGGGGGTGAGCCAAGCCCTGAGGATCCAGCAGGAGCCCAGGAGTCAGGGCCTCCAGCCCACTACTCCTCTGGGGTGCCGTAAGTCACCATGCACCCTCCTCCCTGCCTTGATCTTCGGTCCCCAGGCTGTGTGTCTCTGTCCCTCACCATTTTCTCCCGGGCTCATGCAATGCCCTGGGCAATCCCATCCGCACCCCCCCCTCCCGGCAGAAAACCTACTGGCCCAGGCCACAGGGACAGGAAGCATGTCTGGGGACCCAGCTGACACCTCATGAAGCTGTTACCACCCCGCCTTGCTGAGGGAGGCTCAGGGAGGCCCGTGTTCCCATGGCCAGACTCTCCCCCACTTGGTGCCAGCCACATCCCAGCCAAGGTCAGGGCACGGGCACCCGCCCAACAGCGCGCTGGGTCCTAATTTCAGGCCGGTCACCCTCCTGGCTTCCGTTCCCCAGCCTCCATCTAAAACGCCAAACCCCTGTGCCCCTGACTCTCATAGCCTGTGGGCCTCACGTCCCGGCCACTCCCTTTTGAACTTGCCACCAGTCTGGTTGAGGCTTCTTCCCCACAGCCCCAAGCCCCATGTCCCTGCGAGAGAGCTCTTCCAGAAGACACAAACCTAACCCTGTTCCTCCCCCTGGGTACAACTCTCCAAGGCTTCCCAGCGCCCTCGGGCAAAAGCCCAAACTTTTGAGAGAGAGAAAGAGACAGACAGACAGAGACTCCCAAGCAGGCTCTGTGTGGAGCCCGATGCGGGGCTCAAACCTGCAAAACCATGAGATCACGACCAGAGCCGAATCCAAGAGGCAGATACTTAGCCGACGGGGCCACCCAGGCGCCCCTAAAAAGCCCAGATGCTTCATGGAGCTCCGCCTGTGTGATCTGGTACACAGCCGATCTCCAGCTTCGCGTCGTTCATTCATTCATCATGTTTACGGAGCTCTTACAGGGTGCCAGGCACCGTTCCAGGCTCTAGAGATACATTAGCCAACAGACAAAGACCCCTACCCCCGGGCACTGAAGTTGGGTGGGGGGGGGAGGTCCATCAGGTGCTTTGAGGAAAATGAAGCAGGGTCAGGGAGTTTTTGTTACTACTGTTAGGGTGGTCAGGGCGTGCCTAGCTGAGCAAACGCCTGAAGGACATAAGGGAGGGAGCCATGCGGTCACGTGGGGTAGAAGCATTTCAGGCTGAGGGAACCAGTGCAAAGGCCCTGAGGTGGTCTGAGGAAGAGTGGGGAGGCCCGTGTGGTCAGAGCAGGGTGAGCCATGGAAAGAGGGTGGGGGATGATGCCAGAAAGGGGATGGGCGTAGATCGTGCGGGCCCTTGCAGGAGTTTTTCTTCTGAGTGAGGAGAGCCTCCGGAGGGCTCTGAGCCGGGACAGGGACCTTTCACCGCGCTTGGGAACAGACCCGTGAGGGGCAACTGCAATCCACGTGGGCGGGTACAGGCGGGTTAGACCAGAGGGGGCACTGCAGAGCTCAGACATGGTCTACTGGGGGGTATATCTTGCAGGCGGGGCCGACAGGGTTTCCTGATGGACTGCGTGTGGGCAGAGAGGATGAGGGGTGACCTTTAAGGTGGAAACACCTAAAACATGGACCCTTAACCCCACAGGGGCTGAACCATCCCGTTCGTTCATTCAGAATTAGAAACAGAACGGGGCGGCTGGGAGGGGGGGACTTCCAGAGGCGCCTGGGTGGCTCAGTCGGTGAAGCGTCTGACTTTTGGTCTCGGCTCAGGTTGTGATCTCGAGGTTTGTGAGTTCGAGCCCCGCGCTGGGCTCTGTGCTGACAGCGCGGAGCCTGCTTGGGATTCTCTGTCTCCCTCTTTCTCTCTCTTTCAAAATAAATAAACATTAAAAAAAAAAAAGAATGGGGAACTTTAAGCCATGGGGTTTGAGAACCTCATTCATTCAGAGAATATTGAGTGGGAAATGGGGGGGCAGAGGGAGCCGTGTGTGGTCTGTGGGGCAGAGTGTTGGGGGTCAAAGACCCGTCTGGGGAGCCTGCCCCACAAGAAGCTAAGAGTGGGGTTTTCTTAAACCTCTGAATCGGACAGTGCCGAGACACCACCCTAGACACAGACGGCAGCCTTCCTGACTGGCAGAAGGACCCCAGGGACCCAAAGATGGAGGGCGAGGGGGGGCTCCATGACCCTGAGCTCAGCTTCCCTTGAAAAGGAATGCGGTCTCCTTCAGGAAGCCCTCCGGGCCTTCCTCAGATGGGTCAGGCCTCGGCTCTAGGTTCTTACCCCCACTCCTCACCCCCTTCAGTCTTCCCGGCATCCTTGACAATGACTCTTGGGGCAACATGTGTCTCCTCGCCACGCTGTCCACTCTCGGAGGACAAGCGCCTGACTTCTTCCTGTCGCTTCTGAGCCACCCACACCCCACACAGAGCCAGATACTGAGTTGTATTTATTGAGCGCTTACTGCATGCCAGGCCTTGGTGTCGGCTCCGGGAATACAGCAGGGAACGAGGCAGACATCCCATCTTCCGGGGCCAACCCTCTAGCACCCAGGACCCGTTTGAGTTACTGTCACGTGGACTTGCATGGGATGGGAGCAGATTCCTGTCCCCCCCTCCACCCCCCACCGCCCAATCCCTATAGGTTCTAAGTCCCCCTTCAGGGAGCCAGCCTCCAGCCCTACACCCGGTCTCCATCTGAACCTCTGGGTCATCTAGTGACCCCTGGTCAGGACTTTGTGCTGTCTGGTGAGGCATTTCTGTCCGGCTCCACCTGTCTGTCCCTCAAGTTCCCTCAGCTCAAGCTGAGTCGTTCTCTAGCTGAGGAACCCTCCAAAGCTCCCACTTGCCTCCAAGGGGAAAACCTGACTCCTCAGCCCCACCCTACTTTGCTCTCTCCAGAGCTCGCGAGGGCCGGATGATTTTTGCGGACAGTGGGCCCGTCCCTCCCCACCCAGCTAGAAAGGGACAGGCCCTTGGGGCACCCTTGTCCCACATCCAGTGCCTTTGGAGGCCAGATGGCTGAAGGGTCCTGGCACCTGAAGGAAGAGGCAGCCTTTCCTCAGCTCCACCCAGTTGGTGACCCCCAGGAACCCCATATCCTGATTTTGGTCTGGATTTTGAGATTTATTTATTTTTAAATTTTTTTTTAACATTTATTTATTTTTGAGAGACAGAGAGAGACAGAGCGTGAGCAGGGGGAGGGGCAGAGAGAGAGGGACACACAGAATCTGAAACAGGCTCCAGGCTCCGAGCTGGCAGCACAGAGCCCGATGCGGGGCTCGAACCCACGAACTATGAGATCATGACCTGAGCCAAAGTCGGACGGTCAACCAACTGAGCCACCCAGGCGCCCCTGGAATTTGAGATTTAATCTCCAGACCCTTCTGTGGGTCAGTAGATGGTTGAGTGCTGGGTCGTGGTTGAAACAATGCTGTGTGGGCCAAGACTGAATACAAGGGAAGCCGGATTTGGCCTGTGGCAGGCCGGCGGGCGGCTAATGGCCTCAGTTTGACTTTTGACTCACCCGCGTGGGGCCCTGCAAAGGCCTTACGGCGGAAAGTCGTTTCATGGAATTGTCACAAGGGACCCTGCTTGAACATCCCCATTTTACAGATGGAGGGATTTAGGCTCAGAAATGAGGTCACCCCCCTGGAAAGGGACCGAGCCAGCAGGACGCCTGCTCAGGGGTCCCACGCTCTTGACATTCTATAGCGTGGCCTGTCCAAAGGGGAGGAGGCCCCCTTGGCAAAATGTCACTCTTGGGTTGTTTTGGTAAATGTGGGGGGGATTCCATGAGATGATGGGTTTTTTTTTTTATATTTTTAAAAAACCTTTTTTTTCCATGTTTATTTATTTTTGAGAGGAAGAGAGAGTGTGAGTGGGGGAGGGGCAGAGAGAGAGAGAGGGAGACCCAGAATCCGAAGCAGGCTCCAGGCTCGGAGCTGTCAGCACAGAGCCCGACGCGAGGCTCGAACTCACGGACCACGAGATCACGACCTGAGCCGAAGTCAGACGCTTAACCGACTGAGCCATACAAGTGCCCCTTAAGTATTTTTTTTAAGTGTATTTATTTATTCTGAGAGGGGGAGGAGCAGGGAGAGAAAATCTCAAGCAGGTTTTACACTGTTAGTGCAGAGCCTGATGCGGGGCTCAAACTCACAAACCCTGAGATCATGACCTGAGCCAAAGTTGGACACTTAAGCAACTGAGCCACTCAGGTGCCCCGAGACGATAGGTCTGTTACACAGTGGTCTCGACTGGTGGCTTCTTTCCAAAAGTCTCTGGGCCCGGCCCCCGCTGGTGCAATTGCCTTCCGCGGGGACCCTCTCATTAGGGTCTCCTGTTAACGGTCCCTTGGTTCCTGTGTTCCCCACCCCCATCTTGGTCAAAGACAGCTGGGCAGGCTTTGCCCCTTGAGACCCGGCATGTGCCCTTGGCCTTGCCTCAAGGCTGAGTGTCAAGGGCCACTTGGAATTATACTTACCTGGCTGTGTTAATTTAACAAGCACTCATCGGTTTCCTGTGGCCCTGTGCTAAGTCCTCCACAAATATTCTTTAATCTTTATAACAACCCCTGGGGGGTGGAGCCCTGTAATTATCCTCATTTTGCAACTGAGGAAACCAAGGCAACAGAGACGTTAAATGACTTGCCCGAAGTCACACAGCCGGCACGTGGCAGCGCCAGGATGCGAACCCAGGCAGTCTGCGCCCCCAGTCACCGTGCTGTATTGCCTCGCACCACAGAACAACATCCTTCTTTATTCCGGTTCTTATTAAAAGCGAGAAAACAAAAGACGAGAAAGGAAAATAGGCGTTGACGCAAAAACCCATTTGCCAATATTCACGGCAGTTCTATTCACAATCCACAAAACAGGGAAACAACCTGAGTGTCAATCAAGTGAGGAGCAGGGAAATGACACATGGCGAGGCCACACGATGGCATAGTACTCGGCCGTGAAAAAGAACGAAAGGCGGACATGCGCTGCGCGGACGAAACTTGAAACCATGAAGCGAAGTGAAGGAAGCCAGTCACGGCGCCACCTAGTGTACGATTCTATTTATGTGCAATGTCGCAAGGCGGCAGATCTGCGGAGACCAAGTAGATGAGGGAGTGGTAACCAGATGCTGAGGGGAGTGGGGATGGGGAGTGACTGCCAGTGGGTTCGGAGTTTCGTTGGGGAAATTACGGGGCGCCTGGGGGGCTCAGTCGGCTAAGCAGCCGACTTCGGCTCAGGTCATGATCTCACGGTTCGTGAGTTCGAGCCCCGAGTCCGCCTCTGGGCTGACAGCTCGGAGCCTGAAGCCTGCTTCGGATTCTGTGTCTCTTCCTCTCTCTCTGCCCCTCCCCTGCTCATGCTCTGTCTCTCTGTCTCTCAAAAATAAATAAATGTTAAAAAATTAAAAATAAATTAAAATGCGGTAAAATTGATTGTAGTAACAGACACTATATGTAACAAGTCTTGTGAATATGCAATATATACTCACCCACTTTCAGTGGGTGTGTGAGAATTGTATCTCAATAAATCTGTTTTAAAAAAAGAAAAGCGGGGCACCTGGGTGGCTCAGTCGGTTGGGTGTCCGACTTTAGCTCAGGTCATGATCTCATGGTTCATGGGTTCAAGCCCCGTGTTGGGGTCCGTGCTGCCCATGCAGAGCCTGATTGGGATTCTCGATCTCTCCTCTCTCTCTGCCCTTCCCTATTTGTGCCTTCTCTCTCTCTCAAAATAAATAAACTTAAAAAAAAGAAGGGGCACCTGGGTGGCTCAGTCAGTTGAGCGTCCGACTTCAGCTCAGGTCATGATCTCACAGTTCGTGGGTTCGAGCCCCGCGTCGGGCTCTGTGCTGACAGCTCAGAGCCTGGAGCCTGTCTTCGGATTCTGTGTCTCCCTCTCTCTCTGACCCTCCCCTGCTCACACTGTCTCTCTCTCTCTCAAAAATAAATAAAACATTTTAAAAAATATGAAAAAAAGAAAAGGCTAAAAGGGCTATAGGTTTTCTAGAAAGGTGAAAGTATAATCCTGTGGAGAAAAAAAATGAAAGCTGCCCTCACATTTAAAAAAAATTATTTAATGTTTATTTTTTTAATGTTTATTTATTTTTGAGAGAGAGAGAGAGACAGAGTGTGAGTAGGGGAGGGGCCACTCAGGTGCCTCTGCCCTCACATTTTAAATATTTAAGATTTTATGTTGTGAGACAGGGCGCTTGAGGGGGCTCAGTCGGTTGAGCATCTGACTTCAGCTCAGGTCACGATCTCGCAGTCCCTGAGTTCGAGCCCCGCATCCAGCTCTGTGCTGACAGCTCAGAGCCTGGAGCCTGCTTGGGATTCTGTGTCTCCCTCTCTCTCAGCCCCAACCCCGCTCACTCTCTGTCTCTTTTTATGTTTCGAGAGACTTTTTTTTTTTTTTAATTGATTTATCGCAGGGGTGGGGTAGGGGGGTTGTAGATTCTGGTTTTTCTCTAAACATTTTATACTGGAAATTTTCAAACCTACTGGTGGTGGGTAGAAGTTGCAAGAACAGCTCGGGAGCCCCCTCCCCCTCTCTGGCCAGACCTGACAGTGGGTTATATTTGCCACATTGTCTTCACTGCTTTCTGTGTTTTGTTTCCGGAGCACCATTTGAGAGTGCGGTGCAGACATGACATTTCAGCCCTGTATCTTCGGAGACCAAGGAACCCTGCTGACCCACAGTGTCATCACGGCGCGTAAGAACATGAGCCGTGGGGCGTCTGGGTGGCTCAGTCGGTTAAGCAGCCGGCCTCAGCTCAGGTCATGATCTCAAGGCTTGTGGGTTCGAGCCCTTGTGTCCTGGAAGGTCAGCCCAGAGCCTGCCTGGGATTCTCTCTCCCTCCCTTTCTGCCCCTCCCCGGCGCTCACGCGATCTCTCTCAAAATAAATAAACAGCTTTTAAAAGAATATTAACAATAATTCCATACTACCACAGCATCTAGTCCAGACTCCCATATCCCCAGTTTTTCTTCGAAACGTGTTCTCTGGATGAATCGGGAATCGGGACCTGACAAAGGCTCCTGCGTTGCCTCTGGGGGCTGCGTGTCCCAGTGGGGCCCTTCAGTGACAGCCCTGCCTGGCCTGGAGGGGTCTGGCTCCTTCCCCCACCCACCTCTCTCTCTCTCTCTCTCTCTCTCTCTCTCTGTCTCTTTTCTCCAGGAGCCCAGGATGTCCAAGTTCGAGTGCCGTCCGAGGTGCGGGGCTACCTGGGGGGCACCGTGCAGCTCCCGTGTCACCTGCTCCCGTCGGGACCGGAAGTCCGAGTCTCACAGGTGACGTGGCTGCACGTGGACGCCACCGGCGCCAGCAGGAGCGTGGCCGCCTTCCACCCTGCATACGGGCCCAGCTTCCGCGGCCCTAAGCCTGGCGAAGAGCGGCTGTCCTTCGTCGCCGCCGGGCAGAGCGCCGGGGCCAGGCAGGGCACCGAGACGGAACTGCGCGACGCCACGCTGGCCCTCCGGGGGCTGACGGTGGAGGACGAGGGCAACTACACCTGCGAGTTTGCCACCTTCCCCAGTGGTACCAGTCGGGGGGTGACCTGGCTCCGGGCCATAGGTGAGCAGGGTCGGGTGGGAGAGCCCTCGCGCAGATCTGTTGCTGTCCCCGCGTCAGCTGTCATATGGCTTCCTCCGTGGTCTTCAGTCAGTTGGCAAATATCCACGAAGCGCCTGCTGTGGGCCAGGCTCCGTTCTAGAAGTTTGAGGAGACCCCAGAGGCCTCAAGGCATTCGCCAAATACATACTGAGCCCCTACTATGTGCCGGGCACCGTTCAAGGCTCTAGCAACAAAGCAGTGAGACAGAGCTCCCTGGCCTCCTGGGGCTTCTACTTCAATAAGGGGGTGTCAGACAGTAAATAACATGAGTAAGAAAAAGAGGAGCGAGTCAGGTGGTTATAGGTGCTCTGGAAGCTGGAGGGGGGCACTTTCCAATTTTGGCTGGAGAGTCCTGATGCAATCTGAAGAAGAACTAGAAGGAAGTGAGGGAGCCCTGTAGGTTCTCCAAGGGAAGAGAATTTCAGGCAGAGGGAGTGGCAGGTGCCAAGGTCCTGAGGCAGGGCCCATGTGGACTCTTTGACGAAGAGCAAGGAAGTCAGTGCGGCCAGAGGCTTGTGACTAAAGGGAAAGGGAGGAGGGGACAAAGTCAAACAGATGATGGGAGCCACGGGATCACGGACAGCCCCACGAACCACATGAGGACTTTGATTTTTACCCTGAGGGAATGAGAACTATGGGAAGTTCTGAGCAGGGGAGGGACAGGTGTGATCTGGCTTCGGTTTTCACAGGCTCCTCTAGCCGCATGTTGGGGGCAAGGGTGGAAAGTCAGGGGCCACAGGGGAGCAGGTGACCGCGTAAGTCCGGGTGGGAGGTAATGGCAACCAGGCGGAGGCAGTTGGGGTAGCAAGAAGGGGTCAGATTTTGGAAATCGGTTAGAGGTAATGGCAGGGAATGATCAAATTAGCCAACACCAGGCTGTTGTGATATTGGCTCAGAGTAGGCGACCCGGTGGGCCCTTTTAGACACAATGGGCGGGGAGAGAAAGCCTCTGAGTCAAGCCCTGAAGTGCAAGGAGTCACCCATGGACGTGTGCCCTCAGGCAGAGGAACCGCTGCCCCCCCCCCCCCCGCCACATGCCGAAAAGCTGGGACGCAGGAGCGTGAACAGAGAGGAGGCTGGTGGCCAGGGCTTGAGTGACCGCTCACGGAAGCAGGCAAACCAGCAGAGCCAGCTTGCACGGGCCTCCCAGGCAGAGGACACCGTGGGGCAGACGCAGTGGGGATGGGGAGGCGTGGGCGGGACGAAGCCTCCAGCCCCAGCTGGAGGGTGACCCGGGGGAAGGGGGGAGACTTCGGGAAGGCTTTTTTTTTTTTTTTTTTTGCTCTTTCTTGCTCAATCTCGGGCACCCGCCTGGGATCCCACCTTCCCCCAGCAACGCCCCAGAAGCCACCTCGCTCTGGACACTATGTTCCCTCTCTCAGCCCCAGAGGGTTTGAGACGCCCACCCAGTACCGTCCTGGGGTAAAGGCTTTCATTTCAGAGGCGCCCGAAACCCCAGTTTTGCATAATTCAAAACACAGATCTCCACCGCACCACCCCTCCCAGAGGTCTGTTCGAGAGACAGACGCGGAGAAGCACCTGTCTCACACCAGGTACCCCTCCTGGGGCAGGTGCACAGAACAGACCTGCACAGGGGCAGGTGACACGAGTGGCCCCTAAAGGAGAGTCAGATGTCAGGGAAGTTCCCTTGAGGACGTGAGGCTGGGATCTGCAGGAGGAGGAGGAGCGAGCCCAGGAGAAGGGAGGCCAGAGCATCTCGGGCCCATGGTCGCCAAGACCCTGCAGCGGGTGGGGGCAGGGTCCGAGGGCGGTGGGGGGTGGGTGCCCGGAGCGGTCAGGGGACAGGTAGGGGTGACCGGGGAGGACGTGAGGAGGGCCCATCGGAGGCTCTGGCAGTCCGGGAAAGGTAGAGGGGAGGAGAGGAGAGCCGGTCCACATGGATGAGCTCAGGAGAATCCCAGACAGAGATTTCCCCAATCCGACCGGGGAGCGGAGGCACAACTGGG
>CM053563.1:9549896-9665190 GCA_028646485.1 Cryptoprocta ferox | reverse complement strand
GAAGCAGGCTCCAGGCTCTGAGCTGTCAGCACAGAGCCCGACACGGGGCTCGAACTCGCGAACCGTGAGATCATGACCTGAGTTGAAGTCGGACGCTTAAATGACCGAGCCACCCAGGCGCCTCAGAGTTTGTTTATTTTGAGAGAGAGAGTGAACAGAGGAGGGGCAGAGAGAGAGGGAGAGTCCCAAGCAGACTCTATGCTGACAGCACGGAGCCTGATGTGGGGCTCGAACTCACGAACCGTGAGATCATGACCTGAGCCACAATCTAGAGTCGGACACTTAACTGACCAAGCCACGCAGGCACCCTGGGCATTTTTTTTTTTTTTAGTTTATTTATTTGTTTATTTTGAAAGAAGGAGTGGGGTCGGGCAGAGAGAGAAAGAGAGAGAGAGAGAGAGAGAGAGAGAGAATCCCAAGCAGGCTCCGCACTGTCAGCCCAGAGCCTGACATGGGGCTCGATCCCACACATTGTGAGATCATAACCAGAGCCAAACTCCAGAATTGGACATTCAACCAACTGAGCCACCCAGGCAGGCCCCCTGGGGTGGGAATGTTTATTATCCCGACTTTAAAAAAGAGGAAACTGAGGCACAGAGCTGGGAAATGACCCCAAAGCCGCGCAGCTGCCGGCCGGAAGAACTGATTTGGAGCCCAGGCAGTTGGGGCTTAACGGCTCAGCTCCACCGCCGAGGTGTTTGTTGAATGACTGGCCGTGAAGAGTGACATAACCCCTCTGTTCCTCTCCCCAGCACAGCCCCAGAACCACGCTGAAACGCAGGAGGTCACCCTCAGCCTGGAACCTGTGCCCGTGGCCCGCTGTGTCTCTGATGGGGGCCGGCCACCCGCCCGAATCTCCTGGCTCTCGCCCCTGGACGGGGAGGCCAAAGAGAGCCAGATGTCCGGGCCCGTGCCTGGCACGGTCACCGTCACCAGCCGCTTCACCTTGGTGCCCCTGAGCCGAGCAGATGGTGTCAAGGTCACCTGCAAAGTGGAGCACGAGAGCTTTGAGGAGCCCATCTTGCTGCCCGTTACCCTCTCTGTGCGCTGTGAGTGTGTTAGGACGTGACCACGCCCCCCATTGTCTACACTGGCTTCTCTGGGGCACCGTCTACACTATCGCTGAGGGCTGTCTGCATTAGCCCTCCGGGCCAGATTCTGCACTGCCTTCCTGTCCGTTGTCTATACTGGCTTCCCTGGGCAACATCTACACCCTGCCTCCTCACTGTCTACACTGGCTCACTGGCTTCTCTAGGCTTTCTCCTTGCTGCCACCATCAGTGGTAGGCAAGGTTGGCAGGGGCCAGTTGTTTTTTTTTTTTTAATTATTTTTATGGTTTTATTTTATTTTTGAGAGAGAGAGAGAGAGAGAGACAGAGGCAGAGTGCAGTGGGGAGGGGCAGAGAGAGGGAGACACAGAATACAGAGCCCGACGTGGAGCTCGAACCCACGAACTGTGGGATCGTGACCTGAGCGGAAGTCGGATGCTTAACCGACTGAGCCCCTCCGGGCACCCCTGCAGGGGCCAGTTTTACACACTTCTTCCCAATCCCACATCCAGCGAAGTCACACCGATAGCTTGAAATCGACCACTGGGGGGGTATTTACACCAAAGAAATTGGCAAACACTGCAAATCAGGCCTATTCTTCTTTTTTTTTTTTATTCCATCCCCCTTTTCAGAAAGCCAGTTCACCAGCCCCCCACCTGCCCCCAACAATGTCCTTTTTGGCTCCCGTGGGCCCCAGTTGACACTCTTCCTTTACTGTTTATGTCAACTACTATGGGTCTATACCAACCAACCCAACATTGTCTACACACACCACCACCACTACCACCACCCCCATTCACACCTTCTAAACCGGCTCTCCTGGGGTCTCTGCACCAACTTCTACCCGCCCCCCTCCCCATCCAGTATGATTCACACTGGCCCCTCTGGGCCCCGTCCATACTATCCCTTCCAGTATGTTCTGTGCTAGTTCTTCCAAAAACCACCTAAACTGACACCCCAGTATTACCCAGAGCGGCTCCCCCCCACTCTTCCCGTGGGCCCTGCCGAAGAGTCACTTAAGCGGCAGCGGCTCTTCTAGGCTCTGTCCAAACACAGCCCATCCCCCAACTCGGCATTTTCTACACTAGCTCCCCTCGCAGTGCCTTTGGTTAAGCCGATTCCCATATCTGTTCCAGGCGTGGCGGACAGAACACAGCCCTCAGACACTGCCCGCACGGAACAATACCTTCCTCAGAATGATCCACGTGGCATCCCGGGACACCGGGGGCGCTGGCCTCGGCAGACGTGACCCAAACTGATCTGCCCCAGTTTCCGTGGGCCCACTTCTTGCCAACCCACCTCATTTCTTTCGGATTCCCATCTGTCTGCCCACCTATCAGCTCTTTTGGGACTCTGCCCGTCTCTGAGCCAAGTCCCCCCATTTCCTGCAGACCCCCCCGAGGTCTCCATCTCCGGCTATGATGACAACTGGTACCTCGGCCGCAGCGAGGCCACCCTGAACTGTGACGTCCGCAGCAAACCAGAGCCCACGGGCTACGACTGGAGCACGTGAGTCCTGGGTGGGGCCTGGAGCCCTGGGTCTGAGGGAGGAGGGGCTGGGGGCCTGGAGCCCTGGGTCTGAGGGAGGAGGGGCTGAGGGCCTGGATCCTGGGTCTGAGGCAGGGACTGAAGTCTGGACTCCTGGGTCTGAGGGTCTGGGGGCCTGGACCCCTGGGTCTGAGGGAGGAGGGGCCGGGGGTCTGGACTCCTGGGTCTGAGGGAGGAGGGGCTGGGGGCCTGGACCCCTGGGTCTGAGGGAGGAGGGGCTGGAGGCCTGGACCCCTGGGTCTGAGGGAGGAGGGGCTGGGGGCCCGGACCCCTGGGTCTGAGGGAGGAGGGGCTGGGGGCCTGGACCCCTGGGCCCCTGGGTCTGAGGGAGGAGGGAGCTGGGGGCTGGACTCCGGGTCTGAGGGAGGAGGGACTGGGGGGTGAGGACTCTGGGTCTGAGGGAGGAGGGACTGGGGGGTGAGGACTCCTGGGTCTGAGGGAGGAGGGAGCTGGGGGCTGGACTCCGGGTCTGAGGGAGGAGGGACTGGTGGGTGAGGACTCCGGGTCTGAGGGAGGAGCACCAGGGATCTGAACCCGTGAGTCCTCCAGGAGACAGCTGGCAGTGTAGGTCTTAAGCATTAAGTTTTATGTCCCTGGAGCTTGGCTTTTGCAGGCTGCATCATCAGGGACCAGGCCTGGGCCTCCCTATGGACCCTGATGTCCCCCTCCGGGACCCCCCCCCCCACCTTCCAGGACCGCAGGCGTCTTCCCAGCTTCTGCAGTAGCCCAGGGCCCCCAGCTGATCATCCACTCGGTGGACAAAGTGGTCAACACCACGTTCATCTGCACCGTCACCAACGCCGTGGGCACAGGTCATGCTGAGCAGGTGGTCCTCGTTCGAGGTGAGCGGGTCTGGGAGGTGGCGCGTGACGATCAGATCGGCTCCCCACGTGTTCCTCCCCCCTGGGCTCCGGGACTGCGTTGTAGGGAGGTGGTGCCGCCGGCCTGGGGAGGGATGCAGACCCGCCTCGCCGAGGAGAAAGGAGAGCAGAGTGGCTTCTCTCTCTCGCCCCCAGGTGGGATCTGGATCCAGATGGTAGGGTAGGCACTGGCGGAAGAATCCGGAGGGTGAGGCCTCTGCTGGGGGCTTTCCCCGAAACCAGAGGCCTGGAAAGGATCTTAGGGAAGAGACCCAGGGACATTGCCCTGGGCGCCAGTTAGAGACACACCCATCAGACAGCTAGACAAACAGAAACACACTCAGGTACTGATTTCTTACAGTGAGTGCTGGTCAAGTAACATTAGGACTCAGGGTTTTTTTTAAGTGTTTATTCATTTATTTTTTTAAAAATTTTTAAACATTTATTTATTTTTGAGGAAGAGAGAGAGAGACAGCATGAGAGGGGGGTGGGGGCAGAGAGAGAGGGAGACACAGAATCGGAAGCAGGCTCCAGGCTCTGAACTGTCAGCACAGAGCCCGACGCGGGGCTCGAACCCACGAACCGTGAGATCATGACCTGAGCCGAAGTCGGACACTTAACCGTCTGAGCCACCCAGGTGCCCCTTATTCATTTATTTTGAGAGAGAGAAAGAGCACACTCGAGCGAGTGAGTGGGGGAGGGGCAGAGAGAGAGGGAGACAGAGGATCTGAAGCAGGCTCTGCCCTGACCCCCGCGAGCCCGGTGCGGGGCTCGAACTCACAGATCGTGAGATCATGACCTGAGCTGAAACCAAGAGTCAGTCGCTCAACCGACTGAGCCCCCCAGGCGGCCCCAGAAATCAGCTTCAGTGTGTGTTGGAGCATTCGTGTTTCTAGCTGGCATATTTTGGAAACGGCAGCCGATGTGTCTGTGGGTCAAACGTTCTCTGAGTCTCCCTGACAATGAACTCAAACTCAGATGGGTCGCCAGACAGGAGAGGAAAAGAACAAATCCAGGCTCGGCCTGTGGCACAGGGTGACGGAAGTGGGGTCAAAGTCACAACTGCGGACGCACACACCTTAGCAGGGGGCAGGGACTGCACCTCGAGACACAGACATGTGAAGCCCAGGGCTGAGAACGGAGCCAGCAGCTAGCAGGTCCCGCGTCCACAGAGACGTCGTCTGTGCTTGGAGATGGCATCGTAATCAAAACAGAAACTCGCCCAAACCGCCCCACACGCTCAGCCTCACCGTCACCCAGACTCCCCCCTCCCCTGCCAAGAGAACAGGGCCGCACAATGAACAAAGCCATGTGACATGTGACACCAGGCCAGACCCACCGAGATGCCGTGTGTACCTGGAAAAAAAAAAGTTCTAGGAAACACCCTCCCAGCTTGACTCCCTACATACCACGCCTGTGCAAACACACAACACGGCGCACAGTGGGGCGGAGGAGAGGCCCCCTCAGAAACAGGACTGAAGACAAACGTGCAAAGGCGTGCGGACAGACACACCCACACCCAGAGACAGGCAGACAGGCGCCACAGCTGGAGATGGGCAGAAACAGATCCCCTTAGTAGGACATAATGTTACTGCGCGCACACGCACACACACACACAGACACACACACACCTAGAGAAACAAGCCTCGTCAGAATCAGGGTCACGGCCAACACACCCAGGGAGACAGGTGGCTTGCCCTCAGCAAGGCTGACACACGCAGATGCACACCCCCCCCCCCCAGGGAGACCCGATCACGCACACGTGCCCGCAGCGGGGAGGACCCTGGACAGCAACAAGCTGCACACGCACTGAGCCCGTCGCTCACGCACAGAAGCGGAGGGAGACGCTCAAAGGCGTTCTCAGAGGCGCACGCCCTCCGGAACCCTCCAGAAACCCCATTTCCCTCAACGGAGCGTCATCTGACAAAGATTTGTCGAGGGCTCCTCTCTGCCAAGCCGCGCGTCCTTGATGTTGGGAACGCGGTGGTGAACAGAGACACACAGTCCCTGCCGTCGAAGGGACACCCAGGGGGAGGGCCAGCCCCACGCGCCCAGCAAGACGCCCAACTGGAAATACAGCCCCTGAACCTCCACCCCCGATACACACCCTCCCGGGTGGTGTCTGGTCTCCCTGCCCGCCTTAGTAGGCGCCCGCGAGCGGTGGAGCCCACAAAACACAGGTGCGGTCCTCCCTGAGGATCCTGAAAGGAATCCACACCCACGACGACACGGACACCCCCTAAAACTCCTAAAACCCACCAAAACCCCAGGGATGTCCACCGCCAGAAACGACCCCCCTCCCAAACAGAACACGTCGGTCACCTTCCAAGTTAAGTCCCCTGTCAATCTTCACCCTGTGAAACACGTAGTCAGCCCTGTGTGGAACTGGTGTGTGTTGGGGTGAGGGGGGAGCACCCAGAATCACCTCTCCCCCCCCGCCCCGAGAGAGACTCAGGACTACAGAAAGACACCCCCAGCTCCTCCAAAGGCAGCTAGAGACCCACATGTCGTCAAAACCATCATGACAAGGACACACACCGACAGAGGGACACCGACAGAAACGGGCACAGGTCCTGAGCACCCTAGACCTCCAGAGAGAAGTCTCGCTCACAGCCTTAGTTAGAGTCCCGCTCGGAGAGTCTCAGACACGTGGCTTTCCCCGGCGCCTCCAGACTCAGACATGCGGTCACAGACACGTGGTTTGGGGTTCCCATGAGCGCAGCCGTGGGTCCACAGGCCATGCCACAGTCTAGATGTGGCCTCAGGGAGACCGGAGAACTTCTGACCCATGGACTTCGGGAACACGCCCACCGTCTCCACAATGCCACCTCCAGAAACACAGATAAGCACTCCCACATGCGCCCGAAACAGGTTCCCAGATGTCACTGATGAGTGTAACAGAAAGAAAGCTGCCTCGCGCCTGTCACCCTTGTATAGATACAGACATACATTCCAGAAAAACTGTTGCACAAAATAGCACTTACCCTTCATACTGGAGATGCACTTTTTCCGTTCTACTTTTTTTTTTTTTTTTATCATTAATATGATCGCTCCTCGTGAGTCACTAAAGTGAAGTGACAGCCCCCTGGGTCATGGCTCTATTTGAAAATACCACTCTCTTCTTTTAAATTTTTTTAAAATTTTTATTTTTGAGAGAGACAGAGCATGGGTGGGGGAGGCACAGAGAGAGAGGGAGACACAGAATCGGAAGCAGGCTCCAGGCTCCGAGCTGTCAGCACAGAGCCCACTGGGGGGCTCGAACTCATGAACCGTGAGATCATGACCTGAGCCGAAGTCAGACACTCAACCGACCAAGTCACCCAGTGACTATTTGAAAATGCCACTCGTAAATACCTGGAGAAACAGGTGTGCTCAGGAGCCAGGGTCCCAGCCCCTCCTCTGTGTAGGGTGTGGGGAGGAGGGGCTTAGATGTAAGTGGATTTCCCCCCACGCTGTTTCTCCCCATCAGGCCTTGTTTCTCTCCATCAGGCCTGGCGTGCAGGGGTGGGGGAAGGGGTGTGTATAGAAGGGATCTGGTTCCAGCTGCATCAATGTCTGTCCCTGATGTGGGGCCCGGTGTCCCCTCCCTCATCTCTCCTGCCCCCGCCCTTAGCACTCCCTGGCTTCCCTCTACACCTCCCTCAGACCCCTCCCCTCCCAGCTGCTGGGCCACGGAGGGGGGCGAGCAGAAGTCAGTTGGGACAGGGGGCTTCATGGCTCCATCTTCCACACCGGGGACACATGGCCAGACAGGAGGCAGGTCATGTCCCCTGGACCAGGTGCTCCCAGCCACTTCCAAGGGGAGGGAGCTATAAGGAGAACCCTCCCCCTTCTCTCCCCCTACTCTCCAGTGTTGCCACCCATCTGATTTCCTTTCTCCCTAAAAGAAATCAGGATTTGTGGTGAGATAGCTTGGTTTTGAAATGGTAGCAAGTTTAATTTTTTTTTAAGTTTATTTATTTATTGGGGGGGGTGGGGGCACCGAAGGGGCAGAGAGAGAGAGGGAGAGACAGAATCCCAAGCAGGCTCCGCACCGTCAGCGCAGAGCCCCGTGTGGGGCTCGAACCCACGAACTGTGAGATCACGACCCGAGCGGAATCGAGAGTCGGAAACTCAACCGACTGAGCCACCCAGGCCCCCCCCCAGCAAGCGTAATTTTTGAAAAACCCTGTGCAGCCATAAGGAACCACATCTGAGGGCCACCAGTTGGCCGCCCCACACCCTCACTCTGTACAAAGCGCACACCGTGTCGCACGGTCTCCCTTCCCTCTACCTCCTGCATCTTCTGCCCAGAGTCCCATCCCGAATTTTCCCGCCACTGCCCCTGTTGTGTCCTGTGCACCCCCACCCGCCACCCCAGATGTGTCCTCTTGACCTGTCTCCCTTTCTCTCTCTCACCCCTCCCTCTCTCTCCTCAGACACACCCCGGGCCTCGCCCCGAGACGTGGGTCCGGTGGTGTGGGGGGCCGTGGGGGGGACACTGCTGGTGCTGCTGCTTCTGGCTGGGGGGTCCTTGGCCTTCATCTTGCTGAGGGTGAGGAGGAGGAGGAAGAGCCCAGGAGGAGGAGGAGGAGGAGGAGGAGGAGGAGCAGACCACAATGGAGGAGGATCCTACGATCCAAAAACTCAGGTGTTTGGGAATGGGGGCCCCGTCTTCTGGACACCAGCCGCCCCTGGTCCCCTGAAGCCAGATGGCAAGGATGAGGAGGACGAGGAGGACGAGGAGGAGAAGGCAGAGGAAGGTCTCATGTTGCCTCCACCCAAGGCTCTCGAGGACGACATGGAGTCCCAGCTGGACGGCTCCCTCATTTCGCGGCGGGCAATTTACGTGTGACCCTGAGACAGACAGAGACAGAGACAAGAGACAGCCACGCCAGCCAAGGGCTCCAGACTGGCTGGACTCGTTTTTCTGGACGACACTGGAGCTCGAACGCTCCCTCCAGCTTCCCTGGGATTGGGAGGGAGCAGGCATCGCACACTGGACTTCTGTCTCCAGGGCTGCATGGGGAAGGGGAGGGCCCCTGCGGAGCTCAGTAATGGGGACCCAGAGAGGACCCCCCCCACCCAGAGACTTGTTTTTGGCTCAGGCCTGCCCCACCCCGGCCCCGGTGACACTCAGGAGTTAATAAACGCCTTGGAGGAAAACAATGGGGGTGTCTTGTAATACATCAGACCCCCTCACTGGGGGGTGGGACAGGGACTGCTAGGTCCCAGGGGGTGGGAGCCTGATGGAGGCTAGACTTGGCGGGGGGGGGGGGGGGCCGGGCTGGGGGGAGGGGCAGTGTTCTGACTGCTTGGATCCATCAGTGACACACTGGATGCCTGAGACCCTTAGGCCGATATTACCAGGGGAGCGGGTCGCTGGGTTCTGGGCTTAGAGGCTGCGAAGGCTGAACTTGGAGGGGCGTGGTTCCCAGGATTTGCCAGTGGCTTTCGGGTGATTAGCCAGACTGGGGAGAGCCCTGAGCTCCCCAGAACAGGACTGGGAACCTGGACTCCTAGGCCCTGGGGTGGGGCGGGGGCGGGGGGAGGGAAAGTGAAGCTCAAACCTGACCTTCCTGAGGTTACTGAGGACCTCGGGAGGGAGCGCTGCCCGCCGTGTTCTGGGCCCTGAGGATCCGGGCAGGTGCCTGGTATTAAGTAACCAGGAAAGCCCCACCTCGATGACACTGGGCTCGGTGGCCTTTTTCAGCCTTTTTCCTTGCCTTGGTCCCAAGGGGCTTTTCAGTGTTGGTGGGGCGGTCTGCAGGTCTGTATTGGTCTCTCCCCTCCCTCCACCCCCAGGTAGAAAATCTCCCAAACCCAGGCCGGGGAATTAGGTGGGGAGAGTTGGGGGGGGTGGTGAGCAGGATCCTGTCCCAGTCACCTCTGCTCTCCCAGAGGCCCCTGTCCACCCCTCTGAGACACAGGTAGAGGTGGTGCCGGTTCCCGCAGGGCAAGGCTGTCGCCGGAACGCCCACACCGAGCAGCCAGGTGGGGCTCGGGGAGTTCATTTCCCAGCGGTATTGACTTCCACTTATTCTGCCAGGGACACAGAGGTGACTCAGACAGCCCCCTCCCCCTGGGCGTGCAGTCAAAAAAAAAAAAAAAAAACAGAATCACAGTACCCTGAGGATGGCTATATGTGGACTGAGTGAGCAGTGATTACTGTTGTACCCTCCCCCCCAACCCTGACGCCTTCCAGAAGATACCAGGCCGTGGAGCAGGAAGTGGCGGAAACCAGGGACCCCAGGCATTATTCCTCTGGGCAACTTTATCTCCTCATCTGTGCAATGGGGTTCACAGCCGGTGGAGCCTGTGGGTGGGGTTTTGGCGCATGCCTGGTTTCCTCTGGTTGTTTATGGACTTGTCACCCACTCTGGTCCCCGCCCCCTCCTCCCCACAATGGGAGGGGAGCGCCAGCAGGCAGGGGCGGGAATTTTGCCAATCTGGCATATGGGCCCCTCCTCCCACATCTGGCAAACACCAGCTGTGGGCCAGACCCTGCCCCTTGGGGCTCCCAGCGTGGTGTGGAAATTGGCACGTAAACAGGTGACATCAGAGAGTGAGAAGTGCTACAGTCGGGAAGCCCAGGGGGCCACGGCTGTGCTCAATTCCTTTTCCTGTTAGGTTGCTGGAGCTGCATCCTCTGCCCAGGAGGACTCCGTTCCCTGTAATGAGTGAAGGGTTCCGATCTCGATTCCCGACCCCTCTGGGTTCTGTGCCTCTTAGCTCTGCCCCATCACCTCCCTTCCCTCATCTCCCCTGTCTCCCCCTCTTTGCTGGCCACAGGGTCTCCTTGCTGTTCCTTAAAAGGAACACGAGGCTTCCTCCTTGGGGTTTTTGCACTGGCTGTTTCCTCTGCCTGGAATGTTCTCATTTCCTCTCGGCTCACCCCCTACAGCTCCTTCAGGTCTTTGCTCAAGTGTCACCTCACAGCAAGTCTCTCTGGCGACCCCTGGGATTCCCCCCCCATCACTTCCTTATCCCCTTCCCCTATGTTTTCACCCTGTTTCACCTGCTGCCACTCGGCATAGTAGGTATTGTATTTGTTTCTGTGCTGTTGGCCCCTCTGCCCAGCTAGAACATGTGTCGCATGGGTGTGGGGACTTCTGTATGTTTTGTTCACCACTGTGACCCAACAAAATGCTCAGTAAGAACTAGGCAAAGGAAAGAATGACCTCTGCCCTTGGGAGAAGAGGTAGGCAGGTGGGTGATGACTCAGGGAGGAGGGCGCCTGGGAATAAGGAGCTGCGGCTTCCTCTCCTGGAGACCCCCTTACACTGTCCCTCTTCTTGCAGAGACCCCCAACACAGCAGGCGCAGGGGCCACGGGTGGCATCATTGGGGGCATCATCGCTGCCATCATTGCCACCGCGGTGGCCGCCACAGGCATCCTCATCTGCCGGCAGCAGCGGAAAGAGCAGAGGCTGCAGGGGGGAGAGGAGGAGGATGAGTGAGTGATGGGCCCTGAGAAGTGGGTGGAGGAGGGTGTCCCAGAATTGGGGAGTCCAAGGGGGTGGGGGTGGAGAGAAAACTATCTCCGATGGCTGTGTGAAAGAGTGACCCAAAATAACTGTGACTTACATGGGATAGAGGATTTATTTCCATCTCCCACAAAGCGTGGGTGTGACAGCTATGCTCTGTGAAGCCGTCAGAGCCCAGGCTCCTGCTACCTTGTTGCTCAGCCTTTCCCTTCATTCCCATTCCACATGGCTCCCCACTCTTCTATCACTGTCTACATACTTGAAAACCAGATCGAGCCATGCTGGCCTCAAAGCTGGCATTCCTGCCAGGCAGAAAGATAAGTAGAAGGCAGTGAGCTGCCCCTTGGGAACCCATCACTTCCCCTCACTTCCCATTGGCCAGAACCTAGTCACATGGTATGCCAGCTGCAAGGGAAGCTGGGAAATGTAGTCTTTATTCTGGGTGATCATGTGTCCAGCTAAAATCTCTCTCTCTCTCTCTCTCTTTAATGTTTATTTATTTTGCGAGAGAGAGTGTGGGAGAGGGGCAGAGAGAGAGGGGGGACAGAATCCCAAGCAGGCTCCACACCATCAGCACAGAACCTGATATGGGTGTGGGGCTAGAACTCACAAACCCAGAGATCATGACCTGAGCTGAAATCAAGAGTCCCACGCTTAACCAGCTGAGCCACCCAGGCGCCCCCAGCTAAAATCTCTTAATATGAGAAAGAAGGAGCCTGGATACTGGGAGCCAGGGGGAAGCCAGCCACACTTCTCTGTATAGAACACTTATGTGCCAGGCTTGGCAAGATGCATTTTTACACGAGTGACCTTGAAGCCTCACATCCGTTCATTGATTCAGCAAGTATTCAGGAAGTACCCACTAGGGCCAGGCCCTGGAGGTTAGTAATGCAATGATGAGACAAACATTTTTTAAAGTGTTCACACACATAAATACATCATGGAAACAAATCCTCACAGGGGGCCAATGAGACCCATTTTATCAAAGAGGAAACAGGTTCAGAGAGCTGAAATCACTTGCTGAAATTCGTCCACCAAGTAAGAATTTTGGGGGGAAGATAGTTCTGAAGTAACACTACCCAGTGCCTCTGTGTGTGTGTGTGTGTGTGTGTGTGTGGCAGGGGTGGGGGACACTTATTAAAAATGTAGATTCCTGAGCTTACACCAAACCTACTACATCAGCTTTTACAGGAAGGGCTCGGAATCTGTATGTATGACAAACTCCCCGAGTTCCCCTGGCGCACAGGGAAGTTTCTGAACCACTGCCTTAATCATCTAGTCAATTCAAACCAACAACTTGCTGTCAATCTACTCTCGTCTGCCCAGCCCAGTGCTGAGACCCAGTGGTGCCTGACATGGCCCTGGCCCTGCCTTCCTGGGGCTCACAGTCTGGATGAGACAGACCCATCCCTAGAGAGTGGCAGTCCAGCATGGCCAGAGATGGGCAAGCAAAGCTGAGGGAGCTGTGAGAAGCCACATCTGAGCTGGGGATTGAAGGCATAGTAGGCACTCATGATTATGTATGCAGGATGCTCTGGTCTGTGGGTACATAGGATGAGGGAATTGTAACATCATTTGGAGGCCAGGAAAGCGTTTCATTTATTCATCCCATTTAAGTTTTTTTTAGCATTTTTTTTATTTTGAGGGAGAGAAAGATAGAGCGTGAGCAGGGGAGGGGCAGAGAGAGAGGGAGACACAGAATCTGAAGCAGGCTCCAGGCTCTGAGCTGTCAGCACAGAGCCTGACGAGGGGCTCGAACTCATGAACCGTGAGATCATGACCTGAGCCGAAGTCGGACGCTCAACCGACTGAGCCACCCAGGCGCCCCTCCTCATCCATTCTTTTAACAAATACTTGCTGACCTCCTCATGGTGCGTTCTGAGAACACTGCTGAGGACACAGATCTCATTTCTTTCACATTGCTCACAGTGGGACCCAGTTATTGAACAACATCAGAGATAATAGTTCAAACACAAACTCGGTAAATGCTCTGAGAGGGAAGAAAGGCTAGATATAACCATACGTCTGGAATTCCTGATCCTCCTGGAGAATCAGGGAGGCTTCCTGGAAGAAGAGAAATTGATGGGACAAATGGGAATTAGCTGGGCAAAGGGGCACGTGGGCAGTGGAACGGGAGATCAGGCAGAAGGGAGAGCATGTGTGGTGACCTGGGACAGGAGGGCTCTTCCTCCTGAGCCTCCACTTGACCTACCTCCTACCCCACAGCCTGGAGGGGCCTCCCTCGTACAAGCCACCAACCCCAAAGGCAAAGCTGGAGGAACCAGAGATGGTGAGTACTTTCCTGGCACCCAGGCTGCGCCCACACCCACACCCACCCTCCCCCAGTGAGGCCGGGGCTAGGAGGGGGGACCGGTGGGGAGAGGCCAGCTGTGGGGAGGGGGTCCTGACCTGCCCCTCTTCCTCCCCCGCAGCCCTCCCAGCTCTTCACTCTTGGGGCCTCGGAGCACAGCCCACTCAAGACCCCCTACTTTGATGCTGGCGTCTCATGTGCTGAGCAGGTAGGAGCTCAGGGCAGGTCAGGGATGGGTTTAGGGTGTGGGCTTAAGGGCCAGGGGTCAGCTCCTGACATAAAAGGCCAAAGACTAAGGGTCACGATTCAAGTCAAGGTCAGGACCGTGTCGGAGCTTAGAGCATCGAGGCGTGTTTAAGATTCAGTGGGGGAGATAACGGTTGAAACCGTGCAAGGACACGAGGTCAGAGCTTAAAGTCACTCTGTCAGTCAAGATGGGCTGAATGTCTTACATTTGCCAGATACCGTGCCTGAAGCTGAAACAAGACTGACTGTCATTCCCCTAAATGGTCTGCTGGATGTCAGGGGTCATCGAAGCTGAGACAAATCGAGGTTCAAGGAGCTATTTAAGCCTTAAGGTTAAGTAGTTGAGGATAAGATTGAAGTCAAAGGTTCGTGGAGAAAGTCTTGTGGCCAGGGATCAAAAGACAAAGGAGAGGCCCAGGAATGACAGGCTCCGGGCTTTGACTTACGGATAAGCCGTATGATCGCCCCAGAGCAACTTCAGCCCAGGCCGACAAGGGGTAGGGTCGGGTCTGGTTGGCTTCAGATGGTCACAATTTGGGAGTCAAGGGGCAGATTGGGATCCTGTGTGCTCAGGAGATGACCTTGGGCTTTTTCCCTCCCTGCCCCCAGGATATGCCTCGGTATCATGAGCTGCCCACCTTGGAAGAGAGGTCAGGGCCCCTGCTCCTGGGGGCCACCAGCCTGGGCTCACCCATCTTGGTGCCTCCGGGGCCACCTGCTATGGAGGTGGTTTCCCTGGACTTAGAGGAGGAGGAGGAGGAGGAGGAGGAAGACTATTTGGACAAGATCAACCCCATCTATGATGCCCTGTCCTACTCTAGCCCCTCTGATTCCTACCAGAGCAAAGGCTTTGTCATGTCCCGAGCCATGTATGTGTAAAAGCTGCCGTGTCGCTGGCCTCTTGCCTCCCACCTTTTGATCCCTCCACTTTCGGCCAGGCCAGGCCGCTGTCAGTTAACACACAAAAAGGCATCTCATCTGTGACTTCGACTTCGGTGGCTCCACTATGACCTCTAATCCGTGATCTCTGACCCAGAGAAGCCGGCCATGACAACAGAAACCTGGCAACCTTATCTCATGTGGGGGTGGGGAAGCACGTTCCCACACAGCCTCTGACTCCCGGGGCGGTGACTTTGGATCATACCTCTCCAGACTCCCTCGGCATCCCAAAGAAGAACCCCAGACCTCTGATTTGTCCTCAGGCAGAAAACTCCCAATAGCTCTCCCGGGGCAGGGGCGAGGCACCCTGCTGCTCAGACCTGAGCCCTCCAGGCAGCAGAGCCCCACTCTCCCCCTCCCCACCCTGTCTGTTCCCCATCTCCTCCCTCCTGCAGGCAGGAGTCTCGGGGGTCCAGACCCTTCCCTGAGCCCCCACTACCCCAATTCCTGTCCAGAGGGAATTAAGCCCCAGCCCAGGGCTAGGATGAGGCAAGCCTCATGCAGTGTGCCTTGCCGGTCCCAGCCTTAGGAGAAGAATTTGCTGTTACTTTGAAGACTACTGAGTCCTTACACTCCTGCCCAGTGGGATGGGACCCAAACGTCTCCTGGCAGGGGATGGGGACTGGAGGGGGTGGGTGGGGGATATAATACAGTTTTGTAATACAGCATTTCCTACAAAATCTGAGTTTATACTTTGACCGGGTGTCAACTTGTTTTTTCTGTGGGATGTGAAGGGGATGAGGGTGGGACATGATGGGAAATGAATAGGGCACTTAAAGCTTGAAGGAATCAGTAGGCTAGAAGTCAAGATGGGTTACAGGCAAAATAAGAAAATAAATAAAAGGGCCAAAGATATATAAAAAAAAATTAAGTGAGCAGATAATGAGCAGAAATGCGTAGACCAAAAACATAATGATGGATGATGGAAGGAGAGGGGGAGGAGTCCAGGGAACGGTGCTTAATGACAAGGAACAGCACTGGGTGCCAATGGGTAATGGACAGGAATAAACGGAACAAAGATAGAAATGGCATTAATTCAGTTTGAGGGACTCTGGCTTAAAGGATAAATGGCAAGTAAGAATAGGCCAAAGGCAAAATTACGAATAATCCAATAGGAGCTCAGGGCATTATGGGTAATAGATCTGAATGAATGAGCCAGAGGCAGAGGAATAATAGAGAAATAGGGCCGGCAGGCATGATGGGTAACGGACCCAAAACATGATGGCTAATTAAAGAAGCGCTAGGATGATGGAAGTGAACAGGCAGAAATGAGCTTTAGGTAGCTCAGGAGATGAAGCTGAAATGAATGGGACAGGGGCATGCTGGGTAATGGACGGGAATGAATGGGCCAAAGATAGAAGCCGCAGTGACGCAAGCGGGGGCGGGGAACAGAAGGTACGATGGGTAACAAAAGGGGTGGGTCTACAGCAACTGTCTCGCGTTAAATAGGTAAGGGGCATTGTGGGTAGCAAGAAGCAGGACAGGGTTCACATAAACCGGTTAGAATTCTCCCGAGGCACTGTGGGAAGGGTCAGCACTTCCGGTTCTTGGTCGCCGACTCTGGACTAAGGGGCTGCCAGTCGGCCGCGGTGCCTGGTGGGACGAGAGGCCTGACCTTGCTGCCTAGCAGCCTCTGCCGCGCAACCCACCTTTACCCGCTTCCCTCAACCCTGGCACGTTAGCCAATGAACGTACCAGACCGATTACGACACCAGGGTCGGCCTCCTGTACTCGCGAAGCCAATCAGAATGCTTCAAGGGCCAAAGCTGACCAATTACAATGGCAACTTCGCCGCGGGGCGGAATCGAAAGAGGACCGCCCCCTGGAGAGGGGCGGAGGCGACGACTCAGTGGGCGTTTCAAAGTGCGCAGCGCGGGCCAATGACGGACGAACACCGGAACCCGCGGCGTTGCGAGCCAATAGATGTGGGCACCGCGAGCCAATGGAAAGGGGGGGAGGTGTGCCTTGACCTGCCTGTGAGTGGAAACCAATAGAAAAGGACGTCTCAAGGAGGTGGGTGGGACTCCCAGCCAGGACTCCAATTGCAGGGCCAAGCCTTGAGGCTAGTAGGCGGATCCCAGGGCACGCTGAACCAATGGGCTGGGCGGGGCGGGGCGACGGTGGTGGCGGCGGCGGCAGCGGGTTCGGTTGCGCGTGGCGCACGGGGTGGGAGCGGAGCCCAGGCCGGGTGCAGGCGCTGCCGCCAGTGAGAACCGGGGCCCGGGGCAGAGCGGGTTTGGCTGGGACTGGACCCGGAGTGTGCGGGCCCTGACCTTCGCCCTCTGACCTTTCCCCTTGCAGGCGACCATGGGGAACGTCTTGGCCGCTAGCTCGCCTCCCGCAGGGCCGCCGCCGCCGCCTGCGCCCGCCCTCGTGGGACTGCCGCCGCCTCCGCCCTCTCCTCCGGGCTTCACGCTGCCGCCCCTCGGGGGCGGTCTGGGCGCTGGGGCTGGTGCGGGTCGAGGTTCGGAAAGGACCCCCGGTGCCGCGGCCGGCAGCGCCGCAGGGACTGCGGACGATGGGGCCTGCGGCTGCCTGCCCAACCCGGGCACGTTCGAGGAGTGCCACCGGAAGTGCAAGGGTGAGGGGCGAGGGACCCGGCGCGGGTGTGAGGGCCCGGATCTCGTGGGGGAAGGGAGAGCACCCTGAGGACCTTGGGAATTGGCATGGACCATTGGAAACATTGAACAGAGCGTTGGGAGTTGACGTTAGGATCGAATGGTGGAATGTTGGACTTGAAGCATGGAACGATGGGATCAAATGGAACCTCAGGATGGAATGCCCGAGCAGTACAGTAAAGCCCTTAGGGACCTCAGGAGCCCCAGGGATCAGCCAAGCCAGCCTTCTTGTGTGATCGGGAAGGAAACTGAGGCCCAAGGTCACTGTGTCAGCAAGGATCCCGTGGGGGTGGAATCCAAGGCTTCTGCTTCTGGATCTTGCCTTGGAACAAGTCTGATAGCAAAGGCGGTGACGGCTTATTGAGCGTTGTTTGGCGTTCGGTGTATGTCAGTTCATTAAATTCTTGCAGTGTCTCCACGTGGTGAGCTTACAGATGACACAGGTGACAAGTTTGACATAGAGAGAGTGACTTGCCTTGAGTCAAAGGGGTGGTAGGTGGTGGCATGGGGACTTGGATGCGGGCAGAGGCTCTGGTCCTGGCCCCATCTACTAAGTTAGACGGTCTCCGGTACCTTGTGCAATGCTCTGCTCGTGGCTCCCTGGAGAAGGGAGGGCGGGGACGGCAGGGCAGGAAGGGATGAGATGTGGAGTCGGCGTCCGGGGTGGGGGATGGGGTGAAGAGTGACAGCGTTTCTCCTCTTCAGAGCTGTTTCCCATTCAGATGGAAGGTGTCAAGCTCACAGTCAACAAAGGGTTGAGTAACCATTTCCAGGTGAGCCTTCCTGGCGCCCTTACCCTCCAGAGGTCATCCCAGCCATCTCCCTGCGCCGACCCGACACCCCCCTTACTCCCCCCTAAAGGGCTAGGCTCCTTGGTACCCGAAAAGACCCAGAGACACAGTGCCAGGCTGACTGCTCGCTGGGTCCAGTGGAAGTGTTTAGGGACCCAGAACCCAGAGATACCCCTCCGCCCCCCCTTAACATCCAGGCAGGAGTGAGAAGGACCGGGTATGTAGCCGCCTCTCCAGCTTCTGTTTTCTTCCAGGATCTAGTCGGGCCGAACCTCCCAGTCTTCATCCCCTACCCAGCCCTGAGCCACCTGTCTTTTCCTCACTGGTGGGGACGCCCGACGGGCAAACATCCCCATCCTCGGCCGGAAGGGAGTTTTGCTGGGGGTAGGGTCAGCCGGGTTTACCGGGCATTGGCCCACAGGCTCAGCCCCACGGGGCTCCCTCCTCTCCCAGGTGAACCACACAGTAGCCCTCAGCACAGTCGGGGAGTCCAACTACCACTTCGGGGTCACGTACGTGGGAACCAAGCAGCTGAGTCCCACAGAGGTGAGGTTCCTTTTTATCTTTCGCTCATTGTATCTTTCTTCTAACCAATATGTAGCCAAACGCCAGGCCTCGCGAAGGCTCAGCTTGACGGGAGGCGGGAGCCGTTGAGGGAGCAGAGGACGGTGGGAGGTTGGGGGACTGTCTTTCCAAGGCGCTTTGGAATATGGTCATTCCTTCGTCCGGAAGCCCTGTCGTCCGCCCAGCCCTGGGCCGGGGTCACCGGGCAGTGATGACCCGGAGTCGCCAGGGCTGAACCGTGTAGATCATGCAGGGCTTTGAATGCCAAGCAAGGCATTCGGACTTTCTCTAGGGGGCAGTGGAGAGCCACGGAAAGATCTGACCAGGGGAAGGATGGTCAGAAGTGTGCCATGCAGAGGCTAAGCTGAAGGAATGCGGGCAAAACTGGGGGCCTGGAAGGAGGCTGGGCAGGACACAGCTGCGGCTGGGGGATTGAATGTCCCTGCTTACGTCAACTTATAAATTCATTTCTTTGACAAACCGTCATTGTACCCCATTCTGTGCCCAGCCCTGTGCCGGGCGGTTTTGGAGACAGAGCAGTGACTGAGACAGCCATGGGGTTCGCGGTGTAGTTGGCAACGGGAACAGACCCATACCCAGACAGCCCAGGGTAGGCAGGACTGAAACGGGGGAGGGGAGCCTAACTCAGCCTAGGTGGTCAGGGAGGGCTTCCTGGAGGAGGGGACCGCCACCTGAGTCTCTGTGATCCGCTTGTGTGTTTCAGTAACGTTAGACCTCTGACCTCTAACCTTGCCCTCTGTGCCACAGGCGTTCCCCGTGCTGGTGGGTGACATGGACAATAGTGGCAGCCTCAACGCTCAGGTCATTCACCAGCTGGGCCCTGGCCTCAGGTCCAAGATGGCCATCCAGGTAAGTGAGAGCCCAGTCAGCTGCTCCCCCAGCCACCCCGAGCACCAGGCTGCCCCCTCCACCGTCCCTTCCTCCTGCAGACCCAGCAGTCCAAGTTCGTGAACTGGCAGGTGGATGGGGAGTACCGGGGCTCTGACTTCACAGCCGCCGTCACTCTGGGGAACCCAGACGTCCTGGTGGGTTCAGGTAAGAGGCGCGGGGCTTGGAGGGCGGCTCTTGGTCCCGGCGTTCCCGGCAAATCCAGTCCCTTCTTTGCACCTCCTTTCCCACCGTCTAGAAACACCTCTAGGGTCAGAGGGGGCCGGCGGGACCTTGGAGCCTCCCGCAGTCTAGCATTTGGGCGCAAGCAAGTAGGTTCACACCCAGCTCTGCCACCGGCTTCACTGCAGTCGGAGGCGAGTCCCCATCACCTCGCCGGGCCTCGGTTTCCTCGTCTGTAGAATCAGGCCGCCCCACAGGGTTGTCAAGTTCGTTTTAAGTTCATCCGCGTGAAAAAAACTCCCAAGTGGTGGGGGAGACCCAGCGGGTCCCAGGGACACGTGAGCTGCTCTTACTACTTACGGGCTCGGGTTGTTGGGGTGCATAGATCGCGGGCAGGGTGGCTCCCCGCGCCGTTGCGGGGAGGCCGGTAGTCTTGAGACAGAAGCCGACCAGGAAAGTTTTTCCGTTTGGGCTGGTGTAGGCAGGGACCTTCTGACTTGTGTCTTTAGGTCTCGTCTCTCCTTGGTTCCCCTTTTTTCCGGCTCTGCTTGTCTGATTTCTCAACGTTCTTTTTTAAAAAAAAAGTTTTTTTTTAGGTCTTTATTTTATTTTTTTGAGAGAGAGAGACAGAGTGAGTGGGGGAGGGTCAGAGAGGGAGGGAGACACAGAATCCGAAGCAGGCTCCAGGCTCCGAGCTGTCAGCACAGAGCCCGACGCGGGGCTCGAACCCACAAACTGTGAGATCATGACCTGAGCCGAAGTCGGATGCTCAACCGACTGAGCCACCCAGGCGCCCCTGATTTCTCAACGTTCTTAATGGCGTTGCTTGCGCGGGTACTGTGCGCGGTCCAGGCACTGAGGATAAGGGGGCAAATGAAGGAGAATTGAGTCTGCCCTCTGGGAGCTTCCGTTCTGAGGACACAGAGCATCACGTAAAAGAAAAGGTGTCCTTGTCAGGCCGTAGGGGGCCGGGAAAGATTAGGGCCTTGGAGGGCTGGGTGGGTGTGGTGTTCAGAGAAAGCCTCCTTGCAGAAGTGATACTTGAACAAAGACTAAAAGGCCTGGAGGGAAGGTACCCAGCGGATAAAGCTGGGAAAGAGCTCTTCAGCCTGAGGGAGCGACAAGCGCAAAGGCCCTGGGGCAGGAGGCTTTCCTGGAACAGCAGGAGGAGAGTGGCTGTAATGAGAGGGGTAGGAGGGAGAGGTGAGGAGCCAAGTCACAGGAGGCTCTGTAGGACTTAAGCCTTCAGTCTGAGGCAGCATCAGCATCCCCCGCCCCCCCCCCCCCCCCGCCAGCGCATGAGAGGGACGGTAGCTGGTGTAGCTTCTAACGGGCCCCGCCTCGGGGAGCAGACTATGAGGGGCGCCGCTGCCCCGGAGGGGTGAGCGGAGCCCGAGGGGTTGGCCGGTGGATGGGGGGGGCGGGAGCTGGACGGCGGGAGCTGGATGAGAGGGTGATAGGCCTGGGCCACCCCACAGGGCGTGGCGGGAGCCGGGCCCGAGGGGCCTCCTAGGGGCGGCTGCCTCGGCGGGTCCCAAGGGGGGGGATATGAGGGGCCTTGGGAGAAGAAACCTCTCTCTTCCCCTGCTGACTCCCCCCCCCCATGCCGTCGCCTCCTCACGTGCTCCCTGCGGTTGGGCCCACGGGCGGGCGCTTCTCTGAGACTTTCTGGAGCAGCTGCATCCTTTCTACCCTGCAGCTTAGAGCTCTTGTCCCGAAGGAGCTGAAAGACTAGTTTCAGGACTCGCCTCACCCTCAGGGAAAGACCTGCCCTGAGGGTGCCTCCCTCTCCACCCCACCCCCACCCCTGGTCCTGGGTCCCCTTGTCCTGATCTCCTGCCTCCCAGGCGAGGATGGCAGCCCTTTCGGGGCAGGAGCTTGCTTGTCGCACTCGCCACTGTGTGCCAGGAACGGAGCAGGAGCTCAGAAAGTACTGGACAAAGGAGTGGGTGGTGGTAGTGGTGCGTCCCATCCCGAGGGTCCCTTCTTGCTCAGGGTGTGGCCCCAGGGGTGTGGTGTGCGCCCTCCTTCAGTCCTCCCAGGCCGTGGGGACAGAGCCGTGGGGAGAGCGGCTTGTTGGGCTCTGTCTCAGCCCTGAGCCCCAGAAAGGGGAAGCGCTTTCCCAAGGACACACAGCAGGTCAGACTCCTGGATCTGTGCTTTGTCTCTGTGCACCGGGCACCCCCCTCCCCGCCCCCACACATGCTCACTGGCATCGTCCTGTGCTTCCCAACACTGCTGGGACCATCCAGGTCCCTCTTGCCTTGAACCCAGGGCCACCAGTGACCCTTCCGCCTCTTAGTCCTTACAGCGTCCTTTCGTTCCCGGAGACGCTGACAGTGCTGAGCACCAACAGCTAGGCTGCAGGACCCCGACTCCCCTCCCCTCTGTGGCTCCGCCCGCACCAGGCCTCCCCTGTCCCAAGGGCGCAAAAGCAGCGGCCACCTCCTGATGGAGGATTTGGAGCAGGAGAGCCCTTCTGCAGCCCGGGGCGGTGAGGCTGCTCCCCGGGTGGCGTGGGATCTCCACGTTGTCCCGCCACGGCCATGGGGTGGCCCTGTTGGCATGGCCCCCATTTCACAGGTGGGGGAAGTGAGGCCTGGGGGTGAAATTGGACGCCCGGGATCCCGCAGAGAAGCTGGAATGTGTGTGAATCGCGGCCTGACTCAAGGGCCCGCGTTCTTTCTTGGTTCCCTCTCAGGGGCCTCAACTTGTTCTCCGGAGCCAGAACCCAGCCTGTTCCCCGGGCCCTAGGCAGGACGGTGCCAGGACACAGCAGTGCCTGACACAGCCCCCGCTTCCTGCCCTCAGGGCTCTCAGCCCGATGAGGGAGAGATGAGGGAGACAGGGAGACGTTTGTTTTTAATCTTTTTTTTAATGTTTGTTTATTTTTGAGAGAGAGAGAGAGAGAGCGCGCGCAAGCAGGGGAGGGGGCAGAAAAGAGGAGGCACAGAATCGGAAGCAGGCTCCAGGCTCTGAGCTGTCAGCACAGGGCCCGACGCAGGGCTCGAACTCACAAACTGTGAGATCGGGACCTGAGCCGAAGTCGGACGCTTAACCGACTGAGCCACGGGGCGCCCCGACATTTGCTTTTATTTTTATTTATTTTTATTTTTTTAATGTTTATTTTTGAGAGAGAGAGACAGAGCACGAGCAGAGGAGGGGCACAGAAGGAGAGGGAGATACAGAATCTGAAGCTGGCTCCAGGCTCCCTGCTGTCAGCACAGAGCCCGACACAGGGCTCGAACTCATGAGCTGTGAGATCGGGATGTGAGCCTGAGTCGGACGCTTAACCGACTGAGCCACGGGGCACCCCGACATTTGCTTTTAAAATAGATAATCACACAGTGACTTCATTACTGTTGTGAAAAACTCAAAAGTTCAGGTTGTCGTGAGAGCTTGTAACTACCGTCCCCCGCCCTACACCCCATCTCACCTGAAGCGACAGGGACAGTGTCTCTAAAGTGCTGGTGCCTAGTCAGAGGAGGGCGCTGTCCCTGAGGCCCACGGAGCACAGAGCGTAGAGGGCAGAAAGACTGGCTGGGGTCGAGAACGTTCCCCCGGGGAGCCGCCCTGCCCTGAGCACCTGTCGTGGGGTGTCTGCCCTTCTTGGCCAAGGAGTCCTGATGCGGGTCCCAGGCAAGCGGTGGGGGGGGGGGGGGGCAGGGGCGGGCAAGACTCCCTCCTGCCCCATCTGTGTCCCCAGCACCCTGCCCAGCAGGTGTGGGAGGCAGAACTGGAGACACGACTCTCCCCGGTCCCGGTTGGCGTGGCTCTGCCCGTTGCCCCAGGCCACCTCTTTGCTCACAGGTCTGACTCGATTTCTTTCCTTCTCGTGGGGTTTTGGACTCCCGGGGCTCTTCGTGGCCACACTGGACACTGCGGAATGGCCCCCGGTGGAGAACCGCCCGTCCCCACAAAGCCCCTGCCTCGGGGAGCCCGTGTGCCCTGGGGGAGCTGGGTCTGGGTGCCAGCGGGAGGCACCGGCTGGGTTCCGGAGACAGATGGGGCAGGGGCGAAGCGTGGAGACGAGCCAGGATCCGCGGGGTCGAGGCGAGCGGTGCATACCTGCCGGCTGCAGGGAGGGTCCCTGGTGACCACGGCTTCGATCAGGGGCGTGCTGGGGAGAAGTAGGCTGCTCCAGGGGACATGTCCGTACAGATACATGGCCAGACCGCCCAGTGTGCACGCGGTCCTGAGGGAAGAGCGGGCTCCCCGTGTTCATACGGCCGGGGGGACGTGGCTGGCTGGGTCACGGGAAGAGAAGGGGGCCCGGCAGCCGGCTCTCCTGGGCACTGGGGAGCCATGGCAGGTTCTGAGCGGCGGGGAGAGCGGGGTTTGGTGTGTGTGTGTGAACAGGGTTCCCCTGTGCTGCATGTGAGGTTGCCTGGAGAGGGCGGGGCGGGCCAGGAGATCCGAGGGATGTTCAGGGTCCCCCGGTCCCAAGTCTCAGCAGCAGGTGCCAGGGCTTAGAGGCCGGAGACGCTTGACTTCAAGGGCCGATCGCTCTGTGACCGCAGACCACGACTTTTCCCTCCGGGCCATAGTTTTCACCTCCGTGAATGGGGGGACAAGCCTGGTCAGTGGTGCACTGGCCATGGGTTCTCGGCTGGCCAGAGGGGTGCCTGAAGTCTCCTACTCTGGGGGGAAAAAATGCGCCCCAAGGCTCGCGAAAGCCCATAGGGGCCTGCTCGGCCCACCCCTGGCCCCGGAAGACACAGCCCCAGAGCCGTGGCCATCAGCCTCCCCAGCCCCAGTGGTTTTCTTCGTCTGGGAAGCCTCTCCATGCCTCCTTCCGCTTTCCTCCCTCCTCTTTCTCACTGGGTCATCCTCTCTCAGCCTGTCTGTATCTGCTCACCACCCCCCCGCTCCGGGAATCTTCCATTCCCCTCGCCCTCCCTTTCTGATCCTGTGTCCATGTCTCCCGACTCCACGTAGGTGCCGTGTTTTCTAGTCACCTGTTCTCCCTCTGCGTCTCCAACTCTTCTCCCCACCCCACCCCCATTTACCTGGTTTGCAGTGTCTACTCTCCAAGGCTCCAGTGCTCCGGAGCCCAGCAGGGGGCAGTCACCTGCTGGCCAACACTCACCAGGGGGGTCTCAGGGCCCTCCCCACTGCCAAGGGGCAGAGGAAGGCCGGACGTAGACCTCACCGTGGCCAGTCCGAGCGATCACCGAACACTGGGCACGCTACCCTGCGCCTCATTCGATGCTTTAGGCCACGGCATAACCCGGAGAGGTAGTCCTACTCAGAGAGGTGACGCCAGTGGCCCACCATTAACTCCGCCGGCAGGTAGTGGGGCTGGGAGTTGAACCCAGGCTGTCTGGCCCCTGGAGCTGTGTTCTTACCAGCGGCAGAGCACTCAGGACACAGGCCTGGGCTGTGGAGAAGCCCGGATTCTGCCCCTCACGTGTTTTGTGACCATGGATCAGTGACCTAGCCTCCGTGGACTCCTCTGTAAACGGAGGGCAAGTGAACGCCAGCCTCATGGGGTTGTACCGGCCTGATGAGGCCCCGTGGGGGCCTGGGCGTCTGACCTCAGTCCCCTGTGGGCTGTTGAGCAAGGAGCCGGGTGGGAGGCCTGGGGGCAGGTCCTGCACCTCCCGCAGGGGTGAACCTGGAAGGCTGCCTGGAGCAGGAGTCTGACCCGGCACCTTGGCCGGGCGGAAGCTGGCCACACAGCCGAGGTGACCGCGCCCCCGTCCCCCCTGCAGGCATTCTCGTGGCCCACTACCTGCAGAGCATCACGCCGTGTCTGGCCCTAGGCGGAGAGCTGGTCTACCACCGGCGGCCCGGGGAGGAAGGCACCGTCATGTCTCTAGCCGGGAAGTACACACGTGAGCCTGGGGCCTGAGGGAGGAGAGGGACCTGCCCTCCAGATGCCCCAGCCCCTTTGGTGACCCGCCCCGCCCTCCGCCCTGCCGTCTTACAGTGAACAACTGGTTGGCGACGGTGACGTTGGGCCAGGCGGGCATGCACGCGACATACTACCACAAGGCCAGCGACCAGGTGAGCGGGGCCGGGCCTGGCGGCCAGGGGCCCGGGAGCCCGGGAGCCCAGCCCAGCCCAGGGGGCTGACTCTGCGCGCGTTGCCCCGGCCCCTCCAGCTGCAGGTGGGCGTGGAGTTCGAGGCCAGCACGAGGATGCAGGACACCAGTGTCTCCTTCGGGTATCAGCTGGACCTGCCCAAGGCCAACCTTCTCTTCAAAGGTACTGGCCTCAGTTTCCTCAGTTTCCGTCCTCAGAAAACAGGCGACAGGGGACTCAGCACAGGGTGGGTGTGTAGACCAGAAGGGTGGAGGGCAGCTTGCTGGCGCTTTGGGGGCCGGAGCGGGGGGGGGGGGGGCAGGGGGCTCTAGATTCCCTGGAGACTCCTGTGAAGGTGGTGGGTGCCTGAGCTTGGCACTCTCGGCCCCAGCCAGCGGCCCCCTTCCGCTCCACACCTGCTCCTCCTTTTTGTTTTTTCACAAGTGGGCGGCAACTCTAGTGCATCCGGGCTACCCCGCTCCTCTGACGTGAATGGGGACAGGCTCCCTCAGGTGCACGGTCACCGCCCGATCCAGAGCCTCCTCCCGGGCCTACTCGGCCTGACGTTACGTCTTAAGCCTTCCTCCCACCCGGAAAGCCGCTTCCTTGAGCCTCAGGCAGGGCTTCTCGGGGCGGTGATGAGGCGCAGCAGGTTATTTGCCTCTGAAGCCTACCTTCTGTGCCTGCCCTTGGCCCCTCTCTCCTCGGTCAGCCGGGTCTCCAGGGCTGGGCCTGGGCTCCCACAGCGCTGCCCCTCGGCTCCCGTGCGATGAGCGATCGGCCCCTCGCTCGGTGTGGGGATGACCCACGTGCTTGCACGCCCATAGGCCTGGGGCCTTTGCTGGGCAGATACCAAGCACCTGCTCTGTGGCTGGCCTTCATGCCAGGGTGCTGGAGACGGAGCGGCGGCCAGGCACTGTCCTCCCAAGGCTCACAGTTGGGGGTGTGACAGATCCGCTCCCAGAGAGTGGAGACCCGGTGTGGACAGGATTGGGATGGGGGAGCCCATGGTGTGGCAGAGGGCTGCCTGGGGTGGGGGGACGGGGGGGAAGCAGGAGAGGACCACTAAGCCAGTTGCTCCCAGCACTTGGAGAACTTGGGGTTCGGGAAGTCTAGAAGCCGGCGGTGCGGCTGGTGCTGAGGTGGCCGGGAGCGCGACTGTGTGGGGACCCGGTGGGAAGCCAGCTCTCAACGCAGCCGTCCACCCGCAGGCTCTGTGGACAGCAACTGGATCGTGGGGGCCACACTGGAGAAGAAGCTGCCGCCCCTGCCCCTGACGTTGGCCCTCGGGGCCTTCCTGAATCATCGGAAGAACAAGTTCCAGTGCGGCTTCGGCCTTACCATCGGCTGAGCCTCTGCTGGCCCCCCGCCTTCCACCCTTCCTCCTTCAGATCCCACCTCCCCCTCCCCCTGCCACGGAGGGGAGACCTGAGCCCTCCTCCCCCTCCCTTCCCTCCCTCCTCGAGGGTCAGGAGGGGCAGCGGAAAGGAGGGGACCCATCACCCCAGCAGCTGAGAGGGGGTCTGGAGCCACGGGCGTCTCAGGATTCGGGAGCGCTAGCGGCAGGGTGCCCGTGGGCCTGGGGTCCCGGAAGGGAGTCCAGAATCGAGGGGCGTGCCAGGTTCTGAGCACCAGGGGCAGAGGTGGCCAGACAACCTCAGGGAGGTGTTGGGGCATCCCAGTCCCCCAGAGGGCCCTGGGCCCGGCCCTGAGGGGGCAGCAGGAAGAGAAGCTTCCCCATCCCCGGCAGCCTGCCCCCGCCCACTTCCCCACCCATCCCTCAGTATAAATCATGTTTATAAGTTATGGAAGAACCGGGACATTTTACAGAAAAAAAAAAAAAACCAACAAAAAATATACATGAAAAAAGTGAAACGGGAGAGCTCTGTTTTCCTCCGCGTCGCCACTCTTGCCTGGGCCCCCCCCCCACCCGGGCTGACCTGACAGTGGCCGGCAGGGGGCGCCGCAGGGCAGAGGCCAGGAACCGGCCCACAGCACGGGAGCCTGGCCTGGCCTGAGATCACACATCCTCCCCGTGACTCGGGTGACTTTTGCTGCCACTTCACAGGCCTTCCCTCACCAGGAGGACTCGCTCTTGTAGTCACTCACCCCGGCTTGGCCTGGCCAGAGTGGCCACAGGGATGGAGCATCCCTGCAGGGATTGGGGCACAAGCTGGGACACCATGAGCCCTTCGGCTTCCAAAAGGGGCAGAGGACGGTTACAAGGTCAGAGCTTTCAGAAGCTACACCAGGATTCCAGCACCTCCAGAGACCTGGGAAGCAATCCACCGTGCCTGAGGGGGCGAAGGGCTTCTGGGCTCGGGAGAGAGGCTGGAGTCCAACCTCGGCCCGGTTATTAGAGACGTCTCTTCGTCTCCAGGGGAGGCGGGGAGGTGTCCGTTTTGATCGCCCAGGTCTCCAGTAACCTCCCACCCCTGACACCTCTCCAGACGGGAACCGAAACCAGACAACGCACCACACACGGGCTTTGTGGGGGGGGGGGTGCTGTTGCCCAGAGAAGCCACCCACTCGTCCCCTGCTGGCACCTTCCGAGGCCAAAGCAAACAGGCCTGAGCCCGCCTGGCACTGGGGTCGCCTTCCTGGGACCAGGCTTTTGGCCTTCCCGGACCCCACAGAACCTGATGTTCCCACACCCTCCGGGGACCGGGAATGGAGCCCCAGTCCCTTCATGGTGCGCCTTCATCCGTCTCAACTCTGCCTGGAGTTGTCCGTGAAAGGGCCCGGAGTCACGAGCAGGCTGCTGAGAAGGTGACCGTGCGGGCTGTGGGTCACCGCGGTGAGCCCCTCGGCGTGCTAGGAACTCTGCGTATTTCATACATGACTTGTTGCATCACCAACCGATGGTGTAGGTGCAACTCTTTCTGTGGTTCTGCGGACGGAGAAAGGTGTTCAGAGAGGTTAGGTCATGGGGCCAAGGTCAGGGGTCTGGCAGCTGGCAGAGCGCTGCTTTAGGCCCAGACCTCCTCGTTCCAGAGTCTGCGGTCCTGGCCTGCAGCACGAATGTTCCCGGGACCGCGAAGAGAAGGTGCAGGCGCTCCTGGGATCTATGGTGTTGGTGTCAGGCAGAAGGGCTGGATTTTCATTCCGCAAGTGGGGAAAGGGGACCAGAGAGGTGCTCGCCGGTGCCGGTGCCCAAGGTCCCAGAGAGGGAGCTAGGATCAAACCCCAGGCTTTCCTCTCAAAGCCTAGGCCTTTAGCAGAGGCATTACCACCCCTCCCATCCCATCTCTGTCCCCCATGTCCCCTTCTCCCTAAGTCCCAGGAGTCTGGACCCCAGCCACCTCCCCCTCAGAACCCAGGAATCCAAGCCCCCCTCCCCAGTCTTTTCCCTGACCCAGGATTTCCACCCCCAGCCCCCTCCCCAAATGTTATTCATCCATCCACTGGAAGAGAGAAGGGTAGGGGGTGGGTGCTTCCGGCAGCTGCTGCCCTTTCCCCTTTCACTCCTAGCCCCAGAATGGAGGAGGGGGCCTGAATTGCTGGGTAAGATGTCACCTCCCTTCGTGGGGGCCTGGGGGCTGGGCATCACAGAGCCTCCAACCCCCACCTCCTTCCCCCTGCCTGCTGTGTGAAGGGGGGAACAGTCCACCTCGTGACTGGGGGCTGGCCCAGCCGCCCTGGCCCTGGAGGAGTGGGCGGGGCAGGGGGAGCCTTATAATTGGACGAGTCTGGGATCCCTGAGTCCTACTCGGCCCCAGCGGAGGCGAAGGAAGAGGTTCCCCAGGAGCCGGTGAGAAACGGTTAAGGCTGCAGAGACCAGCTCAAGGCTGCTGTGAGGGATGGGCGGGGGCTAAGTGACTGTCCTAAGCCAGGGTCGGGACAGAAGCAGGGGACAGACCGAGGGGAGGAGTGGGCCCCAGGGGCATCCCGTCTAGGCTAGAAGGTGGGGGGTGGGGGAGGAGCTGGACCTGTAGGAAGAGCCCACGAATTCACTGTCATCTGTTGAGCACCCACTCGGTGCCCCCTCAGATCTCCATTAGTTGGAGGCGCAGGGGTGGGAACGGGGCGGGAGGCAGGGGTGGCGGCCAGGTAGCTAGAGCGCTCATCGGAGGACTTTCAAATGAGCATTAAGTTAGCTAATAGGTGGGAAATGACGTTTAGATGCGAAGCTGAGGCTTAGAATGTGAAGGCAGGACGAGGAATGCGAAGTTGGAACTCGCAAACCGGAGTTGGGGCTCACATGGAACTCGGGGCAGGGTGATTGGAATTTGAACCCCGGGAAAGAGGGATGGAATTTGGGCGGCGGAGGCCGACCTAGGGACGGGGAGATAGGAGGAGACAATGAGGGAGCTAAATAGACAATGGAGGGGCCGCTCGGTAAATATTTGCGGTCGGATCAGGCTGATGCAGATACCGGGCGAGGGCGAGGCTTGGAAGGCCTGGAACGGGTGGAGCGGGGCTCCGGGTGGGAGGGGTTCTCACCGGCGGCTGATTGACATTTCTCACCCGCACTGACCAATCGCAGGCTGGAAGATGAAGGTTCTGTGGGCGGCGCTGCTGGTCGCGCTCCTGGCAGGTATGGGGGCGGGGCTTGCTCAGGGTTCCCCGCCCCTTCCCCCTCCCATCCCCACAAGGACTCTCCACCTTGCCCCCCTTCCGTCCCTGGGTCCCTCCTTCTGCTGGTCTGTCTCCCCCTTGAGGGCAGGCCTCTCACATCCCACCGGCTCTGAGCAGCTGTTTTACTCTCTCTGGGCCTCGGTTTCCCCGTCCTTAAAATGGGAGTTATTCACAGTTCCTAAGGCGTTGCGGTCAGGCAGGTAGCGAGCCCCAGACCGGGGTCGGCCGTGATTAGCTTTGCTCTTCCGTCACCGCCACGCGGCCCTGCGCGGAGCATCGACACACATATGCTTGCCAGCTGGGGAAACACGCTGGGCGCCCTTCCACGGGCTCCCGGCGCCCCATAAAGCAGCACAGCGTTTGCTGCAGCACCTGCTGGGTGCCAGGTACCGCGTACCTGGAGCGGGGCCCAGCACCCTGGCTGCCCGTGAACTTGCTCTGCGCAGGATGCTGGGCCGATGTGGAGCCGGAGCCGCAGCTGGAGCGGGAGCCGGAGCCGGAGGCCCCGTGGCAGGCTAGCCAGCCCTGGGAGCAGGCGCTGGGCCGCTTCCGGGATTACCTGCGCTGGGTGCAGACGCTGTCTGACGAGGTGCAGAAGGAGGTGCTCAACACCCAGGTCACCCAGGAGCTGACGTGAGTGCCCCCGACACTCCCGGGGGGCAGTTCCTTCCGGACCCCCAAGCCTCCACCGGTCTGGGTTTCCTTGTGTCCCTGTCACCAGCTCTCCCGCGTTTCCGTTCCACGTCGTGCTCCCTCTTTCCGCTCGCTTCCCGCCTCTGGCCCATCAGGCCAGCTCACACCGCTTCCCTCCCCGCCTCTGCTTCTGCCCGTCCCCGTCCTGCCCTCCCCGACCTCGGTTCCTCTCCCTGTCTCTCCCTCCCCACGCACCCGCTCCCGCCCTCCCTGTCGGCCCCCAGCGTGCTGATGGAGGAGACCATGAAGGAGGTGAAGGCCTACAGGGAGGAGCTGGAGGAGCAGCTCGGCCCCATGGCCTCGGAGACGCAGGCCCGCGTGGCCAAGGAGCTGCAGGCGGCGCAGGCGCGGCTGGCCTCGGACATGGAGGACGTGCGCAACCGCCTGGCGCAGTACCGCAGCGAGCTGCAGGCCATGCTGGGCCAGAGCACCGACGAGCTGCGGGGCCGCCTCGCCTCCCACCTGCGCAAGCTGCGCAAGCGGCTGCTCCGCGACGCCGACGACCTGCAGAAGCGCCTGGCCGTGTACCGCGCCGGGGTGCGCGAGGGCGCCGAGCGCAGCGTGGGCACCCTCCGCGAGCGCCTCTGGCCGCTGGTGGAGCAGGCGCGCGCGCGCAACGCCAACGTCGCCGCCCTGGCCGCCCAGCCGCTGCGGGAGCGCGCCGAGGCCCTGGGCCAGCAGCTGCGCGGGCGGCTGGACGAGGTGCGCGAGCAGGTGGAGGAGATGCGGGTCAAGATGGAGGAGCAGGCCAACCAGATGCGCCAGCAGACCGAGGCCTTCCAGGCCCGTCTCAAGAGCTGGTTCGAGCCCTTGGTGCAAGACATGCAGCGCCAGTGGGCCGGGCTGGTGGAGAAGCTGCAGGCGGCCCTGGGCACCGGCCCCACCACGGTGCCGCCCGTGGAGAACCAATGAGGGCCCCACCCCTGCGCGCGCGCCCTCGCCTCCCCCCTACCCACCCCCCCCAGACTGCAGGAGGCCCTGTCCCTGCCCCAGCTGTCCTCCTGGAAGGCCCCCTAGCTTAATAAAGATTCACCGAGCGCCACAGCAGCCGCTGGACCTCCGTGTGTGATTTCTCCCGGCCCCTGCCTCCGTTTCTCACGCCGGCCACACCGCTCCGCAGGGCCCCCTCTGCTTGGGTGTCATCGCCTTCGTCTCTTCCGATCTCAGTGTTTGCCCCCTTCCGTCCCTTTCAGAGTCTCCCTTTTTGCTCTGCTTCTGCTCGGCGGCGCTCGCCGTCTCTTCTGTGCCTCTCTTTCCCTTCTGTCTCTGAGACACGGTTCTGGAACAGATCCACCCCTGGGTTAAATCCTGCAGTCCCCCCTGACAAAGTGGGGACGTGGGGGGGGGCGCACGAGGTGGGGGAATGGAGGGGCAAGAACAAAAAAGCAGCCTCTCTGAGCCTTGGCTTGCTCGGCTTCATAGCACCTGCTTCCTGGAGTTGTGACCTCAAAGACCTGAGACCACGGCCACTCTGATTATTAATAAGCCTTTATTATTGTCACGCTCCTTTTTCTTTTTGTAAATGTTTATTTATTTGTTTTTGAGAGAGAGCGAGAGAGCACACAAGCAGGGGAGGGGCAGAGAGGGAGAGACAGAATCCCAGGCAGATTCCACCCCACGGATGCAGAGCCCCGGGTGGGGCTCGAACTGACGAACCGTGAAATCATGACCGGAGATCAAGAGTCAGACTCTTAACCAACTATGCCACCCAGGCACCCCTTAACTTTTTTTTAAAGCTTATTTATTTATTTTGAGAGGGGGAGGGAGAACGAGCCGGGGGGGGGGGGGGCGGGGCAGAGAGAGAAGGAAAGAGTGAATCCCAAGCAGGCTCCATGCTGACAGTGAAGACCCCGACGAGGGGGCTCCATCTCATGACTCGGAGACCATGACCTGAGCCGAAATCCACAGTCTGATGCTCAATCGACGGAGCCCCCCCTTCCTCCCTCCCCCCCCCCCCCCCGCGCCCCTGTTGTTACTCCCCTTTTACCTAATTCTGCCCCCTGGCCTGTCCCAGCTGAGAGGCCTCATTCTTCTGGCATCCTGTTTTTCTCCACCTCTTGTCTTTTATCTCTTCCTCCTCCAGTTTCTTCCCACCATCCCCCCACCCCCCACCCCCGCCCTGCCTGTTTCTTGTTTCCCTTCTCCCTCCCGCCATCTGGGGTGTGTCGTCTGCACCGTTCTGTTGTATTTGGGCCCCTCCGCCTGTCTCATTCCCTCTGGGTCAGCAGGCCTCTTCATCTGAGCTGTGTCCTGCCCTCTGCCCGCACCTCCTTCCTTCTGTCCCCCAGCGGGGCTGCTGACTTCTCATCCATCTCAACAAGCCTACTAGGTGCCCATCCCGCCCGCCCCCTCGAGGGTCTCCCCGTGTTGTCCTGGAGTCCCCTTCGGGAGCAGGTGGGAATGAGCACTCGGAGCAGGGAGGACCGGAGCCTGGAGCCCGTCACGCTGGCATTCTCTCCCCACCCCCTCAATTCTCAGATGAGGGGAGCAGGGTTCCCAGCCCAGGGGACAGGCCAGGACTTGAGCGCGGTAATTCCCAGGCCCAGCCTGCCCTCCTCCGTGTGTGTGGCTGGGACACACTCTTCACTCCTAGCTTTTGCCAGGTGCGCCCAGCGCCCTTGTGGAGGCAGCCTCTCCTCCCCACCCCACCCCCAGATGACTCACCCCAGGCTTGGTGAGGAGGAGAAGGGTCAGGGGGCTCAGAGGCATGGGGCCTAGTCCCTGCCAAGCCTGCTGATGATTCACTGTGTGCGCCGGAGCTGCGGCCGAGCCCTCTGAGCCGCAGAGGTCAACTCGGGGCCTGGCATCATCAGCCATGCTCTTCCCCTTGAAGGGCTGAATCTTGAATTCTCACAGGTGAAGAGAGCGGGCAGGTCTAGAAGTGGCACAAGGGCTAAGGAAGGAGTTTGGGGGAACAGAGCCTGGCAGGGGGTGCTGTGGGGCGGAGACTGACCCCTACAGAGATCCAGAGAGACAGTCTGGAGTCCTGGAAAGGGGAGGGACAAGGAACCAACACCTCCCCCCACACCTCCCCCCACCCCGCCGCGACCCCTTAGCCCCTTGCCAAGCCATTGAATGTGCTTGGTCGTGCCTCAGTTTCCCCATCTGTAAAGGGAAGCCCCTGTAGCTGGGATGAGGATGCGACTTGGAGCAGCACAGTCGTTTTATTCCGGAAGGGTGGGGAAGGAAGGGAAGCAGACCCTTGCATGGATGTCTAGAGAATGCTAGGCTCACAGGGGAAGCCGATGTCTGGGAAGACAGCTGGGGGACTGAACTGACAGGGACTGGATGCACTGGGCCAGCCAGGGGGTTGTCGCAATCCTGCCAGGGTCATGTCTGTGCATCCCTTTCACAACCGTCCCCCACCACCCCCAGGCTGACACGTGGTTGTGGGGCACAAGGCCAGCCAACCTCGAGTCTGAGGCCAGGGCCGCCCTCCCCACAGCTGCCAGGGATCACTGGCGGTCAAAGGCAGCCAGGGGAAGGGGAGGGGGGAAGCCTTGGACTCCAGCCCTGAGGGACGGATGTGGTGGGAGAGGGGGTGGAGGGGGGTGCTTGGTGCCAGGAGGGGCCCGAGGGGCTGAGTCAGGGCAGATGGGGTGTTTACCAGGGGGCCTAGACGCCCGGGGAGTGGGAGGGCAGAGGGAAAGGAGGGGATGGCGGAATGGATGGAAGCGCACACACTGGGATCCTGGAAGCTGAGGTTTTGCAGTTTAGACTGGCTGGAAAGACCCCCTCCCAAAAGAGATTGGGGGCCTTGGAACCAAGACCCCAGGGCACAGCCACGGATGTCCGGGATGCTCCCGGATGCAGGGAGATGGGGGGGGGGGGAGTTGAGGGCTAGTCTGAAAAAAAGACTGCAGGTGGCATGGGGGTAGGAATGTGGGGGCCAGACTGGGTGACCCTAAGGTAAAAGTAAGAGTGGCGGGCAATGAAGACGCTTGCTGAGAAGGGACAGGGATGGAAGAGGAGGCCTGGGGGGTTACAGCGAAGTGAGTTACAGTTACTGAGTGACTGACACACCCCTGAGGCCTGAAGAAAGGTGGTTAGCAGGAGAAACCCCTGAGGGAAGATGGCTCCGGGGGTGGGGTGGGGGGAAAAGTCCCCGGATGTGGGGAAGGGACTACGGCGGGCTGAGACCCCAACAGTCAGGGAGATTGGGAGGTGCAGGTGCTGAACAGCAAGAGGCTGTAGGCCTTAGGGGTGTGCCAGGCCCCACCTGACCCACCCCCCACCACCAGGCCAGGGGCAGAAGAGGAAGAGGTAGGTGGGCACGGGACGGCATAGGAGGCCGAAGGGGAGGGATTAACCTTCCCCGCCCCTCCCCCTCCCCAGCCCGATAAAGGCCTGCGGGACACAGACCTCCCACCCCCTTCGCTGTCGCTGAACAGATCCAGGTTGGTCCTCGGTGCCCGGGAGGGATGCCCTTCCAAGAGCACTAGAAAGGGGGTGGAAAGGACTTCGGGGAGGGAGGAGGGGTGTCACTGATCGCTCCCACCCCTGCGTCTGCTTGCAGAGTGCCCCTTTCGGCCCAGCCATGAGGCTCATCCTGTGGCTCCCGGTTTTGGTGGTGGTTCTGTTGATGGTTCTGGAAGGTAAAAGTGGGAGAGGAGAATCTGGGAGTTTGAGATCTGGAAGCTTGAAGCTGGACGCGGGCCGGGGGCCCAAACTTAGAGGCCCCTTGAGAGCTCAGCGGCCCCTTCGGCGCCCTGGTTTTCCTCTCTCACCGACACCCCACCCCTGACCCCTGACCCCGGCAAAGATGGGTGAGGGCTCTCTGAGGGTCGGTCCGGCGAGTGGCAAAGCTGTCCGGGAAGCCCTAGCAACCGATGATGTGCGGACTCGCCCCTCTATGATTGGTTGTCCTGCTTTTACAGTCCGGAAAGGGGCGGGGGAGGAGGCTGTGCTGAGAGTAAGCTAATGCCCAGCACCTTGAGCTCCCTCTGGTCGCTTGAGTACCCGCTCCTCCCACCCCTGCATCCTGACCCGTCCAGTACCGTCCGATTCTAACACCATGATCTCCAAGAATCACTTTCAAGTACAGTATCTCCTCTCCCGTCTTCGGAAACTCATCCTAAGGGCTCCCAATACTGAAAGTTTTGTACCCCTGCCTCTTTCTGGACAGGTCCTGCCCCGGCGCAGGGGGCCCCAGATATCGCCAGCACCTTCAAGAACATCCCGGATTCGCTGAAGGAGTTTGGTAACACCCTGAAGGACACCTTCAAAAGCATTCCTGAGACGACCGGGTTAGAAACCTTCCCAGGGCTTGCTTGGGAGGGCTGGGTCTGTCGATTAACAGAGTGGGGAAACTGAGGCTCCGAGCGGCTGACAACTTCCCCGTGGTCACAGCTGGCTTACAGGGTGCTCAGGTGTGGGGGACAGGTTCCCGACTCCCATCTAGACCGCACTGTAGAGATGGTCCTGCGTGGTGGTGACAGACCAAGCTTGGGAGTCAGTCAGACCTGGCTCCACAGGCCAGCAAAAAATCACGACTCTCTGTGTGATCTCGGGAGTAGGTCGCGATGAGCCTTTTTCCTGGACTGTAAAATGGATGGTTCTGAGACGTCAACGAGGGGATTTGCATAATGCCTGGCGCATTGTAAATCCTCAATACGCTGTTTAACCAACACTGACTCCATCTGGTGACTTAGAGAATCATTCATTCATGAACAAATATTTATTGGGCTAAGTGTCCGGGACTGTTCCAATGTGGGGAATAGTAGTGGTGAATAAGATAAAGCCTCAGCCCACAGGGAACTGACTGTAAAACCTGTGAATTTCCAGGAGATTAGCCCAAACAGAGCTAAGCACCGAGACGACATTAAACAGGGTAGGCTCACAGACATCCAAGGACTGGGGAGGGGCTTTTGTAGATGTCGTGATTGGGTCCTCGCGGAAGTGGAGACACTGTTTTTAAGTAAGCGCTATGCCCAACATGGGGCTTGAACTCACCATGCCGAGATCAAGAGTCGCATGCTCCACTGAGCCAGCCAGGCGCTCCTTTTCAGATCTCAATTTAAAGTGTTACTGCTGGGGCGCCTGGGTGGCTCAGTCGGCTAAGCGTCCAACTTGGGCTCAGGTCATGATCTCACGGTTCATGAGTTCGAGCCCCGCGTCGGGCTCTGTGCTGACAGCTCGGAGCCTGGAGCCTGCTTGGGATTCTGTGTCTCCGTCTCTCTCTGCCCCTCCCCCCACTCTTTCTCTCTCTCTCTCAAAAATAAATAAACATAAAAAGAAATTTAAGTCTTACTGCTTCCTGGGGCACTTGACTGTCTTTAAAAAAAAAAAAAAAAAGAGAGAGAGAGAGAGAGAGATCTGAATGATTAGGAAAATCCAGCCAGCCCTGGAAACATGGGAAGAATGTCCCCTTGTGACTACAAAGGCCCTGAGTCAGGAAGATATGTACATAATCAAGGAGAGAGTGGCATTCCAGGCGAGGGGAGCATCCTGGGCAAAGATAAGGAGGCTCTGAAGAGGGCCCTTGAATAAATAAAGGAGTGGAAAGCTAGGAAAGTGTGGGCTCCGGAGCCAGAGACAGCAAGCCTTGACAGCTAGGCCAGGGTGAAACAGTCTGACTTCAAAGGGCTCTGAAAGCCGAAACCCCAAAGTTGGACCACCCACCCCGGGGCTGCACCCAATCTCACAGATGTGGGAGCCATGCTCCTTTTTGGGGGGAAGGGGGAGACGGGGAGTCAGGTAAGGGGCAGGATGTGGGCTTCCTGAGGGGAGACAAAGCACAGTGACAGCTCTTCCTCTCTCCCCTACAGGAAAATTATGGCCTCCATTGTTGGCCGATTGGAGGAGGGGTTCAAAGGTTTGAGAAATCTCCAGAACTGAATACCAGGAGAGCGGCCTCTCTCCTCTGGGCTGTGCCCCGGGAGGGAGCTCCGAAATTTCCCATACCCGGCTTCCCCACTCGATGCCCATATCCACCCCCACCCTCCAATAAAAATACCATAGAGAATTCTGAGTGCTTCTTTGCTGCGAGGCAGAAGGCTATGGGACAGGGTAAGGAGTGTGCCTTTGGGGGAGAGGCAAGGATTCAAATGTATGGGGCAATAGGTGTTTATTACACTTAAAACGGGTAATAAAGGGGGATACGTGGAAGGGAGCAAGGGAAGGACACGGGCTAGAGCCCTGAAAAAGATCGACACAATCCCCACCTTCCAAGGAAACTTTGATGTCCCCTCCTCCAGGAAGCCCTCCTTAACCCCCAGGCTGGGTCAAGCATCTCCATCCCAGCGCTGCCCACTCTGGGTCATCACTGTCTAGTGATGGGTCGGTCTCTCCCGCTGGACTGTATGCCCCATCACTGCCGTCCCCAGGCATAGTCCAAGCACAGGACTGGGCATGGTACAGGGGTTCGGTCATACTGGGTGGCATAATTCTTCTCAATCTGAAAAAAAAAAAAACCGAAACGGTACATGTTTACAAAACGCCTCTGAGGCAGACGCTGTCACTGCCCCTATTTTACAGACGAAGAAACGGAGGCACAGAAGTCTAAAGCCACCGATGTGATGTGACCCAGCCACCAATGGGGAGAGGTGGGATTTGAATGTAGGCTGGGCAGTGGGGGGCAGTCCCAGGACCACATTCTTACTTCACTTTCCCTGTGCCTGAGTCACCGTCCCAGACTCACCGCCTACAACGACACCCACACACACCCACCCACACACACACACCCACACACACACACACACACCTGGCCATGGGCCTTATTTGCTCACCCGCAGCATATTAAAGCACACCCACATCCCTCATCAGGTACAATTCACATGAGCATCTCGCGATGGTTGGCTACTTGGCAAAAGACTATATTTGGCGCCAGTTGAACCAATCACTGCTCTTTACTTGGCCACGTTTCCAGCATTTTGGAGCCAACTTCTTTTTCAGGCATTTTCCTAACCACGCTGCCACCCCACCCCCACCCCCAATCCCCAACCCCCGCTCCCCACCTCCCCAACATAGCCCTCAGGTTAGAAAAAGCGCAGGGACAGAGAAGACGGACAGCAAGCAGTTCACGGAGTGAGCGCACCCTCCGCTTTTGAAGAGAGGCTCAGACGCAGGGGCAATTAGAGGAAAACCACCAAAGACGCCAGTCTGCGTCCAGAGACCTGGCCGAAAGCAGGAGATTGGAAAATGCCAGGTGGTGGTGAGGACATGGGTACCCAAGAAGGAGCACATCCTTGGGGAGCCTGGGTGGCTCAGTGGGTTAAGCGCCCGACTTTGGCTCCGGTTGTGATCGCGTGGTTCATGAGTTCGAGCCCCGCATCGGGCTCTGTGCTGACAGCTCGGAGCCTGGAGCCTGCTTGGGATTCTGTGTCTCCCTCCCTCTCTGCCCTTCCCTTGCTCTGTCTCTCTCAAAAACAAATAAATACTACAAAAAATTTTAAATAAATAAATATATAAAAAGAGAAAAAACATGGGGTGCCCGGCTGGCTCAATCAGAAGACCATGCGACCCTTGATCTTGGGGTCGTGAGTTCGAGTCCCACACTGAGTGTAGAGATCGATAAATAAATAAAACTTAAAAAGAAAATATGACGGGCGCCTGGGGGGCTCAGTCGATTAAGCGTCCGACTTCGGTCCAGGTCATGGTCTCACGGTTTGTGGGTTCAAGCCCCGCGTCGGGCTCTGTGCTGACCGCTCAGAGCCTGGAGCCTGCTTCAGATTCTGTGTCTCCCTCTCTCTCTGCCCCTCCCCTGCTCGCGCTCTGTCTCTCTCTCTCTCTCTCAAAAATAAATAAACATTAAAAAGCATTTTTAAAGGTGGGAAATAAATATAACCCTCTGTGCTTAATGCCCGAATCAGCCCTTCAAGCTCCTATACCCTCTTCCCACTCGGAAGCCAGAGGGATTCTGTTAGAACACAAGTCACATCATACCCTTCCTCCGCTCAGAACCCTCCTTCCACCCTCAGAGGAAAACTCAAAGATCTTATGAGAGTCTGTCGGCTCTGCACTACCTGGCCACGTCACCCCTGTGCCTCTCCCCCTCCCTCCCTCGTGTGCAACTCCTCAGCCTCCTCCACCACACTGAGCAGGTTTCTACCCCAGGGCCTTTGCATTTGCTGTTCCCCCTACCTGGAATGTTCCTCCTGCAGATGTCCAGCTATCTGCCTGGCTCACCTCTCATCTCCTTCAGGTCTCTGTTCAACAGCCACCTCCCCATCGTGGTCCCCCCATAGTGCTCTTCCGATTGCCCTACTACCTCCTTCTCTGCCTTTCTTTCCAGTATTTGCCACCCTTTAATATATGTCTATTTGCTTACTCGTTTACTGCCTGTGTCTCCCTCTGCTGGGATGTCAAGTTCACGGAGGCTGTCTTGTCTCCTGCAGTGCCCCCCGAGTGCCCGGCACAGTGCCTGGCACACAGGGAGAGCTCGAGCAATACTTCTTTTTTTTTTTTTTTTAGTTTATTTATTTATTTTGAGAGAGAGAGAGAGCAGAGGATGGGCAGAGAGAGGGAGAGACAGAATCCCAAGCACGCTCTGCGCTGTCAGTGCAGAGCCTGATGTGGGGCTCAAACTCGTGAACCATGAGATCATGACCTGGGCTGAAATCTGACGCTCAAAGGACTGAGCCACCCAGGCGCCCCTTGAGCAATACTTCTTAAATCCTTGAATGAACATTTGTGTTCCAAAGACCAGCTAACATGTAGATGCTTGATTACCATTTGTTACCCATTCGTGAACTCATTCATTCTAATTTTTAAAAATTTTTTAATGTTCATTCATTTATTTATTTATTTTTAAATGTTTATTTATTTTTGAGACAGAGAGAGACAGAGACTGAGGCAAGGAGGGGCAGAAAGAGAGGGAGACACAGAATCCAAAGCAGGCTCCAGGCTCTGAGCTGTCAGCACAGAGCCCGACGTGGGGCTCGAACCCACGAACCGCGAGATCATGACCTGAGCCAAAGTCAGACGCTTAACGGACTGAGCCACCCAGGCGCCCCCATTTATTTATTTTTGAGAGAGGGAAAGGGAGGGGCAGACAGAGAGGGAGACAGAGAAACCCAAGCAGGCTCTGCACTGTCAGCACAGAGCCCGACGCAGGGCTCGAACCCATGAACCAAGAGATCAGGACCTGAGCCGGAACCAAGAGTCAGACGCTTAACAGACTGAGCCACCCAGGCGCCCTTCATTCATTCTAATTTTAAGATTTTCTTTTCACACTTTATTTTTTTTATGTTTATTTTATTTTTGAGAGAGAGAGAGCCAGCAGGGGAGGTGCAGGGCGGGGGTGAGGGAGAGGCAGACAAAGGACCCGAAGCAGCCTCCCAGCTGACAGCAGAGAGCCCGATGCGGGGCTTGAACTCACCAACCACAAGATCACGACCTGAGCCGAAGTGGGACTCTCAATTGATTGAGCCACTCAGGCTCTTTTTACACTTTATATTTAGAGCCCATACGTTTGTTCTCAGGTTTACAATCTTGCCTTCAGGACCTCAGAGAGCAAATAGCCCTGATGACCCCAAAACAAAAAACCAAAAAACAACAACAAAAAAACACCCAGAGAGCCCCAAGCATGTATGTAGAAGCATTCAGACTCGAGGGCAGAGGTGGCCCATTCAGACAGCCCCACCCACGGCCCATACTCCACACAGCGGGCAGGGCAGGGATGGGGGGGGGGGCTCCAGTGGGCACCTGGCTCGGGGTAGCTGGTTCGGGAGGGCTCCCTGGAGGAGGCGACACAGCACTTGAAACCCAAAAGACAATCCAGAAGTGGTCAGCGAGAACGGAGGAAGAGCGTGAGAAGCCACACGATTTTCGTCCCCACGAAGGTTCACCAACAGGTACGTGAAGGAAAAGCCGGATACAAAAGCGAATGAATGGAGCCATTTTTGGAGAACAGTTTAGTGGCTCCTCAAAGCGTTCAAACGAGCCACCGGCAGTCCCATTACGAGGGGTCCATCCACCCAGAACTCCGCACAGGTTCACGCAAAACCGTACGCAGGGCTGTTCATGGCAGTATTGCCCACGACAGCCAAAAGGTGGAAGGAAACAACCAAATCCCCAACCACTGAGGCACGGAGAAGCAGATCCCCATGGCGTGTGTAGACGCGTCTCCATACAGGGAATATTATTCTGCCCGGAAAAGGAAGGAAGCGCCCTCACACGCCACACACAAAAGACCGCGTAGTGTCCGTTCCCATTCCCGAGACGCCCAGCATAGGGGGAACCACGGACACAGAAAGTCCATCATCAGCCGTTGCCCTGCCGGGCCAGGGGAAGAAGGCAGTGGAAATGGAAATGACCCTGATGGGCTCATGGGAGTTTCCTTTCGGGGTGATGAAAATGTCTTGGGATCGGAGGCTGGTGATGGTTGCACAACCCTGAAAACCCACTAAACAACATCGAATTGCACACTTGAAGAGGGCGAGTTTTTCGGTTTGCGAATAGCTCCGTTTTTAAAAATTAACAAAAGGAGAATTTCCCAGACAGGAGGCAGAAAAAAGAGAGAATATAGGAGGGGATGTTTCTCTTTTTTTTTTTTTTTAATTTTTTTTAAACGTTTTATTTATTTTTGAGAGACAGAGCGAGCAGGGGAGGGGCAGAGAGAGAGGGAGACACAGAATCCGAAGACAGGCTCCAGGCTCTGAGCTGTCAGCACAGAGCCCAACGCGGGGCTCGAACCCACGAACCGTGAGATCATGACCTGAGCCGAAGTCGGCCGCTCAACCGACTGAGCCACCCAGGCGCCCCGAGGAGGGGAGGTTTCAACCTCTTTTCTGCCCCAGACTTCCCTCCCAGAACCCAGAGGCGCAGAGGAAGGAGGTGAGCGCTTAGAAAGTGCTGGAAGGGAGGCGGGTTCTGGGGTTCCGGAGGGAGGTCTGGTTTGGGGTCTGGGGGTCTCTTGGACAGGTTGCTGAAGGCTCAGAGGTGCTCTCTGCTCCCCCAGACACACGCGCTGGGGTTCCGGGGCCTGCCACGCTCCCAAACCCGCTTCCGCTTGTGACCCCTGTGCCCCCATCACCCCACTCCCAGTTGTTATTGAGCTGACTCTGAGGTCCACCCCGAACGACCTTCAGCCTGTTTCTGTCCCTGGGATGGACAAACATTGCAACCAGCAAACAGCTCACACTGACCTTGGACCTGGGCAGGGGTCAGAGACCTCCCCCAGGCCCACCCTGCTGCCAGCCCCGCTCCAACCACCCTCTTGGCCTCCGGGTCTCGGGTGGGGGAGGTGCGTCAGGGGGTGTCCTGGCTTGGCTAGACCTGAGTGAGTCGGGTTCAAATGCACCCCCCGAAATGCGGTTTGAGGAGCCATTAGTAAATGGCCTCCCCTCCCACCCCCAAGCCTCAGTTTCCCCATCTGTAAAATGGGAATGATAAAGGAGCCCACCTCAGAGCTCTGTTGTGTTAAATCAGTGAGTTCAGGCGCCAAAGCCCCGCTGTGGCGCCTGGTGCCTGGCGCATGCTCAGAAAACACAAGCTTAATCAACAGCCACTGACCTTGACCGAGCACCTCTGCGGTGTATCTGGTGCTGCTCTTGGCAATTTACATAAACGATCTCCTTTGCTCTCTGGGGGAGATAGTCCATGACTCCCAGTCCCGGGTGAAGCAACCGGCCCAGAGACGTTAAGCAACGTGCACCAAGTCGCACAGCAGGGAAGATGCGAAGCAAGGCTCTGAACCCCCACCTTGTGCTTCCCGTAACACAATGCGTGGTGGGTTTTTCTTTTTCTTTTTTTAATTTTTTATATTTATTTATTTTTGAGACAGAGCAAAACAGAGCATGAGTGGGAGAGAGTCAGAGAGCGAGGGAGACACAGAATCTGAAACAGGCTCCAGGCTCTCAGCTGTCAGCACAGAGCCCGACGCGGGGCTCGAAGCCACGAACTGGGAGATCACACCCTGAGCGGAAATCAGGAGTCGGGGACCGAGCGGCCCATGCGCCCCTCTGGGGGTTTTATTTTGCTGATTTTGTTAGTGAGGAACTGCTGGGCACCTCGGTTGCGTACCCACTGTGTGCCCGAGGGAGGCACACTCTGCTGGAAGCCGATGGGTCGGGACCAAACTATTCGGTGACAGCCCCTTATCTGTGGGGGATGCATCCCGAGACCCCCAGCGGAGACCTGAAACCACAGATGGTGAGCCCAACCCTAGACACAGTTCTCCCCTCTCCGCACACACCTATGATAAAGCTTAACGTATAAAATCAGACACAGTAAGAGATGCACAACTATGACAATAAAGTAGAACAATTACAATAATTCACTGTCATCAAAGTTATGTGAGCGTGGTCTCCCTCTCTCTCTCTCTCTCTCTCCAAATATCTAATTGTGCTGCACTCACCCTTCTTCTTGGGAGGGTGGGAGATGATAAGATGTCCACGTGATGAGATGAAGTAATGACAATGACATCGACACTGACATAGTATGACGTGATTATTGACCTGCTGGCATATTGTCAGGTCATCCGCCTCCAAACCTTAGTTGACCTTGGGTCACTTACACTGCGCATAAAGGGAGGGCTACCGTCTAGTTGTTCAGGTTGAAGCCAAGGTGGGGTTGTCAGATTCACCACCTAAAAATACAGCTCCCTCCCTCCATCCCGGGGGCACCGGAGGGGGTTGGGGCTCAGTCGGTCAAGCGACTGACTCTTGATTTCGGCTCAGGTCATGAGCTCGCGGTTCGTGAGATCGAGCCCCACGTCGGGCTCTGCGCCGATAGAGCGGAGCCTGCTGGGGATTCTCTCTCTCTCTCTCTCTCTGCCCCTCCCCTGCATGCATGGTCTCTCCCTCTCCCTCTCAAAATAAATAAACTTTAAAAAAATGTTTTTAAAAAAAGGACAGGCTCCCGGTTAGATTTGAATTTCAGATAATTAACGAATACTTTCTAGTATAATTCCCAAATATTGCATGGGACATACTTATACTAAAAGAAAAACTTATTATGTGTTTGAGTTCACATGGGCATCCTGTATTTTACAGGGCAAATCGGGACCAAAGAATCCAGTCCATGGTCCCCTGGCCAAGCTGTGGGGTCCTCCGGGAGAAAAAGGCTCATTTCCTTCTTTCCTTCCTCCCTCCCTTCCTTCCTCCCTTCCTTCCTCTCTTTCTCTCCTTTCTCTTCTTTCTTTCTTTCTTTCTTTTGCTTATTTTCTTTCCGCCTAATATTGGGCCTGAGCCTGATATTGACAACCTCCTCCTATGTCCACCTGGAACTTTCTCTCGCAGAGCCTAACCCAGCCTTTACATGGACTCTAAGAGGCAGGCGCTTATTATCATCCCCACTTTACAGATGAAAACGCTGAGGCCCAGAAAAGGAATTGAAGATGCCTAGGTCATACGGTGAGAGTGTGTCTGGCCTATAGCCCAGTGCCCAAGGGGTCTTTGATATGAAAGAAATAATTATTGGGGGGCCTGGGTGGCTCAGTTGGTTGAGCGTCAGACTTCTGATCAGGTCATGATCTCGTGGTTCGTGAGTTTGAGCCCCGCGTCGGGCTCTGTGCTGACAGCTCAGAGCCTGGATCCTGCTTCCGATTCGATTCTGTGTCTCCCTCTCTCTCTGCCCCTCCCCCGCTTGTGCTCTGTTTCTCTCTGTCTCTCAAAAATAAAGAAATGCTAAAAAATTTAAAAAAAAGAGAAAAGAAAAGAATCATAAACAGCCATGATCCGTGAGCACCTCCAATGACAGGCTCCTTGTTAAGACCTTTCCTTGCATCATTTCATGCAATTAAAGTCCTGCCTGAGGTAGGGATTGTGGGCCCATTTTTCAGAGGGGGAAACTGAGGCCGGAAAGAGGGGCCAGCTCATGAGGTGGAGCCAGGATTTGAACACCACTCAGCATAGGAGTCCAAAGGGCCGTCTGCCTTCCCCTGTCAGGGCCAAAGTGCTGGGAGGGTAGGAAGGAGGGAGGCCAGCAGGGGCGGGCAAGGCCTCTGCTTGTCACTGTCACCTGGGCCCCTGTCTCTGAAGTCCCTGCCAAGGGGCGTGGGGAGGCAGGCAGGGGAGGGCTCTGCTCTGAGTAGCCTCCCCTCCCCCAGCCTGGGGAGCGGAGCACAGAGGAACAGAGACCCAGAACCCCCAGAAATGTTGGTTCCCGGACGCAGGCCCCAGGCCCTGCCCTCCCTCTGCTTCTGCATTCTGGTCTTGGCCTGTGTTGTGGGTGAGGAAGGAAGGGACGGGCGGGCGTGGGGACCTGCAGTCGTGCGAGGCGTGAGGGTGACCGGCCGGCCGGCACGCAGGCTTGTAGCCGCGCGTGGGTCTGGAGCCTATGCTCTTTGTCACATCCAGATGCGCGTGCCTCTCCCCTGGTGGCCGTGTCGGAGGTGGGGCCGGTACAAATGACAGGGGTCCTGTGTTTGTGTTGGTGTGTGTATTTGCGCGAGAATATGATGTCGCGGCAAAGGTGTGTGTCCGTGGACGTATATTGACACGGTTGTGTGTGTGCGTGAGTCAGCGTGAGTCAGTAGGGGGGATTGACGCCGAGGATTTGAGCGCGTGCACGCCGTGAGGGGGTCAGTATGGGGGCCCGTCTGGGCTTTGCACGCGCGTTTAACACGATAACACTTCACGTAGTGCCTCCATGTGCAAGGCGCCAGCCCGGGGCCTTACGCGTGTTAGGTGTTAGCTCCAAGCTCTCCCGTAATCCTGGCCTTCCCCCCTTCTACAGAAGGGGAAACTGAGGTTTGAAGAGGTTCACCGGTGGCTTAGGCACCCTGAAGATCATACGGGTGCCTCTGCACATGCACACCCGTGTGATGCCTGGGGTCTGTAGGTGAGGCCTCACCCGGTGCGTGCAAGAAGGGCACAGCCCTGCCGACCTCTGTCCCTGGGGGTGGCAAGTCCTCTGAGCTCTCCCTCCACTGCCTGCAGACGTGGTGTGGACAGCGTGGGGGTCACAGGAGGACCGAGGGGGCAGCAAGATCGGGGAGTAAAGGAGGCATCGGAAGGGGGACAGGAGTCAAAAACATGGGGCTACAGACTGCAGGGGGAAAAGCCACAGGCAGACAGAGGGGTGGCAGGAGGGGCCGTGGGCACGGAGAGTGACTAGGCATTGACCGATGGCTAAAAGGGGGACAAGTGATCAAAGGGCCATAAAAGGTGAAGACCAGCAGTGACATCAAGGGGCTACTCTTGGGCCACCGGGAGCGATAGTGACCTTGAGCACTGAGGGAAAGGGAGGAGGAGGGATTCTTGGGTCCCAGCCCACCCATGTTGCCCCCTGGTCCCACCCAGCATGCCAGCAAGAAGTGCCTGCCACTTCCCCGAGCACCCCACCAGGGATGGCGGCTAGTCCTTGGAGCCTGGTGCAGGACAAGGTGCAGGCACTGGTGACCAGGACCAAAGAGAAGTTGCAGTGGTTCTGGTGAGTGGGTGCAGCAGGGCTTGGGGAGGGGGGCTCCTGGGGTCTGAGGGAGGAGGGGCTGGGGGCCAGGACTCCTGGGTCTGAGGGAGGAGGGGCTGGGGGCCTGGATTCCTGGGTCAGTGGGAGAACCTGGGTCAGAGGGGGAAGGGCAGGGCCCTCGCTCTTGGGCTCTGAGTGGGCTAAGTGACCTCTGAGTCCGAGAAGAGTGGAGGGTAAGAGCTGGGAGCTGGCACTCCTAGGTCTGAGGGAGGAGCGATGAAAACGGGGCGGAAGTCCGGGGAGCAGCTGGGGTCTCACTGTTTTGTCCCTCCTCTGCAGGGAACCCGGGGCTTTCCAGGGCTTCCTGCAGGCCTACTACAACGACCACCTGAAGGACCTGAGTCTCCGCACCCAGGCCTGGCTCCGCAGCTCCAGAGACAGCCTTCTGAACAAGGCCCACGACCTGTGCCCCCAGCTTCTGTGCAGGGACAGTGACAAGAATTAAAGTGTTTACAGCCTCCACAATAAAGCAATGCTTCTCTGTGTCCCTGTCTTAATCCGTCCCCAGTATGGCCATCGCCAGCAGTTACTGAGTAGAGGAGGGAGCACCTGGCAAGTTGAGGGGGGGGGCCCTGAGGGGAAAGAGGATCAGGGGAATGATCCCTTCCCCCGTTCCTGGGACCCTCCACCGTGGGCTTGTGGGGGGCAGGAGACATCAGGCAACTCAGTGTGGGATAGAAGGTGAAGGCTGGAGCGTAGGCGGGGTCATCAGGTCCCCACAGCGAGTGCCTTTGTGCCTTTGCTTCCCACGTGGGGAAAACCCCAGACCCATTTCCTGGTCTGAACCCCAAGGACCCCCAGCCTCTCCACAGCACCCACCCGGGCCCGTATCTCCCAGGAGGGAACTTTCAGAGGGGGGCTCCCCCTGGCTTGACCCTGGGGATGATGTCACATCTCTCTCTGCCCCACCCCACCCCCTCTGCAGTCCTGTTGGCTCGGACTTTGGCCTAGGGGACAAGGTGGGGGTGGTGGCTGTGGACGGGAGGTGGATCTCAAGAGCTATAAAGACCTTCTCTGCCCGCGTGGAGCTGGTGAGGACAGCCTGGCAGAGTCGGGTAAGAGAGGGCCCGAAATGGAAAAGGGGAAGGGTCAGCGGGGAGCGGGCAGAGAGGATGAAATCAGAAACCGCCAAGAGTCACGAAGTTTGTGAGTTTCCTCTGTTGGAATCACAGACTTTAGAATTAGAGACCGTTTCCCAGTGCTGCTGCCCCTTGGGGTCTGATCTCAACCTCATCTCCAAACTGCAGATGACAACAGGGCCTGAGAACTCTATGCGCTGAGCTGAGCGGCTCTGTCCTAGGGTTGGGGTGAAGACAGACGGATGCGTGTAGAACGGGGCCCAGGGCACCGGAAACATACTGCTCCAGGAGTGGGCTCTTAGCTGAGCCTGGGACCCTGCAGACTGGGTCTTAGCATAAATGTCACCCTCTGCCAAGGCTTTCCTGGGCTCCGTGACACACCCTTCCCCCTCCAGAGCACTTACCACCGTACGACAGGCTGTATATTTTACTCATTTAATATTGTCGATTGTGTGTCTGTCTCCCATCAGCTTCGTAGAGGCAGGGCTGCCGCTGTGGTCACAGCTGGGCCCCGGAACTGTGTTTGGTACACAGTAGGTGCTCAAGAAATGCTTCCTGAGTGAATGAAGGCATGTTAGAATTAACGTGTTAAAATCGGGAGTAGAATCATAAGATGTTAGACAATGGGCCCCGAGCCAATGCATTAGCACCCGAACTCAGCTGGGGAGGTGGAGGAGAAGGGAAGCCCAGCCCCTTCCCCTTGAGTTTGGGGGGGGACCCCAGCGCTAGACGTCACCAGGGGCCCTGCCCCACAGCCTCCTCAGTGTTCCAGGTCTCCTGACGTCATGGGCACCCGATACCTCCTGGTTCTGTTTCTTGTCCTTCTGGTATTGAGATGCGGTGAGTGGGGTCGGCAGGGGGCGGAGGGTCTGTGAGGGGGGTGAGATGACCCCCCCAAGCATCTTCCCAGCCCAGTTCTCGCCTGGCCCCACCCCTGCCCCCCTCCTTCCCTGCCTCATTTTCCCCTGCTGCTGGTTCCTCAGCTCTCCCAACACGCTCTCCCTCCGCAGAGGTCCAGGGGGCCGACATGGCCCAGCAGGATGAAGCCACCAGCGCCTCCCTGCTCACCCAGGTGCAGGAATCCCTCTACGGCTACTGGGACTCAGCCAAAGCGGCCGCCCAGGACCTGTACGAGAAGACATACCTGACCACCATGGATGAGAAAATCAGGTATCAACAAGCCCCCTCTTCTCCCCCCTCTCCCGGAACCAGGAGGCCGGGTCCCCAGCTCTGTTGGAACTCCGGATTCTGAGACCCCAGCCCTGTCCTACCTGGGGATCTTGGAGTTTGGGTTCCAGCCACCATTCCTCACAGGACACATGATTCTGGGCCCCCAGGCTCCTCCTCCCTCAGCCCTGGGGCCCCGGGCCCCCAGGCTCTTCCCTGCTCAGAGCCTCTGTCCTTCCTCCCCAGGGACCTGTACAGCACAAGCACAGCAGCTGTGAGAATTTACACAGGGATTTTCACTGACCAGATACTTTCTATGCTGAAGGGAGACTCATAACAGCTGGGCCCCGACTGTGGGGAAGGGGAGAGTCCAGACCCCACAACCCCTCGGCTCCCGCGACCGACCCCTCACTTCTTGGCAGCTCTCCGCATCCTGCTCCCAGCGCTCGCCTGACTTCTTATAAATAAATTAAAAAAAAAAAAAGCCATTCATTTTCTTCCATGTGCTTGCATCTCAAAGACCTCAGAGGGCCAAGATGGCGGCACCAATTCAGTCCATCCAATAGTTAGCGGGTGCCCATTGGATGCATGTAGTCCTAACTTGGTCAGCGGGGGTGAATAGGTGAATAATAATGGATGGTCCCAACAACAACATGAGAGACTGACCTTCGTTAAGGTCTGGCTTTCTCACAGGCGAAACGACGAACCATGAACCTGCAGTGGCCTCTGGCCATCTCTAGGCCCTGGACTGATTTAAATGTGCATCACGGTGAGGTGTCCAGTGATCCTGTGACAGAGGTGGGGGAGACTGGTGCCCAGACGTCACTGCTGAGCATAGGAAGTCAGTGCCCAGCTTGGCTGGGACCCAAGAGAATGGATCTGCAAGAGCCGTGCCCTGTGACAATTCCTATACACTTGTCCAGCATCTATTTATTGAGACCCTGCTAGGCTGACGGGACACTGCAGGGGAAAGACAGAGAGTCCTGCCCCCTGTGGCCTCTCCAAAAGCTATTTATCGGGTCCTGGCCCAGTTCCACTCAGCTTTAGTGATGATAGCTTTGTGGCATGTTTTCTTAGCTGCTCTCTCCTTATTAGCAAAAGCAATAACATTTCCTGAGCTCCCGCTCAGGGTCAGGAGCTCTATTGCGTCTTGAAGCCACAAACGGAGAGGCTGGTGGTGGGGGGTAGGGAGGAGGCAGAGGAGGAGCAGGACGACCAAAGGAGAAGATGACTTCAGACAGCATTATGTGCAATGAAGAAAAGAAGAAGTGAGGAGATCAAGGCCCTGGGTGCAGCCCCCTGGGGTAGCGGAGGGCGTCGTGGCTGGGCTGGTCACGGGGAATGCATCACAGTGCAGTGGTTTGGGGCTGTTGATGCCGGAAAGTAGGGGTGGGGAGGAGGGCACTTGCTTGGCCCCCCAGGTCCGTGTGGGGCGGTTAGTGGTTGGGAAATGTTATCTGGGCAGTGGGGAATTGCAAGCAAAAAGCACAGGGCATACAAGTAAGAACAGAGGTGGTACAGTCCAAGAGGACAGAGCTGAGGCCCCTGGGTAGAGGGCTGGGGGCCTGGACTTCTGGGTCCTGAGGGAGTAGAGGGTGGTCCTGGGCCCCCAAGTCCCAGGGGTGGGGCTGCTGGTCTCCGAGGATCCAGGGCCTCTGTTTCTCCCAATCTGCTTGCCATTAACCTCCAGCCAGTCTTTCAGCACTCTTGGGGCAGTTTTCCCAGGTCCTGAGGATGGGCAGCTGTTGAGTCTAGTAGAAAACAGGGGCCTTGGGGAGGGATTGTGGGAAATGCCCCCAAGTCCCCAGGGCCTGGGAAGAGCTGAGGCTGCCAAACCCAGGGGGTGATGGGGAGGGGGGATCTTAGAGCAACAATCCCCGCTCTGTCCACTTGTTTCCCACGGACTCAAGCCAAACCAAACCACTGCCCAGGCCAGTTCTGCTTCCAACCAATCCTGGTGCCCTTCCCAGATTCCTCCTTCCTTTCTCAGGCCTCCACCCCAGTCCCACTGCCCTAGGATCCCAGAGTCCAGGCCCCTAGACTCCTCTTGCCTCACAACGCAGGAGTCTGGGACCCCAGACGTCTTCTCCCTCAGACTCGGGAGTCTGGACCCCCCAACCCGTTTTCCTCAGTACCCAAAAGTTCAGGGCTCCAGCTCTCTTCTCCCTTAGAACCTGAAATCATGGCCTCTGGCTGGTGTTGGGCGTCCCCTAGTGGACGGCAGAGTGATTCAATGAGCAGTTCATAGAAATGGCAGAACTCATCTGGTCACTCAACAGAAATGGGGGAGGGCCTTGCAGGGGTCCTAAGGTCACAGCACGAGCAGGGAAGAGGCAGGGGGAGGAGTAGACAGAGGCTCCGAAGTGGACTCTGAGCTGACAGCACAGAGCCCTACGGGGCTCAAACCCACGAACCGTGAGTTCATGACCTGAGCTGAGGTCCGATGTTCAACCAACTGAGCCACCCAGGCACCCCTAATTTTGCACTTTTGAAAAAGCGGCCGGCAAATCTCAGTCTGCCTCATGTCTGGTGGACTGAGTATGTTCATTTCATCCCTAGACTGCGTCTACAGTTTTACAGAATCGTTCTTACCACCCTTATCATCTGTGAGAGAAGTGGACTCAGCAAGATGTTCTCTAAGGTTCCTTCTTGCCCTAGTGTTGGTCCTCAGAGGTGTGTCATCAACCTTGGGCACACATCCTTTCACTTAGCAACCATCCCCTGGGGCAGTGCTGGAGGCAGAGTAGTGACCTTGAATGCCCTGGGCTTCCCCTCCCACCTCCACGGGCAAGACAAACCACACCCATCCCTGACAGTGATAACACAAAATGGGCAGGGGTGGAGCTGGGGAGGCGGTGATGGCACAGCCTGGAGGCCAGGGAGGGTGGCCTGGAGGAGGCAATGTTACTACTGGGCTGGGACCAAGAGGAAAGTGAAGGAAGCAAACAGGAAAATGAGAACTCAATTAATTGGAGAATCCCAATGCAAAGCCTACTCTCCCTTCCGGGTAATATGCAAGGTTCGTAATAACAGTGCACAATATTGATCACTCACTAAGAGCTAGGGGCGTGTGTGTGTGTGTGTGTGTGTGTGGTAGGTGCTTTACATTAGTGACCTCACTAGGTCTTTCCAAAGACCCGGCGGGGCAAAAGCGGGAGGGAAACGCTTAGTTTATAAAAGAGAAACTGAGGCCCAAAGAGATCTGTCACTTGTCTGGGGTCAATTAAAAGGTCAGTAGCACAACCAGGGTTTAAGCCCAGGTCACACCTCCACTCCATTCATACATAAGGCTTGACAGCCGCTGACAGACTTCTGTCCTTTCCCATCCTCCACACCATCCTCCCCACCATCCTCCCCAGACCAGGGGTCACTCGACCCGTGTACAGGCTTGAAACTGTGTAAAGACACATAGCTAAGAAAAAGGATGAAGTTCTAAGAGCCCTTGAAGGCGAGTCCAGAGTTGCGAAACTGCTAGAAAGCAACGCGCGTTGCGGGCTGAACTTGGTGGCCCGAAGGGTTGGTGGCCTGAAGGGTTGGGGGGGGAATAACAGGGTCCGATTTGAAGGTGTGGCGGCCGTGAGAACCCTGAAATAGTAACTCAATGCACAGAAAAAGCATAACCTAAGGGGACTTGGGAGGAAAAGGTTGCTTTAGGAAGAGGGCTCTGCAGTCGACGACATTGGCCTACGACCCGCCCTGAGTGTCGGTCCGGCGGCCAGGGAGGTTCCTTGAACACAGGAAGGGCGTGCTTCGAGCGGAACGTTTTGAGGAGTTACGGTGGCCGGGAAAGCTCAAGAAACATGAAAACGGCAACGACTCGAAGAATCGGCAGAGCGACGCGGGCAGGAGGCCTGCAAGGCTCATATAAATGGAGGAGGCCGATTAACTCAAGGAAACAAGGGAACGGAGCCGGTCGGAAGCTCCTACGGTGGCCGAGAAAGTCCGGGCGTCCCAAGCAGGGTGAGGGTCTACTAGGTGTAAACAAACGTAGGGCCGGGGACGGGGGGGGAGTATGGTGGCCGGGCTGGTTCTTCCTTAGCCGGAAGCGGCTCTCCCGAGAGGCGTGGCTTAAGCTCTCTGGCCGGATACGGTAGCAGGCGGGCCTGGCGAAGTGTGAAATCTCGCGCGATCACGCTGGCGTCGTTGGGGACGGGGCGGGGCTGGCGGCGGGGGCGGGGACCCGGAGCGGGAAGATGGCGGCGGCGCAGGAGGCGGACGGGGCCGGCAGCGCCGTGGTTGCGGCCGGGGGAGGCGGCTCCGGTCAGGTACGGAGGCCGAGAGGGGCCTGAGGGGTTCTTCCCCACCCGGGGGGCCTCCCACGGGGCGTGTCCTGCCCCTTTTCGCGGAATCCCGTGCACTGGGGGCTCCTTGCCCAGAGGGACCTTGAGTACCGGGCCCAGGCGGGCCGGGCAGTCCTGGAGGCCGGACAGTGCGGGGAGCGGGGCCCTGTTGCACGCCGGGTCCCCCGCACGCTCGCGCTGGGCGGCCACCAGGCTCACTGCTCGAGCCGGGAGACAGTGGCGCGGAGGGGCGCAGACTTAGACCCAAGCGCCGTGGTTCTCGACTCTGCGAGTCAGGCTCTAAGACCGTTCTTGAAGTGGACGGGCATTTAGAGTCTCCCTCGCAGTGCCTGCGACGTGGGCAGTGACTGATTAATTGGGACTTTTCTAGCCCTGGGGAAGTCAGGTAATGATCGTGGGTAAGGGCACGGGCGGTGGAGACCGACAGACCCACTTTACAGATGGGAATCAAGGAAGAGCGAGACTAAGGCGCTTGCAGAAGGTCACCCAGGTTGGGTCTGGGATCTGTTCCGTGTAGCAGTTTCCAGACATTGCTGACCCAGGGTGGGCAGGACGGGCAAGGGTGTGCTTTCAGCATAAAGTAACCCTACGGGGGAGTTAGCCCAGGTGCTGATGACTTCTGACCCATTGCTGTTTCAGCCAAACTGAAGGTGCAGAACTTATTAGTTCAGGCCTCCACCCTTCAGGCATTCAGGGAATGGATGGAGTGACAGCAAGGTGCTGCCGACCCACCCACTGGGATGTCACTGACATGTGGGAGGCAGCACCGGGGAGAGGAGGTGCAGGTTGAGAGGGAAGAACGAAGCTGACTTTCCACGTGACCTTGGACAAGTTCCTTGCCTTCTTTGGGCCTTCATTTCTCCAGTGATAAGTGGAGGGGTTGCACAGGATGGCCGGCCGTGTGATGGGTCACGAAGATGGTTCCAGCCCTGACCCTGCCTTCAGGGGCCTGGGAGAGCAGATTGACACGTAAAGAATTATAATCCTGAATGACCAGGGTGGTGACAAGGGTCTGTGCCAGGGACTGGGGGAGCAAATAATATCACCTGGGGAAGCCACCAAGATGAGATTTGGTGACAGAGCCCGACATAACCTGGTTCAGCATCTGCAACCAGGACTTGGCCTGGGGGCGGCCTCCGAAAATATTTGTTGAGTTAACTCTAGAATGAGGACTCAGTGCCTGTCATCAGGGGCTTCCCAGTCTCACTCAAAGATCTTTCCCCCCCTCTGAGTTTCTGCTGGTTACTGGATCGGGGGTGGTCAGAGAGACCAGGACTCAGGTTCCCCTGATTGTCGGGTTTCCGGGGATCCCGCCCCCCCCCCAGCTTTCTTTTTGTCCCACCTCTGCTTAAAACGTTTCAAGACTTCTTCCTTTGCCTTTAAGGTAAAGTACAGATTCTTTAGTAGAGCAAGGCCTTGGCCGATCTGAATTTTCTTCCGACTAGATAGACGAGGATTTCTCAGCCTCAGCACTACTGACATTTTGGGTTGGTTAATTCTGTCTTGTGGGGGGCTGTCCCACGCATCGTAGGGTGTTGAGCTGCATCCCTGGCCTCTACACACTAGATGTCAGTAGCACACACACCTCTTCCCGGTGTGGCCATCAAAAATGTCCCAAACGTTGCCAAGGGTCCCCTGGGAGGTGGGGGGGGACGAAATCAGCCGTGCCGAGAACCACCGGATGAGTGGGCCATCAGCCACTGTGAAGCTCTTTTATTTCCAGGAGCGTGCCTCGTGGCCTGTGCACAAACTTCTCCCCTCATTACCGGATTGATCCTTACCAGTTCTGTACGTCGCAGATGTTCCCTCCCCTAGGAAGCCCTCTCTGACGCTCTCAGACCAGGTCAGGGCTCCCCCTGGGCTCCCCTGTCCCAGCCCTGTCCGCTCTGGGCTGTACCGTCTGCCTGTCTCTTCCCCTGGACTGGGAGCCCTTGGAGGGCAGAACCAGGACCCTGGGTCCCCTGCACCGCCCAGCTCGGGACCCGGCCCAGAGCAGGTGCTCAGTGTTTGTGGAGTGAACAGGTTTTGAGGCAGAGGCTGGACTGAGATGGCGTTCCCATGGTGAGGATGTGCCCGAAAGCCTGTCTTCACACTCCCAGCCCGGCCTCATGGCCTCAGCTGCTTCTGGGCCCCCATGCCATGGTTCTGGGGATTGTGTGAGGTTGGACGTGTGGGTCCCAGAGGATGAACTGTGTCTTAGTCACTACTGTGTCCCCAGCCGTCGAACCCTCCCCAGGACTGTGGGCCTGGCACCGAGGGGGTGGACCCTCGGGGGTGTCACGCTCCTGCCAGCCTGCTCCTCTAGCCAGAGGCTCAGACACGGCCCAGAGCCCTGCCCCTCGTTCCTTCCGCTAGTGTATACTGAGTCCCGACTGCTTGCTAGGCTCCGTGCTAGTGCTGGGGTTACAGCTGTGGTCAGAACAGAGTCCCCTCCCTCTTGGAGCGCACGTTGTCTGTAAGGGTCGGGGGGTGGGGTGGAAGAATGGACAGGAATACAACGAAGAGAGCAGGTCAGATGGTGATAAGTCCCATGGACAGAGGAAAGCCGGAGAAGGGGCTAGGAAGTGAGGGGTGGGTAAGGGGATTGCAGTTTACGCAAGGTGGTCTGGGAAGGCCTCTCTGACGAGGTGACGTTTGAATGAAGACTTGAAGAAGATGAGGGACGGAGGCATGCGGATGCAGGGTCAGGGGAAGCCTCTCAGGTAAAGGGAACTGCCAGTGCAAAGGCCCTGAGGTGAGAGGTGCCTGGCCCTATGAAGGAACAGCAAGGAGGCCTTGTGGCTGGGCCCAGTGAATGAGGGCAGAGAGGCAGGGAGGGGCCAGATCGGAGCAGGGCGTAGGGATCAATGTGAAGGCTTCGCCTTTACTCCCAGGGAGGTGGGAGCCCCGGGGGAAGTTGTTTTTCTTTCGAGATGCAACAGACGGGACAACGTTCACCTGTTGTTGGTGTGGAGTCCGTGGCTGTTAGTCGAGTTTTGCAACCGTGCAGCACAGCCGTTGCCACCGTCCGGTCTCCATCCACTCAGAGCGTTCTAGTTCCCTCTGCAGCCACTCTCTGCCCCCAGCTGGGCTCCTTTTTATTGCTGAGTAGCGTTCCGTCCTACCGGTACCCCAGCTTCCTTCGCCGAGCGGGAGGGACGTCTGGGTCGTTTCTGGCTATTGCAGATAAGCCCGCCCCGTGAACGTGTGTGTGTGAGCTTTCGTGTGTGTGTGTGTGTGTGTTTTCCTTTCTCTTGAGCAGAGACTGAGGAGTGGGGCCACTGGTTTGTACGGCAGGTGCACGTCACTTTTTAATTCTGTGCTGCGCCTTTCAAAGCCGCGACCCCGTTTCCCCACCGGTGGTACACCGCCTGTCCGGTTCTCTCCGCGCCCTCGCCAACGCTTGTGACGGTCCAGCATTCGGACTGTGGCACCTCCGTGCACTTCTCATCTGCCTTTCCCCGGAGGCCTTCCGGCCAGCCTGTCCACCAGTGCGGCTACGAGAACAGACCCGGGAGTCGGCCAGACATGGGTTCAAATCCCGGCCTGGCCTCAGCTTCTGTTCTGGGCCCTGAGAATGGGCACAAACCTGCTGGAAACACTCAGGTGGCCCCCAGCGCTCCCAGGAGCAAGGCCAGCCCTGAAGAAGGGGGCCCGCAGTCCCTGTCCCTGACCTTGCCGGCCCCTAGCCAACCCCTTCCATGAACCTGTCCTCCCAGTAGGCCCTCCACCCACGTGCCAAAAGTAGCTCCTCAGGCGGGCCCCTGACCACCTTATCCAGAGTGGGTCCCCGTCCGTCCCCACCACAGGAGCCGGCATCTGCCCCTGCTTATTTCTTCCAGAGCACGTTTGTTTCCTGTTTACCAGCTTGAATGAACCTGTTGACTGTTCTGTGGCTGTGTTTCCCTCCAGTCCCTGAGCTCCAGGAGGGCAGGGCCGCCGCCTAGCCCTGGGCCTGGTGCACAGTAGGTGCTCAGGAAATCCATTTTTCAACACGTGAAGGAAATCTTTTTCTGTCTAAAACACACCAGTATTTTCACAACCTGGCCCTTGGGTCAGAGAGGGGAAGTGACGTGCCCAAGATCTCACAGTTAGGAACTGTGGGACCCCAGAGCCCCCACCTTTTACCACGGTGCTGTCCTGCACGTTGGGAGATAACGGGAAGAGCTTCTGCTGGTGAAGGGGACAGGGTGCGGGGTGACGAATGACAGAGAGGGGTGGGCTCGGGGCTGTGGTGGGGGGAGGGCTGGGCAGTGGAGGCCTAGAAGGGAGTAGGTTTGGGGCGCCTGCGTGATCGCGGCAAGCCCTTCAGGGAGCACGTGTTGATTCCACAGGTGTTTATTGAGCCCCTGCTCTGTGCTGGGCGGTGCTCCTGCCTAACGGTGACCATGACAGTCCTGGTCCTGCCTCTTGAAGGCTGAGCGGTGAGGGGACAGAGCTGGGAGGAGGAAGAGGACAGGATCCGGGAGGCAGCAGGTGCAAGGAGTGGGCGGGAAGACTTCCCCACCGCCCCCCCCCCCCCCGACACGCAATTCTCTGCTTCTGAGCTTCTGGTTCCCAGTGAAGATTGCTCTAGAAAGCCCTGCCTGACACCCCCTTGGCATCGTGTTGCCCTTTTCCTTCCTGAGGCACCCAGACAAGTGGGTGAGCCTCCATTTGCCCGGCCGCTGAGTGGAGATATTCCTGGTTGTGGCCTCACGGGGTAGTGTGTGCTGCCCTTGTGGCCCATGCCTCCGTGGCGGTTCACAGTGGCCTGGCGCACGCTCTGCCTGTGTTTTCCTGTGTCTGTCTCCTGCCGGATCAGGAGCCCCTGGAGGGACAGGGCCCCACACAGGGCCAGCCGCAGAGGAGGTCTTTGGAACTGTTTGCCCAGGGAAGAACCTCTTAGATAAACCCAAGCCTTCTGGGACCTGGCACTTGTCACCATTCTGCATTGTCCCTTGCATCCCAGGCTCTGGCTTCAGGGAGCAGTGGACAGTCCTCAGAGTCAGATGGGATCTCTCCCCTTCATTTCTGTAGTAGCTGCTCCCCTCGCTGTCTCCTCTGTGTCGTCTCTTTGTTATGTTTTAAGTCTCAGCTTCAAGGTCCCTTCCTCCAGGAAGCCCTCCCTGACCCCTAGGCTGGACCTGATGCCCCCTCCGGCATCCTGTATCCCAGCCCTGTCTACTCTGGATCATCCCTTTCCGGGGGCTGTTTAGCTCCCCTACTGGGCTGCGACTCCCCAGGAGGGCAGCACAGGGCTGTCTCGGTCACCTTTGTGTCACCAGCACAGAGTAGGCTTGGGGGAGTTTTTCTGTCTTGAAGGAGCAAGATCGAGCACCCTTCCTGGGAGGTTTTATTCGTCTCCTCTCCAATTATTGATCAAGCACCTGCTCTGGGCTTAGCCCTGTGCCTACGACAGCCCCCCGAGCCTCAGGGAACACCCTCCCTCCTCACCCCGGTCTCTCTTTCCTGCAGGTGACCAGCAATGGCAGCATCGGGAGGGACCCGCCGGCGGAGACCCAGCCCCAGAACCCACCGCCCCAGCCAGCCCCCAACGCCTGGCAAGTCATCAAAGGAGTGCTGTTCAGGTGAGCAGGTGGGGGTTGGCTTTGTTCATGAGAAAAATGCAAATAAAAACAGAAAGAAGAAAGGAAAATGCCACTGGGGATGAGCATTGGTGGTGATGCTTTTCTTTTATTAATATGACTAGAGGTTTTTTTTTTATTGTGGTAAAATATACTGTTGTTGTTGTTGTTGTTGTTGTTGTTGTTTTTAAAGTAGTTTGGGGCTCGAACTTTTAACCCCGAGATCAAGAGTCACATGTTCTCCCAACTGAGCCAACCAGGCACCCCTGCATTTTTTTTTTTTAAGATTTTGTTTTATTTATTTTAAATGTTTGTTTATTTTTGAGAGAGAGCAGGGAGGGGCAGAGAGAGAGGGAGACAGAAAATGCCAAGCAGGGTCCGTGCTGTCAGCGCAGAGCCTGATGCGGGGCTCAAACCCGTGCTCCGTGAGATCATGACCTGAGCCAAAATCAAGAGTTGGCCACTCAGCCAACGGAGCCACCCTGGCGCCCCTTTTAAGATTTGTTTTTAAATAATCTCTAGACCCAGCATGGGGCTTGCACTCACAATCCTGAGATCAAGAGTTGGCATGCTCCACCGACTGAGCCAGCCAGGCGCCCCTAAAATGTACTGCATTAAATTGCTAGGGCTGCTGTGACAAATAGCTCAGACTGCGGGTGTGTGTGTGTGTGTGTGTGTAAACAACAGAAACGTATTTCCTCATAGCTCTCGAGGCAACAAGTCTGAGATCCAAGGTGCCCGCATGGCAGAGGTTTCTTCCGAGGTCTGTCCCCGGGTGGTAGACGGCCATCCTCTGTGTGCCTGCGTGGTCTTTCCACCGTGCGTGTCTGCGTCCTAATCTCCTCTTCTTGTGAGGATACCGGTCCTGTTGGATTGGGGTCCACCCAGTGGCGTCACTTAGCTTCGGTCACCTCTTCGAAGGCTGGATCTCCCAATGCAGTCGCTGAGGGTGACTGTACTCGGGGTTAGAACTTCAACATAGGAATTTGGGGGCGGGCACCGTTTAGCCAACACGTACAGTATATGAAATTTGCCAGTGCACTGCTGCGCGACCACCACCCCCATGCATCTCCAGAACGTCGTCTCCCCAGAGTGAACCTCTGTATCCATTAAGCACGAACCCCCCCCCGCCATGTAACCACCCCTGGCACCCACCATGGTGTACTTTCCATCTCTCTGAACTTGACTGTTGTACTTAAGACGTTTAAGTGGAGTCATACAGGCTGTCCTTTTGTGCCTGGCTGGCGGTAATCTTTTTATGTGTGCGTTCGTGTGGCCAGTTCCTGGGTGGTGGGAGCACAGGGCTTGCCTTCTGGAAACCTGGCCCGTGACCAAGGCCCTGGGGAGAAGCTGGGTCGGGGCAGGGGGATCTACCCGGGGCTGAGTTCTGTGCCTGCCCACCTAGACCTGGTGACAGTGTCCCTTCTCTGCTCTGGGCCCTTTTTGCCCATCTGCAAAATAGACATTTCTTTTTCTTTCAGAGAGGTATTTTAGCAAAATGTTCAAGAGACAGGCCATGCGTATAGGCAGGCGCTTTCTCTCCTTATCAACTATATCAGCACAGAGCCTGATGAGGGGCTCAAACTCATGAACTGCAAGATCATGACCTGAGCCGAAGTTGGATGCTCAACTGACTGAGCCACAGAGGCGCCCCTGTTATTAAGGTTTTATTTAAATTTTGGTCTAGGTAACATAGGATGTAATATTAGTTTCAGACGTACGATATAGTGATGCCAAACTTCATACATCACCCGGAGCTCATTGCATCAAATGCACCCCTTAATCCCCATCACCTGTTTCCCTCTTCCCCCACCCACTTCCCCATCAATTTGTTCTCTAGAGTTAAGACTATCTTTCTTGGTTTATCTCTGTTTTTTTTCCCCTCATCACTTGTTTGTTTTGTTTCTTAAATTCCACATATGAGTGAAATCTTATGGTATTTGTCCTTCTCTGACTTACTTTGCTAAGTGTTATACTCCATAGCTCCATGTCGCTGCAGATGGCAAGACTTCGTTCTTTTTTATGTCTGCGTGATATTCTGTTGATGTATATATACGTGTGTGTGTGTGTGTATCTTACATCTTCTTCATCCATTTATTTGTTGATGGACACGTGGGCTGCTTCCCTAATTTGGCTCGTGTAAATAATGCTGCTGTGAACATCAGGGTGCACGTATCCCTTTGATTTAGCATATTTGTATTTGGGGGGTAGATACTAGTGTGGTTACCGGGTCGTAGGGCAGTCCATGCTGTTTTCCACAGCGGCCGCACCAGTTTGCGTTCCCACCGGCAGCACACTTGAGGGTTCCTTTCCCCACATCCTCGCGTAGCCGAGTTGTTGAAAACAGTCCTCCCCTTGGCTAGTACGTCCTCACGTGGCTGTGGCCTGCTGCAAGGGAGCCTGGGAAATGTGGTCTTTCTTCTGGGAAGCCGAGCGCCCTGCGGAAAGCTGGGGTTCTGTTACCGCGAAAGGCGGAGAGGGTGGTCGGGGTGGGTCAGCCATGTGTCTCCCTCCGGATGCCTTACTCGTTTTCTCCTCTAAACTCATTCGTAATACACGCTTCCTGTAGAAAGTAAATTCAAACGGTACAGATGGTGTAGAAAGAGGAGAGTCACACAAGTGTGTGAGGATGGGTGGCCGGCCTATAAACGCACGCCTGCGCTCTGCCTGAAGTGAGATTATGTGAAGATGCTCACAGATAGTTGTTCAAAACAGAGAAAAATGGGGAGCAGCCTGCTTGTTCCAACTAGAGGTTCAGCTGCTGAAACGTGGGGGGGGGGCAGGTCTGCCTCTGAGCCGGGTGCCTTTGCCGGCTGATCCTCCCTCTCGTGCCCGTGTTTCCGTCTCCGAGCTAGGGATCCCGACAGCTCGCAGGTCATGAAAGGATGTCATGAGGTCTGTGTCGATGGGGGGGGCCGCGGGAGGTGGGACCCACTCAGGACTGGCCAGGGGTGCTTTTGGGTCTGAGTGTTAAAAACTTAAATAATATAAAGAGAAACAGCTTAAAAAAAAGAAAAGCCCACAATCCCAGACACAGTCACCAGTCACATTTTGGCGTGGGACAGGCCCACCCGCATGATGTCCTCCAAGAATGTCACCCAGGATGCGGAGAGGCTGTGCAGGAAGGAAATCCCCACCGTTCCGCCCAGACGCTTGGGCGCCATCCGGGACGCGCACCCAGGCTTCTGGCACTGTGGCCTCCCTTCCCTCCCTCCCTTTTCCGTTCCCCTCTTCCCCGCGGGGTCCAGTAAGGACCTAGAATTTTCTTACGCATCAGTTTCCTTTTTGCATGCTCCAAGCAGCTGTGAATAAAGATTATTTTTATCTTTCCCTTCACTTTTACGTAAGAGTAGCCTATTTTCCCCAGTTCTGCACCTTGACTTTTTTCATTAACGACATATCTTAGAATCTCTCCACATCAGTACATAAGGCCGCTTCTTTCAGATAGACATTTTTAATATGGTCGTAGCTTAGGCTCATTTCCTTCCTTAGAACCAGGCGGCACTGAACGTTAGCCTGGGTGGGTGCCCGGAGACCGTCTCGTCTGGAATTCTTTTTTCTCTTTCTCTTTTTTTTTTAATGTTTATTTACCTTTGAGAGAGAGAGAGACAGAGCAAGCGGGAGGTGGGGAGCAGAGAAAGAGGGGGGACACAGAATCCAAAGCAGACTCCAGGCTCGGAGCTGTCAGCACAGAACCCGATGTGGGGCTCAGACTCACGAATGGCGAGATCGTGACCTGAGCTGAAGTCGGACGCTCAACCGACTGAGCCACCCAGGCGCCCCCTCAACTGGAATTCTTAAGGTGGGGTTCAGGGTTTGTTTTCAGGGCCCCTCGAACTCTTCAAAGCTTCGGGCAAATTGCGTAAGAAGGGACTTTTTGGGGGAGAGCGGAGTCCAGGGTCCAGCGCATCTCCACTTTACGCTAGTGGTTGCCTGGAGTGGGGGATGGGATGGGCACTGAGTGGGTAAAGGGATGGCATGGAGAGTCTTCATTCGGTGTCTTTTCATGTACTTAACACTTTTCTGGACCCGTGAATGTAGGATACCGATGTGGGGTGGGAGGGAAGACGTACCATCTCTTATTTGCTTACTCGGCTGGGCTGCAAAGCGTTGGGTGCGCGCCAGTCCCCTCCAGGCCTGTCGTTGTCAGGTAGGGCTTCCTGGCCTGGGGTGTGTGGCTGGAGGGGTGTGTCCAGGAGCCATCCGAGAGGACCCACAAACCGTGGGTGGACAGGTGCACACGGGTGCTCTTCTGGAGACGGGGGATCTGGACCCTGAAACGACGTCTGGTCCAGTCTGCCTCCTTTTACTCACGGGGACCCAGAAGCCCGTAGGGGGCAGCCCTCCTGCAGGGCGCACGCTGAGCCAGGGCAGAGCTGCCTGGGGGCGCCCCTGCTCCCACACTTTCCCTCGGCATGTTGACTAAGATGGGAGCCTCTCTTGGAGGTGGAGGGTTCCCCCGAGATTGCCGGTTCCAGACCTTCCGCAGCCGTGTGCGTCAGGGACTTCTGAGGCCGCAGGTGGCTCAGCTGGGCCGTGGCCTCTGAGACCCCAGACCCCAGGGCTCCAAAGCTGGTAAGGGTGGAGACAGGTCCCTGTGCCCGATCCTTCCCTTGCGTGTGGTTTGGGGCCCACCCACACTAGAATTCCCTCAGAGTAGTTTTCCATTCCGGAGTTTTGCTGCCTTTTTCCTGTGATGAAACTAACAACAATAACACTTTTAAAGTACTTACCGGGCGTGTATCAGGCTTCGTTCTACATGATGTATGTACAGCGTGGGTGTGCATGCGTACGTACTTAGAGACGAATACAGGTATAGAGCTATATCCATGCATTTAAGGTTATCAACAACTCTACGAGGCAGGTAGTGTGATTATCCCCGTTTTAACTGTTGAGGAGACAGTGGCCGGGAGACGTTAAGGCTTGCCTGAGGTCACACAGTTGGTAAGAAAGAGGCAGAGCTGGGCTTCAGGTCCAAGTATTGCAGACTAGAGGCTGAGCACTTAGCCTCTGCTGTATTGCTTTTTGTACCTGTAATTGATAAGTTCCTGTCTCATTGAATAATTACACAGCGGCAGGTGTCTGAGAGACCTGAATTCACACAGGTTTTTTAGAAGTTGTTTATTTCTCTCTCACGTGCTATTCTGGACGTAGGCAGACCAGGGTTCTATCGTCTTCTGCAACCCAGATTCCTTTCTGTTCTACCATCAATAGGTTTTGCCCCTTATCTGCATGGCCTAATATGGCTGCTGAAGATCCAGCCATCACATCCACATTCTGGGAGGGAAGAAGAAATCAAGGAGGCACGTTCTTTCTCTTTAAGGACACTCCTCCAGAGCCCAGCATAACACACAGTGTTTACATTTTATTGGCCAGGACATTATCTTCAGTGGATCCCTAGTGAGACTGGATTTATAGTCTTTATTTAGGAGTTCTCTCTTTGAGACAAAAGGGGAAGACGGATATTGGGAAACATCTAGCAATCTGCTAGTTTCGTTTGACGCTTTTCTTTTGTTCATTAAAAGACAAAAAAAGAAACAAAGGGGCGCCTGGGTGGCTCAGTCGGTTAAGTGTCCGACTTCAGCTCAGGTCATGATCTCGTGGTTCGTGAGTTTGAGCCCCGCATCGGCTCTGTGCTGACAGGGCAGAGCCTGGAGCCTGCTTCGGATTCTGTGTCTCCCTCTCTCTCTCTGCCCCTCCCCTGCTCACGCTCTGTCTCTCTTGCTCTGTCAAAAATAAACAAACATTAAAAAAAAAATTCAAAAAGAAAAGCTTGAAGAAGAAAGTAAAATTCACCTAAGGATAACCTTCATTACTGTATTGGTCACGATCCTTTTACATGTTGATTCATATAAATGCTGTTTCGTTGGATTGTTTTTTAAGTAGGCTCTTCTCCTACCGTGGGGCTTGAACTCACAACCCCGAGATCAGGAGTCACACACTCCGTAGACTGAGCCAGCCAGGCACCCCTGGTTTTTTTATTCAGAATTTTTGAGGCAGTATTGTGTTTTGTGGCTTACTGTTTTGTCTTTGTACATCTTCCCCCTACTCTCCCAAACCGGGAAATCCATTTGCAAGTCTGATATGTATCATTTCATACCTTTCTCTGTTCTTATTTCAGTTTAAATGTGTTAAATATATGGTTTTGGGGTTTTTTGGGTGGATGTGGGTTTTTTGTTTTTTGTTTTTTTTTTTAAGTAATCTCTACACCCAATGTGGGGCTAGAACTCACAGTCCTGAGCTAAAGAGTCGCATGGTTCTCTGAGCCAGCCAGGTGCCCCTTTAGAACTTTTTCATCTTCCCCAGCTGAAACGCTGCACCCATGAAACCCTAACTCCCATTCCTCCCTCCCCCTCAGATTCGTTGTTTTTTAACATGTTTATTACATAAAACTGGAGCCATATTCTACGTACTTTCCTTCTCTTCCCTTCTTTCCATACTTGCCTTTCTCTTGTATCTTGAAATATTTTTTAATGTTTATTTATTTATTTGAGAAAGCACGCACTTGTGTGAGCAGTGGAGGGGCAGAGAGAGAGGGAGAGAGAATCCCCAGCAGGCTCCATACTGTCAGTGCTGATTCCCATCTTGGGGCTTGAACCCACGAACTGTGAGATCGTGCCTGAGCCGAGATCGAGAGTCAGATGCTTAACCGACTGAGCCACCCAGGCGCCCCTTGCCTTTCTCTTTTAATAGTACATCCTAGAAATACCTCCAAGTCAATTCTGACTCTAAGACTGTGTAATACTACGTTTATTCAGTTTTGTGAATTGAAAATATGACGCTAGCTTATTTGTTTTAGTGTCATTTTGGTTTTGTTTCTATTTCTTTTTTATCATGTTACTGAATAATGCTACTTCTTCCTCAAAGTAAACTCTGTTGCCAATGTGGGCTCAAACTCATGACCCCGAGGTCAAGAGTCACTTGCCCTTCCGACTGAGCCAACCAGGTGCTCCCAGCATAGTGCTTCTAAAGCTCTCTCGGGGCGCCTGGGTGGTTCAGTCGGTTGAGCGTCCAACTCCGGCTCAGGTCATGATCTCACGGTTTGTGGGTTCGAGCCCCGCGTCGGGCTCTGTGCTGACAGCTCAGAGCCTGGAGCCTGCTTCCGACTCTGTGTCTCCCTCTCTCTCTGCCCCTCCCCTGTTCACGCTGTCTCTCTCTCTCTCTCAAAAATAAATAAAACATTAAAAAAAATTTTTTTTTTTGAATAAAAAAATAAAGCTCTCCTGGGGCGCCTGGGTGGGTCAGTCGGTTAAGCCTCCGACTTCTGCTCGGGTCATGATCTCACGGTTCGTGAATTCGAGCCCCGTGTTGGGTGCAGAGATTATTTAAGTGAATAAATAATTAAACCTTAAAAAAAAAAGAGTATGTGTTTACATACATTCACGTGTAAACTTGATAAAAAAAAAAGTACCTACGAGAACCACGAGCAGAGTACACGGTTGCTGTGTCGCGATACATAATGATGTATAGAAAACTAGCATTGGCATGTTCTCAGTGTCTTAATTTTTCTCACGTTTTCCCAAGTAGTTTCCAACCGCGGTGTTGGGCTGAATGGCCTAGCCCGGCATTACTACAAGCTGGGACTAACCCTTTCCTCACTGTCTGCTTCTCAAGTCTTCAGTTGATTTGAGGCGCTGTGCCTCCAAAGTGCCGAGATTTCGGATGTTTAGGGTTCTCTCGCTTTGGGGTCCCGGGGGCCTGGCGTGTTAGGTTTCCCAGGTCTGAGGTTAGCACGTCCGAGGCCCTGCAGCCCCGTGGCCACCAGGGCCTTTGGGATACGTGGGCGCACCCCGGATACGGCCTCTGGGGGCATCTCGTCTTCTCAGCAGCCCGGGGACTGCCTTCTGCGGGGCCCTCCCTGCCCCCTGCTCGGCCCCCAGCCCTGGGTCAGGCCCGAGTCAGGAGGCGGTCAGGTGGATGGACCCATGTTGCAAAGAAAAGGCCTGGGACTCACCAGCGTCCCCGCTTGTCCCCTCAGGATCTTCATCATCTGGGTCATCAGCAGCTGGTTCCGCCGAGGGCCGGCCCCTCAGGACCAGGCGGGCCCCGGAGGAGCCCCGCGCGTCGCCAGCCGCAACCTGTTCCCCAAAGACACTTTAATGGTAACCGCCGGCTGGGAGGCCAGACTCGGGAGAGGGCGGTGTGGGGGAGGCTGTGAGGGAGCCATGTGGGCAGTTGGGACAGACAGGCCCCTGCTCACTGTCAGCCGTGCGCGGGTCCGGGGCTGGGGACCTCCGGGTCCATCCTTGGCCTGGGAGGCCTGTGTCCATCCAGCGACACCCTGAAGGAAGAGGTAAATTCTGGTTTTGTGGGGCAGAGGGACATCGGAGGTTTCACTCAGTTTTTCACAAACCATCGTAACGGCCCTTACGTATTTTATTGCGAAAGTACGTTCAGGTTTTTTTTTTTTTTTTTAAAGAGGCTACGAATTTTTTCTATTTTTATTTTTTTTTTACATTTATTTATTTTTGAGAGACAGAGACGGAGCACAAGTAGGGGAGGGGCAGAGAGAGAAAGAGACACAGAATCGGAAGCAGGCTCCGGGCTCTGAGCTGTCAGCACAGAGCCCGACGTGGGGCTCGAACTCACAAACTGAGATTGTGACCTGAGCCGAAGTCGGACGCTCAACTGACTGAGCCCCCCCAGGCGCCTCCCGCCTGTGCGCTCCTGTGCAGCCCTGGGATCCCCGACTGCACAGAATCCTAGTCAGCGGGCGCCCGCTGCTCAGAGGTGCTTTACCAGCGGGCCCCGGGGTCTCTGGACGAGGATGGCCATAGGGGACTTGCGGAGGGAGGGTGCCCTCCGCAGCCTGGCTTCTCCACTTCCCGGGTGCTCTCAGGAACCGGTTCACCCTCTTGTGGCTCTTGACCGTGCTAAACTCTGACCAAGAAGGCTGGAAGAGACCGAGAAGGGAGAAGAGAATTCCGGGAGCCTTTGATCCCCTCTGACCCCAAATTCTTTTTTTTTTTTTTTTTTTTTAAAGTAAAAAGCGGGGCTCAAACTCACTCTGCCTCTGGCTGACTGAGCCAGTCAGGCACCGACCCCAGGTTCTAATTGGCAGGCTGGCCGTTCTTCGGTTGTTTCTTGCTCCTGGACACCACAGGCTCAGACCAGGACAGACGTGGGGTGGAGGGGGTGAGAAAAGAGAACATTCTAGCAGCTGCTGTTCTTCCCCTCCCCCCTCTCCGCTCCCTCCACCCCATTGCGGGCATGAGTGTGCTGACCGCCGCCACGGCTCTCCGTCGGCTCCGTATCCCTCGGCCTTCAGAGGTTCGGCAGCCGCCCTGAGCCCCCTCCGCTCCGCCCCCACAGAACCTGCACGTGTACATCTCCGAGCACGAGCACTTTACAGACTTCAACGCCACGTCGGCGCTCTTCTGGGAGCAGCACGACCTCGTGTATGGTGACTGGACCAGCGGCGAGAACGCGGACGGCTGCTACGAGCACTTCGCCGAGCTCGACATCCCGCAGGTGGGGGCAGCTCCTGGTTTCCTCCGGCTCCCGGTCCCCTTGTCCCAGTCCCCCGCCAGCGAGTGTGGGCTCCAGGCCGGGCACTGCCCTCTGTGACCACAGGGAGGCCCCTGAGGTCTCTGGGCCTTGGCCTCCCCGTCTGACAAACGTGGGTAGGGTTGCAGTTGGCCTGGGATCTTCCCAGCTACCTCTAGGGTTGCGTAAACCTGTGTGTTAGGCCAGTGGAGGGCTAGTGACGGCCCTTGGAGGTTGGTCAGGCAGCCCGGTTAGAAAGGAGCAGCTAATACGGATTCAGCACTCACCGCGCGTAAGGGGACCGGGCCAGGCTGACTGGTGCGAGCCTCCCTGCCCGACTGCCAAGCGGGAACTGTCGTCCCCACTTGACTACCTGATAAGGAAGCCGTAGTACAGAGAGCTCAGGTGACTCACAAGGTCAGACGGCTTGTGAGCGATTCGAGCTCAGGCTGTCCGGCTCTGGACTCCGGCAGGCCCGGGTCCGACCCTGTCTCCTCCAGGAAGCCTGCCTTGATGCTCAGTTTCGGGCATCGAGGAAGTTCTCTGGACTTCTGCATCCAAGCCTGCCCGCTCTGGGTTGTCCCTGCCAGGGCTGGGCTGCTCACCGCTGTGTCCCCAGCTCCGTGCAGCGTGGGGCCGATACCTCAGTGAATACACGTGTCAGTGAAAGTAATGGATCAGTGGACCAGTAGGTGTGGGTGTCTCTGGGGCTGCTCTCTCTTTCATTTCTCCCCAGCGGGTCTTCTCCTCGGCCCCTGGGGGTGGGGGGGAGGGCGATGTCTGCTCTGGCCGCGTGCCTGAAGTAGGGAGTGGGCACAGTCCTGACACAGGTAGGGTAGCTGTGCGGAGGGGCGGCTCCACCCAGGCCTCCGGCCCAGCCCCGGCCCACTCCGCGCCGTGAGATCCCTGGAAGGCCGAGGGGCCGGCAGGTTGGGTGGTGAGAGCTCCTCCCGAGCATCCAGTCCAACCCCCCTTCCCAGCTTTGGGGCGGGAGGGGACTCGCTTGTGCCTGATTTCGAGTCACTCTTTGCATTTCGTGCTCAGGGCCGCAGGGGAAGCACCAGGTTTGGTCAGGAGCAGGAGTGGGGGAGGCGCAGCCAGAGCCTTTCCCGGAGTTCCCACGGGAGAAGCAAGGCACGCAAGGGAAACAGCGTAGGCTGGGCTAGTCGGGATGTCGGTGGGCCCTGGGCTGGAGGGGTGGTCCCCAGCTGTGTGGGCCTAGGCCTGGGTGATCCGGGGCAGTGTGCTGGGTGGGATCAGGTGGGTCAGGGGAGTGGGTGGGGGTGGGGCTTGGATTGGCTGGTTCGCTCAGGAAAGACGTGTTCAAGGGCAGGTGAGTCGTTTGTCTCTGGGAATCAGCCCTGGGAGGGGTGGTCTCTCCCCAGCCAGGGGAGACCCCCCCCCTGCCTCTGCAAGATGTTAAAACAATAAAAATACACAAAACATAATTAACAGAGAGGTGGGCTTAAAAGGCAGGGAAGTGAGGGAGGCGTGGTGTGGCCAAGTTGATCCAAGGTCTGTGTGCAGAGCAGACAGAGGCCTCAGATCGGCCTTGGCTGCCCACCTGGGCCTCAGGCAAACGGCCACCCTCTTGGGTTTCCCCGTCTGGTTCAGGTGGGAGTGAGGGCAGTCCTCTTCCTGGGGAGAGTGTAGGTGACAGGCACGGGCAGAGAGGTGGGGACATAGATGGTGACAGGCAGAGACAGGAGCCCACAGACTGGGCTCCGATGCCGTTACTCACCACATGTCACGTAACCCTTCGCGGGAGGCCCACTTGCCTCATCTGGAAGACGGGGCCAGCCACGCTAACCGCTGCGTCAGGCGTACGTGGGTCACTGAAACAAACGTGACTTGGAGGTTACCGCTTCAAGGGCCAGGAGCGGGCTCCGGGCCTCCTTGTTTTGCCGCCGAATGGGTTGAAGCTGCTGGCGTTCAGCGAGCTGCTCCTCCGTGCCCGAGTGGCCACGCCAGGGGCCCTCGGGTCACTTTCACGCTGCCGTAGGCTCAGGGATGACCATCTGCTTTGTGTGGCCGGGCGCTGAGGCCCCGGCAGGCGGAGCCCAGGGGCACCCAGCCGGGGCGTGCTCGAGCAGGGGCTCAGATCTGAGCGTGTGTGACATGGGTGGCTCGCTCGCGGGCGCTTGGCCACACCGGCCCACGCAAGTGCTCTGGCATGGCACCGGCCCGGGCGCCTCGAGGGGCCTCAGTGCTTCCGTTTCCCCTGTGGGCCCACCTTACAGAGCGTCCAGCAGAATGGCTCCATCTACATCCACGTCTACTTCACCAAGAGCGGCTTCCACCCGGACCCCCGGCAGAAGGCCCTGTACCGCCGGCTCGCCACTGTCCACATGTCACGGAGTAAGCACCCCCCGCTGTGTGGCGGGCCCGGGGAGGCTGGGATCGGCAGGCCAGAGGACTCAGAGAGCAGGGACATCTGAAGCTCGGGACAGGCTTTCTCGAAGGGGGAGGGTGGGCTGTGCGTGTGGCCAGGCCTGGTGGGAGCAGACACTCCAGAATGGTCTGTGGGTGAGCGACAGGAAGAGTAAGCAGGGGGAAACTGGGAGGACATCTGGGGCTCGTCTCCTGTGTGATGTCTGCAACCGCGCCGACGGGCCTTGCACAGATTGCCACCCTTCGGGGGTTCTGCGGGGGGGGGGTGCCTGGCTCCCAGGCGGCCTGTCGGGGTGTTCCTGGGTCCGTGTGCTGGGAGGGCCATGCAGCCGGATGAGCCCCCCACCCGTTCTGTCTGGCGGTGCTGGCTGCTCACCAGGAGAATCCCGACTCTGTGGACAAAACCCAGGGACTCCAAGTGACCCCGAGAGGCCCTGGGTGAGGGCTGGCCCCTTGGGACTTCTAACGTGGTCCGACAGTGACCGGGGCTTTTCTCTGCCCAGGGCTTCGTCTTACTTTTCAACTCCCCTTGCACATACGTGGGTTAAAATCCAAGTAATTCAACAAGACGGTGCAGGTCCTGTCTCCTCTTCACCTCTCCCCTTCGCCCCCACAGCCCACTGCTTTCAAGCCCCGGGAGCCGTTTCTCATCTACTTAACCTCCACAGTTCCCAGTAGCCGGGCGATGCCACAGTTTCTTGGTTTTTCAGTTTTAGATATTTTTTCTTCGCCTCTTGCTCTGGGAGAGAAAGTCCTAATACAGGAATAAGAAGCTGATGACGTTAACATTCAGCGCTTAGGCGCTTTTCAGTGTGTGTGGCTTATTTGCATCCGAGCCACATGGTGGGCACAGTTCTCTTTCCCCTCGTGTCCAACTTCTCATTTTGCACGCGCTTAATCGTGGTTGGCATCTTTTCGCTCCCTCCTTGTGTCTTTGTCCTGGAGTCCACTGTCCCCCGATGGGCAGCCCTGTAGGAATCTCTCACTGTACGTGGGTTTCAGCAGATCTAGAAACTCCATGGCTCCCTCAGAAGGTTCCCGGTCCCTTCTTGTGAGTCTCGTGTGTCCGCCCACCTCGCTTTTACTTCATCGCGCCTGGGGATGGAGTTCAGATCCCTGCAGTTGTTTCTGTGTGGGGTGCTGAGAGACGTGCTTCTCCTCGCGTGGGTTAGGTCCTTCCTAATTTTGGGGGGTATAAAAAAATACCCCAAAGGCTGATCTAATCTGTTCGTTGTCACCTGTACTGGGCAAAACAAAAAGTCGATGACCCTGTCTCAGTCTCCAAAACTGATTTGCAAAAGTCCCCTCGAGTGTGCTGAGCTCCACTGCGGGCATGTGTCTGTGGAGCGTGAACTGCGGCGTCCGTTAGCGGGATGTGGCACGGGCAGAGGCGTGCGGAGGGAGCATGGCTTGCGTGGGCAGACTCCACAGGTGTGGCCCTGTGAGTGTCATTTGTGGGGGGCGCCGAGTTAGATGCGCCGGACACCTTGGAGGCTTCCTTGGACGTGGCCCAGGGCGGGGGCGGCTTGCTTGCCTCCCCTTTGCCCCCGACTGACGCCAGTGTTACCTTCTGGGGTTTTTGCCTTTTGGTGAAATGGGATCTGTATCAGTGCGCGGCTGAGGCCCTGGTCATGGTCAGTGTGGCACGTACTGGCGTGGGCTGCAAAATGACATCCGTGGCCCGTGGACCTGAAGAGCCCACCAGGACCCTCCAGGCCTCTCCCCAGCCTCACAGCTGGGCCCCGTGGAGCGGAGACTGAGAGGGACTTGGAGCTGGCCTCACGTCAAGTCCCGGGGAGAACGAGAGTGTGGGATCCGAGAAGCCCCTCTGTCTCTGTCCCCAGAGGGCCCGTGGTTAGGGTGTAGAGGAGCACGGCGTCAGAGAGCTAACGGCGGAAGTCCTTTATGTTTCCTAGTGACCGCTTAGTGTTAGTAATGATTTTATTGAGCTCAGTGTGTTGTCATTTGAACATGGAGTCAGTGTATTCATTCGCGAGGTATCTTCTTCTTTGTCTTAAGGTTTTTTTTTTTATGTTTTTATTCTTGAGAGAGAGAGAGAGAGAGAGAGAGACAGAGCATGAGCAGGGGAGGGGCAGAGAGAGAGAGAGGGAGACACAGAATCCGAAGCAGGCTCCCGGCTCCGAGCTGTCAGCACAGAGCCCACCAGGGGGCTCGAACTCATGAACTGTGAGATCACGACCTTGAGCCTAAGTGGGATGCTCAACCAACTGAGCCACCCAGCCGCCCCGCCTTAAGAAACCTAGTGTGTGTCATGCACGCACGGCAGATCTCGGGCTGGCCCAGCCACGTTGTCCATGTCAGCAGCCTCCCGTGGCCAGTGACTGTGCTGGCTGGTGCAGTTCAGGGAGCTATAAGTTCGAGAAAAGGGGACTCTTGTCCCCCACAGAAGCCAGCCCCGTCTCATAGGTCAGCCTGCATGCCACCAAGTCATAGAACGTTCGCCACCTGAGCCGAAGCCCCTCTCCTCCTGGGGCCGGGCCTGGCTTCTCCCTTCCCTGGACAGCCTCTTCCCATGCCCTGCAGGGCACGTCCGTCCTCCTGGAAGGTTCCCCGCAGGAGGCCACCCTCGGCTGTTTCCTGCTCTTCCTGGACTTGGAGGCAAGGTCTCCAGTGAATGGACGCGATAGAAGTGGCGAGTGGGGTGGATGTTAACAAGAGCATCAGGCCCTAGGCCGAAAGCGAAAGCTAATACCTAGAAGCCTTTTTGAACTTGAGCTCACCCATAGAATCCAAAAGTCCCGAGCCGGGGTTCTGAGTGGATAAGAGGGGTCCGGCCCTGTGGTTGGCGTTAATGTGACTGGCAGGGACTCTAGAGCAGGGGGCCACAGCGGTCCTCCAAGAAGCGGTGGTGCTTTGAACCCCGTTCTCCGGGGGAGGGACTGAAGCCCGAGGAAGTGACAGAGCTCACCAAGGTCCCTCAGGGAGACATCCAGGATGTGACCCCAGAGTCCCCACTCTTAGCCGGCTCCCTTTCCCATTTCCCCATCTGGCCCTGGCCCTCAGGGGCAGGAGGGAGAAGTCATGGAGGGGCAGGTTGCAGTTCGTCCTCACACAAGGAAGAGCCAAAAAGTACCAGGCCAGGGTGGAGGAGGGGAGATGGGGTGCAAGTGGGCACCGGGCTCCTCTTCCGGGCAGGGCGGCAGGGAGCCCGGAGCAAACCTGGCCTCTGCAAGAGGAAGTGAGGTCCACTCCCGGCTGGGGATTCACAGCCCCACGTATGTCTCACATTGGTGGCTCAGGGCCCCTTCCAGAACTGTCTGCGGCCCCCCTGTGTGTGTTGCTGGGTTCCGCTAGTTGTCAGTCCTGGGGTTTGCAGACTGGACGAGGCAGCAGACAAGCCAGCCAACGGGGAGGCGAACGTGGGGCCGGGGTAACCAGTGGAGGAGACGGAAGTGGCGAAGGGGGCGGCTGGACGGCCCCCCGTGGTGGGGTGGACGGGGAAGCGCGTGGAAGGGGGGCATGCAACCGGGGACCTGAGTGTACAGGGGATGCATGCCGGGGAGATGGAGCGGCACCTCCGGAGGCCCGGGGTTCACGTGTGCGAGGGGCCGGGTGGGCGAAGGCAGGAGGTCAGTGGCTCCAGGAGCGGGAGGCTTCTGAGGTTCGGGAGCAGCTGGACGCAAGCTGATGATGCTTGGTTCAGAGGGGTCTCTGGCTGCCTTGTGGAGAGACGGTCATGGGGGCAAGAGTGGCCGCCAGGAGGCCGGCGAGGACTGTGGCCAGCCGGGAGGAGCGGGTGGCCCGGGGTGGGAGGCGCATGCTGGGTGGTGGCCCTAGGGCGGCCGATGGAGTGGACGGAGCGCATTCTGGAGAGGGGGGACTGCGGTCTTGCCTGGGGCAGTAGGACGGACGTTGGCGGCGCTGTGAGGTGGGGGGCCGGGCGGCGGGGTTTGAGAGCGCAGCTGAGGCTCTCCGGCTGCTGCTCCTGTCCGTTGCGGGCTGGAGGCCAGCGAGCGGCAGTTGAGGGGCGCAGTTCTGGTATCCGGTGCCAGCAGGTCTCGCGTCTGCCCTCTTCCCTCTGCCTCCCCTCCCCCAACAGTGATCAACAAGTACAAGCGCCGGCGATTTCAGAAAACCAAGAACCTCTTGACGGGAGAGACAGAAGCTGATCCAGAAATGATCAAGGTACACTCGAGCACAGCTGTCGGACCGTGGGGGGGCGTCTGGCCCTTTGCAGCCCAGCAGCCAGCGCCCATGGGTTCCCCTCTGGCACTCCCACTGAGCCGCTGCAGGGGCTTGGTCGGGCCACCTCACCTCTCTGTGCCTCAGTTTCCTCTCTGGAAACCGGGTGAGGAACCTGAGCTCCCTCTCAGGCCGAGGAGGACTCCAGGCAAGCACATAGCATCCAGCACCTGCGGCACAAGCACTCCGCACACGGAACACACACGGCCTCGCGCTTCCCACCAGCCCCGCCGTGGAGGGGGGGGGTCCTGTCCCTGCTCCTGTGTGTTCAGACCAGGAGATGTGCCGGGAGCGCCGTAGCCAGGCCCTGGCAGGGCTCGGATCACACGCACGCGACCAGGCCCCAGAGCCCAGGCTCAGCCTGGCACGGAGTGGGCACCTGATGATGTGACCCTGGTGGGAATCCTCCCCGGCAGGCTGGGGGTGCTGGAGGTGTTAACCCGCGATGGGCACCAGGAGCCTCCCTTCTCCACAGGCTGGTCCCCGGTAGGAGGCCTGGTCCCCAAGCATGGAAACTGCTTGTGGGTCCTACGTCCGTACTGTCACGAGGGTCGGCTTTGCAGCCTGGAACGTGACCCCATCCACGTCCTCAGGCCTGGGTCTTCTGCTCTGTTAGGTGGCTGAGGGGGGGTGGTCTGTAAAGGCCAGCATGGGGACCCTCCAGGGTGAGCCGTTAGCCAGTGGTCACCGCGATGGCTGCTCTTCTGGTGTCTCACATGTCACGGGAGCCCTCAGGAGGAAGCAGGCAGGTGCCTCTGGGGCCCACCTCTCCCATCCCTGCCTCCCCCCGTCTTCCCTCAGAGGGCCGAGGACTACGGGCCCGTGGAGGTGATCTCCCACTGGCACCCCAACATCACCATCAACATCGTGGACGACCACACGCCGTGGGTGAAGGGCAGCGTGCCCCCTCCTCTGGACCAGTGTGAGTCCCCACCTGCCTCGGGGCCTTGCCCAGCCTGCCTCCTTGCCTCCCAGCCCCCGCTCCCTGAGAGTCCGGGTCCCCACCACCCTCAGTGCTCCCCTTTCTCTTCTCTCCGTCCTGTGCTCCTGGTGCCCCCAGCACTGACCGCCTGCATGCCACAACCAGTCCCCTGGCAAGTCGCATAGCCTGGGAGCTGGTGGACCCAGCTTTTGAGGTTTTAGGCATCACCTAAAAACCCAGATTTCTGACTTCTTTCACAAAGCTGATGTGTGGGAGTCACAGGGCGGCCGTGGGCTGGAGCTGAGCTGTAGCTCCCGTTCGGGTGTGGCCCGCCCTGTCCCCCGCACTGAGGTCACACAGCCCTTCGGCTCCTCGTGGTGTAGCCGAAAAGCGTCCCCTGTCAGAGGGGCCCCGTTGGGTCGCTGGAGGCACCTGAATTTGCCGCCTTTGTTCTTGGAGGCCCGGGGGGGTCTCCCCACCCTCTTGGGTGCCCCTGGCCTCCAGCCCGGCCTGAGCGGCGCCCCCGCCCCACGTGCCCGCAGATGTGAAGTTTGACGCCGTGAGCGGTGACTACTACCCCATCATCTACTTCAACGACTACTGGAACCTGCAGAAGGACTACTACCCCATCAACGAGAGCCTGGCCAGCCTGCCGCTCCGCGTCTCCTTCTGCCCGCTCTCGCTCTGGCGCTGGCAGCTCTACGCCGCCCAGAGCACCAAGTCGCCCTGGAACTTCCTGGGCGATGAGCTCTATGAGCAGTCGGACGAGGAGCAGGACTCGGTGAAGGTGAGCGGGGATGGGGCGGGGGGGCAGGGGGCTTTCCAGCACTTTCCTGGGCTGCGAGAGGGGAGGGGGAGGGGAGGTGGCAGCCTGGGGACCTCCAGCCCAGGCTCCATGCCCAGGACCTGGGGGTCCTGTGTCCGAGGCTTCTGTGGACCTTCTTGTCACAGCTTTTCTGTCGGCTCGGCTAGGCCTTCTGGGTCTGGACCTGCGTTCCCCTGCCCCTCCCCTCTGCCACAGCCTGTCCCCTTGGCCCTGAGCTCCAACTCCTTGGCTCCTCTCTCTCTGTGTCCTTGAACATCTTCTGTTGTTCCCACCTTTCTCCCAGCCTGTGTCCATGACCCGGAGACTCAGCGGCGCCTCCCTGGGCTTGTCGTTGGTGTTGAGTTGCCAGTCCTCACCCCAGCTGTCCCTTCATGTGTCTTGGTCACTCTGCCTCGCCCCATCACTGTCTCTCCACACCCCCCCACCTGTAAAGCACCTGCCCACCTCTCCGTGCCCACCTGCCCATCCTGACCCACTCTCCTGCCGGCCGGTGTGCCCTCTCCTGCCTCGGGGCAGCCCCCGGGCTCCGGTCATCTGGGGCCCAGGGGAAGAGGAGCGGGGCTGGCTAATGACTGTGCTGCAACGGTCACCCTGGGCAAGGGCGAGACAGTGCTCACTGTCTCCCGCCACCCCTAGGTTGCCCTCCTAGAGACCAACCCCTACCTGCTGGCGCTCACCATCATCGTGTCCATCGTCCACAGTGTCTTTGAGTTCCTGGCCTTCAAGAACGGTAGGGTTGGGACCCTGGGGCCGATGAGAGGCCATAGGGGCTGGGGATAGGAGGGTGTGTGTGTGGGGGGCTAGGGCCTGCCCCCTGCTTCTTCCTCATTCTCCATAGGTTCTCCCTCTACGTGGGGTCTCTCAGCCCCACTCTCCAGAGGTCTGAGGAGCTGGGGAGGGTAATGGCCCCAAAACTCCCAGCCCAGAAACTCCCACCCAGCGGGTGTGGCACCGGGGAAGGAGCTGGCCTGCTGTGCCGGGAGAAGCCAGGATGGCACCACCAGGGGGCTGGGGAACTCCGGGGCTGGGAGCAGGGAAGCCCCAGAGCTGCTCCTGCGGCCCTGCACAGCTGCTCTTCCCTGGGGAAGGCCCCCCAAAGCTGCGCGGATGGGGCCCACCTCAGTGGCAAGGCAGCAGCCCTGCCCCCAGAAGGCCCCTAGGTTCCAAAGGCCAACAAGGCTGATGGCCAGCATTTCAGGGAGGACTGGCCAGGTGCCAGGCACTGTTCTTAGTGCCCTCACTGGCCAGCCTGCCGAGTCCCCGAGGCCCCAGCCCTACCCGGAAGCCTGTCGTTAGCTCTATGCATAGGGGTGAGGAAGTGGGGGTTCAGGGAGGCTAGGTAACTTGCCCGTAGTCATACAGCTGCCACGTGACAGAGCCAGGGTTTGGACCCAGGAAGCGGCTCAGGCATCTGCTTCATCCTCTAAGCCTTGGGGGCCCCTTTTTTCTTCCCTGGAGAGCTGTAGTCTGGGGGAGGGGGTGCCTGCTGCCCCACAGCTTGCCCAAGCAGCAGTCATGGGCATTAGCATCATTGAGACAGTACTGCCATGGCTGAGAGTTACTTTCTAGAAGTTTCTAACCTCTAAATTGGACAGTAGGTGGTGGCAACCACTGGTAGCTGGGCCTGGGCACGCCCTGGCCCACAGACTTCCTGCTGACTCCCAGCTGGGCCGCCTTGGGTCCCTCCTCCTCCTGGGAGATGTGGGCATACAGGGCATGGTCCCTCACCCGAGGCCACTCAGCAGGGGCGTGGGCCCTGGGCGCCTTTACTTCTCGTGCTTGTCGCCTCCCTGGTCTGAGGTGGGACTCAGATCCACCCGCCCTCCAACAGGCCCCATCTCCGGACCTGCTCTTCCCGGTCAGGCCTGGGGGGTTCTGTGAGTGTCCCCTGTGTTTGATGGGGGCCGGGCGAGCATGCTGGAGTTCTGGAACCGGAACCCACGCAGGGTGGCCGGCCTTGCACGCTGATGTGGAGCCAGCCCCGAGTGGGCCTGGGCCTGGCTCTGTTCTGTGGGACGGGCACTGCGGCGGGTCAGCTCCTTGCGGCTTCGGGGGGAGCCCTGCTCCTGCTCCCTGTGGCCCATGGGAGGCCAGGGCCAAGGGAGGGGCTGGCCTGGCCCTGTGGGTGGCATCTGCCAGGGGCACTCGAAGGAGCTGTGGTTGGAGACCAGGGCCCAGGCCCTCGTCTACGCCCCAGGTGTGTCTGAGGTCCCCCAGGGTTTCAGGGCAGTGGGCCGGAGGATCCCATCTTGAAGTGCGTGTCCCAGAGCTTCCTGCCCAGGGGACGCAGGGTGGCACCAGGGCGGACAGCCTAGGTCTGGTGTCATGCAGACCCGGCTTCTGTCCAGATTCGGCCAGGGCGGGCTGTGCGGCCTAAGGAATGTGGCTTCCCTGGCCAGCCTTGGCACCTGGTGTGTGGCAGTGGTCACCATCACCATCGGACTGCACCCTGGGGGTGGGGGTGGGGTGGCCTCTGTAAGGACCGCAGAGGTCCTGCCTGTCTGCCACTCTGGCAGAGACTTCACGGGAGCGGAGGGTGGTATGCACCCCTCCCCGAGGCAGAGCTGGCGCCGCTCCGGCACTTTGGGGGTCTGGGGATGGGGGCCCGAGGGAGCTGCAGGAGGGACTCAGAGGCTCCTCAACCCCTCGGCTTCCCCCCAACTTTTGTGCACAGACATCCAGTTTTGGAACAGCCGGCAGTCTCTGGAGGGCCTGTCGGTGCGCTCCGTCTTCTTCGGCGTTTTCCAGTCTTTCGTGGTCCTTCTCTACATCCTGGACAACGAGACCAACTTCGTGGTCCAGGTCAGCGTCTTCATCGGGGTCCTCATCGACCTCTGGAAGATCACCAAGGTCATGGACGTCCGGGTAAGGCTGGGCCACTGTGCTCTTCTGGGGGCCACCGGGACTGGGAAGGGCGGTTGTCTGCGCCGGCCAGACCCTGGAGCTGGCCCCTGGGGGTTTCCCAGTGCCTGTGCACTCCCAGGACCAAGGGGATTTTCGCACCAGGGGAATTTTTGGGTCACACGTGGGACAGGGGAACTGGGAACAGTGAGGAAGGGTGGGGGTGGGGGCCAGCGTGGCTGCCGACCACGGCCTCCCTCCCCGTCTGCAGCTGGACCGGGAGCACAAGGTGGCAGGACTCTTCCCCCGCCCGACCTTCAAAGACAAGTCCACGTACATCGAGTCCTCTACCAAAGTGTATGACGATGTGAGTGTCCTCCGCCGTGGGCCCCGGGGAGGGTCTTCAAGCACCCACATGGCCCCTGGGGACCCCGGAGACGGGAAGTGGATGGGAGGCTCGGGCCTCTGCCTGCCGACTGCCGGAGCCCTTCTTTATGGCCGGCGTCCCACCCTCCGGCGTCCCACCCTCCGGTGTTCCGTGCCTGCCGTGCCTACTTCCTATCCGAGTCCAGAGTTCCCAGGGCCGCCTGGAAATTCCCCCGGCCTGGCCTGCCGGACCAGGTGCGGGTGGGTGAGGGCGGGGAGCCGGGTGCCAGCCCTGCCCTGTGCCCCGCAGATGGCGTTCCGGTACCTGTCGTGGATCCTCTTCCCGCTCCTGGGCTGCTACGCCGTCTACAGCCTCCTGTATCTGGAGCACAAGGGCTGGTACTCGTGGGTACTCAGCATGCTCTACGGCTTCCTGCTGACCTTCGGTGAGCGCCGCGGCCCTCGCTCCGGCCTGGTGTGCGAGGGACTCCTCCCCGGACAGGGACGACCCCGGGGGGCGGGGGGGTACGCGAGGCGCCCTGAGGGGTGCCTGGTCCGGCGTGGGAGTCAGCGAGGACTTCCCAGAGGCCACGCACGGGATCTTTCAGTCTGTCCGTGTCCCCAGGGCCCCCTCAGAGTAAACAAGCGGACGGGCGGGCTCCGGCACCGGGCAGGTGCCGCGGAGGGGCTGATGTGAAGGGGTTTGGGGAGACCTCTCGGGATGATGGGGAAACCGAGGCCTGCAAGCTGCCCAGGGCGGGGTGAGGGCACTGTGGGGAGACGTGCCTGGGCGCGGGAGTGGTGAGGCGGGGTGGCAGAAGAGGAGTGCGGAGGGCGAGACCGGAGATGCGGCCCGAGAGGTCGGGGGTCAGGACACCGCGTCATCTGCTCACGGGCGTCTCTTTCCCCGTCTCCGCAGGCTTCATCACCATGACGCCCCAGCTCTTCATCAACTACAAGCTCAAGTCCGTGGCGCACCTGCCCTGGCGCATGCTCACCTACAAGGCCCTCAACACCTTCATTGACGACCTGTTTGCCTTCGTCATCAAGATGCCTGTCATGTATCGGATCGGCTGCCTGCGGGACGGTGAGGTCCAGCAGGCGGGCGGGCACCGCCAGAGCCGGCACGGGGGGTGGGGGCTGCCCTGGTCTGAGGGGTGCCAGGCCCCGCTCACACCGCCCCCTCGCTCCCCCCAGATGTGGTCTTCTTCATCTACCTCTACCAACGGTGGATCTACCGCGTCGACCCCACGCGGGTGAATGAGTTTGGCATGAGTGGCGAGGCCCCGACGGCAGCCGCCCCCGTGGCCGAGGCCCCGACGGCAGCAGGGGCCCTCCCGCCCCCACCCACCCCGGCCCCTGTCACCACCACCGCCACCGCCGCCGCCAGGGAGGAGGCCTCCACGCCCCCGCCCGCCAAGCCCACCCAGGGGGCCAGCTCTGCCACCGAGCCCCAGGAAGCCCCTCCAAAGCCAGCAGAGGACAAGAAAAGGGATTAGCCGCCCCCGGTCCTCCTCTTCCGCTCCGGCTCCTGGTGACCACCACCCCCGCGGCCCCGGCCCCCTCGCCTCCCCTCCTTGTCGCCCTTTCCCTGGACAGATGGGGCCAGGGCGGCGGAAGGCCCTGCTCGGGCCAGAGCCCAGCGTGTGTTGCGGGGGCCGGGGCCGGCCGGGGCACGCTGTTGGTGGAGGCGCCGTCTGTCCGTATGTCCCTCTGTGTTTCTAGCCATCTCACCCTGCCAGCCCAGCACCATTGGGAATCATGGTGAAGCCGATGCGGCGCTGCCCAGGGGGGGTGGTGCCCCGGCGGGGGGAGGAGGGCGGCTGGGGCCCCTCTGTGGGATGCCTGCCGCTATCCATCATCTTGTCCCGTGTCCCCCGGCCACGCCCCTCCTCCCAGACCGCCGCCCTTTAACACAGTCTGGATTTAATAAATTCATATGGGTGTTTAACTTAAACTCAGCAATCCCCCCTCGTGCCTGCCTTCCTCTGCCGCCCCGGAGGGCAGCCCCCTCGTGGTGTGAGGGAGCCCTGCGGAGCGCAGGGCACAGCAAAGTGGGAGACCTCGAGCCCTGTGGCCAGGCCCTTCCTTCCCCTTCTCCCCCTCCCTGCACCCTTGCAAGGGGCTTCCGTAACTCCCCATTTCACAGGCGGGAAGCTGTTTGCTGTGCCCTTAACGGCCCCTGCGTTCTCCCCCACTAGCTTGCACCTGGCTGTGCCCTCTGATGGTCTCCTGGCCTCATGCTGCCGGGCAGGCCAGCAGCACAGGCCACCTCCTGAGTGATTCCCCACCAGGCCCTCTCGTTCAGGAGTCCCCGCACCCCGCACACACAGCCTCGCGTCCCTGGGCCTGTGAGCTCGCCCTGCCAGGGTCGTGGTGGAGGTACGGGGGTGAGTCCTCACTCAGGTGGTGTCCCTGGCTGCCGTGCTCCGTACCTGTTAAGGTGACCTGTGCCCTGAGGATCCAGCCAAGACGTCTTCCCAATTGCCTGGGCTGGGCCTGTCGATCTCCGTTACAGACGCGGACTCTCTAGGTCTCTGGGACGTCCCTGCGCTCGGAAGCGTTGGGACCCCACACTTCCAGATTTGCTGTCTTGGGGGGTGGCCGCGTCAACACTGGGAGAGGAGCCCCAGGGCCGAGGCTACACAGGGCTGCACCGCCAGCCTCCCTTCCTGCGGAGCCAGGCAGGGGTCCGTGAGGTCCCGGGAAGTGTGTGCACGTGGGCAGTGGGCTCCCCGCTCAGGCGGCCACGGGCCCACAGCACTCCCTGCCCTGCCCTACGCCATCCCGGGGTCGCCAGGGCCCTGGGAGGAAGCCCGCACCCCCTCTGCCGGCCTTCTGCCCCATGCTTCTAGGCACCAAGGAGGCTCTCAGGCCCCCTGGCCTCACCGCCCCCCACAGGCCCACGCCCAAGCCTTTGGCAAGACCCAGTGGCGGTACCCCCAGCACTCGGAGCCCCATGTCTTCGCTGCCCCTGAGACCACCGGCTCCAGACTGTTCCCTGTTCTGTCTCTGCCCCTCACGTTCGCTCCACGCGGCAGCCAGAGGGCTTTCCAAGGCACAGACCTGGGCCTGCCTGTCCCCTGCTCAGAACCCGCCGTCGTTCCCAGTATGCTTAGGGAGAAGAGCCCAGGCCCCTAACTAGTCAACGAGACCTTGAGGGGACGGGCTTAACTCCCATAGCCTCATCTCGCTTTTTATGTTTGTTTGTTTGTTTTTAAGATTGTATTTTCAAGTCCTCTCTACACCCAGTGTGCTTGAACTCCCAACCCCGAGTTGCATGCTCCACCGACTGACTGGACCAGCCAGGCGCCCCTCGTCACCCTTGCTTTAACTTGCCATGATCTTGTCCCTTACGTGCCCTCAGGCACACAACTCTGTATGTTACCCTGGGCATCCCCCACATTGCAGTTCCAATATCTCTTCCTCCAGGAAGCCCTCCCCGACTACCTGATCCAGGACCCCCAGCTCCCTGGGCTCTCACACCCCGGCCCTGCCCGCTCTGGGTCATCACTGTCTGGGGACAGGTTATTCTCCACTGGACTGAGCCCTGTGAGCACAGAGCCAAGGCTGTCCTGGTCACTGCTCTGTCCTCTGGGAATGTTTGCCGAGCACGGGTTTTACAGGCCTGACTTCCACAGACTCGTACACATCCAGAACGGTGGACCTTGGTGGGGCCTGCGTTAACACACTGGGGGACAGCCGGACATGCGGTCAGTCCACAGATCTTTCCTGAGCACGTCCCCTGCACGGGGCGCTGAGCTGGGGGGTGGGGATGGGGTCCTGCTTACACAGCAGAGAGGAAGACAGCCCCAGGGCTGCCCTCAGGGCGCTCAGAGCCCAGCAGACGCCCTGAACACCGAGGGTTTCCGACCTGTGCTTTCAGTTATTCGCCCAAGAAACAGTTGTGAGGCCTGACGTTTGCAAGGGGCAGTGGGGGACCAAGTGGGCTCCTGGTCCTGTTATAGGAGCCACTATTTAATGTTCTTTATCATGAGCCAAACTCAAGCCTAAGGTTTGTATGTGGTTTGCTTCATCTGTTACATTTAATGCTACTCAGTGTCCCCATCATCTTACAGGCCACGTTTACCCTCATTTTCATTACTTCTCCAGCGGTCACCCCAGCCTGCTTGTTCCTTAAACATGCCATGCACGTTCCCACCTCAGGGCCTTTGCACTTGCTGTCCCCTGTGCCTCGAACACTTCCCTAAACAGCCACAAAGATCCTTCACCATTTCGACTCTCTGCTCAAATGTCATCTCAGACCTTCCCTGAACTCCCTAACCCAAACAGCACCCTCCAAACTCAATCCATATATCCCGCTTTATTCTGTAATGCCACCATCATCACCAGATAACCCATTTGCTTATCTACTTTTTGATTTTTTATTTTAGAGAGCGAGAGCATGAGCAGGGGGGAGGGGCAGAGGAAGAGAGAGCGACAGACAGAATCTTAAGCAGGCTCCATGCTCAGCGCGGAGCCTGACACAGGGCTCGATCCCACGCCCTTGGGATCATGACCTGAGCCGAAATCAAGAGTAGGCTACTGAACTGACTGAGCCACCCAGTCAGTGGCTCCCGCTTATCTAGTTTTCCATCTGTCCTCCCCCACCTTCGGTTTCAGTTCCGTGATGACAGCGGCTTTTATTTATCGTCTTCCTCGCTCTGTCTTCAGCTGTTGGGACCGTGCTAGCGCGTATAAGAGCTATCTGCAAGTGTCAACTATTTTCAGTATCTTATTAATCCTGACAACCATCCTATTATAAGACCCACTTTACAGATGGGGAAACCGAGGCTCAGAGAGATGAAGTCAGTTGCCCAAGGTCACACAGCTGGTAAGTGGGAGACCTACGATTTGAACCCCGACAGCCCGATTCTGGACCCTCGAGTCATAACCTCTCTTGCAACGCTCTTGTCAAATGCAGGCTGCAGCCTCCCAGCGCAAATCCAGCTTTTTCCAGTGTTTGCGTGATTTTTTACATTTTTAAGCAGTTGGAAAAAAATCTCAAGAAAAATAATTGCGTTTCACATGAAAGTTATACAAAACCCAAGTTTCGACGCCCATAAAATAATGTTTTGTTGGGACATGGCCGCGCTCATTGCTTCTGTGCTGTCTTTGGCTGTTTCTTGTGGAAAAGGTTTGCTTGATATTTTCCTCCACGGCAACACTTGGGCTTCAGTTATCTGCATCACCCGAAGGCCCGAGGGCCACACGCTGACGCTGCTGCTGTACCCTATTCCGCATCCCACGAGGAGGCACCTGGCCTGGCGTGGTGGGTGCTGTGACCCGGTGCCCGGGGCAGGCCCTGGCACACAGCACGTGCTCAGTAAGCGTATGTCGAATGAATCAACGAGTCCGCAAGGGTCACGGAGAGAAGGGGTGGGAAATCTGACACAGGATGCCAAACCCTGGCAAGTCAGGACCTAATGGTCAACCAGTCATTCTCAGGGACAAACAGGGAAGGCCTAGGAATGTGACCTAACCAAATAGCTGCCTGTTTGAGCCTCAGTCTCCTTCTCTGCAATAATGGTAATTTGATCACATGCCTCTGAGGCTGGTGCAGGTTGTGAGGTGTCCCGCCAGGTAAGCCCTTTGCTCAGGGGTCAGGCACACAGCTCAATACGTACACTGGGGGCTCGGCGGTTACTGTGCCCACAATGAGTTGCTGAGCCTCCAGGTGAAAGTGTTCTGGGCTATTGGGAAACTTGAAGGGGTGATGGGGACAAAATAAAACATCCATCCATGCAATAAACATTTATTGCATACCGACTGTGTTCCAAGGGCTGTTCTAGGCGCTAGGGTTAGAGCAAGGAACAAGACAGCCAAATCCTAAAACTGGCATTCTAGCTTTAAACGTTTAAGTTAAGTATCTTCGATCCCAATTTACACTTGAAGAAACTGAGGCACAGAAAGGCTGCGGAGGTTTTCGTAAGGATCATTATTACCAATGGCAGCCAGAGCCCTGGCAACCTCCTGATCCCGAAGCTTCCCTTACGGACAGAAACAGCAGGTTCACCTCCCGCTAGCTGACCTGGGGGGCGGGCCTCAGTTTCCCGACTTGCTCCCGGGGTCGGACGTGAGGGGCCCCAAGCAAGCCTCAGTTACCTCCGCCTGAGCACTGGGCAGCGGCGCTGACCCAGCCCCTCCCGTGCGCCCAGCCTCCTCTTCCCGGCCGGCCCCGCCCCCGCGACCACGTGACGCGTGGGGGTTTTCCCGTTCCCCTGGCGTGACGTCACGATGGGGTGCAGGCCAATGGGCGCGCAGGCCGGCGGCGCCGGGGAATTCCGCCGCCCCGCCCCCGCCCGCCGCCCGCCCGGCCCGGCCCCGCGCCCCCCGCAGCCCCGGGCGCCGCGCGTCCAGCCCGGCCTGCGGCCCCAGCCCCTGCGCCGCTCGCCCGACCCGCCGTCGTCCTCCGGACCGTGCCTTCTGGCCGCCCGGCCTGCCGCGTGTGTATTTTGGTCTGGGCCGGCCTCCGGGCCGTCCGTCCCCACTGGTCGGGCCATGCCGAGTCGCCGCGTCGCCAGACCGTCTGCTGCGCCGGAGCTGGGGGCCCTGGGTAAGCGGGACCGGGGCTCCGGAGAGGAGTCTGGGGCGGGACTGGAGATGCAGGGGCTCTGAGGGGTCCTGGAGTAGTCTGGGGGTTCCTACAGGACTCTAGGGGCTTGGGGGGGCGAGGCTGAGGGTTCCGGGGACACTGTATTAAAGGGAAGGAAGGAGGCAGAGGATAGTGACGGGGTCCAGCCCAAGGTAAGAGGGAGGCGTCCCACTACAGAGTGAGAAGGGGGCGGGGCCTGACCCTGAGGCAAAGCGGGGGGCGGGGCCCGACTCGCAGAAGGCGGAGCGGGAGCTGGTCCTGCGGAGTGGGGGCGTGGACAGACTCAGAGAGGGCGAAAATGAGGGTCCTCGCTCACCGAAGGGGGCGGGGCCTGACTCTGGGAGCAAGGAGGGGGCGGAGCCTACGTCTAAGAAGGAAGCAGGGTCCGCCTCAGAGTAAGGGGGCGGGGCCTGACTGCCAGGGAAAAGGGGGTGGGCCTGTTCCGAAAAAAGAAGGGCGGGGCCTGACTCGGGGACGAAAGAGGGGTGGGGCCTGCCTCTGGAGAGAAGTGGCAGGGTCTGAGAGGGAGAAGGGGACTGGGTGACCCTGAAAAAGTGAAGGGGTAGGGTTGACCCTGAGCGAAAGGACGGAGTGGGGGCTTTCCTAACTGAGGTTAAGGGCTCTTCCAGGCCCGACCTTAAGAAAGAGAAGGAGCCGGCCTGAGCGTGGCGAAGGGTGGGGAGAATGACACAAGCTGGGGAACAGGTCCGTAAGTTGGAGAAGGAAGGCAGGCCAGACCCTGCCGGCAGTAAGGGAGAGGGGGCGTGATCCAGAGGGGCGGGGGCCAGGGGAGGAACGGGGTGGGGCCTGGGAGATTCTCTGGTCCTCCTGCAGCATCTGCATGACCTCCTGAGACATGCCTCCCTCCCTGCAGGGTCCGCTGACCTGTCCTCGCTCTCGCTCGCCGTTTCCAGGACCACGGGTGAGCAGCCCTGCACAGTTCCGGCCCGCCTGCGCGCTCAGGACGGGGGAGGGGGGCGTCCTGTGGAGGCGGCGCTGGGCACCCCTCTTGTCTGGGGTTTCGCCCAGGTCCACCTCAGTTTTGCTCTGACCACCTGTATCCACCCCCCACGGTTGAGATGGGGGCCTCAGATGCCCCTACCTCCCGGGTGATTAGGAGCTGGACAGGTAAAACTAACCACCTATTCACCTCCTCTAAGAGGAGTCCCTAGAGATTTCTCCCGGCAGTGCAGAGGGTAATAATGACACACTGGTGCCACCCACCACCTCCTCACTGTGTGAATGCCTGCAAATCACTTCCCCTCTCTGGGCCTCAGTTTTCCTCATCTGTAAGATGGACATAATATCAGTGCCTCCCTTTTGGTGGGGGGAATTGAGAGGATTCAATGAGCTGATACAGGCAGACCTTCAAGCAGTGTCTGGCTTTGAGTCTCCATAAGTGTTAACTGTTGATAACTGCTTTTACTATTATTGTTGTCGTTGTTGTTAGACAGCCCGTAATCATGGTTCTTAAGCCTTTGTGTTCATCAGTGTCACTCAGGGAGCTTGTTAAAAGAGATCGTCGGGCCCTACCTCTAGAGAGTCTGATTCAGTAGGTCTAGGATAGCAGCCCTGAGAGTTTGCATTTCTAGCAAGTTCCCAGAAGATGCTGAGAACCACTAGTCTGGACAGTCCCTCAGCCTGTGCAGTGCTGCCCAAGAAAACGCAGACTCACGGCTAAATGGCAACATCCCCTGTCCTAGAAATCTTCTGGGATTTCGAGGACAGGGATTGAGTCCTGTCACCGTGAAAACTCAGTGGCCCTAGTGGGCTGGGGCTGGGCCTCGGTCTGGAGGTAGAATCTTGGGATGGACCTTCGGGCCTGGCTGCGAAGGAGGCTCGGCGGCTTCTCTAATGGGTCTGACAGTTTGGACAACGGTGAAAGGTGGGGCATGGCACGGGGGACAGGTCCTGCCCGAGTACTGGTTCTGGGTTGGAACAAGGCTGAAGTTTTTCTGGCACAAGACCCAGGTCTACGGTTTCAAGTAAGAGTAACTGGTGACGTCCTCTCTCCGATTAACATTTCCCGAGCACCTGTTCTATACCTGGCCCTGTGCTGGGCAGCGCTGGGGACTCAGTAGTGACTGAGACAGCCCCGACTCTGCCCTCACAGGTCCCCTCCCTAGATGTGGAGGCAGACACGTACGCAATAAATTAAATGCGGGGTTATAAAATATGATAAAGGCTCTGAAGAGGCCTCGGGGCCAGTGATCTCTAACAACAGGGTAAGGATGAGAGACCTAAATGCCAGGACAGAGTGGGAGGGAAAATGTCCCTCGTTCTGATGGGCTAGCCACGTCCTGGGTCCTGGGTGTCCGGTCCTGGGTATCCCTACTCTGAGGCACTCACAGTCTTCAGGAGGAGACAGATATGAGTCTCTTAATGTAAAGTCGTGTCAGATCCTAATCGGCGCCATGAAAATGATAAAACAAGGGTATGAAACTGTGAGTGACTGGAGCAAGGGACCAGGGGGCTCTCTTAGATAACGTGGTCAGGGAAGACCCGTCTAGTAAGTGACATTTGAGCAGGGACCACAAAGAAATGGAGGAAGAGCATTCTGGCAGAGAGCAGGCTGCGCTAAGGCCCTGAGGCAGGAAAGGCATGCGGCCCATCCTGGCTGTCCCTGAATGGTTTGGCAGGTCTCTGCGGGAGGTAGGGGTGGGGTAGGGTGTTGTTTGAGTTGAGCTTTTAATACGGAGAAGGTCCCAGTGTTTCCTGGCTGAAAGGGGATTTTAGATAATAATACTATTAGGTAAGCTTAATGGAGGGGCTAGAGCAGTCAGGCACTGTGCTAAGCAATTTACCTGTGTGAGTGTGAACCCTTAGTCTGAATGCTCATGTTCACACCTGAGATAGGAGCTCAGTCCTCATTTTTCAGAGAAAGACTTTCCCAAGGCTACACAGTGAGTGACAGGTAGGATTCAAACGAACCTCTGGGTGACTCTACCCCCCATGCTGTGAAACCACGTCTTCCAGTCCCTTCGTTTTATATATGGACAGATAGACCGAGGCCTAGAAAGGGAAAGCGGGTTACCCAAGTCCATAAAATAAGGTCTCCCACCACTTTATCCAGTAGCAGCCAGCATTTATGTCGTGCCTACGACCCTGGCCATTCTAGCTGCTTCCCACGTGTTAGCTCATTTGATTTTCACAGCAGCCTAATGAGGCATTACTGTGTCCATTTTACAGATGAAGACACCAAGGCCCAAAGGGGTTAAGTAACGGGCTCAAGTCCCTACAGTTAGCAAGTTGCACAGCCAAGATTCGAGGTGAGGCAGTCCAAAGCTCAGGCTACTGCTGCCTGGGCCTCAGTTTCCCCCCCGCAGCCTGCGAGCTCCTTGAGGGCCCAAAGTCGAACTCATCTTGGGGTTCCCAGGTCATCCAGCACAGATGCTTAAGAAAGTTTTGCCGAGGTGGAGGTTGGGCCCCGCCCGTGATCTCCAGCCTGTCCCTTCTTTTCTCCTAGCCTCAGTGTCCCCATCTTGCCAAGTGGGGGGGGGGTGTCCTTCCCACCTTGCTGACTTCACAGATCATATGAGATAAGGGGAGCAGGTAAACTGCTTTCTGAGGAGCAAAGGTCTGGCTGCCAGGAGCCACTCCCAAGAGTGGAGAAGGAGGAGGAGGAGGAGGACAGGTCTGGCAGTGGGGCAGGCTGGCACGGAGAAGTCTGCGACCAGCAGCAAGCTGCCCTCCCTCGCGGTGTGTGCCCAGGCTTGCTTGCTCACTCCGGCCTTCCCCTCGTCCTGTCTATGGAATGACGGGAGGTGTGTTTCAGGTCCTCCACTGCCCCTTTCGGGACTGAGCTTCCCCAAGGCGGTGATAAAGGGCTTCCCCAGCATTACTGTTACTCCCCACTCAGGGGGCGAATCTGGGTTGGTGGATGGGCATTGCTGAGGGACTGGGCCCAGATGCAGAGCGGGGGGTGCCTGGAGGCGAAGGATCCACTTCCTTGGACCTTCAGATACTAGCCAGTGTAGAACCTTGGGCCCCTATGGTGGCTTTAAGGAAGGGAACACTCCCACGTTCTATTTAGAATCTTGCATATTGAGTTTTTTCCCCAATGATAAGACCTTTGGTTTCCTTGGATCCCCAACGATGCTTTGTAAGTCCTGACCTAAATGTTTTCTAGAGGGCCCTTGAGGGTACCCTGACCCTGGGGCTCCAATATTGGGAGCTGAAGGGGAGGGGAGTAGCCCAGAAAGATAAGACAGGGGCTGGGGTTTGGTACCCCACGGAGTCGGAGCCCAGTTTCCCAGGATGGAGGAAGGGGGAAAGGGAGAGGGGTTCCATGAAGGGACGGGGTTGGGGAATCTGTCTTAAAAGATGAAAGTCTTGACCACTTTCTGGACCTGACCTTTCTCTTTCTCTTTCTCTTTCTCTTTCTCTTTCTCTTCCTTCCACAGATGAATTGGGTGAGTATCACAGGTCTGGGGGCAGGTCTGGGGGGAGGCTGAGGAGTCCCAAGAGCTCACGGGCGGCAGGGGGGGATCTTGGCCTTCCTTGCTGTTGGGCAGGGGGGAGGGTCACAGCATGACTTCCAGGACTGCCAGGGGGTTTTAAGGGTCAGGTTCCCAAGGTATTAGCAGTACTTGTTACTTAGAAAAGACACCGCACGTCAGCTGCCTTTCGTGTTAGCATTACTGTGACTGTTGTTAATTCTTTCAGCGAGTTGTATTGAGCACCTGCCATGTGCCAGGCACTGTTCTGGGCACTGGGGACTCAACCACAAACCAAACAATGTCCCCACCCTCCTGGAGCTGACACTCTAGCAGAGGAGACAGTAGGGAAAGGAATAAATGAACAAGATCATGTCCGATGGGGCTAAGGGCTGTGAAGGAAATAACACGAAGAGGAACAGATGGGAAGACACACAGTAGATTGACCCCTATCTGAAGAGGTGACATTTGTGACCAGAAGGATGAGAAGCCAGTGAGGGCTGAACAGAATAGGCATTATGGGGAGCAAGCACAGCCCCCCAAAGAGGGGCAGGCTTGCTGGGAGCAAGCAAGAGAAAGAGCTAGGTGACAGGGGGATGGTGGGAGGCCCAGGTCCACAGGGGCCAGTCCATGCAAGGCTCTGGGGCAGGCGTCCGGAGTGGTCCGGGGTGTGGGTTTTTGATCTGTGTGTGTGTGTGTGTGTGTGTGTGTGTGTGTTTCTAAGATGAGTAGAGTTTGGGTGGTGGTGGTGGTGGGGTTATACTGGGAAGACACTGACTTTGGCTGGAAGGGAGATGGGAGCCATGGGAGGGGGGCCAGGATCTGACATGAGATACCTCTGGCTGTGCGTGGGAGAGAGGCCGGAGGAAGTGAGGTGGTGGCGAATGGGAGCAGTGGTTCAGAGGGGAGACCCTGAGGGTGGACCAGGATGGAGGCAGGGGTGTGGGGAGAAGCGTAAATATGTATTTGAGGCAAGAGGCAGAGAAGTTCAAGGATGGGAACACAGATGTGGGATGGTGAGCAGCCCACAAAGATGCGCGCCCTTGCAGCTTGACTGAGCACTTGGTGGATGCTGGTGCTGCTGAGATGGATTGGCTGAGGCAGAGCAGCTATTATTCGTGCTGTTGTTAAACGGGCGAGGTGGAGGCAGGGACACCTGTTACCTGGCCCTACCTTTATCCAGGTGAGAGGTGATGGAGACTTGAATTCAGGTGCTATTAGGGCGGGACGTGGACGTGAGTGTGCAGGAGAAGGAGAAACCAGGCAGGCCCCCAGGTTTCTGGCTCCAAGAACTGGGAAGCTGTTTGCAAGGACGGGTAGAAGCTTTTTTTGTGTGTTTGGGGCCAAGGCCTCCGCACTTGGCCCACAAGACATATGCTTTATTTTATTTTATTTTATTTTTGGAATGCTTTATTTATTTTTGAGAGACAGAGACAGATTGTGAGCAGGGGAGGGGCAGAGAGAGAGGGAGACACACAATCCCAAGCAGGCTCCAGGTACTGAGCTGTCAGCACAGAGCCCGACAGGGGGCTCGAACTCATGATGAACTGTAAGATCATGACCCCAGCCCAAGTGGGAGCTCAACCGACTGAGCCACCCGGGCGCCCCACGAAATCGGTTTTGAAGAAATGAATGGAGTAGGGAAGGCGGGGCGGCACGGGTCTGGGTCGGGGGCGGGTGGGTGGGGGGGTCATCAAGCCTTTCCTTTTATAATCAGCGTCACCCCCAGTGTTTGCTTCCCCCGCAGAGATCATCGACGAGTACATCAAGGAGAATGGCTTTGGCCTGGAGGGGGCGCAGCCGGGCCCGGGGGAGGGGCTGCCGCGCCTGGTGTCTCGCGGGGCCGCCTCCCTGAGCACCGTGACCCTGGGCCCCGCGGCGCCCCCGCCCCCGGCCACGCCGCCGCCCTGGGGCTGTCCCCTGGGCCGGCTCCTGCCCCCGGCCCCCGGCCCCGGGCCGCGGCCGCACCTGGTCATCACGGAGCAGCCCAAGCAGCGCGGCATGCGCTTCCGCTACGAGTGCGAGGGCCGCTCGGCCGGCAGCATCCTCGGGGAGAGCAGCACCGAGGCGAGCAAGACGCTGCCCGCCATCGAGGTGGGGCCCGGGCCGGGGTCTCGCGGCGCCCCGCCCCCGGGATTCGCGGGCGTGGGTTGCGCGCGCGCTTTGCGGGGGTTACTAGCACTGCCGTCGCTGTTGTTGGGAGCGGATCAGAGTATCACCTGGTCCCAGGTTCAAAAGGACGTTCCTAGGAGGGGCCTCCTTCCTGGTAGCGGGCAGTGGCGATGGAAACTGTCACGGGCGTGCACAGGCAGGGCCGCCTCCCGGTCCGCAAAGGAGGAAGTAGTAGTGGGCGTGGCCAAGTTTGGGATGAGTCCCCGTTCTGCCATTTACTAGCTGTGCCGCCGCGGCCTGGTTATTCAGTCCCTCTGTGCCTCAGTTTCCTTCTCTACAAAATGGGATAATGATAATAATGGCGAGCCGCCGGGGGTGGTTGGGAGGCGGGAATGAGTTAATTACACACGCCAGGGGCCTCCCACGTGGCGTGTGCTCTGTAGAGAGGGACTGCTCGTCTATACCGGTGTTAGGATCAGTGCCGTCCATCGGGACTCCTAGGCCTGGCCTTATGCCAGCCTCTGGGCAAAAAGAGGGATGTGCAGGGCTGTCCCTTGCAGCCTTGGGTAAAGAAGGGGAAACTGCAGCCTTCATCAGCGAGGCACTGGGGACACGATCCTGTGAACATCTACACACTGAAATCCTGTGCAGCCACGACAAGTGCATGTGCGTGTGTGGCTGTGCGATAAATATAAACACATACAGTTAGTTACCACAGTACTGATGTGAAACCACCTCCAAGATATATGAATAACACCCCCCCCCCCAAAAGCCACAGATTCTTTGTAGGGGATTATACTACCTTTTGTGTTAAGAAAAGGGAAAGGGACTAGGGCCCCTGGGTGGCTCAGTGGATTAAGCGGAGGACTTCAGCTCAGGTCATGATCTCGCGGTTCGAGCCCCGGTTCGAGCCCCGCGTCGGGCTCTGTGCTGATGGCTCAGAGCCTGGAACCTGCTTCGGATTCTGTGTCTCCCTCTCTGTCTGCTCCTCCCCTGTTCACCCTTGGCCTCTCTCAAAAATAAATATTTTAAAAAATTTTTAAAAAAGAGGGAAAAATAAGATTCTATATTTGTGTTTGCTACATGCATCTTAATTTTGTTTTAAAGATTTATTTATTTTTATTATTTTTTTAATCTTTTTTTTTGAGAGAGAGGGCGCACGTGAGTGAAGGGCAGAGAGAAGGAGAGAGAGAATCCCACAAGGGGCAGAGAGGGAGAGAGAGGGAAGCAAAGCCCACCTGAAGCGGGGCTCACCCAAACAGGGGCTTGGGTTCACCGGAGGCGGGGCTCGAAATCCCGCCATGCGGGCTCGAAGTCCCGGCATGCGGGCTCCGAGCGCACGAATCCAATCAGGAGATCATGACCCGAGAGCCCAGATCCAGTGCTTAACCGACTGAGCCACCCAGCCGCCCCTGTTTTGAAGTTTTAAATTGTATGGCTTAAAACTTTCAAAAAGGTAAAGGTTTGTATTAATTTAACAAATTAAATTAAATTAAATTAAATTAAATTAAGCAAAAAGCCACCACTCCTATCCTGAGGCTCCAGGTACCCCACCCCAAGAGGTAACTGTTCTTATCAAGATCTCATGTATTCTTCCGGAAGTAGTTTGGGATTATACAGGCAAATATGTACATATTATATACAATCCCCCCTCCCTTTGTACCTAGCGGGGAGCGTGATATATAAACTGCGCACTGGTTTTTTTTGGCTTAAGGAGCTGTCTTGGAGCTCAGCTAACCTCAGCCTGCCTAAAGCTGTCTCACTCTCCACCCCGGTACCCTGTTGCCCGGATGGGGGATAATTTATCATGCAGGTCCTCTCCTGGTGGGCATTTGGGTCGTTGCCCATCTCCTAGTATAAGCAAAGCTGCAGAGAACGACTCTGTTCATCTATTATTTCCTTCACGTCACTCACATAACTCCCGGGAGTGGACTTGCTGGTTGGTCTACCGTAATCTGATAGACGTTGGCAAATTGCCCTCCGTGAGGCTGTACCCAAGACCATTTCTCCTAACTGGTTTCTGTCTGAGAGGCCTGGTTCCTTGCGTCCCCCCAGTGCAGAGCCCTCATGTGCTTCTGGATCTTGGTCCAAGTGCTTATTGAACCTGAGCTGGGTCCGAATCACTCCACGAGCCCCAGGTTCCGGCCCAAGCTACGGCGTGGCCTCTAGCCTCCTCCCTGGCCACCGCTCCCAGTGTCCTCCAAATTTCCCCCGACGGGGGAGCCAGAGGGGCCCCGTTAAACAGCACGTCTGCTCTTCTCTCCCGCTCTCGGAACCCTCTCTCGGCTCCCCAGTGCCCCCAGGAGGAAGCCTCACCTCCTCCTTGAGCTGCTAAGGCTCTCCCTCTCTGACTCCTGCTGCCCGTTCCCACCAGCCCCTCCTCACTTCCCACCTCCAGCCACTAGGACTTTGCCCACAGCCCACCGACCGCCTTCACTTCTCTCGAGGCCTCCTGCTTCCCTCCCCCTCTCCCTCAATGGGAATTTATACTCAGAGGTTTATTTGGGTGATTAACAGAGCAACCCTGTCCTTCCCCCAGCCTGCGGGAAGCAGCCAACACAGTGGTTACAGATTTGGATTTGAGAGTCAGAAAGATGTGGGTTTGAATCTTACCGGCCGTGTGAATTGAGGTTAGTCCGGTGCTTCTGAATGGAGCTGGAGCTCCCCACCGCTCCCCCAGCAGAGGCTCCCTTCACCCAGCCTGGTAGTCGTCATTTGATTCAGCTCCAGGCATTGTGGCCAAAAGCAGCATCCAGGGCAGAACATTCTAGTAGAAAGAATGAATGGTTTACTCTGAAACGTACATTCCGTTACCGGATTTTCAGGAATGGGGCAAGTGCAGGGCATAGAGAGATATTTTTGTAGCCCCTTATTTATCTTTAAGGATGTTGTCTATGTTTCCAGTCGACAGGGGACGTTTTTTTCAACTTTACGTCTCGACTCTTTCTTTTGAAAAATTAAAAACCTACATGAGATAGACAAGAACATTGCAGTGAATGTGACTTGTGTTGCCTTATTTGCTTTCTTTTTCTCCCTATATACAGACGTTTATAGAGGGAGATTTTAAAGTAACTTGGAGATATACTCCACCCATAATGTTTCGGTGTATATCACTCAAAAACAAGGATGTTTTCCTACAATATAGGACCTATGTAATCATAATATCATCATCACGCTCTAGAAACTTAATTTTCCTCCAAGGGTATTATCTAATATTAAGTCCGTGTTCTAATTATCCCTCAAATGTTCTTTTTTCTTTCTTTCTTCCCCTCTTACTTGAGAGAGAGAGAGAGAGAGAGAGAGAGGGAGAATGAGCTGAGGAGGGACAGAGAGAAAGGGGGACAGAAGATCCAAAGCAGGCTCTGAGCTGTCAGCACAGAGCCTGACGCGGTGCACGAACCCACAAACCATGAGATCATGACCCGAACCGAAGTCAGATGCTCAACCGACTGAGCCACCCAGGTGCCCGTGTTCTTTTTTCTTTTTGAGGATTTTAAGTACTCTCTTCACCCAGCGTGGGGCTTGAACTCACAACCCTGAGATCAAGAGTCATGTGCTCCCCTGATGACGCCAGCCTGGTGTCCCCCCAGTATTCTTGAGAGCTGTTGTTTTGGTTGTTCACTTGTTTAGTATTCAGTCCAGGATCCCATGCTGCATTTAGTTGTCGGGCCTTGCTATGGTCTGAATGTTTGTGTCCCCCCCTCAACTGCATCCGTTGAGATCCCAGTCCCCAGCGTGATGGTATTAGGAGGTGGGGCCTTTGAGGGGCACCTGGGGGGCTCAATCCGTAGGCTTCCGACTCTTGATTTCAGCTCAGGTCATGGTCCCCGGGTCATGAGATCGAGCCCCGCATTCGGCTCCATGCTGGTCAGTGAGTGTGGAGCCTGCTGGAGATTCTCTCTCCCTCTCTCTGTTTGCTCCTTCCTGCCTCGAAATAAATAGATAAACTTTAAAACAGAAAAAAAGGAAGAAGAAGGTAGGGCCCTTGTGAAGTGCTGAGGTTATGGGAGCAGAACGCTCGTGAGCGGGGTTGATGATTTTGTAAGAGACTCGGGAGAGCTTTCTGGCCGCTCCCACCCGGCGAGGGCGACACCACGGGAAGTCAGGGCTGGAAGAGGGGCCTCGCCAGAGCCCCGCCACGCCGGCACCCCCCAGAACACCGAGAAATAAATTGCGGTTGCTTAGATGCCGTCCAGTTCATGCGTTTTGTTGAGGCAGCCTGGACAGACTAAGACAGATGTCCCTAGTGCCTTTTTCCTTTTTAATGTTTATTTATTTTCTAGAGTGGGGGAAGGGGCAGAGAGAGACAGGGACAGAGGATCGGAAGCGAGCTCAGTGCTGACAGCACAGAGCCCAATGCGGGGCTCGAGCTCACGAAGCACGAGATCGTGACCTGAGCCAACGTCGAAGGCTTAACCGACTGAGCCACCCAGGCGCCGCGGTCTTTAGTGTCTTTTGACCTGAGTTAGTTCCTCAGTCTGACTTCAGGCTTTGGGGTGTGGACACGTGGGGGACAGATGTCTCGTCGAATGTCCCACATTCTGTGCTGGTTGACTGTTTCCAGACGAGATCAGGCTGGGTGTTTTGGCGGCAGTGCCCTGCTGCTGATGCTGTGGCTTTCTCAGTGTCTCACATCAGGAGACGTGGGGTGGCAGTTTGTCCCCATGTCGGTGATTGCCGAGTCAGATCCTGTGGTGAAGGCGGTGTGTCAGTCTGCTCAGGCTGCCATTACAAAATACCGCAGACTGGGGCGGCTTGCACAACAGAAATGTATTGTCCTCACGGCTCTGAAGGCTGGAGGTCCAAGATCGAGGTGCCTGCAGATTTGGTGTCCTCTAAGGTCTCTCTCCATGGCTTGCAGACCGCTTCCCTCTCTCTGTGTCCTCCCTCATCTGGTGTCTCTTTGTGTGTCCAAATTACCTCTTTTTAAAATTCTTTTTCTTTTTTGAGCGAGAGAGAATGGGGGAGGGGCAGAGAGAGAGACGGAGAGAGAATCCCAAGCAGGTTCCCTGCTTCAGCGCAGAGCCTAACACGGGGCTCGAACTCACAAACCATGAGATCATGAGCTGAGCCAAAATCAAGAGTTGGAAGCTTAACTGCCTGAGCCACCCAGGCGCCCCTAAATGACCTCTTCTTCTTCTTTTTTTTTAATGTTTTATTTATTTTTGAGAGAGACAGAGACAGAGCACGAACGGGGAAGGGGCAGAGAGAGAGAGAGGGAGACACAGAATCCGAAGCAGGCTCCAGGCTCTGAGCTGTCAGCACAGAACCCGACGCGGGGCTCGAACCCATGAACTGTGAGATCATGACCTGAGCCAAAGCCGGATGCTTAACCGACTGAGCCACCCAGGCGCCCCAATGACCTGTTCTTACAAGGACACTGGGCAGGTTGGATCAGAGCCCATCCTATCGGCCTCACTAACTTAGTCACCTCTTTAAAGACTCTTGTCTCTGGATACAGTCACATCTTGAGGCGCTGAGGGTTAGGGCTTCAACATGAATCCAAGGGGGTGCCCTTAGCCATCCCAGCTAGTGACCAGCGGGCCGTTACGTTGTAAAGGTACAGCTTTCCTTTGTAATTAGTAACTTGCCTGTGGGGGTGATGCTTGGACGCCATCTTTTTCCTCCCAACACTTTCTTTCTAGGTCTTCCCAGGCAGTTTTTCTGGCTTGGTGTTGGTTTTGATTTTCAAAGAGTTAGAACAGTAAATATCCAACAACAGGGGACCACCTGGCTCCGAATCGGATTCTGGATTTTTATTCCCATCTTTCGGAGGAAGAAACTGAGGCTCAGAGAGGGCAAGTTCCTTGCTCAGGGGCACACAGCCAGTTGACCGTAGTCATTACTAAGCACGCCTGTGTGCCAGGGGCTTCCTAATACCCATTTTATCGATAAAGGCAGAAAAGAGAGGCTTATCATGCAGATGGCCAGTGACGGAGCCTGGATTTGGTGCCAGGTCTGACTTACTCCAAGGCCTCGTGCGACATCTTAGAAGCTTTCAGCCCTGCGGTTGTCATGAATCCTACGACTGTCGACTCTGAGCTTTTCTGAATCTCCTAATATTACGGTGGGGAACTGGTTAAATGAGTAGCTGTAACCCCATCTGACTCAGTGAAGTTTATGTACAATATTACGTCTCTCTACTCATAATCCCCCCAAAATCCATAACGCCCAACTCTTAACATGAAGGAGAAATAAAAGGAAAATAATACAGCATAATAGGCACCTTCATTTCCATATGCAAATGCTCAGGCACAGCCTCAGGGAATCCTAATGAAGGTGGCAGTCGCTTGTGACCTCATTAATGCGGTGGCCCCGTAGGCAGCCTGACCCAGTCAGGTGGAGTTAGTGAATTAAATGGCACGCGGCCATCGTTGCTGCTGGTGATGGGATCTTCCAAAGTGGCAAACTACCCCCGTCTAAACAAAATCCAGTCTTCCCTCAGTTAACATGGCGGCCGCAGTCCTTGAAAATTCAGTGTAATTTTTTTTAATGTTTGTTTATTTTTGAGAAAAAGAAAGACACCAAGCGTGAGTGGGGGAGGGACAGAGAGAGAGAGCGCGGGAGACCCAGAATCCGAAGCAGGCTCCAGGCTCTGAGCCGTCAGTACAGAGCCTGACCCGGGGCTCGAACTCCCGAACCGCGAGATCATGCCCTGAGCCGAAGTCAGATGTTCAATCAGTTGAGCCATGCCGGCGCCCCCAAAATTCAGTGTATTTTTAAGTTAAGGGGGAAAAGGACTATATATGGAAAACAGCTAGATTCTGGCTGTGATCATTTCAAACAGGTTTGTCGCAAATGTGAATGTAGACAGGATGATCAAAATCTTGCAGGACTTGTGCGGGACTGTCCCTGGTTTTGCGGGCTGCGTAGCATGTCAGGCTCTGGCTATTGCCTGTTGTGGGTCCCCATCACCCAGTCAACCCATATTGCCCCCCAATATCCCAAATGCCCCCTAGAGGGCAGTACTCCCCCACAGAGACACATTCTTTCATGGTCTTTTCTAGGGAAGGCCTGTAGAAGCTCAGAGCATGCTTTATAGGTGACCCAGGAGAGCCAGGGGGGTCCAGCCCACCTCTATCTAAAGAGCCGGTTTCTTTTTTTTAAATTTTTAACATTTATTTATTATTGAGAAACAGAGAGAGAGCACGAGCAGGGGAGGGGCAGAGAGAGGGGGAGACACAGAATCCGAAGCAGGCTCCAGGCTCTGAGCTGTCAGCACAGAGCCCGATGCGGGGCTTGAACTCACAGACCGCGAGATCATGATCCGAGCGGAAGCTGGACGCTCCACCGACTGAGCCACCCAGACGCCCCCTCTCCTTTTTTTTTTTTTTTTTTTTAAATCAAGTTACAGTTGATCGAATCTTATGTGTACAGTTCTGTACATTTTCACAGACATACACACTGGGTCATATTCACAGCCAGGTCCATATATATAATTTATTCGATTATGACCCAATACGATGCCTGTCTTTTTATCGTCTTTCACAACACTGATTTTTTTGACCTGATGACCCTACCATTTGCGCTCGTTGAAGGAATCACGGCGAGACTCGAGACTCGGGTGACGAACGTCTGGAGGGCTGTCACAGCAGCGATGTGGTGCCTTCCCTGTGTGCCCCATCAGGGTGCCCAGGTCATCATGGCCCAGTGTTGGTGATGCTGACCTTGATCACCTGATTTACATGGTGCCTAGTGGGGTTTCCCCTGTGAAGGTGCTTTTTTCCCCTAGTCATTTGTAAGTTGTCTGTGGGCCATACTTGGAGACCCTGTGTGCACCCAAGTTTCTAAAACTCATAGTGGCCAATCTGGGGGATGGACAAGTATCATGTGATGAGGCCACCAGTCGGAAGCCTCTGGCTTAGGATCCCAGAGGGGTCTCAAGCAAACCCCTTCCATCATCTTGGCGGGCAAAAGGTTGGGAAGCTACCAGAGGAGGCCCCAGGGAGTGTGGAGGAGTGCAGGTGTCTGCGATGGGGCCCCCAAAGTGGACCTGTCTCCCTGCAGCTCCGGGACTGTGCAGGGCTTCGGGAGGTGGAGGTGACCGCCTGCCTGGTGTGGAAGGACTGGCCTCACCGAGTCCACCCCCACAGCCTCGTGGGGAAAGACTGCACCGACGGCGTCTGCAGGGTGAGGCTCCGGCCTCATGTCAGCCCCCGGCACAGGTATTTGACCCCTGACCCCTAACCCTGTACCTCAGGAAACAGAGACTTGGAGGGGCTGAAGATCGCCAAAAGAAACCTTAGGAAAAGGGGCCGCTTGGCCAGATTCTCTCCACTGCATTTCCTAGATGGGGAGACTGAGGCCAGGCCTGGGGGCGGGGGCAGCGTGGAGGGGCTTACCTAGGCCTGACCCCCTGCCGCACACCCATTCACACACATTATATTTATCCCCATTTTGTAGAGGTGGAAACCGAGGCATGGGGAGGTGAAGGAGCCCAGATAGCCCATGGCAAAGCTGGGATTTGACCCCAGACCCGACTTAACTGCAAGGATCATTCTCTCTTTCCCTTTATAATTTATAATAAATAAAAACTAAAAGGTTTGAAAAGATTGTACAATGAAAAATAAACTCCCTCCCATCTTTGGTCCTTCGGGTATCAGTGTCCCTTCCTAGAGAGGCAGTTAAAAATATGCTACACATACATATTTTTTTCCTCCCCTCACACATGGTAGTGGACATTTGTACCTCATTTTTGAGAAATTTTTAAATGCTTTTTTATTTTGAGAAAGAGGCAGAGTGCAAGCAGGGGAGGGGCAGAGAGAGAGAGGGAGACACAGAATCTGAAGCAGGCTCCAGGCTCCGAGCTGTCAGCACAGAGCCCGATGCGGGGCTCGAACTCACAAACCGTGAATCCTGACCTGAGCCAAAGTCGGACCCTTAACCGACTGAGCCACCCAGGCGCCCCACTTGTACCTCATTTTTATGTTCTAGTACATCTTGGAGATCACTCCTATAAGCATCTAGAGCTGCCCTGTCCTTTTTCCTGGCTGCAGAGAATTCTGATGTACAGACGTCCACAATTAATGGAACGAGTCCCCTAGTAATGGGCGCTTAGGACGGCCCTGTTACTATCTGTGCTGTGATGCCTGACTTTACACATCTATCATCTCTCCTCTAGGATCAATTCCTAGAAATGAAATTGCTGGCTCTAAGGCCACACAGGTATACTTTGAGTGATTTATAAATTTACTGAAGGGGAAAAAAAAATCACATGCGAGCAGGGATAGTGTCTCTTTTGTTCCCGGTGGCGTCCCCCCCCCCCAGTGCCTAGCACGGTGCCTGGCACACAGTAGGTGCTCAGGAAATTTCTGGGGCATGAATGAACCCTGCCGTATTGTCCTCCGATGGATAAATTGTTGCAGCAGGTCCACACTCCCACCCGCTGTGGGGGACAGGTGCTTGATTTTTTTTTCATTAAAAAATTTTTTTAATGTTTTATTTATTTTTGAGACAGAGAGAGACAGAGCATGAGAGGGGGAGGGGCAGAGAGACAGGGAGATACAGAGTCTGAAGCAGGCTCCAGGCTCTGAGCTAGTAGCACAGAGCCCGATGCGGGGCTCGAACCCACGAACGTGAGATCATGACCTGAGCCGAAGTCAGAGGCTCAACCGACTGAGCCACCCAGGCGGAGAGCTTTATCCAGCGTTTTGATCCTTGCTGTGTCGATGGGTTTTTTATACATTGGCATCACATCGGTGTCAACTTGTAGCGTTCTCCCCCTGCAAGCAGGGGAGGGGCAGAGAGAGGGGGACCGAGGATCGGAAGCGGGCTCTGCGCGGACAGGCTGGCAGCAGCGAGCCTGATGCGGGGCTCGAACTCACAAGCTGCGAGATCATGACCTGAGCCGAAATCGGAGGCTCAACCAAGTGAGCCCCGCGGGTGCCCCATCATCTGCGGTGTTCCTTCTGTAAATGAGGTTGGCTGGTGTTTTCATACGGTGAAGATCAGGTGCACTTCCAGGGGCTCTCGAGAAGCGCCAACGCTCCTGAGGGGTTTCAACCCCAGGCCCCTCCTGATGCTGGGGTCCCCGAGACTGAGCCCCAGGCAGCATCTGTCAGAGTCCTCCTCTTGGCTTAGGGCTCTAGCTGCCTCTTGATGAGTACCTCCCTCCCCCCATTCCTCCCCGCTCCTCATTCAGCTTTAACAATCTGGGCATCCAGTGTGTGAGGAAGAAGGAGATTGAAGCCGCCATCGAGCGAAAGATTCAGCTGGGCATCGACCCCTACAACGGTGAGTCCCTGAGACTATCCTGACCGTCCTGTCCTCCTGAATGCCATGTCCTCTCCGCCGCCCGGTCCCCTGACCTCACCTCTGGTATCCGCCACCTCCCCAGCCCCCAGCCCTTCCCTCTCCACCATCTTCCCCCCCAGAGTCTTGGCCCCCTACCCTCAGCCTTCCCATCTCTCTCCTACAGCGGGGTCCCTGAAGAACCATCAGGAGGTGGACATGAACGTCGTGAGGATTTGCTTCCAGGCCTCATACAGGGACCAGCAGGGACAGATGCGCCGGATGGACCCTGTGCTCTCTGAGCCTGTCTATGACAAGAGTGAGTGTGGGGTGCCGTGCGCATTGGTGCCGTTGGCCACGGGTACTGGCAAGCCCCCCGTACAATGGCTTGAACCGTTGTTCTTTATTTTTACGTGTCTCATTATTAAGTCTGTTTGTGTTGATTCGGCTGCTTAGCAGTATTAGGGCGCTGTGATTCCCTTGGTCATGAGCTGGCTGCCACGGCTCCAGACATCATGTCTGCGTTCAAGGCACGATGGGCAGTGTCACCCTGTATGGTGTGCAGGCTGTACACTGCCCAATTGCGGTGGTCAGCATTTATTAGGTAGCCTGTGGCAATGAGGACTCTTAGTATTGTAGAATGCACAACCTGAACCGCTGTACTAGGCAGTTCTAGGGACAGCATGAGTAATAACACTTCTCTCTTTTATACAGAAAATAGTATATTCCCCAGAATCCCCCTGGTAGACTTCTGCTTATGTCTCATTGGCCAGAACTTGGTGTCATCGCTGCCCCCAGGTGCAATAGGAGTCTGGGAAAGCGAGTATTTAGGTTTTCCATCCTCGACAGAGGGATATAGGTAGGGAAGAGGAGAATGGGAGTGGCTGTTAGGTTTCAGCAGCCTATTGGGACCGCCACAAGCATCGGAATGAGGGGGGATTTTTATTTTAAGTTTATTTATTTTGAGAGAGAGAGAGAGGGAAGGGCAGAGAGAGAATCCCAAACAGGCTCCACGCTGTCAGCGCAGAGCCCGATCAGGGCCTCGATCTCACAACCCGAGAGATCGTGACCTGAGCCAAAACCAAGAGCCGGCCGCTTAACTGACTGATCCACCCAGGCGCCCCCAAATGGGAGGCATATTAATTCAGTCAGGGCTTGTGTGGGTGCAAGTGACCGAATTCCAACTCAGATGAGCTGAAGAATCTGTTTGTTCCGTTAACTCACAACGTCCAGATGTAGTCAAGTGCTTCAGGTCTGGCTGCATCCAGGTGCTCAGTGATATCATTAGGGACCTGTCGCTTTCCACCTGTCAGCTATACTCCCTCCAGCTTAGGGTCGGTTTCGGTAGGGCCCTCCCGTGGTGGGGGCAAAATGACGGCATGCGGCCGTCGGCTCGTATTCTACCCGCCTGGAGCCTCTCGCGTGTGCCCAAAGAGAGCTTGTCTAACCCGGGGTTTTCGGTTGGGCTCACTCTCATTGGCCCGGCTTTGGTCGCGTGCTCCTCTCTGACCAATCAGCTATGGCCAGAGGGAGGCGGTGCTTTAATTGGCCAGGTTTGGGGCACGTGACGGCTGCTGAGCTAAGGGGTGGGTTCAGCCCCCCAAAACAGGTGCACACCTGACCAAAGGGGGGCGGGGGAGGCTGTTATGGTCAAGACACATTGAGGGGCCGTTAACGGAAGGGGGGCCGGGACTGCTGCTAGACCGGCAGAACGAGGGTGTCCACTGCAGAGTTCAGGCCACTAATCCTCCTCCGAGAACGGTCTCCGCCCGACTCTCGTCTGAGGTCCCGCAGCCTCCCTCGGCCTGGAGGACTCGCGACGCTGCCTCGAGCCCTCGGTCCGAGCGTCGCCCTTTCCGTGGACCCCGGGCTCCGGGCCGACCCCCGGCTTCTCCGTGGCCCAGGGCGGGCCCCCCACGGCAGCCCTGCTCCGGGCCCGGTGACCGAACTCTCATCTCTGCTTCCTCCCCGCTTCTCCCGTGCTGTCGTCCCAGAGTCCACAAACACGTCAGAGCTGCGGATCTGCCGGATTAACAAGGAGAGCGGGCCGTGCACCGGTGGCGAGGAGCTCTATCTGCTCTGCGACAAGGTGCAGAAAGGTGAGGGACCCGGGACGGCGCCCGGGGCGGAGCCGGGGGGCGGGGAGGGGGACCGGGGGAGGAGGAGCTGGGCGGCGGCGGCGGCGGCGGAGTCGAAGGCTCCAGAAGCCTGGTTTTGGAGTCCGGCCGAAACAACGGGCTGGTTCGTTCGCTCCCAGAGCCGCTCGCTCACTCATTCGTGCAGCGCTGGGGAGACGTGTGTGTGGCTCGTGCTACGTGCCAGGCAGTGCCAGGCAGTGCCAGGAGCGCCGCTGGGGGGGCCGTGGCCTCTGATAGTAACATCCTGGAGTTGCGTCAATACGTGATGAGGCTGTGATCGCACTACAGGAAGAGGAGACTGGAGAATGGGAGACCCGCCTCAGCCGTGTCTGTTCGAGTGTCCCCTTTTCAGATAGAGGGTTTCATAAAAAAGCAGGCGTCCACCGCATCGCCTGGCTGGGGAGAGCTTTCCCTCGCGCCCTGCGTCTTTTCTGGATCCTCTGCATTTTCTCTCGTGTGACTCTCTTATAAATAACATCACCCCCAACAGTAATAAAGAGCTAACATTTATCTTGCTCTTACTGTATGCCAAGCTCTCTTACAAGCACTTTGGGTTTTGCTTTGTTTTAATTCTTTTTTTAATGTTTATTTTTGAGAGAGACAGAGTGCGAGCGGGGGAAGGGCACAGAGAGGGAGAAGGAGACACAGAATCCAAAGCAGGCTCCAGGCTCCAAGCTGTCAGCACGGAGCCCACCGCGGGGCTCGAACCAACGAATTATGAGATGGTGACCTCAGCCGGAGTCGGTGGCGTTAACCGACTGAGCCACCCAGGCGTCCATCTTACAAGTACTTTGTATACATCACTTATTAGATCATCTAATTGCCTAACAGTTCCATGAGGTAGATCCAATCATTACCTCTCTTTTATAGAGGAGGAGACTAAGGCACAGAAAGGTTAAGTAGCTTGCACAAGGTCACACAGGTAGGCGGCTAGAGACCGGATTTGAATCCGCGTGGTCTGTGCTCCTAATCATTCTTCTGGGAGGAAACAGGAAAAAAGATAGAGACAGAGAGTTGAATACATATCAGGAAGATGGGGAAAAAGTAGTGTTGGGGGAAATACAGTTCTGAGAAAGGAGATAGGGAAGCATGGCTGGAAGGGCGGTGGGTACAATTTTACTCAGTGGGGTCAGGGAAGACCACTCTTAGGGCATGTCATGGGGCCCATGAGGGATCTGTGTGAGTCTCTGGGGAAGAGTGATTCAGCAGAGGGAACAGCCAGTGCAAAGGCCCTGGGGTGGTAGCAGGTCTCATTGTCAGGAACAGCAAGGCCATTGGGGCAGGAGGGGAGCAGAGTGGGAGAGTCCGTCACAGCCTCAGGGCTCCCTCTCAGTCCTTTCTCAGGTTGTGTGATTACATAGTTAACATCTGTCTCCCCCGTTGGGTTGTATAGGGCACGACTTAGGGCTGTCAGTGAGCAGCTGCATCCCCAGAACTATCCAGTCCAGAGTCAAGCACACATGCAGTTCTCAGGGAAAAAAAATTTTTTTGTGCTTTTTTTTTTTTTTTTTTTTGGCCACAAGTTTCACTCATAAAAAATTTAAAAAAAATTTTTTAATGTTTATTTATTTTTGAGAGAGAGAGAGAGCACGCAGGAAGGTGGGGCGGGGCAGAGAGAGGGGACAGAGGATCCGAAGCCGGCTCCACTCTGATAGCGGCGAGCCCAGTGTGGGGCTGGAACTCATGAACTGTCAGATGATCTGAGCCGAAGTCAGACGCTCAACCAACTGAGCCACACGGGCGCCTCTTACTCTTTAAAAAAATTTTTGGGGCGCCTGGGTGGCTTAGTCGGTCATGATCTCACGGTTTGTGGGTTCGAGCCCCGCATCGGGCTCTGTGCTGACAGCTCGGAGCCTGGAGCCTGCTTCAGATTCTGTATCTCCCTCTCTCTCTCTGACCCTCCCCTGCTCACGCTGTCTCTCTCTCTCAAAAATAAATTAAAAATAAATAAATAAATAATTTTAAAGCGTTTGAAAGTGTACAATTCAGTGGCATTTTGTAGAGTCACAATGGGGTGCCCCCACCGCTCTCTAGTTCCAGAACATTTTCACGCTTTATTATATTTTATAAGCAGTCACTCCGCATTCTTCCCTTCCCTAACCCCTGGCAACCACTCATCAGTTTCTGTTGGTAGATTTCCCTCTTCTGGACGTTTCACATAAGTGGAATCATGTCTGGCTTCTTTCACTTAGTTAATGTTTGCGGGATTCATCCACGTGGTAGTAAGTATCAGTGCTTCATTCCTTTTCGTGACTGAATAATACCCCACTGTATAGATAGATAATTCGTTTATCCATTTATAAGTGGGTGGACATTCGGGTCGTTTACACCTTTTGGCTATTCTTTTTCATTTAAAAACTTTTTTTGTTTTTTAAACACTTGAGTATTTTGTTTATTTTTTTGTAAACCTAGATTTCTTACCGAGAGAGCGTGAGAGCACATGCGCAAGTGGGGCAGGGGCAGAGGGGGAGAGAGAGAATCCCAAGCAGGCTCCGTGCTCAGCACAGAGCCCGATGCGGGTCTTGATCCCACGAGCTGGGATCATGACCTGAGCTGAAATCAAGAGTTGGATGCTCAGCCGACTGAGCCACCCAGGCGCCCCGTCTTGTATTTTTTTTAATTTTTTTTAAAGAGAGAGACGAGAAAGCATGAGCAGGAGAGGGGCAGAGAGAGAGAGAGAGAGAGAGAGAGAGAATCCCAAGTGGGCTCTGCAATGCAGAGTCTGATGTGGAGCTCGATCCCACCACCCTGAGCCAAAAGCAAGAGTCAGACACTCAACCAACTGAGGCACCCAAGTTCCCCCTCCTTTTGACTATTAGGAAGTGTTGCTACGAACAGCCAAACTTTTATATATAAGTTTTTGTGCCCAGGAGTGGGACGTTCTTATAAAATTTAGAGTCAATGGGCAAATGGCGATTGAGTGGCTCTCCGTGCTGGGCCCTTGCGCTAGGCAGTGTTGGGACACAGCAGTGACAGTGACGGTTCCGGGCTCTGCCCTCGCAGGGCTCCCGGCTCAGTGGGGGGGATAGGGAAACAAACACAAATTCCAAATGTGAGTTAATGCTGAGACGGAAGAAGACAAAGCACTAAGATTGAACAAGAGGACCAGACACGGTCTGGACATCATGGAAGGCTTCCCAGAGGAGGTGATATTTGAGCCAAGCTCTGAGGAATGCCAAGGAGATTGTTAGGGTCCTGGGATTGGGGACCAGAGCAGGGAAACTGTTCCAGGTGTGTGCAAATAACTAGAGGCAGATGCGAGTCCCGATCCGTCATTCATTCACTGGCCAGTCTTGGGCTGGTGACTTCACCACCCCGAGCCTCCATTTCCTCAGCCCTAAAATGAGCTGGTGTTAGAATGAGATAGGATCTCAGCTACCCAAGAACTGCACTGCAAAGACTTAGCATTTACTGAGAATTTCCGAGGGCCAGGCCTGAAGCTAGTACTTTGCATAATGCTAATAAAAGCAATCATACTTAAGGCAGACTGAGCACATTTACTTGGCGCGATTTAGTTAATCCTCCTACCAACCCTGTGAGGTGGGTACTTTGATTTTGCCTCTGTTTAGGTGAGGAAACTAGGCCCAGAGACATCAGGTTAACCCCCCTAGGCCCTTAGGAGCTGGTGGTGAAGAGTTCTAGCCCACCTGGGTTCCCCTCTTGACTCTGCCTCTTGTTGGCTTTGTGACCTTGGACAAGTGACTTCACCTCTCTGTGCCTTTGCTTCCTTCCTAAAGGTACTTTCTTGCATAGCATTGTTGTGTGACGTAGAGGCAGTCTGTGTGCACCTGATACATATAAAGCCTCAGTAGATGGAATTAGCGTGATGAGAGGCAATGCAATAAGACAAGAAAAATAAATTGCAGGCAGAATAGCTTCCGGACTCTTGACTATTCTGCTACCAACCGTGTGACCTTGGCTAAGTCTCCTTACCCTTCCAAGCATCAGTTTCCCCATTTTTAAAGTGGCGATGGGGGCCTGGGTGGCTCAGTCGGTCATGCGTCCGATTTCGGCTGAGGTCATGATCTCTCAGTCCATGCGTTCGAGCCCCGTGTCGGGCTCTGTGCTGACAGCTCGGAGCCCGGAGCCTGCTTCGGATTCTGTGTCTCCCTCTCTCTCTGCCCCTCCCCCACTCGTGCTCTGCCTCTGTCTCTCAAAAATAAATAAATAAAAGTAAAAAAAATTTATAATACATCTTAGCCATGAGTATATGAGTATATGCTGAGTCCTGTTGGTCCCCTTAGTGAGTCACCGAATCTGACAGTGGTCTGGGGGACTTCTGACACCGTGGGGATATGAACCCTACCTGCCTCTCAGGTTGCTAAAAGGATGAAATGATAGTATATATAAAAATATATAAAATACTTAGCGACTAGCACACAGTAGGCGCTCAACAGGTTAGCTGCCACTACGATGAGTTTTATTCTTGAGACTATCAATATCGGGGGCACCTGGCTGGTTCAGCTGGTAGAGCGTATGACACTTGGTCTCGGGGTCGTGGGTTCAAGCCCCGCATTGGGCATGGAGCTCATCAAAAAAAAAAAAAAAATCAACTGGAATTAAAAAAACTTTAAAAATATCAACGTTGATCTGGGGGGATGCTGAATGGGTTGGGGGCCCAGTGGGCCAGTGTCCTGGCTCAGCTGATGTCCCCACTTTCCCGCCAGAGGATATATCGGTGGTGTTTAGCAGGGCCTCCTGGGAAGGCCGGGCTGACTTCTCCCAGGCCGACGTGCACCGTCAGATCGCCATTGTGTTCAAGACGCCGCCCTATGAGGACCTGGAAATCGTGGAGCCTGTGACCGTGAACGTCTTCCTGCAGCGGCTTACCGATGGGGTCTGCAGTGAGCCTCTGCCCTTCACCTATCTGCCTCGGGACCACGGTAACCACCGCAGTCCAGGGTGACCCACTGCCCGGAGCGCGGGCCTTTGGCCCAGAGGGGCCAGGGGAAGAGGCAGAAGTAGAATGCAGGCTCAGGACTGCATAGACTGGGGTTCCACTCCTGGACCCACCACTTACTGGTTTGGTGAACTTGGCCTCTCTGAACCTCAGCCTCCTGTGTGAGATGGGACTAACAGAGCCTGTCTGATGGCATTTGGGGAGTATTTCTTTCTCCCCTCGGCATGTCCGCGCATGCCTGGCACTGTAGTGGGTGGTGCCAGGACCCAGCAGTGACCAAGGTAGCCTTAGCTTTGCCCTTAGAAGTGTCACAGCCCTACAGTGGGGATGGAATTGCTCAGGGGACTCGGGTCACTCAGAGCGGGCATCTGACCCAAGCTTGGGGATCATGGCAGGCTTCCTGGAGAAGGGGACGGCCGAGGACGTGAGTGAGGATGTCTGAGCGGTTCTCGAGGGAAGTGGTGGCAGTTGGGAAATAGTGTTTCAAGCCCCTGCAGTAGCCAAGTGCAAAGGTTCTGAGGCGGGATTGTGCCCGGCGTGTTCCAGGAACAACAAAGAGGCCAGTGTGGCTAGCGGTGGATTTGGGTTTTTCATTCTGATTAACATGTGACATCTATTTGCATTAGTTGGCCAAGAACCAGAATGGCTCAGTGACTTCCTACAGGGTCTCTGTAATTAATTCTTAATTATAATTATTGATGGATTGCCTTGCCCCTGGTATCTCTTGAACAGACAGCTACGGAGTGGACAAGAAGCGGAAACGGGGGATGCCGGACGTCCTTGGGGAGCTGAACAGCTCCGGTGTGTCCCTGTGCCCCTTTCCACACCCATCTCCAGGTTCCTGGGAGGGGAAGGCTAAGTCCTAGGCTGGGGAGGAGGGGCTGTGAGGGTCCAGGGGTCCTCATCTCCGCCTTCCCTTAGACCCCCATGGCATCGAGAGCAAACGGCGGAGGAAAAAGCCAGGCTTCCTGGATCACTTCCTGCCCAACCATGGCTCAGGTGGGTCACGGCTCAGGTGGGTCTCCCCCCCCCCCCCCGCTTAGTGCAACCCCCTGCTCTCTGAAGCAGGGTGAGGGTGCTTCTGGCCTCTTCAGCGCCCCCCCCCTCCCAGCAAGACCTCCCACAAGGCCAGTAACTCACCACTTAGGCATGAAGTAGTAAGAATAAGAGCTCTGGACACAGTCTGGAGGCTCTGATCTCAGCTGGGCCATTTACCTGCTGTGTGACCATCGCCAAGTTGCTCGACCTCTCAGACCTCCAGGGGCTCCTCTGAAAAGTTTCACCACAGACCTCCCTCATTGGCCCTTTAGATTTTAATGTATCTTTTCATGTTTATTTATTTATGTTGAGAGAGTGAGAGCGAATGGGGGAGGGGCAGAAAGAGAGGGAGAGAGAGAACCCCAAGCAGGCTCCACGCTCCGCACAGAGCCCAACAGAAAGGCACACGAAGCCTCTTACCGGAGGTCACACACCTAGTCTGTGGTGAGGCAGGGGGCCGTATGTGGCCATCTGCATGTGAAGGGGCAGCCGGGGGTGGATGGCAGATGACTGGGGGTGGATGTCAGAGCAAGCCAACCCCTCCCTGAGAGCCTCTCTGACCCAGCCACCCGCTGGCCTGTTCTAACCCCTGCCTTCATCTCAACTCACATGGCAGCCTCCACTTCCCATGAACTGCAGCCCCGGATGGCTGGCATCAGAAGCCTCCCCCCACCCCCCACTGGCCAGCCGCTGTAAGAACACTGCCCCCCAGTACCCCAGCTAACCGCCAGCCACTCAGTCAGCTGAGCCTGGACCACCCCAGCCAGCCCCACCCTGGAGGTTTCACGTGTCACCTGTGGTTCCCTCTACCCAGGGCACCTGGTAACCAGTGCCTCCAGAGCCCCGCCCATAGCAACCACCAACCCCAGCCTCTCATTAGCCACCTGCCATTCATCTGACGCCTCCATCACCCCAATTTCCCAGTGCCTAGACCCCCCCCTCCCATCCCTGGGGCAAAGCTGCCCTGGCGTGATAGTGTGATGGTTAGGAACATGGCCTCTGGAATCAGGCGAGTTTGAATTCTGAGGCTGAATTTAGCCACTCTGTGACTTCTTTGGATCTCATCCGTCAGATGGAAACGCTACCTCTTAAGGTCCTTTTTTAGAATTTAGTGAGGTCATGTCACACAGTTAGGACAGTGGCTGGCACAGAGTTCATGCACAGATCTTAAGAACTTGCCAGAAATCAGGAACGGCACCTGCATTTGTTATGACCACATTTAGCTGCGCTCACAGCAAAACCCAAATTAACAGGGGCTTTGACAAGGCAGAACTTCATTTCTTCTCTCAGATGCACAGAGAGGTAGACAGTCCTAGGATGGTTTGGAGGCTGGCTCATCAGAGACCCAAGCAAGCTCCTGCTATTTTCAACACGCAGTTTCCATCTCATGGTCCACGGTGGCTGCCTCAGCTCCAGCCATCATGCCCACATCCCACTGAGGAGAACTTAGTCACCTGACCATGTGAAGCTGCAAGGGAGGCTGGGAAATAAGAGTCCCAGTAGTCATGGGTCTCCTTCTGAGATAAGCATAATAGGCCTTTGCTGGTGATGTTTGTCTTGTTGCAAAGAGAGACTCTCCTATAATGACACATAATTTTACCTTCCAGTGTGGGGACGGGTGACTCCTCACTTGGGTCTCCCATGTGCGGGGATTTCGCTTTTTGGGTTTGTCTCTCTAATCTGGAGGCGGGGGAGGGAGAAGATTTAGAACCTCTTCAACTTTCTTATTTTTTGGAAAAACTCCCCAGCACTGCAGGAGCACGGTTTGAACCCTGATTCGACAACTCGCCAGCTGTGTGTGACCGAATTGTGTTGCCTCAGTTTGCTTATTAAGTGAGAACGCGGATAGCCCCTACCCCAGGGGTCTCCCTGGGATTTACGGAGGCCACAGTAATAATGCAGTTGGCACTATCAGGGCATTCGAGTTAGAACCTGGCCAGAAGTTGACCCTAAAGCCCACCCTACTTCCTTCCGTCTTTTCATCCCTGCAGGCCCCTTCCTCCCGCCATCAGCCCTGCTGCCGGACACAGACTTCTTCCCTGGCCCCGTGTCCCTACCCGGCCTGGAGCCGCCAGGTGGCCCGGACCTCCTAGACGACAGCTTTGCCTACGATGACGCCACAGCCCCCACACTCTTCACCATGCTGGACATGTTGCCCCCGGCGCCGCCACTCGCCAGCGCTGTCACGGGCAACGGGGCTGCAGGGCCCGCAGTTGGAGAGCCTTCCGGCCCCGAGCCAATGACGCTGGACTCGTACCAGGCCCCAGGCCCCGGGGACGGGGGCACTGCCAGCCTTGTGGGCAGCAACATGTTCCCCAACCAGTACCGCGAGGTCGGATTTGGGGGAGGGCTCTTGTCCCCGGGGCCCGAGGCCACGTAGCCCCGAGGTGCTGGAGGAGAGAGGCGCTGGGTGCGGAGGGAAGTAGGTAGAAGGAGCCCCGAGAACCCAACCAGGATGTCCAGCACCTCCATCCCCTTGGGCCACCCTTGGTCAGTCTTCCGACCTCCTCATCCTTCTGAATGGGACATCTTCAGCGCTGGTGAGAAGCTCCGTAGCACCGGTTTCCCCTGAGCCCGTTTTACAAATGAGAAAACCGAGTCCGGAGAGGAAAAGGGGCTTGGCTCCCATGCACCAGCTTGTAAAGCTGCCTCAGCCCCCCCAAGTGGGGGGCACCTTCTCCAGGCGGATTCTGGAGTGTACATATGGGAGAAGGGTGCAGATCCTCAGCGCTCCTTCCCCAAGCCTGAAGGTGGGGGGGGGGGCGGGTTACGGGATGTTTGTTTTGAGTCTTCCCAATAAAGATGAGTTTTTGAGCCTTGGGAGTCCGATCTCTCCTCCGCTTGGGAAACACCCCGGGGCCGTCCCGCCCGAAGCCTCCTCCGCGGCCCCGCCTCTCGCGTCTCCGGCCTCCAGGCCCCGCCCCTCCCCTTCAGGGCCCGCCCTTCGCGCCGACGGAAGCGCGCCGCGCCACGTCCCGCCCCGCCCCTTGGCGCGGCCTCCCACTTCCGCTTCCGGTGCGGGCCGCGCGCGAGCGCAGCGGTGGGAGGCGGCGACGAGCCGGTGAGTGCAGGCGGCGGGCCCCGACCTCCTGGCTTTCGGGCGAGCGTCCGCCCGGCTCCGCCCTCGTCTCGGCCTTTCCCCGGGGTGCCGTGAGCCCCCGCTCAGCCCCAGTCCCGAGGGCCGCCGGCCCCGCACCCCCTCAGGCCTGCCGCGCCTCAGGCCTCGCCCCTGCCCCCGCGGCGGGCCAGAACTCGCCGCGTCGGACCCCGCCGCTTGCCACAGGCCCCGCCCCCTTGTCAGAAGCCTTACCCCGAACCCCGAGGCCCCGACCGCGTCCCCGAGCCGCGTCCAAACCCTTGGGCTCCGCCCCTGTCTCCAAGCCTTGCCCCTCGGCTCAGCCCACCCCCTCCTGTCTGCCAGCTCCGCCTCCGCCAGTCTCTCAGATTTTCCCCAACCCCCTCCCCCCGCCCCCGCCCCTCAGATGCCTTGTGTGGATCTCAGCCGCGCTCCGGGGTTACTTACAGCACCCCCCCCCAACTTCCCCCTCCGCCCCCCAGCGTTGTCGTCTTCGGTCCACGCCCTTCACCTGCCCTCCGTCCCGCCC
>CM053563.1:9525561-9549796 GCA_028646485.1 Cryptoprocta ferox | reverse complement strand
GCCTCACTCCCCGCTGCCTGCAGCCGGGGTTCGGGATCGCTTCCGGCCCCGACTGGTTCGGCCCGAATGGTTTTCACAGCGCCCCTGACGGCCCCCTGTCGTCCCCGCAGGTCGAGGCCCCCAGCCCGGCCTCACCACGATGTGGCACGAGGCTCGGAAGCATGAGCGGAAGCTTCGAGGCATGATGGTTGACTACAAGAAGAGGGCGGAGCGGCGGCGGGAGTACTATGAAAAGATCGTGAGTGCCTGGCCTGGCCCCGGGCTGGGAGCTGCCCTGGAGGGAGCGGCCCGCCACCGCCCTGGGGAGGTCGGGGCTTGGAAGTCGGCCCAGAGAGCGCCCGGGTTTACCCAGGACGACGGTCGTGTCTAATCGCTGGCACAAACCAGAGCCCGTCTCTGGGTCATAGCGCGCCGTGCCGTTTGGGGTGGCCTCGGGGTGCGTCTTTGTAACGCTCAGGGCGGCCCGGATGGGAGACCGCCTGAGTGCCGTCCTTCCGCTGTACTCGCCGCGCCCCGGGAGCTCGGCCCTTCCTGAGGTTTGGCTCGGCGCCCCTAGGGGTGCCGTCAGCATTCATCAGGGGCACCCTGGCCGCCACCTTCTCCTCTGTGACGGCTCCGTTGCTTGTGGAGACCGCGCTGCATGCCGGGACCTGAAAGGGCCTTGTGATCGGACCTCTACCAGCGTCTCAGCTTCATCCTTGAGTTGCTCCGCTGGGCTTATTTCCGTCCCTGTCACCACAGGGCATTGTGCCTGTTATGTCTCCCCTTGTCTGTTTCACTCCTCCTTGCCCTTGAGACACCCCCGCCCCAGCCTGAAGTGGCACGTGTGTAGTAGGTTCAGTTCTCCTGTTGGAGGGAATTAACACAGGCGGTCCTGCTTACCACATGCCGTCGCCTCCTACCTGGTCTCCTGGCCTTCATTCCTGCCCCCTCCAATCCATCCTCTTCAGCGGGGCTAGGGAGGTCTTTCTAAAACACAAGGCTGATCCTGTGCTTCGCTTGCTCCGAACTCCTCTGTGGCTCCCTAGTGCTCTTGAGAGAAAGCACAGGCTCCTCAACACAGCCTTCAAGCCTCTGCATGGTCTGGCTTTTTAGATATTTTTTTAACGTATTATTTATTTTTGAGAGAGAGAGAGCGAGCGCGCGCGCGCGAGTGAGAAGGGGAGGGTCAGAGAGAGAGGGAGACACAGAATCCGAAGCAGGCTCCAGGCTTCGAGCTGTGAGCACAGAGCCTGACGCGGGGCTCCAACGCACGAACCATGAGATCATGACCTGAACTGAAGTCGGACGCTTAACCGGCTGAGCCACCCAGGTGCCCCTGCGTGGTCTAGCTTTTTGCCACCTACTCCCCCCTTGCCCCTTTAGACTCCTGTCACCCTGCTGTTTGCCTCATTCTTTTGCTCAAGCCATCTGGCTTCCTCCTTATCTAGGATGATTTTTCTCTAACGCAGAAGATATAAAAAGAGGATCAGTTTACCTCTCAGAACTGTACAGCCGTGGGGCCTCTGCATGAGCTCTTTACACAGCTACCTACTGCTCACCTGTCAGAGCTCACTTCTCAAGGAACCCTTCCCTCCTCACCCTTCGTACTCAGGTGTCCCCATACATGCCATTATAGCCCTAGTTCTTCCTCTTAGGAATTTAATTTTTTTAACTTATTGTTTATTTTTGAGAGAGAGAGGGAGAGACAGAGTGTGAGCGGGGGGGGGGGGAGAAGCAGAGAGAGAGAGAGGGAGACACAGAATCCGAAGCAGGCTCCAGGCTCCGAGCTGTCAGCACAGAGCCCGACGCGGGGCTCGAACCCACGAACCGTGAGATCATGACCTGAGCTGAAGTCGGACTCTCAGGCAACTGAACCACCCAGGCGCCCTCCGGTGCACACATGTAACACACATAGCTCTGCGAGACTCGGGACTAGTTGTAGTCAGGTCATCTTTGCATCCCAAGCTTGGGGCCAACAAATCTGTTTTGAAAGATTAGAGGAATAAAAATACGACTAGTAGCAGTTCCCATTTTAATTGCTCCTCAGACCCCAGGCTCTGTGAGAATGAAATAGAAGCTGCTCTTATTGCAGGAGAGGACTCTCTCCGAGCGCCTCACTTGCCTTCTGTCCCCCAGGAAGGGACCGCTGGCTCCGGTGGTGTTGAAGAAACTCTAACACAACCGAGCGCAGGGCCTGGGTCTGGGTTGGTCATCGTTGAGGCCCCCTTGTGGGCCAGGGACGTAGCGCTGACCAGTAAATAGCTGTCGCGAGCTGTAATAAGGGCCTAGGGTGTGCCAGACCCAGTGCCCACTGCGCCGGTACGGTGTCCCTTGCCCTTGAGCTGGCCTGGGGGATCGGTATTGATCCCGGTGTCAAGGTGATGCTGATGACAGCGGCCAGTGCTAGTGAGCACTTCTGTGGTCCCCACCGTGCTGAGCGCTTGACATGTGTGTATGCTTCGTCAGATCCTCGTGTAGTCTGGGAGGTGGTGTTTATCCTCTTCGTTTCACAGAGGAGTGACCTGAGGCTCAGAGAGTCATGGTCTGCAGTCATTTAGCAAGAGGGCAGAGCTGGCATTCTAGCCACACTCTGAGCCTTGACCTCTCCCAGTGCCTCCCCTGGAGCAGCTGGTCCAAGGTGACACAGCCAGGAGGCAAAATAGTAAATTGGTTAACTCCTTAGAGTTTGAGTCCTAGAGGTCTGGGTTCAAATTCCAGTTCTGCCACTTACAAAGCGCATGACCTTGGCGAGTAACTGTCTCCTTTTTTGCATATGAGATGAGGTATCCGCAAACATTAGTGGCTTAAACAACACGGAAGTTTCTTTCTTTTTTCTTTAAAAGCCCAGAAATAGCCAGGTCTGCTCGAGGACCATGTAGTTCAGGTGCACATGGATTCTCTTACCAGTGTTGTGTCAGGGTCTAAGGGGGCTCCTTAGGCACTAGGCATCGTGTCTGCATTCCATTCAGCAGGGAAGAAGAGGGAGGCAAAAGAGGCAAAAGCGCTCGTGCCAGTTTTTAAGAAAGTTTCTAGATGGGCACAACACTACCCCTTACCCCACTGGCCAGAATGTCGTCCCATGGTCATGGGCATGTGCAAGGCAGGCCTAGAGGCATAGGCTTTGTTCGGGGCGGCCTGGTGCCAGATGCGCTAGGAGCTTGGTACTATTAAAGGAGGGGGAGTAGATGCTGGCTGCCAGTTAACGGTCTGCCGCAAATGGTGGGGGGTGAGCACAGGGCTCACAGGGCTGCTGGCTGAGCTCGGGCTCGAAGACCGTAGCGCGGGCGTGCCCAGGATGACTTGCTTGCTCAGTAGGTGCTGGTTCTTGTCACTGAGTTCTCAGTACCAGGTACGGCTGGGATTGGCATGGTGTAGAGGAAGGAGGGCTGGCACTGCGGGCTCCTGTTCTCGTTAGCAGGGGAGCTCCCTGGGCTCTGTCTCCCCCTCGGGATGGTTTACGGTGGTGAGCGTCAGCCTCTCTCGCCGGGCAACAGGGCGGAAGTTCCAGAACGAGGACCATGTCTGTGGGGTGCTTTGTGGTGTGGGCCTGTGCACGCCGCCACTGTCCCCGTACGTGAACGTGGCCAGCATTGAGATCTGAGCGCTCGAGTCGTGGGCAGCGGCCGGGCTGCTTTGAGGAGGAGCGGGGGCTGCTCATACGGGTCTTTCATCTTATTCTTGGGCCCAGAGGAGGCCGTGGGGCAAGCATTGAAGAAGCTTTGGTAGTTTGTGGTGGCCGAATGGGTGCGTGCACACGGGCCGGTTTCTCTGCTCTTGTTTTGTCCTCCGGGCCTGCTTTCTCTCCCTAGCTGACCTTGGTTCTGTCATTGCTCTGTCCTTGTCAGCTTTCTTCTTTAATCAGTGTTTGAATAAAGAAACAGAGTTCTCTGTTGATAAGAAAATGGGAAACAGTTCTCAGTTCAGGCATCTCCTCCCCCAGAAAGCCCCATGCTGGCCACCCCCCATCCCTGCCAGCCGCTGCCCAGGCCGAGTCCGGCATTCCCCCGGCCTCCCCCATCCCCCTGCTGCCCAGTCTAGGTCATCACTGCGTAGGGCAGGTCTGCCCCGACCCTGGACCCTGAGCTGTGAGGGCTATAGGGCCGGAGCTGTCTCAGTCATTGCCGTGGCCCAGCACGGCGCCTGGCACATGGCGGTGCTTATCAGTTCAGTGAGGGGGTGAGAGCCCGTGAACTCCTCTGACTCCATCTGACCCTGAAGGCAGAATAACCCAATGGCTAAGAGTGGATTTTGGGGGGCGCCTGCATGGCTCAGTCCGAAGAGTGTGCAACTCTTGATTTGGGATCCTGTGTTTGAGCTTGTCGTTGGGTGTAGAAATTACTTAAATAAAAACTTGAACCAATGGTATTTTTACACCTCCCCACCTTCCTTGCAGTATTACTCACAACAGCCAAGACGGAAGCGATCTAAATGCGCATCTAGTGTTGAAGGGATAAAGGAAGTATGGTGGCTCCGTAGTATTCAGCCTTAAAGAGGGAAAAACGGTGTCCTGGCACATGCTGCAGCACAGAGGGACGGTGAGGACGTTACGCCTGGTGAAATGAGCCAGTCACAAAAAGTGATGCCAGATGCCACGCGTATGAGGTACTTGAAAGTAGTCAGGCCCCTAGAAACAGGAAACGGGGGCACCGTGGGAGCTCAGTCTGTTGAGCTTCCGACTCTTGATTTCAGGTCAGGTCATGATCCCAGGGTCATGAGATCGAACCTTGCATCAGGCTCCATGCTGTCAGTGTGGAATTCTCTTGGGATTCTCTCTCTCCCTCTGCTCCCCCCCCCCCCAAATAAATAAACTTAAGAAAAAGAAACTGGAAACAGAAAAGTGGTCCTGAGGGCTTGGGGGAGGAGAAAAGAGGAGTCGCGCAGTGGGTATAGAGTTTCAGTTCTGCAAGCTGAAGAAACTCTAGAGCTCAGTTGCACAGCAAGGTGCCCGTGACTTAATGCTGCTGTACCGTGCGCTTCAGAGTAGTTAATGCGGTGCATTTTATATTCTATGCCCTTTACTAGAAGAAAAATTACTTTTGAAAAAAAAGTGGATTTTGGGGTCAGACCCACTTGGGTTCAAATCCTAGTTTTGTTTGTTACTGGCATGATTTCAAGCCAGGGGGCCTCAGCCCTCTCAGCCTCAGTTTACTCATCTGGAACCCTACTAACCTTTGTCTCATGGTTGAGAAGTTTGAGAAAATATACATGAAATGCTTGGTCCAGTGCCTGGGTTTTTCGACAGCTTATTGACTCCTAGACTGTCCCAGCAGAGCCAGGCCCTGGGCTTAAGATTTTTACTCCCAGCCTGATGCTCTTTCCTTCCTATGGTGCTGGCAGAGCCCTACTGCACACAGTGTCCCTCGATGGCCGTGGGCCCCAGGCATTTGGCCAGGAGCAGTCGGCGGGGGGGGGGGGGGGTCTCGGCCAGGGGCTATCACAGGGCCTAGGGAGCCATGGGGAGATGAGGAATTGGGGAGGGAAGTGAGGTGCAGGACAGGCTGCTGGATTCCAGCAGCAGCACCCCCGCTGCAGCCTGTGGTCTCGGGCGAACCCCGCCTGGGCTGAGTGGGAAGGGCCTGGCGCGTGGCGAGTGCTGGATGGACGGTGGCCCAGCATTAGACACTGTTGTCGGTGCGTGTCCTCCTCTGCTCTTTGTGGTGGTGCCTGGGGATGGAAGCAGTGAGGGGGTGCAGGCCGTGGGAACTTGGTGCTGGTGGGTTTTCCCGAAGGGGCTCAGTCTCCTGACCTGTCAGGACTCCTTCTCTCTCCCCTTCTGTCAGTGCCCCCGAGCACCTGCTGCCGGGCGGGCCCTGCTCCCGGCGCTGGGGAGACGCCGGAGAACGAAGCAGAGATCTCTGCCCCCGGAAGTTAGGTTCTAGAGTGGGAGACAAGTGATAAACCGAGTATAAGGTGCAAAACCCAGTGGCAGCAGGTGTTGTGCAGGAAACAGGTGGAGTCGGGACGCCTGGGGGGCTGTCAGTTGAGTGTCTGACTCTTGATTTCAGCTCAGGTGGTGATCCCAGGGTTGTGGGATCAAGCCCTGTGTTGGGCCCTACGCTGAGCGTGGAGCCTGCCTAAGACTTTCTCTCCCTCTTCCCCTCTCACCTGTGCACGCGCTCTCTCTCAAATAATAAAACGGAGTTAGGGAGAGCAAGGGTAAATACGGGGCTGTGCAGGGAACTACTTAGAGTTGATGAGGGAGGCTTCTAGAAGGAGATCTGAAATAAGCGAGGGGACAGCCACATGCTAGGGCCTGTGCAGGCCGAAGGAAGAGTGAGCACAGAGGTGCAGAGCGGGGCATGGGTGGGGTCACGGAATGGCGTGGAGGCCAGGGTGCCCCGGAGCAGGGCCAGGGGACAGAGGTCAGAGAGGGATGCGGCCTGATAGGTGTTAGCAAACCCCCCAGGGCCTGTGCGGGAAATGGGCTGCGGAGGACCAGGGGGCAGGGGGCCCGAGAGGAGGCTGCCGGGTGGCCTGGGCCAGAGGACGAGCTGGCTGGACCAGGGTGTGGCGAGACGGGGTTGGACTCCGGGGAGGCGTCGCTGGGAGCGTGGCCAGCATTCGGTGGATAGCCCAGCAGCCCTTCTTGCGGCCCTCGTGGGTCCTGTGATATGGCGCACGGCAGGAGCCCGGGAAGCTCCGCGGTGGGGGCTCTGGTGCTTGGTGTTCCTTCCTGACACCCACCGGGTGACTTGGCGTCATGACTCCACACAGTGGCTCAGGCCTGAGGGGCATAGACTCAGGGGATATTCTCCTCTGTTGGTGCCTTTTTAACAGCTTTATTGACGTATAATTCACATACCATACAGCTCAGCGGTTTCCAGTATGTTCACAGGCTTATATATCCATCACCACAATTAATTTTAGAAAACTTTCATGACCCCAAAAAGAGTCCCATACCCATTAGCAGTGAGTGCCCCCAGCTTCCCAGCCCTGGGGGGCCACCGATCTGCTTTCTGTCTCTGGATTCCCCTCTCCGGACATTTCACATAAATGGAATCACGCAGCACATGGCCTTCTGGGACCGGCTTCTTTCACTTAACGCCATCATTTCAGGGTTCATCCATGTTGTAGCACGTGTCAGCTCTTCTTGTTTATTGGCAATTTTCCGTTGTCTAGATAGGCCACGTTCTGTTTATCGATCATCCGTTGACGGATATTTGTTTCCATCTTTCAGTTGTCGTGAATTGCGCTGCCTGGATATTTGTGTGTAAGCGTTTGAGTATCTGCTCCCCGTCCTTGCGGGTGTGTCCTTAGGAGTGGGACTGCTGGGTCTTAGGGCAGGTCTTTGATTTTTGAAGAACGTAATTTCTCCATATTTTTGTCAATGTTGTTAACGTCTGTTCTTTCTATTTTAGCTGTCCTAACGGGTGCGAGGTGGTGTCTCGTGGTTCTGATTTCTTTGCTGAGTAGTGACACTGATCTTTTCGTGAGCTCACGTGGTCCTGGTGTGTGTCAGAGGCTGGTCCAGGCCACAGTGTCACACCTGGCTCTGAACGAGTGGCCCGGGGCTGGGGGGACGTGGGAGAGCATACTTTAGGGGCAGGAGGTCTTGGTACTGGCTGTATAGGAAGTTGGGCCAGAGCTCAGAGCGTTTCTCCGCCATCGCACGGTCCCCTGTCCCTAGAGGTTAGGCGGCTCCTGTTAGTCCTGTCGCCCTGCAAGGTTAGTCACCTCTGAAGTCTGCCCACTTGGCATCAGAAGCGAGCCTGCTGCTGAGCTTGGCGGCGGGGGGCTGGCAGGGTTTGGAGCACAGTGGGTGGTGACCTCCATCCTGTCTGCCCCTGCAGAAGAAGGACCCAGCCCAGTTCCTGCAGGTGCACGGCCGAGCTTGCAAGGTGCACCTGGATTCTGCAGTCGCCCTGGCCGCCGAGAGCCCCGTTAACATGTGAGGCTGAGTTCGAAGGGCACGGCAGTGTCTGTGTCTGAGGGTGAGGGGTCAGAAGAGACCGGGGGTATGGACAGACCTTTGGGGACTCAGGCAAGGAACGCTTGCCCTGCTCGAGAAGGTGACCGTCACTGGCTGAGGAGGCAGGCGGACAGGCGTGGGGAGGGAGGCGCTGGGGTGCAGAGGTGGTTGGGGTACGTAGAGGGGAATGGGTGAGGCCAGGGCCACAGGCCCCCATGAAATGGGAGTGGGTTGCCAGAGGAGGCGTTTCAAGGTGACCGGGGCTTAGAAAGTGGCCCCTGGGACCTGGTTCAAGTTTCTCTCTCTTGCTTGGTTCTGAGAATTATGGCCCCAGATTCCCTGGGGCCCTATTCAGGCCCTAACCAGGCCAGGAGCCTGAATGCGGATTCAGGGGGGTTAGTGACATAAGGGATTGAGAAGGAGGGGGTGATGGTGGGGTCCAGGGCCTGGAAGATCACAGGAGCTGAGGGTCAGGCTCCCAAGTTTGAGGTGACAGGGAACAGGCATGGGCACCGGGGACCCTAAACTCCTTGCTCCCCTGCTCCGCATTTTCAGGATGCCCTGGCAGGGGGACACCAACAACATGATCGACCGCTTCGATGTCCGCGCCCACCTCGACTACATCCCCGACTACACCCCCCCGCTGCTCACCACCATGTAAGCAGCTTCCCTGCGGCTTCCTTCCCAACCGGGAGTCTGCGCCGCCTCTTCTTCCCCACACCCTTGCCTGCGCGTCACCTTGCTGGGAAGGAGGGGGTATGCTGGTGGAGAGCCTCCCAGTCCCGACTCCTGCTGGCTTGGGGTGGGGCCTGCCCTCCCCCTCTCATCTCAAGATCTTGACCTCCTCCAAAGCTCCCCAGAACAGGAGTCGGACGAGCGGAAATGTAACTACGAGCGCTACCGAGGCCTGGTGCAGAACGACTTTGCTGGCAGTGAGTGGGGGGGGGGGGCGGGCGGGCTGGGAGTCCGTGCACATGCGAGGACCAGTGGTACCCCGGGGGTTTCTCCTGAGGGGCCTGGGGTCTGCTCCCAGCTCTCTCCCTCCCGGGCCTCCGTCTCTGGACCCGGTACAGGTGATACCCGCTGAGTGAGGTGGTCCTGTCGAGGTCACTTCCACATCCCACGGCCTCTGCCTCCAGTCTTTTTTCCTAAAAAATTGGAGAAAATAGTAAGAACACATTGTTTCCCTCTGTGTTTTTCACCCTGCTTGTCTGGGTCGGAATGTCACTTTTAAGGAGGAAATTTCTTTTAGGAATTGTTTGGGAATATTAGAGTTTAAGAGTCTGCCCAGAGTTTGTATATGCTCGTACACGTCCGGTATCATTGTCTGAGCCTTCACCACGGCTGCTTCGCAAACGAGAAAGTGGAGGCTCAGAGTTCTCCGCACGCCGGGCTTGCCCAGGGAGATTCGGACCCTGAGTTGTTTGTCTGTATTATCCCATTATACCTGATTACGTCTGCACGGTCGCCTAGGGGTGGTACCCATTTTACAGCTGAGTATGTTGAGGCTCAGGAGTTGGTGGGAAGTGTGTCTAAGGAGCTGGGATTCTTACCCTGCCCTTGACCACTGCTGCCTCCTGACAGCAGGAAGTGAGCTTTAGCTCACCCCCGCCCCCAGGAGGATTTGAGACTTCCCTTCCAGGGCTTCCCTGTGGAGTTAAAGAGAGGACAGGCCCACACGCAAGTCCCTCAGCCCGGAGGTCTTGGTGTCCCCCCAGAGAAGGGTGGTAATGATGGTTTCTGTCCCCCAGGGTGGCTGTGAAGGCCCAGCACCGAGCCTGGCACAGCCAGCCCCAGCTGTGGGTCTGCCGTGCCCTTATGTTTTTGTTTCTAAGGTAGACGTTTCAGCACCTCTGAAATCGAGGGTTGCCAGAGTTTTAGCAGCCGCGAGGTGTTAGAGTCGGGAGGTTTCTCATCCCTGTTTGCTTTCACCTGAGGTCACGGGGGTTGTTGGCGATGGAGCCAGAGTTTCCTTTCGTTCTGGCTCCGCGCTCGTTCATTGTCACAATTCCTGAGCCCCTGAGGTGTGTCACGTGCTCCTCTGGGGCCGGGGGTCTCCTCCGGGACAGGGCAGCAGCCCCCTAGTCACCAGAGTGGGTGGCAATTGCAAACCAGGGCGGCGTCTAACAGACAGTGGGCTGTTCTTCGAGGCTGGGGTGGGGTGGGGGGGTGGAGGGGCGCTGTCTGGCAAGGAGAGGGCGGCCGCAGAGGAGCCCTGCGGGGGTGGCGGGTCGGCACCCTGTGGGGACAGGGCGGAGGCCCGTGTGGCCGAGCAGGGAGAGCAGGGAGAGTGAGCGGCAGGAGACAGGCCGGCAGGGCCCTGGGCGGGACCCGGGGTGCTGCTGGAGCAAGGGAGGTGCGGTGCCGCCTCCGGGCTCGGCCCGCCCGTCCAGCTGAGGGGACGCCCACAGAGGGAAGGGGGCTCGCTGGGGGTCCCACGCCCAGTCGGGGGCGTGTGTTTCATTGCAGGGAAGGTCGGGAAGCCCCCGATACGAGGCCGAGCTCCCCAGTTAGGTGGTGTGGCTACACGTGCGCCCCAGTGGCTCTAAACACGTGACATACGCTGGAGCCCCGGCGCGTGGCCGAGGAGCCCGTGGCGTGTGCTGCTGAAGGACCCGGCGCAAGGCCTCCCTTCCGGAGATGGGTCACGGGCGGGCACCAGACGCTCCCCTCCCGCTCCCCCAGCAGAGGACCCGAGGCAGCGAGCAGTTAGGTCCCGTTACCGTGGCGAGGCCCCCGCACTCGCGTCCTAGTTGCACGGTTTATGGTTGCCTGCACATTGGTGACCGTCCCGGCTGTGCTCGGCTTGTGCCCCCCCCCCCCCCCCGCTGCCCACGCGTGTGTCCCCGCTTCCCGGTGACCCTGCCCACCGTCTTGCCGCAGTCTCGGAGGAGCAGTGCCTGTACCAGATCTACATTGACGAGTTGTACGGAGGCCTCCAGAGACCCAGCGAGGATGAGAAGAAGAAGTGAGTTGAGGGGTCCGGGGAGGCAGGGGGGCCTCATCCAGCTTGTCCACGTCTGTGTCCCCAGAGTCGGGCAGTGCTTGGCACCGGTGGGCGCGCGCTGAGTAAGCGTTTAGAGGAGGCGGAGGTGGCGGGGGGGGGGGGGGCAATTTGCTGAGAAACGTCAGCCTTGCGCCTCCGGCCTGCGACGCAGTGGGAGGAGCCGTTGGTGGACCGGCCGGGGTTTCAGTCCCCCCCGTGAGGACTCCCTCTCTGGGCTTTGGTGTGCTCCACCGCGTGACAGCCTAGCAGGGGTCCCCTCTGTCTGTGGGCGACGGCGCTTGTAGCTGGCCCGTCCCGCGCCTCCCCTGCAGTAAGCGTGTGCTCTGCAGTGGCCAGCGTCATCTGGAGACGGCCTCCTCAAGCTGTGTCCCTTGACAGGAACGGCCGGGGGGGAGGCAGGGCCTTACCTGGAGCCGCCGGCTTGGGGACGTCCTCAGCCGGCTGTGTCACCGCTCTCTTCGTTCCCTCTGCCTGGGTAGCCTTGTGACGACCCTCCCTTCGTGCTGCTCAAACTTCCCCTTGGTCCTCCGCGCTCGCTGCTCGCCTCCCTCTGGGGTTGCTGCGGACGCAGTGGAAGCTTCTTGAGGACTGATCTTTACCCAGGAGCCCACGCTCAGGAGGCTGGCTGGCCCTGGGAGGGCGGCAGGGACCACGTTCATTCTGCGACAGACACGCATGAGGCCCCTCCTCCGCTTGGCAAAGCTGGGCCACACTGTTACCCAGGATAACTGGGTCCTGCTGTCTCGGGCTCAGACTGCTGGGGAGACAGATCTGTCCCCCGACACGAATGACCCCACGTGGGCCCTCTCCCTTCCCCTCCCCATCCCCCTCTGTCTCCAGCTGAGGGTGGTGCTTCCTGGGGCATTGGAACTGGAGTCTGGGGGAAGAAGGAAGGGTTGGCGGGAGGCAGGCACAGAGGGTTCTAGGCTGAGGGAGAGCATGTGTGAGAGCCTGGAGGCCAGGGTGCCCTCGAGAGGCCGGGTGCAGGGCGTCAGTGTGCCCTGGAGGCTTAGCTCTGGGCTGTGTCCTGCCTTTGGCCCTCCTGGCTCATGCCCCCCCCCCCGCCCCCATCCCAGGCTGGCGGAGAAGAAAGCTTCCATTGGCTACACCTATGAGGATAGCACTGTGGCTGAGGTGGAGAAGGTGGCAGAGAAGCCAGAGGAGGAGGAGTCACCAGCCGAGGAGGAGAGCAACTCGGACGAAGATGAGGTCATCCCCGACATCGGTGGGGTCCCCTCTCTGCCCTCCCCCACCCCGCAGTCCCCGGGCATCGTTTTCGTGTCTCGTTCCTCCCCCTCTGTGGGGCGCCCCGCACTCACGAGCCCCGTCTCTCCCGCCCCCACTCTGGGGCGCTCCAGCCTCTGCCATCCTCCCTGCCTCACTCATGTGCTCCCCTGTGCCGGCCTCCCTCTCTGTACGTCTCCTCTTTCATTTCTAGGACCCTGCTCTTACGATACTGTCCCCACCTAGGCTCCGTCTCTGTCCTCTTCCACTTGGTCAGCCTGTCTCCCTCTTTTCCTCTCTCCTCTGGAAAACAAGTGTGCATTCAGCCCCAGAGCTGTCCCTCGCCACCCCCAGCACTGCCATTCACCCCCTTCCCAGATACCCATGGTGCCAGCCGTCTGCCCGTCTCCCCTCCCCGGCCAGCTGCTGCTTATCACACACACGTAAGGGGTCCATCCTGCCTTCACGTATTCATGGTGCATCCGTCCAGCTCCTGAACACCGTGACCCCCACCCCCTGCCCACCTAGCTCTTTATCCCTCACCCCCACCTCCGTCCCCCTTTACACGTTGTGCGGAACTGCCTCCACCTGTCTTGCTCGTCCATCCCAGTACTCCTCATTCGGGCCTGCATCCTTCATACCGCCTCTTCCCCGCCCCTTGCCCTTCGTTGTGCTCGCCTCTGGCCCAGCCCTGGGCCGGCTTGGGGATCCTGAGATGAGCGGACTCCTTCCCTCCCTTCAGAGGCCTGCGGTCTGGTGGGCATCCCCTTACTCCCGTCTCCGGGGGCGCTGCCCCTTCTCCCTGGTCCTCTCGCGCGGCTTTGGTCCCTGACAGCCTTTCTCTTGGTGCAGACGTGGAGGTGGATGTGGACGAACTGAACCAGGAGCAGGTGGCAGATCTCAACAAACAGGCCACGACCTATGGCATGGCCGACGGTGACTTCGTCAGGTGAGGCCTGCTGGCTGGTTCTCCTTCCCGGACCTGGCATTTGTCGTTCCCGTGCTACCAGCGGCCACTTTATTCCTGAGCACTGGTGTGCCTGGCCCTACGCCAGGGCCTTCACACACACGGGCTCCTGAGCTTGTGTGATGGATGCTCACGACCAGGCCTTGCCTGTGCAGAAACTGAGGCTGTGCCCAGCTCCGTGTGGCTGTGGCCGTCTGACCCCTAAAAGCTCACGGGGCTCCTGGGCCTGGCGGAAAGCACCCTCTGGGAGAGGCTTTGTTCACTGCGTCACTCGAACTTGCCAATGGAGCCTCTTCCCTGGGGCCCACCCCGTACAGATCCCATAGAACAGTCCCAGTTAACAGTGTGTGGAGTCTGAGTCTGAATAAATAATCCTGTCTGAACACAGCACCCTCTGCCCAGAGGCCTCCGTGGCCGCCCTGGCACTCGGGCAGCCAGAGTCCTCACTGCGGCCACACAGTCCTACTTGTCTGGTCCTCTGCCCCCTTCCCACACACACTCCGCCCCTGCCCAGCCTCCGTGGCCTCCTTACCCCAGGCCCCCCCCACCTTCCCCCCACCTTCCAGGCCACTGTGCTGTTGGCTCTGCCGGCCTCTGTGTTGCTTACTCTCCGGGGCTGCTGCTTAGCCCGGCCTTTGTCTGCATGGCTTCCCTGACCTCCCTGTCGAAGGCTGTAGCAGCTTCTGCCAGCTCCCTGGCATTTCTTCACCTTTCTACAGTCAAGGTTGTCACCATCTAACCTACTACTCTGGTCACTGTTTTGTCTCCAGAATGTAAGCCCCTGAGGGTGAGGTTTTTTGCTTGCTTGTTTTCAGTGCTGAATCTCCAATATGTAAAATAGCATCTGTGTGCAGTAGGTGCTCAGTAATAGTGCTGAACGAGTGAGAGACCCCAGGATGGCATGGGATCCCTCACTTCTTGAGACGACCCTGCTTGTGGCCTGCCCACTCCTCCATTGTCACCCTCTTCCCCCTCCGCAGGATGCTCCGGAAAGACAAGGAGGAGGCGGAGGCGATCAAACATGCCAAGGCCCTTGAGGAAGAGAAGGCCATGTACTCGGTGAGGGCAGGGCCGGGTGGGGGCAGGGGTGAGCGTCAGGGAAGGCAGAGCCCTCACTGGCCCGGTGCCCACCCTACTCCAGGGCCGTCGTTCCCGGCGCCAACGGAGGGAATTCCGGGAGAAGCGACTGAGGGGCCGCAAGATCAGCCCCCCCAGGTAGGTTGGGTTCTCCCCTGTGCCCCTGCCCCGCCAGCCTCATTCTTTCAGGGCTCTGGGGGAGGGGCTGGGGCTCACGGAGACTCTCCGGGAGCACGCTTGCGTTTGCGGACAGAGTCCTCCCAGCGAGGCAGTGAACAAGGAAGATTTCGGGTAGGAGTGGCTGAGGGCCTGTGGACGCCGTGCCCTGCCAGCCACTCCCCGTACCCTGCTGGACTTGGGACTTTTGCCAGGCATCCCAGACACCTGTGGGGAGGTGGTGTGGAGTCGCTGAAGCGCTGAGGGCAGAGTCAAGGGGAGCAGGCCTGTCCCTGAAGTCCTACCTGGTTCCCTTGGGCCATGTCCTTGTCAGATTGGGGCACGTGACTCCTCCCGACCTTCGATTTTCTTCTTTGGAAGAGAGGCACTGTCACTTCCCAGGATTGGGGGCGAGCCAGTGCCCACTTTGAGGCCCTGGGGCAGGTTTGGATGAGGCGGTCTGGTGGGGTGCGGGGAGCCCGCCTAGGTCGAGCGGCCTCAGGATGAGCCTGCTGCAGCCTCGTAGCCCTGGAGGCCACGGGCAAACCCACGCCGCTTTTCGCCTTGTCTCCTCTGGTCGGGGAGGGCCCTCAAGGGGAGCTGTGACGGTGAAGCAGCCTGGTGTGGGCTCAGGGCTTGGTGTGGGGTCTGGAAAGGCTTCCTTGACAAGCTGCACGGATTCTTGCTGTCAGCATTCTCCCCCAGAAGTGCGGGGCAGTGTGGGGCCCGTGGGCTCGGCCACAGGGTCTGGCTATGAATCCTAGCTCCTTAGGAGCTGTGTGACGCTGGGCAAGTGGCTCTCTCTCTCTGGGCCTCAGTGTCTTCCGCTTGAGGTGTGAATGATCGGAGTACCTGCTTCAGAGTTGCTGTGAAGAGCAGTTGAGGAAGCTTTTCGAGTTTTATTGTCGTGGTCGTTAATGAGCCAGGACCTGGTTAGCATCAAGGACTTGGGAGTGGCAGGGGTATGCTTCAGTGTGGGGTCTGGAGCCCAAACAGGGCCGAGGCTGCTGAAGTCCTTGTTGCCCCGGGGTCAGCAGGGGCCTGGGACGTTGTCTGTGGTGTGTGGCCGAGGTTTGGGCTTTGGACAGACCTGAGGTGAGGCGGGCAGAGAGATCAAGGTAGGGCTTGGAACCTGGCCGCAGCCCCCTCCTCACTGGGCCCGGTACCTGGCCTCGAGCACCTTGGTTGGGGGAGTGGGCGCAATTCCGTGCCCACTCAGATGCCCAGTGTTGCTTGTCCCACCCCGTTCTTTCCATAGCTATGCCCGCCGAGACAGCCCCACCTACGACCCCTATAAGCGGTGAGTTTCCAGGGCCCGAGGAGGGGTGGGGCGGGGGGAGCCTGTAGGCTGCCCTGGCACCTGCTGTCATCTGTGGGTCTCAGTCATTTTTCTGTTTTCCAGAATGTTCCTCTGCTTTCCCAGTTTTTTTCCTTTAAACGTGAACCCTCTTTGATTTTCTGATTTAAACACTCTGTGGTTGTGTGTTAAAAATGACCAAGCCTGATAGAAAGACCTGACGTAGAAATCAAGTTTCTTTGATCTAAGCTCCCAGAGATTAGCAGTAAGCAAGATTGCACAGAAGGGCCCGGCCTTGCCCATGTGTGTGTCCAGGACGTGGGAGTGCTTGGGGCAGGGGCCTTGAGGGTGGACAGACATCGGTCTGACCCCTGTACGCTTCTCGGGATGCCGAGGGAGGGACCTGGCTCTCTGGGCTCACGGAAGAATGGGTAAGGTGAGGCATGTGCCTTTCGGAACAGGGTCAGCCACAGGCGAGAGCTCGATACAGGGGAGCTCTTAGGGACGTAGGTAGTTGTCTTTTTTTTTTTTTTTTTTTAAATGTTTTATTTATATTTTGAGAGAGAGAGAGATACACCATGAGTAGGGGAGGGTCAGAGAGGGAGACACAGAATCCGAAGACAGGCTCCAGGCTCTGAGCTGTCAGCACAGAGCCTGATGCGAGGATCGAACCAACGAACTGTGAGATCATAACCTGAGCCGAAGTCGGACGCTTAACATACTGAGCCCCGGGAGTTGCTCTTCGTAACAGTGGAAGTGAACCACACTTAATGTTTTAGAACTTGTTTGAAAGTTGTGTTGAGATCTTTCTAGATCTGCTCATCCCCTTTTAATTCGATAAGATCAGTACATTTTTCTCTCGCTCGTTTTCTTGTTTTGAGGAGGATCCGTGGCTGGGAGTCCAGACTCTTGCATTGCTGGGTGTCCTTCTGCCCTTGGCTCTGTTCCTTGGTGCTGGGTGTCCAGCGCCGCTCCGCGCCCCACCGCCCTCCTCTGTGGCCCTGGGCAGTGTTTACTTAGGGGGCTCCCAGGCAGCCTGGCAGTTGAGCCCCCTCCTCCCTGCCCTGCAGGTCGCCCTCAGAATCCAGCTCCGAGTCCCGCTCCCGCTCCCGCTCCCCGACCCCAGGCCGTGAGGAGAAGATCACCTTCATCACCAGTTTTGGGGGCAGCGATGAGGAGGCAGCCGCGGCAGCAGCTGCGGCCGCTGCATCAGGGGCCACCACAGGGAAGCCCCCCGCGCCCCCCCAGCCCGGCGGCCCCGCACCGGGACGTAATGCCAGCGCCCGGTCGGTAACGCTCACGCTGCCCGTCCTACGCCCCCGGCCACCATGGGGGGGACCCAGGGCAGTGGGGGGCCACGGCCCAGGCCCACGCTGACCGGCCCTCCGTGCCCCGCCTGCAGCCGCCGCTCCTCTTCCTCCTCCTCCTCCTCCTCTTCTGCCTCGAGGACCTCCAGCTCCCGCTCCAGCTCCCGCTCCAGCTCCCGCTCCCGCCGTGGCGGGGGCTACTACCGTTCTGGCCGCCATGCACGCTCCCGCTCCCGGTCCCGTTCCTGGTCCCGCTCCCGCTCCCGCTCCCGGCGCTACTCTCGGTCCCGTAGCCGTGGCCGGCGGCACTCAGGTGGGGGCTCCCGAGATGGACACCGGTACTCCCGCTCACCCGCCCGGCGCGGTGGTTATGGGCCCCGGCGCAGGAGCAGGTGCGTGGGGCTGGCGTGGGGGGCGGGGGGCGCAGGGCGGGGAACCAGGGGGTGGGCACGGCCCAGTGTCGGCAAGACCAGGCTCTAGGGGACCAGGCCACTGCCGTTTTGTGAGGAAGCACTCAGTTTGCAGGGGGAGGCGTGTGCCATCTGTTCGCCGTGTGCGGTGACATGGGGTGGAGCACAGCCACATTCTCGGGGATGCAGTGGCGACAGGAGACAGAGCTGCTCCTCCCCCGGGGCGTTCCCAGGCCAGTTGGGGGGTGGGGATTGCGTGTGGAGCGGCACGTGGACGCTCCGGGGTGTCCTGTGGTTTGCAGCGGGGCCTGGCTGGCCGCTAGGGCCGCGGTGCTCTGGGTGGGGAGGTGCTGCAGACGGGGCAGAAGCAGAGCACCTGGGGACTGCGATGTCCTTCCTGGGTCCTGAGCCGGTGGGATCAGGGCTGCTGGTGTGAAGGCAGCGTGGCTCAGCCTGTGAGAGCGCGGGCCGTGGAGTGGCTGCCTGGCCTTAAATCCTGGCCCTGCTTGTAAGCTTTCGGGGCTTCGTTTTTCTCACCTGTACAATCAGGAGAGTGTCGCTCTCGCTGAGTCGGTGGGAAGGTGTGACAGGTAACGCAGGGGACTGCTCCTTCCACCTCCAGGGGCTGGCGTCCAAAATAAAGGGGCCAGGTGGGCTCTGATGAACTGGGGCACATGCGGCCCGTCCAGTTGGGTGGTTGTCTGTGCAGTGGCAGGCGCAGCGTTGTTCTGTCTGGTGGTTTCTCAAGAGAAGTCGAGAGTCTGGATTTTTAAAGGGTAGTTCGTTTTCTCGATACTGGCGGCAACTTTGAGTTCCGTGAGAACTTGGACGGCGCGACAGGATCAGAGTGTAGTGTAGATTTGTTCTTCCAGGCCGTTCCCTGGAGCCTGACCCAGGGTGGCCAGGGGAGCGAGGCAGGGGGTAGATGGAGGAAGGGGGCCTGGCCATATCTCAAATGCGACCCTAAGGGGGAGCCCTCGCTGAGGAGCCCCCAGGCGCCCGAGCAGAGGAAGGATGGGGCTGCGCGTCCCCAGCCTGAGTCTTGGGGGATCTCTGGTACAGATTGGTGGGGAGAGTGGGCGGGCGGGTAGGGAGGTGCTGCGGGTGTAGACGAGGTCACAGCCCCTGGGTGCCCAGAGCCGGGCACAGTGAGTAGAGGGGGAGCTGGCCAGCCACGTCCCCCCCCTCCCAGAGGCCACCTCCCAGGGAAGTGGGCGAGAAGGTGTCTCACGAGTGAGAGGCGAAGAGCCATTTGATGGTGGTCGTGTCTGGAGGGTGGTCTCTGTGTAGACACCAAGCAAGGCCAGGGGGCAGCTGAGGAGAAGGCAGCCCGAGAGGAGTGCTCATCGCACTGGGCCTGCTGTAGGGCCTAGCGGGATGGCTGTCCATTTGGAGCCAGGGTGGGGTGTGTGGAGGGGGTCCCCGGCCCTCACGGCCCCCCTCTGACCCCGCCGTGCCCCCCAGGAGCCGCTCCCGCTCCGGGGACCGGTACCGGCGGGGCGGCCGGGGCCCCCGGCACCACAGCAGTAGCCGCAGCCGCAGCAGCTGGTCCCTCAGCCCATCCCGCAGCCGCAGCCTGACTCGGAGCCGCAGCCCCAGCCCGAGCCACAGCCCCAGCCGCAGCCGCAGCCGCAGCCAGAGCCACTCGCCATCGCCCCCCAGGGAGAAGCTGACCAGGCCGGCGGCGTCCCCTGCCGTGGGCGAGAAGCTGAAAAAGTAAGCAGGGGCGGGGGCTGGGGGAGACCGTTGTCAGCCTCAGCCGAGGTGGCTGAGCTCCACCGCTTTGTTTTTGAAGAGAGCTTGGTCCTGCCTTGGGAGGTCTGAGGGGACGTGGCCCCAACTTGGGAGGGTAGATCTGAGGGGGTTCTGAGGAGCCCTACCGTGGCCCTACCGTGGATGAGGGTCAGGGGGCACGGCCCTGTGTTGAGAGATTCGAGAGGCACAGTCCCTCCTCGGGGGTGTCTGCGGCCCACCGCCCTCAGCCAGTACCGAGGTTGCATGGGCCAGAGGTGGCAGCCGCCCTTTCCTCCTCCCAGGACCGAGCCTGCCGCTGGTAAAGAGACAGGAGCTGCCAAAGTCAGTAAGAATTTGGAACTCGCCCGTCTAATTCCCGCCAGCAGCAGTGCCCGAGAGCTGGGCCCGGTGGGCCTGCAGGGGGGACCCGGGGGGGGGGGCGCCGGGAGACCCAGCCCTGGGGTTGAAGCGGGCTGGGAACGCTCTGCCCCGTGAGATCTGCGTCCCGCACCCCTCCTCACTGTCCCGCGGGGCTCCAGCTGTCCCCGAGCCTCCCAGACCCTTGTGGCAGGCACCTGCGGCCTGTCCCTCCTCCCCACGCGTCCCCGCAAGTCCCAGGCTCTTGGATGAGGTGGGCGGTGGGAGCTCCGGACACCCACCCCCTCTCCCGCCTCTTCTCCCCCTTCCCCAGCCCAAGCTGACGCCACAGGAGAAGCTGAAGCTGAGGATGCAGAAAGCACTGAACAGGCAGTGTAAGTCCCCCAGCGTGCGCCCTCATCTCCCCGGCCCTCCTTCCGGCCCATGTTAGGGAGGCCCTGTCCTTTCCCGCACAGGCAGCGGTGGCGTGCGTGTCCTGCCCCCTCGCTAAGGGACCTTGGCTGTCTGGTTGGCCTCTCTGGGCTCAGCTTTGGCATCGGGATGCAGGGGGGCCTCTTGAGGGCGCCCCTCAGCTCTCATGTCCCTCCTTCACCACAGTCAAGGCGGATAAGAAGGCGGCGCAGGAGAAGATGATCCAGCAGGAGCACGAGCGCCAGGTAGGAGGGGGACGGAGGAGGGGGCCGGGCAGGGGAGCAGCGGGCCCGCCCTCACAGCCCTCTCTGCCACAGGAGCGGGAAGACGAGCTCCGAGCCATGGCCCGCAAGATCCGCATGAAGTAAGACCCTCCCACTCCCCGCACCTGGGTCGCAGCCCCCCTTCCCCCGCTAGTGGGCTGCTCAGCTTTCCCCACCACCGGCCCCCAGTTAGAGCCCTGTGGTCCACGCGGCCTCTGAGCTGGCAGATGAAGTGCCCGCTGGCCCTCAGTGTCCTCCCCGCCTCAGCGTGCGTGCTGCGCCTGCCGCATCTCCCCAGCTCTTCAGGCCCCCAGCATGGGGCTCCGCTCTTCCTCTCCCTGGCTTCATTCGGGGGGGCCTCCCTGATTGTCCTGTCTAGAGTAGCACCCCAGAATGCTCCCTCCATTCTCCAAGCCTGCCGTGTTTTCTTCGGAGCGCTAACCCTCACCCAGCCCGCGCGGTTTTGTTGCCTCGCGTACTGTTGATGGTCCCTTAAGGGGAGAGGAGAGGACAGGCTCGGTGCTGGGTCCCCGCTGTGCGCTCAGCCCCCGGGACGCAGGAGCGGCGCTTAGAGCCGGCCCCGTGGTGGGTTCCTCTTCTCCCCTGTTTCTCAGCTCCTCGCTGCAAAGCGGACAGGCTCCAGACCTGGGTCAGTCCCAGCTCTGCCTCCCTGTGACCATGTGGCCCCATGGGTGGTCGCCGGCCTTCTCAAGCCTCACTTCAAATGTTTTTTCATTTGTTTATTTATTTATTGAGAGAGAGAGAAAGGGGGAGAGAATGAACACAACCGGTGGGGAGGGGCAGAGAGTGAGGGAGACACAGAATTCGAAGCAGGCCCCAGGCTCTGAGCTGTCAGCACAGAGCCTGAGGCAGGGCTCGAACCCACAAACCACAGGATGATGACCTGAGCCAAAGTCAGATGCTTAATTGACTGAGCCACCCAGGCGTCCCCTCCTTTTACAAAAAATTTTTTTTAATTTGTGTTTTTTTTTTGCATACTCTGCAGCCAGGGCAGATGTTGGTGACGACCTGACGGGGTAGCCTGACGGGGTAGCTCGGGGATTAGTGCTCAGAAAGGGTAGGCCTGCTCACTCAGGGCCCGAGGGCAGAACCGGAGACCTATGTGCTCAGTGTCGGCACGGAGGAGGGCCCGTCGGTGGCAGGGCCGTGTCACTGATTGCTTGTTTGTGTCTGGTTCCACTCATTCTTGATGTGGGTCCTCAGACCAGCAGCCTCACCCCTCTGAGCAGGGAGTCTCCTCTTCCTCTCCTGAGGATCCTGCCGTACGGCTTCCAGTGCAGCGCCTAGCATGTCAGAAGTCTTCTTGTTCTGTTTGTCACTGTGGTTTGCTTTTCGCACGCCCATCGTGTGGTGGGCCTCCGAGGGTGCTGCCTGCTTCCGTCAGGTGGGGAAGCAGAGTGCCCGGGACTCAGCATTGTGGCCGGTCTGATCTGAGTTCTGATTCCGCCTCTGCTGCCCACCAGCTGTGGGCCTTTTTCCTGTCTGGGCCTCGGTTTTGCTCATCTGCTAAATGGGGATGGGACAGTTGTCCCTCCGTACAGGCTTGTTCATGGAGTTCCTCTGAGATGAGGGCCAGGCGAGTAGAAGGGGCCTAGTAAGTACAGCCCTTGGGGTTACGTGTCCCAGACATTCTGCCGAAGGCTGATAAAGCCCCTAGTGTGTGAGTCCCTGTCTTTTGAGACCACTTAAACCGACAGGAAACGACCCAACTTCGCAGCCCTTCTGCGTGTTTGTCCAGCAGGCCTTTCACAGCCAGGCCGGCCGATATCGCAGTCCTGGGTCTGCCCAGCCTGTTCCCTCTGAGCTCAGTGTTCTCGTTCCCAAGCAAGGACGGCGGCAGTCCCTGCCCTTGGGTTTACTCTGCCCTTGGACTGGGGTGTTGGAAGCACCTGCCCTGGGCAGGCAACCCAGCCCGCCCCCAAGTTCAGGGTTCTCGCCGCAGGCTCAGGCCTTTCCCTGGGTGGCCTCCCTTTCCCCTGCAGGGAGCGGGAGCGCAGAGAGAAGGAGAGAGAAGAATGGGAACGCCAGTACAGCCGGCAGAGCCGCTCGCCCTCCCCCCGCTACAGTGAGTGTCCCCGCCGCCCCGGCTGGACGCCGCCCCCGAACCCCAGCCTGGAGCCCCGTCCCTGGGCACTTGCTTTGTTCTCTTTTCTTTCCAGGTCGAGAATACAGCTCTTCGCGAAGGTAAGCGAGCCACCCCGCGCCCTGGAACCTGACGTGGTCCCTGCCTTGATTCTGCCGTCTCCTCCCCGTTCCCCTCCGCGAGTAGAGGCTGCCCTGGTCCCGTTAGCATCTCTCCCTGTGCAGCCCGCTCCCTGTCACTGACGCCCAAGTGGTCACGGGTGCACGTGTGTGCACAGTCCTCACAGGGACCCTCCTTTCTCTCTCCAGGCGCTCAAGGTCGCGATCTCGAAGTCCCCATTACCGACATTAGGCAGAAGTGTGGGGGTCAGGGGGCTGGGGGGGGGGGTGAGGGCTCAGGCTGTGATGCTGCTGGTTTTATCTCTAATGAAATAAAATCACTCGCTATTTAATTCCCTTTACTTGGCCTCCATGTCATTTGTGTGGTCAGTGTCCAGCTACCGGGGACAGCTGGGAGGAAGCCGGTTGGGAGGAAGCCGGTTGGGTTCAGGCACAGGAGCCAACACTAGGAGCCCACGTGGCAAGTCCTGCCCTATCCGGGTGCAGCTCCTTGTTCATCTGGAGCACTCCTGTTGCTGGCCCGGGGGGCAGGGGCACGATCGGTGGGGGTCCGTGGGGAAGGGCCCGGCACCGGGCAGGCATGTGGAGGACGGGCCAGGACTTTGCCCCGGGGGCCTCTGGTGACAGGTCCGGGCTTCTCCCCGCCCTCGCCAAGCCCTCGCCTCGGCCCCTGCCCTGGCCTCGCCCACACTGGGAACCGGGAGCACGGCTTTCCGTGCCAGTCTTGCTGTGCCTGGGGCCCTGGGGGCTGGCCTTTCCCCTCACCCCCTCACCGCAAACCGGTCTGTCCAGCCGTCCACCCCAATGAGGGAAGCCTCCCGCCCCACCTCAGACACCCCAACAAAGCCAGAGTCCAAACGCGCGCGTTCTAGGCAGGAGAGTTTACTCGCAGCAGAGCAAGGACAAGGTCGACGGCAGCGGTCACGGTGGTAGCGGGGGCCGCGGCCAGGGCGTCCCCGCGCCTCAGGCATCGCCGGCCACCTCGGGGTGCTTCTGCCGCAGGTGTTTGTCCAGGGTGGCTCGCAGGCCGAAGGGCACACAGCAGTGGGGACATTCGAAGCGGGTGCTGCCCGGCCCCAGGCCGTGCATGCGGCGGTGGCGGTTGAGCTTGCTGCTCTGCGCGCAGGCGTAGGGGCAGAGCTCGCAGGCGTAGGGCCGCTCGCCGGTGTGGGAGCGCCGGTGCACCGTCAGGTTGCTGCTGTTGGTGAAGTGCTTCCCGCAGAACTCGCAGCTGCCGCCGGGCCCGCGGCTCTTGACCGCCGGCTTCGGCGTCTTCTTGGGGGACACCTGGCTCTTCGCAGGCTCAGTTCTCTGTTCCTTGGTGGCGGCCTCCCAGCTGGCCCCGCCGGGGCCCACCTGCGCCCCACCGCCGGGAGCCCCGGGTTCCTGGACACCTGCCGTGGCCGCTGCTCCGGCGCCCTCTCCGCTGCTGCAGGGGAGGCTGCTGGCCGGGGCCGCGGCGTGGGCCGCTGGCTCGGGGGGGGCGGCGGCCGAGGCCCGTTCCGGACTGGCCGTGGCCTTGAAGGGGCTCTGGGGCCTCGGCTGCCGGTGGGTCTTCTTGTGGCGGTTGAGCTTGCTGCTCTGGGTGCAGGTATAGGGACACTGGTCACAGGCATAGGGCCGCTCGCCCGTGTGCGAGCGCATGTGCACTTTGAGATTGCTGAAGGAGCTGAGGGTCTTGGCGCACACCTGGCAGGTGGGGCTCCGCCGGGGCGCGATGCTCGCCCGCGGGCCCCGGGCCTCAGCTTCTGGCTCCACCACGGCCGCCACTGCGGCGGCCACCTCCGCCAGGCCCAGCAGCGGGGCCTCTGGGGCCTCGGGTTCCGTCTGGTAGATGGACAGCCCGTGGTCCCACTGGGCGTGGCGCAGCAGTTTCCAGGCCCCCGAGAA
>CM053563.1:9509015-9525461 GCA_028646485.1 Cryptoprocta ferox | reverse complement strand
AACCCAGAGACCTGGAGGGTGGGAGACGGATTTTCAAAAAAAAAAGTTGGCTTAAATACAGCTTTCGATCACTGAGCGGGTTTCTGTGCCGGGCCCCAAGTTCATGGGTTCCGTGCATGGTCTCCTATTCCCTGCCTTACAGAAGAGGGGGCCGATGGGGGAGGGACACAGCCACCTAGAGGTTGGGAGGGGTGGTGAGTTAGGTCCCCCTCCCTCTGCGTGGACCCGAATTAAGAGCCCTCCAGATTGGCTGTTTTCTCTAGATCCTCTGGGTACTATCAGTAAAGTACTTTACTTTCCAGGTTCTAGACCGTCTCGGATGGGGTGGGCTTTCCTGACGCAACAACACCGGGGTCAGGAGCCCGATGGGGGCTGGAGAGCGTCAGCCGGATTCCCACCTGGCTCTTAGGCTCCCTAGCCTTGTGACCTTGGGCAAGAAACGCTCAGCTCGCCCAGCTCGTCTCGGGCCCGCAGCTTTCTCGTTTGCTAGAACACGGTGGGGCTCTAACCTTCTAGGGGTGTTGTGACGCTGAATGGAGAAGAACGGAGAGTCTCGGCCCACATAAACCCTCAGTAAACATGAACTACACCCACGTGGCTGGGGTGCCCACACTCCACCAAGTCCAAGCACCTGGGAGTGTTCCGGCGACCCCATCAGAGCCCCTCCCTGGGCCACCAGGCCACCCAGCAGGCTACGACCCTACAGCTGATTATACAGCTGATTAGGTCGCAGCCCCTCCCTCCCCTCCCCCACCAGTGAACCCTCCCCCTGGCCCAGGCCTGAATATAATTCTATTCCTCAAAAATCCTGGGAGCACGGGGGCCAGGGGATGGAAATCTGTAGGTTTAGACGAGCCCCACAGCTTGTGATGACCAAAAGCCTCCCGTGAGTCTAGTACCACGTTAAGGGCTTTCATTCCCTTCTAAGGAACCCAGGTGTCCGGCCACCCAGGACCTGGCCCAAACCAGGGGCTTCCCGGTGGGCAGGGCTGGGAGATTCCATCAGAGAGGAAGCCAGAAGCTCCTTCCTTGGCTCGGGGCATATGCCCCAGCACCTCGACCAGCAGTAATAAAGAGGTGGGAGGGGGTGGCCACGCTGCACTTGGAGCTGGCCTCAGCCTCCCCTCCCCCAGGCTGCTGCCCTCCCCAGAGGTCCCCCTACTGCCACACTGGTCCAGCCACCTGGCCAGTTATTTCTGGCCAAGGGGAAGGAGAAGTGAAACCAGATTGGGGGTGTGTGTGTGGCAAATCCCCAGACCAGTCTGCAGGGGCTGGCCACACCCTGTGGGCGGCCCTCCCTCATGCCCAGCCCCTGCCCGTACCCCCCCCTCCCCTCACACCCCCGCCACTAGTCCCAGCCCTAGGACAGGGCAGGCCCTGGCCACGCCTAGGCTGCACCCGATGGGGAGCGAGAAAGGGGAAGTAGTGCTCACTGCCCCGCCTGTCCAGTTCAGCCCCTTCTCCCACAGGAAGCCAGGCCCTTGAACTTGAGAGGGGGACTGCATCCCGGCTTGACTCACCTGAGCCCTGGCCGGGGCTGGGGCCTCTGAAAAGCTGACAGTCGAGCTTCTTGTGGTCCATGAAAGCAGTGATGGCCTCCAAAGGAAAGGTCTGCAGGCAGCGGCCGCAGGTCAACAGATCTGGGTGTTTGTCGGTCCAGGGCTGGCGGTCTGCTGGGAGGAAGCGGGTGGTGAGCGTCGGGTGGGGCCCGGATGGGGGCTGGGGGTTCTGAGGGAGAGGGAAACCCCGAAGGTCAGAATGGGGGCTGGAGGCCAGGACCAGGCGAGGGAAATAAGGCAGGGCCGGGGGTCGGGGGTCGGTGCCCGGAGGAGGGCGTCCCACCGGAGAAAGGGGGGTGGGGGAGGGAGGCGGGGCAGGGGCACGGGGCGCTCACCGCGAGGGCTGAGGATCAGCGGCGTCCACAGCGCCCACTGGTTCCGCGCGCCGAGGGCGTGGAGAGGGCTCCCGACGGGCACGGGGCCGGGGGAATGGCGGGGTTCGCCCTCGAACCGCCCCGGCGTGGGCACTTCCTTCGGGGAGAAGGGCCCCAGCCCCGGGGCCTGGAGGGGCCGCACGTCTGGCTCCGGCTTCATTTCGATGACGAGGTCCGGCATCTCCATCTCGTCGTCTGTGCTGGCGGCGGGCTCGGGGTCTACTCGGCGGGGCATGCAGCCGGCCTTGCGGCGGGACATGAGTCGCGGGCCAGGCGGGCGGGCGGGCGGAGGACGCGCGAGCCGTGCGCGCTCAGACCGAGGCGCTCAGGTGAGTGACTGCGGCGACCCGCTGCGAACCCTTACACGTGCTGGCCCGGCCCGTGGCTCCACCCACTGGGGGCGGGGCCTGGCGGGCGAGGACGGGGCGGCCCCGCAGGGGCCCGGGCGGCCGCCAAACTCGATCAAAGCCGAGCCCGCTGCATTTTCTTAGCGACCGAACCTTAATGACGCCCAGGTCACACGACCATGCACACAGACGCCTACTCCTGATTCCTTATGAGGCCCGGTGAAACTGAGGCACGGGGTGCCTTCACGCACCCCCGAGAGAGAACGCGGCAGGGGCCACGTTTTTTCCTAGGCGCCTGAGAGTAATTCGGTCTATTCCTTTAAGTGCGTTACCGTAAAACTTCAGGGGCAAGCATTTATCGAGCACTTACTGTGCGCCGGGTTCTGGGCTAAGCACTGAGGATTTAGCGGTGAACGGGACAGACAATAATCTCTGGCCTCACGCAGTGTATTTCTTGGGGGGAGACAGACTCTCAACAAGATAACTGTAAAGCCTAGAGCGCCTTCCAGGATGGCAAATGCAGTGGGGCAAAATAATAAGAAGAAGGGCCATAAAGGGGCAGGGTTAGGGGGGCGGGGTGGGGGGCCTTGATCGGTTTTCTGCAGGGGAAGAGCATGGTGCACTTGAGACCTGAAGGAGGTGAGGGAGGGAGGGGGCCAGCCAGCCTTGTATGTTCCAGAATAACAAGGAAGGGGGCAGGGCGTGGCCAGAGGGTGTGGGTGATTTGAGTTTTGTGAGAAAATGGCCTCGGATCCAAGGGGGTCTTTTGTCCACTTAAGCGGCTTTGGCTTTCTGAGACCAGAGCCTGGGGCGGAGGGCTGGTCAGGACAAGGAGGGTCGCGGTCATATACGTCTCCTCTGCTCCTAAACCTGGAATCGCTATTAAAACCAAAGAGGCAACTGTCTTCACCTCCCTCCACTCGGGCCTCCTTGAACTTGCCTCCGCAAAGCAGCTCGCTCCGATCACTGTTTGAAGTGGCATCAGCACCCCGCCCCACCCTCCAACCCTTACAAGTTTCCTTTTCTTCCTGGCACCGGCCACATCATAACACAGACCTGTCTGTTGACTGTCCTCTCTTCCCTCCCCACCCCCACCCAACACAAGCTGGCGGAGGTCAGGGCCAGGGTCTGTCGCTGGGCCCCTGCGTCCCCAGCCCAGCTCCGGGTAGTGAATGGCTCATGCTAATGTCCCAGGAGTACTGCCTTCAGGCCAGAGGGTTCCTCATATTGTTATTCAGGATTGTCCTCCGGAGAGCAGAGGGCCTCCCTGACCACTGTATCTAAAGTAGCCCCGCCCTGCCGAAGGTCTTACAACCGTGTGACCTCCATCTGTCCTTAGTTCTTTCCTGGGCCTCAGTTTCCCCGTCTGTTACCTCAGGGGGCTTCTTCGCTGCCCCCTCCTTTGACCACGCAACTAAAGAAGCTCTCCCGACTCTGCCACCTGTGACCCCATTATCCTTATTTTATTCCTTTTGTTATCACTCATCGCAAGCCCCGCAGGATCTTGTATTTGCTGAATATGATGGACCTTGTATTTGTTGATGTATTTGCTCAACAAATACATGAGAGGGCAGGAGTCAGGTCAGACTTGTTCACGTCACCCCTACTTGTTCATCAAATGGGTACTGAGCACATTCTTTCTCTTTACTTTCTTTTTTTGTTTTTGTTTTTGTTTATTTATTTATTTTGAGAGAGAGAGAAAGAGCCACAAGCTGGGGAGGGGCAGAGACAGAATCCCAAGCAGATTCCACACCATCAGCGCAGAGCCCGATGCCGGGCTGGAACTCACAAAACGGGAGATCAGGACCTGAGCTGAGCTTGAGAGTCCGACGCTTGACCCCGACTGAGCCACCCAGGCTCCTCCAGAGCACATTCTTTCAATAGACATCACAGAGGGGCCTGTGTGCCAGGCACTTGGCCTTGGGGATCTGGTGGGAAGCAGAGACCCATGAAACCCCTGGCTTACTGAGAAAGTGTGGAGGAAGTGAGTGCCATCCGAGGCCACAGCAGCGAGGTTCCATAGCACTTAAGGCCAGACAGTCCATCTTTCAGGGCCTCAGTTTCCTCCTTTGTAAAATGGGGCTGCAGGGAGGGCTGCTAGACAGAACCACCATCTCGGGTCCTGCTGCTGCTCTCTTCCAAGCCTTTTCCCCGCTGTGTGGCTGCTCAAGGTTTCAAGGAGAGGAGCTGCGGTCTGGACTGCGGGTGAAGGGCAGGAGTATGCACGTGTAGGGGGAGGGGGGGTGTGCAAAGACCAAACTCTGTCCTCAACTCAGCCCGGAGGAAGTCCCCCCCCCCCTCCGAACCCCAGTGTCTTCTTCCCTAAAGCGGGCATCCCGGACGCCCCTCCCTCCCCCCACCGCAGGCAGGCGGATCAGATGGAAGCGATGGGCCAGGCCGCGGGGCGGGGTGCTGCGTGGGGCCGTGCTGGTCTCCGAGCCCGAGAGCCCGCCCGTCACCACGTGGGGCGGCGGCAGCGCGGGCGGAACCCAGGCTGGGCGGCTCGCGGCCCGCCCGGGCCTCTGCAGCGGGGGCGCCGGCGGAAGTGGGGGCGCCAGCCGCCGCGGACCTCGGTGAGTGCTGGGTGGCGGTGGCGGGACGCGAGCGCGTTTCATTCCCTGTCCCCGCGCCCGCGCCCGAGCCCGGCGCCGGACGCCCGCCCGCGTGCGCGCGGCCGGGAGTGGCGGGAACGGGCAGGTCGGCGCCTGCAACGCCGGCGGTGGGGGACGTTGTGGTCCCCGAACGCCCGCACCGGGACTCGGGTCCGGAACGCCGCAGCGGGGACGTGCCGGGGTTGGGGTGAGGAGCCGGGGCGGCTCGGAACGCTCTCTCTCCCTCGGGGGGGGGGGGGGAATAACAACGACGACGAAGATAACAGTAACAAGGGCAGCGGTTCAGACTCCCGCCTCGGTGGGACGGCACCGCTTGCCTGATCTGAGCCGGGAGGACACCCAGCCCCGGCAGAGTGGGGAATGGACGCCTGGGGGCCGGGAGGACCTACTTAGTATAAGAAAAGGCTAAGCTGTGGGTGGCCAGGGCGGAATTGAAAGGAAACTGACCAGCCCTGGGGGCAGAGGGGAGGGGAAGGATTCCGTGCTCGAGGTTCCGACCCCGTCGGGAGGCCCCATTTTAACTAATCTGCATCCCTCAGGGCCACGTCTGGGGTGTGTGTGGACACGTCCGCCCCGTGGTTAATTAGCGAAGATCTGGGGGGTCTTCAGTCGGACTAGTTCCTGGTAGTAACTCGGCTGCTGCCCTACCCTGGCTACTGAAGGGTTAACTAAATGTTTGTCCATTGAACTGATCCATTCCCATTTTCTTGGAAGTGGGCACTGAGGCCCCAAGAAGGGAGGAGGTCTGTGAATCTCCTGCCCTTGTCCAGGACCTAAGCGACTGGGGTCCGGGCTGGAGTCCTAACTATGCAAGTAGTGGGGAGAGGGGGGTTGGGCATTTTCCTGAAATCTTTGGACGAGAAATCCTTGGCTTAGAGGATAAAGGATTCTGGGGCCCGGTCACCAGGGAGAAGGGATAATGCCTGCGTGGGCACACCCTACCTGACCTTTCTTAAACCAGTTTCTTATCAGGTCACACCTTGGTTCCAAAACCTCCCAGTGGCTCGCCTGTGCTGACCCGGAAACAAATCTGCCCTGCGGAGAGCAGGGGTGATGGCCCCGGGTCTGTGGTCCAACCCACAGCAACCTGGGTTCGCTCCCTCTTCCTGCCACTCCCCAGCTTGCCCCCAGTAAAGGCTTTGGGATTCTCCAGTGCCCGGTTTCCTCAGGCAGGAAAACGGGGATTGCGTGGTGTGACCAAATCCCCGCTTGTTTCCCCTTCATGGAGAAAATGGATCTGCGCGCTAATCCACCCTTACTTTGGTTTTATCTGGGGATTTCCTGTAATTTGTGGCCATTTGCTTAATTCCCATCAGTAGGACGTCCCATCCCGACAGACTAGGGTGTATCTTTTAAATCACTCCAGTGTTCGCCGAGGTTGGGTGAAAGCCCTGGGGGCTGATGACCCTCGGCTAAGCTTGGAGTGCAAGGGCAGTGGTCAGATAAATTAGAAAATGCGAGTAGCCCTTAATCCCATCTACGGTTTGTCGGTCAAATAAAGGAAATGTACTCCTGAAACTAACACAACGCTGTATGTTAACTAACAGGATCAAAAACGTGGGGCGCCCGGGTGGCTCAGCTGGTCGAGCGCCCTGACTGTGGCTCAGGTTATGATCTCACGGTTCGTGGGTTCGAGCCCTCCCCCTCTCCCCGTCGGGCTTCGCGCTGACAGCACGTAGCCCTCTTTGAATTCTCTGTCACTCTCTCTCTCTCTCTCAAACATAAACGTTAAAAAATAAATATGGAAAAAAGAAGAAGAAGAAAATGTATACATCCCATAAATCCCGTTTGGTGTTTTCTCTGTCCGGCAGAAACCCGGAGTCTGTCCGCCTTCTGCTTTTTCCCTCAGCCCGTCAGCAGACAGTGAGGGCTCTCAACCTTCAGCGCAAGCCCTCAGTCTGGCCACTTTCCTCCACCCCCACGGCCCCCACCCTGTCCCAGGCACCGTCATCCTCTGCCCCTCCTGGCCCACCGAGGTGGCTTCCTCGCTGGGCTCCCTGCTCTTCCCTTTGTCCCTCACAGTACACCGTCCCTGCACAGCAGGCAGAGAGGTCATGTGAAAATCTAAGTCAGGTCCTGTCCCTCCCCTGCCCAGATCCATCCCAAGGCTCTTGTGTCAGAATATCCAGCCATGCCCTCTCACCGCAGTCTTCAAGGCCCCTCCCTGCACGATCTGGCCCTTCTCCCACCTCCACGCTGGCCTCCTTGCTTTCCTCAAAGTCACCCTTCCACGGGCTTTGTGTTTGCCGTTCCCACTGATGGGAATGCTGCCCCCCCCCCCCCATCTCTACAGGACTCAGTTCCTTATTTCATTTCGGTCTGCCGAAATACAACACCCTTCCTGGCTAGCTATCTCTTGTCCCCCGGCTGGGCCAGGTGGCCCCCCTCTGGGCACCTGAGGCCCCCCAGCCTCCTTCACTCCAGCCCTGCCCACTCTTGCGTGGGCTCTGTCTGGAGACAAATCTGTGTCACCCGCTGGACTGGACGGTGAGGGCAGGACCTGTTCTTTCCCGCCCCGCCCTGTCCCTGGCACCACCCCACGTGGGCCGGGCCCCGGAGCGGGCACTTGGATAATGCGGATGGGTGAATCTTTTCATTCCCCCATTCAACAAGTATTTACCGAGCTCCCCCTGTTTGCCAGGCCCTGGGTGGGGCTGGGGGTGGCGTTGTGAAATCACTGGACATGTCCTTTCGACAAGTCCCGTGTTCTGTGGCAGACAGGCGGCACGTAGGTAAACCAGTAAGTGCATCTCGTCAGGGGGGTGTAGCGCCCGTGGAGAAGAGAGCATTCAGGCCGAAGGGGCTACTGCTTTCCTCCCCGTAAAGGTGGTGCTTGAGCAAGCGACCTGAGTCAAGGGAGCGAGGAAGGTGAGCCGTGTCTCCGGAAATGCACAAGTCCCCCGTCTGGAAGCGGGTTCCCGGCTGTTAAGAACAGCACGGGCCTTGGGGCAGGAATGTGCTGGATGCCTTCAAGGACGCACAGCTGTGAGCGAAGGGCGGAGGGGTGGGACGTGAGGTCAGAGATGCGATAGGGTCTTGCAGCCATTGTGAGGACTTGGGCTTGTTGCTCTGGGGCAGGTGGGAGCCGTGGGAGGGCTCTGAGCGGAGGAGGGGCGCCAGTTGATGGGACTTCGTTGTAACAGGACCCTTCTGACAGCTGTGTCTGTGTAGGGAACAGACTGCAAGGTGCTGCAGCCCAGGTGGAAGGTGGTGGTGGCTGGACCAAGGAGGAGGTGCGGTGGGGCGGGGGCGGGGGGTGGTGGTGGAAATGGAGGTGAAAAGTTGCTGGATCCTGAATGCCTTTTCGGGAGGTGGAGCTGACAGTCTTTCCCGATGGATTGAATGTGGGTGGCAGAGAAAGCGAGGAGGGGTCCCGGGCGCTGTGGGATGTCCTTTGTGTGATCCCCACTTGGCACCTGAAAGGGCCTTCTCCCAGCAGCCCTAGGAAGTCTAAGTCTTTTTTTTCTTTCTGTTTTTGCTTCATTTTACAGATGAGGAAACGGAACAGGGAGGCTGCTTCCGTGCCGCGGTGACCTGTCCGGGTCCCTCGTAGTGAATCTGGGGGGGCTAAGAACCACCGGTCTCCCCGAATCCACACCTCCTTCCTCTCCGCACTGGGGTAAGCTTATGGCCTGCCAGCCAAGGGTAGGTTTTACATGTTTTCCCCCTAAGTTTATTGTATTACTTATTTTGAGAGAGAGAGAGAGAGAGAGAGAGAGAGAGAGAGAGAGAGAGAGAGAGAGAGAGAGCGCACAAGCAGGGAAGGAACAGAGAGAGAGGGAGAGAGAATCTCAAGCAGGCTTTCTACCCCAGGAGCACAGAGCCCGATGCGGGGCTCGAACTCGAGAACCGTGAGATCACGACCTGAGCTGACATCAAGAGTCGGGACGATTAACCGACTGAGTCCCCCAAGTGCCCAGTTTTACATTTTTAAAAAAAAATTTTTTTTCTCTAACGTTTTATTTATTTTTGAGACAGAGAGAGAGAGAGAAATAGAGACAGAGCGCGAGCAGGGGAAGGGCAGAGAGAGAGGGAGACACAGAATCCGAAGCAGGCTCCAGGCTCTGAGCGGGCAGCACAGAGCCCGACGCGGGGCTCGAACCCACGAACCGCGAGATCATGACCTGAGCCGAAGCCAGACACTCAACCGAGTGAGCCACCCAGGCGCCCCGAGCTTTACATTTTTAAGTACTCGGAAGACTTGAGAAATTGTCGTGGTGCGTGAAATTATATAAAGTTGACATTTCAGTGTCCCAATAAGTACGGTTTTAAGAACAGGCATGTTCATTGTTTTCGTATCTGGCTGTGGCTGTTTTCTTGCGGCGTTGAGTCGTTGTGACAGACCCTGTGGCCCCCAGAGCCTGAAATACTTCCTGTTGGGCCCTTTACAGAGAATATTTGCCAACTTGTGGCAATAAGGATTCAATATGGGTCACCGGTGGGGGTGTCTGATCTGTAGGACTTTGCAGCCAGTCCCTGGGAAAGGTCTGGACTGGGACAGAAAGTCTGGGGAGTAGGGAAGGATGGGAGAGGACGTTCAGATTCCTGAGGGGGGAAATCTGACATTTTCATTTTCATTTAATTTAATTTTATTTTAAGTAGGCTCCACACACAGCCCTGAGATCAGGAGTCCCATGTTCTAGCAATTGAGCCGGCTGGAGCCCCCGGGAAGCTAACATCTTTTCAAGGACATGGAAACGTTACAATATGGCCCTTCCTTTTTGAAATTAGAATTTAAAAACTACTGGGGCCCCCCGGGAGGCTCAGTCGGTTAAACGTCCCAACTCTTGATCGCAGATCAGGTCATGATATCAGGGTCGTGAGTTCGAGCCCCATGTTGGGCCTGGAACTCACGACCCTGAGATCAAGAGTCACATGCTCTACAGGCTGAACCAGCCAGGCAGCCCCTAAAGCCTTTTAAAATTTTAATTTATTTTTTTAATGTTTATTTATTTTGAGAGAGAGAGAGAGAGAGTGCGCACTCCAGCATGGGGAGGGAGAGAGAGTCCCAAACAGGCTCTCTGCTGTCAGCGCAGAGCCCGATTCGGGGCTCGATCCCAAGAACCATGAGACTGTGACCTGTCGCTCAATTGACGGAGCCACCCAGGCGCCCCCTTAAAGCCTTTTTTAAACAAAGTCGTCCGTGTGACAGCACTTGGCTGGCTCAGTCAGCGCGACATGAAACTGTTGATCTCAGAGTTGTAAGTTCCAGCCTGACGCTGAGTGTAGAGATTATTTTAAAAAACAAAAAAATCTTTTAGGGGCGCCTGGGTGGCTCGGTCAGTTGGGCATCCAACTTCGGCTCGGGTCATAATCTCAAGGCGCTGGGTTCGAGCCCCGCATCGGGCTCTTTGGTGTCACTCAGCGCAGAGCCCACTAGGGATGCTCCGTCCCCCTCTGTCTCTGCCCCTCCCCCACTAGGGATCGCACACGTGCTCTCTCTCTTAAAAATAAACATTTAAAAAATATTTTAAAAAAAAGAAAATCTTTTACAAGAAAAAGTCTTTCTTGAGGTGTAATTCTCATACCATACGATTCACCAACGGGAGACGGTTTGGGGAGTCACAGCTTGGGGTGGGGCTGGGACATGCTACTGGCATCTAGTGGGTAGAGGTCAGGGCTGCTGCTAAAATCCTACACTTGTGCCCCGGGACAGCCCCGCCACACCGCCCCAAAGAATGACCCAGTCCCAAATATCATCCCTGCTGGGGTCGAGAACCCCCCCCCCCCCCGCCGACCCGTTTCCCTGCGGCGTCCATGCTCGCAAGGAGCTCACAGTTGAACCGCAGAGACAGGAGCCGAAGCAGAAAAAGGATCATCTCAATCTCCCCCGTACCGTGAGTAGCCCAGGGACAGGGACACCTCGAGCCTAAAATTTGTCGCTTCTGTTATTCCCCCGAGAGACGACTGAGCCACAGAGAGGGCTGGGGCTCCCTGAGACTTAGATCCTTCTCTCTCTCTCTGCCCTCTTGCCCACTAAGCCAGTATTTACCTGCGGGCGACCAAACCAGGTGTGTGTTGAAAACCGGATGCGCTTGCTAGGCCATCGAGTCCCCGTGACAACCCTGTCAGGTGGGTCCTCTCTTCATCCCTGTTTTACGGATGGGGACGCCACGGCCCAGACTGGTTAAGCAACTTAACCCCAGTCACACAGCAATACTAATAATAATGGTGGCTGCGAACTTTCGTAGAGAAGTTACCGCGAACCAGGCTCTGTCCGGCTTGAAAACTGTCCCTTGAGGTCACCCAGGGTGACCAGCAGGCCCGGGAGCTCCATCTCCCCTCCATTCACTCATTCAAGCAGGAGCAATGGTTAAGGAGCCCGGTCTGCGGTGAGGACATTGGCTTTGACTCTGGGCGAGGCCGAAGCCCGGGGAAGGCTCTCAGCAGAGGAGGCACGTGACCTGAGTCAGGTGTTAGATGGTAGGTGTTAGGTGCTAACAAGGTCCTTCCGGCTGTGCGTGGGGACAGACTTGCAGGTGGGGGGACAGTGGAGGTGGAAGCCAGGGGCCCAGGGTGCCGTTGACTTCAGTAGTCCAGGAAGGAAGTGATGGCGGGCAGGGGTGTTAGGCCGGGAATACATACACAACAGTTGATCCTTGAGCGATGGGGGGTTTGAACTGCATCGGGCCACTTACACAGGGATTTGTTTTTCAATAAATACAGTCCAGTGCTGTAAATGTTTTTTCTCTTCCTTATGATGATTTTCTTTTTTCTTTTTAATGTTTAGTTGTTTATTTTGAGAGAAAGAGAGAGACTATGAGCAGGGGAGGGGCGGAGAGGGAGGGAGAGAGAGAATCCCAAGCAGGCTAGTGCAGAGCCCGAGGCAGGGCTTGAACTCACGAACTGTGAGATCACGACTTGAGCCAAGATCAAGAGTCAGATATTTAACCAACTGAGCCACCCAGGCGCCCCTCTTCCTTACCATTTTCTTAATGTTTTCTTTTCTCTAGCCATCCCGAATACGTGGGAATCAACCGTTTATGTTACGAGTAAGACTCCTAGTCAACCGCTTAACCGACTGAGCCAGCCAGGTGCCCCATGACCTGGTTATTTCTAAGGAACTCAGGCTCACTTTTTTGTAGAAGTCCCTCAATCTGAGCTTCCTCATGATTGGATTTAAGTAATCCATTTTTGGTAGGAACACCCCAGAAGTGGTGCCCCGTCCTCAGTGTATCACCTCCGAAGGCACGTGGGGTCCCTTTACTGCACGTGATGGCCTTGATGCCCAAGTTCAGGTAGTGTACACCAGATTTCTCCATTATAAAGTTACTGCTAGGGCGCCTGGGTGGCTCAGTCGGTCAAGCGTCTGCCTTCGGCTCAGGTCATGATCTCACGGTTGGTAGGTTCGAGCCCCGAATCGGGCTCGGAGCCTGGAGCCTGCTTTGGATGCTGTGTCTTCCTCTCTCTGCCCCTCCCTTGCTCACACTCTGTCTCTCTCTCTCTCAGAAATAAATAAACATTAAACAAAATTAAAAAAAATAAAGTTACTCTTTACAACAAATAAGTATTTTCTGAGGAAGTACTTTTACAACCATGTAAATACGCTAGATCTCATCCAACACTTGTCTACAAACTTTACGTCCCTTGGTGATGTTAGCTCCTTCACTTACTCTTTTATTTATTTATAATTAGTATGAACCCATGGATTTCTATTTTATTCGGTGGGTTTTGATCAGTAGCTATCATTATTTTTTTTTAAATTTTTTAAACATTTATTTTATGTTTTGGAGGGGAGGGGCAGAGAGAGAGGGAGACACAGAATCTGAAGCAGGCTCCAGGCTCCGAGCTGTCAGCACAGAGCCGGATGCGGGGCTCGAACCCACGACCCGTGAGATCGTGACCTGAGCTGAAGTCGGACGCTTAACTGACTGAGCCACCCAGGCACCCCGGGGTGCCTTCTAAAAGGAGAAGCAGGAACTGGGCTTTGGAGGAGGTGAGATGAGGTGGGGTAGACCCACTTCTGTCCCGGCCTCCCTCTTGTCCCCCCCCTCCCTGTGTAATGACTTCCTGCTCTTCTCTCCACCCGACAGCCAGGATCATGCAGACTCCTCTGACCATTCCTGTGCCTGTGCTGCGGCTCCCCCGGGGCCCCGATGGCTTGAGCCGAGGCTTTGCCCCAGACGCACGCAGGGCCCCCCCGAAGCCACAGGTTCCTGAAACCCCGGGGTCTCCAGTCGTTCAAGAATCTCGGGAGTCCCGGGAACAGCAGGCCCGAGCCGCCCTTCGGGAACGCTACCTCCGCAGCCTGCTGGCCATGGTGGGTCACCAGGTGAGCTTCACGCTGCACGAGGGTGTGCACGTGACCGCCCGCTTCGGAGCCACCGACCTGGACGTGGCCAACTTCTACGTGCTGCAGCTGCAGACGCCGATAGGCGTGCAGGCCGAGGCGCTGCTGCGGTGTAGTGACATAATCGCGTACACCTTCAAGCCGTAAAGACCTCACTGTGGTCGCCTTTCTGCTCGAGGCCTTGCCTCAGTTTCCCCGCCCTCCCAGTGTTCACGAGCCCAGAACCCTGCGCCCCATGGAGTTTGGAACTCCCTTGGAATTTTGAGCCGCGCTCCAAGCAACTCTGGCTTCTTGGGACCTCCAGGGTCTAGTCGGTAAAATTCTGCAACCACAGACGTTCTAGAGCCTGGTGGAAAGGAATGCTCGACCGCACAGGAATCTAAACTCTAAAACAGGGCCTCATGCCAGTTCCTGAAGACCGCGGGTTGGGGGTGGTTAATAAAGGAAGGCGCACTGCAGAGCGGGAAATTGTTTATTGAAGTTGCAAAGTTCGGCCACCCTGGCGAAAGTCCCCTCCTACTAAAGAACCAATTATTCCAGGAAAAGTCACCTCCAGTTTTGTTTTGTTTTGTTTCAAATGTACCACGTCGGGATGGAACCAGATTTAGGAAATAGACGGGTGACTATCCAAGGGCTGATCCTGGTGGTCCTCAAAGAAGAGGACACATGACGGGGCTGGGAGGAACTCGGGGATGAAGGTGGAGATTGGCTTGGTCCTGGCTCTCCGGGGGAGTGGCTGGAGCTACCGGAACGGCGGGTTTGGGAGATTCAGACGCGATTTCTTTCTCGGGTGGGCGGCGGGGTTCACCGCGAGGGGCGTGGCTCGCATTGGGTTACACGGTCGCCCGGCCCTTGGGCGGTGGGGGCCTTGCTCTAGGGAAGGCGGGTTCGCTTCCCCGCCCACTCCGGAAGGGGTCGGACTCGGTGCGGCGGCCGCACCGCTGAGGGCAGGCTGAGGACGCGGGGTTGGGGTGAAGCTTCCCTCCCTTTCTCCATTTCGCTCCAGCTGTGTAGCCGTCCATTGTCATTCGCTTCACTAATCCCCGCCGCTCGTCGTTTTTCAGGTTTCGCTTTACAAAAGTAACTTCTGCCCCCTTCGTAGTCCCATCAACTTCAGAATGTAAGTGAAGATCCCATTAAGTACAGAGGAGATTGGCTTTGTTCGTCTGCAGTCGCGAAAGTGCGGCGGCTGGTGATGTTGTTACGGGGCGGGCGGAGGGCCTCGGCTCCCCGGCGTCCAGCCATTCATGACACCGCCTCCGGCGAGTCGTGAGCCTAGCTCTCTGGTTGCCTAGGCAACGACGTCGCGCGCGCTCTCTCTCTCCTCCCCGGGTTCCCCCTCCCTTTTTTAGTTTTAGCCCCGCCTCCCCCCCCAAAGTGCTGGAAATGCCGGGAAAGCGTGGCGAAAGTGCGGAGATGAATATTAGGCGATTGAAATGAGCCGTGCTGTGTGTTGGGGCGGGGGAGGGGGCGTTAGAGCTCGTGCGGGTTCGCTCGGGGTTTGGTAATCTACCTGCTCCGTGGCCCGGTATTTTGGTTGGCAGATTCGTTTCCTGGTTTTGGAATTTCTTCCCTCTTCCAGGATTTTTTTTTTTTAAATCGAGGCTATGACACTCTTCATGGGCTCGTTTATTTTAGTCTTTTAACTTAAATAGTATTTTACGCAACGCTATCCAAATACAGAGAGCTACTGATGAAACTGCAAATGGAAGGCTAGAGAGTAAGTAGCAAAGAGGCACAGGCTTCGTCCAGGCAGAGGATCCGTCTGTCCGCATCCATCACCTTTACTCATATATTCAATACAGCTTCCATCGCCTTTCAAGTTCTCTGTCCCTTTGCCTCTCTCCTTATCAGTCGGCCTAGCCTCGCCACGCAAATGTTATTTTTATCAACTCCCTTCCCCTCTCCATTGCCTGAGCTCGTGACGAATGTGTGCGAGTCTGAACGTTAGTTATCTAGTTGGAGGAGGGGGGCGGGCTGGGGGCGGCCCAGGTTCGCGCTTGCGCGCTGCTCCGGGAGACGGCGTCCACCTCGCCCCGCCCCTCGCCCTCTGCAGTTCCGGCTCTGCAGATTCGCTGCTCACGTTTCTTTCTCCCGTGGCTCTTGCTGCCTTTTGTTACCTGCTTAACAGCCCGCGAGACAACGCTACCTGCAAATAGCTTAAATTGATTTTCTGCTTTCATTAGTACGCGCCGGGCTCACCGGCTGTTAACGAAAGTGCGGCTGCGAACGAGCAGGCGCGCGCGGGGCTCGGGGGAGGCGCGCTCGAGCTCTCCCGGCGCCGACGACGACTAAGACGACCAGGAGGGAGGACGGAGGCGGCGCCTGAAGCAGCGGCGGAGCCCATGCCCCGGGACGGCGGGCGGGCCCGGAGACACAAGTCCGGGGCCCGGGACATGTCCCCGGGGCCCCCGTGAAGAGGCGGCGGCGGCGATGGAGACCCCGCCGCAGGAGGGGCCGCCCGGGCCGGGCGCGGACGGCGACGCCGAGGAGGCCCCCGCCGAGGCCCGGTCTCCCAGCCCCGCGTCGTCCCCCGCCGACGGGCGCCTCAAGGCTGCGGCCAAGCGCGTCACGTTCCCCTCCGACGAGGATATCGTGTCCGGAGCGGTGGAGCCCAAAGACCCCTGGAGACACGGTAGCTGCCGCCGGGGCGCGGGGGCGGGCTCGTGGCTGGACCGGGAGTCAGTGCAGCGCCCGGCATGCAGGCGGTGCTCGAGAAGTTGCACCTAGCGAGGATTGAAGGAGACTGTCGTCACTTTAGGGCTGCAAGGTGTTGGAGACGGGGTGGCTGTTAGGTTGGAAAGGTGAAAAGTAGCTGGGTGATGCCCGCCCCCCGCGCCCCTCCCGGACGCTGAAGGGGGTCGTTTTAGGCATTAAAGTGATAAGCAATCAAAGAAAGTTTGGAGGCCAAGGAGATTGGGCGGGCGGTAGCCTTTGAGTTCAGAGTCCCACTCCCCCACCTCGCCCCCCGAAAAGATAAAGAGAGCAGTCTGGGAAGGAAGAGTGGGTGAACGTTGGCGTTCAAAGGGCAGGTGGACGTTTGATGGGCCCGTAGGGCTGGAGAGAGGTTAAGTTGCTAGTCTGCAAACCTCGGGGCCAGGGGTAGTCGTGTCGCTCACTTTTTTGGCTGTAAGGAGGAAGAAGAATCAGCGTGGACCGGGGCTGTGGAGGAGTTGGCAAACCCTGGGGTTGGGAGAAGCGAGTCAAGGTAAACAGCCTCCCAGAAAAGGAGCAGAGTTGGTGGTCACTTTGGGGGTGGAGGAG
>CM053563.1:9484114-9508915 GCA_028646485.1 Cryptoprocta ferox | reverse complement strand
AGTAGCTTGGTAGATGAATGGCGGTGTTGAGTTCTTCTGCGCCGGAGACATCTCTCCGTCTTGCCAGGGTGGAGCCCACCAAGAGAGGGGTCAGCCTGGTCCCGGCTCAATAGAAGTTGGTCCCTTGGCCGCCGGAAAGAGGAGGCAGTGTTGCTAGTCTGTGCAGGGGAGGAATTGAGGCCTTTATGTGAGGGGGGAAATGTGGTACCTGGAAGTTTAGCACGTAGGGAGCCTGCCAGTTTGGCTAGTTACTGTTAAAGGGCCAATTTAAGATTGTTGGCATTGAGAGCCAGCCCCAGGGACAGGTGTCACTTTTTGGGTTGGAGAACTTGGGCTGGGGCTGGCGGCGGGGGCGGGGGGAAGAGTCAGATGGGCCCTGGCTATAGCATGGTACCCAATCCTGGGAGATGAGAGCAGGAGGGGAGAAAGACCTGGATGGGCAGAGCTGGGTGGTGAAGAGCACACATTCCAGTTCCCATCCTAAGTCCCGTTTACCCACTTCATGACCTCGGGCCAGTTATCTAACTCCTCGGAGCCTCAGTTTTCCCGACTGTGAAGTGGGTGATAATCCCCCTGCCACAGGGGCATTTAAGAGAGGACTCGATGATTACGTATGAAAAGGAATTGGCGAGGATGAGCTTTCATGAAGTTGCAGTTGTTGTTGGTCATTGAGGGGTGATGTTGGGCGATCTTGGTCGTTTTAAAGGCCAGTCTGGAGGAGTCAGCTCGTGGGGTTGGGGCCTGGATGTTTCTGCTTCACAGGCTTCCAGGAGGGGGGGCAGAGATGGTGGGCGGTGTGTGGGCCCCGGGGCAAGGAGAAGGAGGGATGGGCAGTTTGTGGGCTGCAGGGTCATGGTGGGGGCAGTGGAGAGTTGGCATGGGGTAGGGGTGGAGGCAGGGGGAGTTTCTGGTGTGCACGTTCCCAGAAGAGGAAGAGCTGTGTGGAACCAGCTGTTGGATTTTGAGCGAGCTGTTTTTCCTCTCTGAGCCTCCTGTTCTTTGCTCTGCAAATGGAGGTGCTAATTTTTACCGCGGGGTAGTTGTGAGGATTAAATAAAATAGTCCTTGTAAATTCTTGCCACACGCGTAGCAGCTGCTGTCCCCCAGGCAGTGAGGGGCTTTGAGGGCAGGGAAGAGAGTCAAGGAAGAGGGGTCACTTGGAGCCTGGCGGGGAGGAGTGCGAGGGGATGGTTGCCGCCCAGTGTTCCTCAGGGTTAGGTGGAGTTGGCGACAGCTTACAGGGTGGGGGAGTCCCTCATTTCTGGCAGGGGACGCAGGGACCGGTCAGGACTCCCCACTCCCGAGGAGTCAGTGGGTCCGAGGGAGAGAGGCGGTGACGCGGAGAAGTTGAGAAATCAGTGTCCGGGGGCTGGAAGAGTGCGTCTGTCCTGGCTAGGGGAGGGGGTGGGGGCTTGGCCTGGCAGGGACCGGGTTGGCTGATCTTGGTCCCCAAGCAGGGGGGGTGTCGAGGGTGCAGTTGGTGAGGTTAGACGGGATCTGTAGGACGGGAAGTTGGAAGGCCCGTCCGTGCTGAGAAACAGGTGGCTAGCGTCTGTGCCTGTGGAGGACATCGGGCCGCTGCCTGGGCCGGGACCAGGGCACGTGGGGTCTCGCCAGCCTGTGGAAGCGGAAACTCAGCACAGAAGGTTGGGCCGAGGGGCTTCCCTAGTTGGGAGGCCAAAGGGTCTTGGCTGGGGGGCTGCAGGGAGGGCTTGGTCGGTCCTGGAGGAGGGCGGGACATTTGTTGGACTTGCTCTGTGAGCCGTGGGAAAGCACAGGGGGTGTCATTTGAGCTGCGGACCTGGTGGGAAGGGTGACGAAGGAGTCATTCCAGGGCCTGCTGTGGTGACGCGACCCCGAGTTCAAGGGTCAGGGGGAGTTGGCAGGTCTGATTCGGGAGAGAGGTCATTCAGAAGCTGCTCTTCCGTCGTCGAGATGGTGAAGTTGCCTGGGCGCCCCGGAACTAGGGAATCGGGGGCCCCAGCACAGGGTGACCATTCAGGGGGTGGAGGAGGGCCAGGTGACTAGAGTGGTGGCCCAGCCAGGAGGGAGCCTCGGGGGGGGGGGGTGTCTTCCTGAGGGCGAGCGCCCCATCAGGCCCTGCCAGAGGTCACGTGTTGGGGATCCCTGGACGTGCGATGGTCTGGACTTGGGGAGTTGTCTGTGGCCTCTGGAGGCTCGACCCAGCCCGGCGCTCAAATGGGCCTTGCCTGGCTCCCATGTCACGCAGTGTCCACCTGCCTGCCCCCAGCGCTGAGGTCCTGCTTATTTTCTTCCATGCGCTAACGGCCGTCTGGGGTTTCCTTACGTGCTTGTTTTCATGCTCGTGGGCTCTCTCCCCAACTGACACGGGAGAGCAGATGCCGTCCGTCCTCGTTTCCATGTCCTCGGCCCTTCCGGACATGCAGGGGCCATGGTTGAATGAGCCCCGGTGAGCATGCACCCAGCTGTCCTGGAGGGGGCCCCCGTGGAGCCAGAGTGTGCTTGCAGGCCAGCCCCGGCGGCGCGCTGTGGCCTCCAGCGAGCCCTTGTTCTTGCTGAGCTGGCTTGTCCCCTCGTCTGGGAGTAGTGCTCCCTGCCCCGCTGACCCCCCGGGACGTGTGAGCACATAGGATGAACCCGGTGGGGCGGGACCTGCTCCACAAGCCAGTGCACACAGAGGACGGATGGGAAGGGAAGGGGTGGGTGGGGAGGAGGGGGTGGACATGGACGGGGAGAGGCCGCCTCAGAGCTGCCAGACTGGCCACCTGTGGGCTCCGCTCTCCCTGGGGGTAGACGTGGGCCCCAGTGGAGGAGGGGCTGGCTGGATGCACCCCACCCCACCCCATCCCACAGTCCCAGCTCTCCTGAGGGACTGGTGCCGGGGACCCTTGCAGACCACACTGCAGGCTCGGCTCGTCTGCCCAGTCCCGTGAGCGCTGTGTGGGCTTCGCGAGACGCCTGTCGGAGAGCACGTGACACTGGCCACAGTCCGGGAGGCTTGTCTCCCCTCCCTCCCGTCCTGCCAGTAACCCATCCCCCCCCCACCTCTGGCCCATGAGAGTCAGTCCTGCGGTGGGGGGTGGGGGAGTTTTGCCTACCAGGAGCTCCTGTGGCGTGTCTGTAGGGGGAGGGGGCCCCGAGGACGAGGCCACCTCTGGCCACCTGAGCTCGGGGCTGGAGGGGGTGAGGGCAGTGGCCGTAGTGTTCTTAAATGGGGATCAAAGAGGGCGGAAACGCTTCGCTGTTTGTTCTCATTGAAACCTGGGCTGTAGATTTGGTCCTTGAAACTGGTTTGACAGGTAGAAACGCACCTGTCAGTGGTAGGCAGAGGCCCTCCATTAAAAGAATCGGCTCAAAAGACTCAGCTCAAGGGGCGCCTGGCTGGCTCGTTTGGTGGAGCATGCGACTCTTAGTCTCAAGGTCATGAGTTCAAGTCCCACATTGGGTGCAGGGATTACTAAAAAAAAAAAAATAAACTTTTGAAAAGACTCAGCTCGACTTAGCCTAAGCGGTGGTGTTGCTGGAGCGTAGGGAATGGGGGTGTGGGGGGCAGCTTTTTGGTGCTTTTGCCCAGATTTCCATCCGGGCCCAACCTCACCTCCTACTGCCAGGGTTGGCACATCCTCTGCCGTGTGACGTTGGGCGATTTGCCGTGTGACTTTGGACAATTGTTCTCTCTCGATCTTTCTGTCTGTAAAACACAGCTGACAATAGTGCCTCCTCATAGGGTGATTGCGAGGATTAAGGAAGATAACGGAGCCCATAGTGAATGCTCATCCGAGGTCTCCCTCATTTTTCCTGTCGTTGCCAGTCCTGCGACCCCACCCATAGCCTCTCTGTCAGTGCGCTTCCTATATCTGGTGTATTTGCCCCCGGCCTTCTCCCTGGCCTCTCCCCCAACGCCCCGGTCAAAACCTGCTGTCCTGTCCCTGACCGGGCATGGGAAAGACCTCAGGCCCCAGGCCTGGTCCCATCTGTTACAGGCTGGGTGACTGTGGGCAAGTTGCCCAGCCTCCCTGAGCTGAAACTAAATCAACATGCCTTTCTCGCCAGCCTGAAAAGGGGCAAGGGTACCCAGATTCTAGACTCGAAGTGTTAGCCTCTCCAGATACTGACCGAGGACTCTGGACAACTCACAGCGCCTCCCCAGGTCTCAGTCCCGTGTGAGCACGGACCCCGGCACCCAGCCCTCTGCCCCCCCTCCCCCGGCCCTGTCCCGGGAGTGCCGCTGTGCCGGGACGGCCCTTTGCATCCTCAGACTCAGGCGGGCTGCCCTCATTCTTTCCACCTCTAGCTCTTTATTTGCGGTCGCATCGGATTTCCCTCTTCAAGGGCACGGACTGTGTGCGAGTCACCCCTGTGACCTCAGCCTGGCGCACGGGAGGAATGGCAGAGGAGTGAGGGCAGCCTCCCATCTCGTAGCTGGTGGTGGTGTTTGGGAGAAAGCTTTTTGGGGTAGTTAATCCGGTCCGTGCCAGGGGTCCTGCCCCAGAGATCTGCAAGCTGGCTTCGGCACCCATCACGAGCCCCCAGAGAGCGCGCGCCAACCTAGCGGGCAGGAGGCGGTGAGTCGTCGGTGAGTCGGTGAGTGAGTCAGTGGCGGTGCATGTGGGCGTGCCTCGGGAGCGTGGCACGAGTGGCTCTCCCCAGTCTGATGCTCCGAAAGTTGAGATGTGCAGCCAGATGCCACGGGCTGGACTGGCTATAACTAAGGCAGCCTCTGGAAACGGGGGCCAGGAATCTGTGTTTCTAGAAAGCTCCCCAGGTGGTTGTGACAGCCAGGTTTGGCCATCCTGCTCAGGGCTCAGCCAGCGCAGCACTCGATCCCAAGACGGCCTTCCAGCCCTTGGTTCGGGCCTGGCTGGGGATTGACCTCGTAGGCTTGTTTGGAGCAAACGGAAACGTCTGGCTCGCGGTAACAGCAGAAATTCGAGCTGGGAAGGGCGGCTTGCTGCCGCGGAGCATAGAGAAGCCCGGGTTGGAATCCCTGCGCTCTGGATGACCTCAGCCGTCACCACTCAGTGCCTTCCGTGGGCCCACCGCTGGGCTCAACGTATTGTCTCAGTTAAATCTCACAACCACCCCAGGGGGTAGGTGCTCTTCTCCCAATTTGTAGATGAGGAAATAGAGGCACAGGGAAGCGATGTGGCTTATCTGAGCTCACAGAGCCAGTAAAATGGTTGAGCCGGGATTCAAACCAGGCGGTCCCGTACGCTTACCCCTGCGCAACGGCTGCCTGGGCTTCGGCAAGTTGCCGCTTTCAGTTCCGCTCACTTATAACCCATCACCCTTTATGAAGTGGCGGGGACAGTTCGCCTGTGCCTAGTTGTGGCCGGGATGAGAACCCGACCGAGTCAAGGGCCCAAACCACAGGTTTGCCGTGGTTCTTGGACAGCTCCGGGGTCCTGGCAGCGCTGTGCAGCTACCCCGCCCGCAACATCGGGTCCTTGTTCTGACCCTGTGCCCGAGTTCTTGCTGTGCTGCACGGTGGCCGGTGCCCGGGAGGTGCGCCGTGCCTCCTGGCCCAGTGTGTGACGTGGTTCCCCCGGGGCCAGCTGCTACTCATTCAGCGTGGCGCGGCCATGCCAGCTGTTAGAGGGCAGGGAATGAGACAGGCCCAGGCCCTGCCTCCGTGGAGGCCGCAGCCCAGTAAGGGAGACACACGGGAAACAGTTCTAATCGAACCAGGGTGCCCAGGGCTCTGATTAGGAAGAGCTCACGGGTGCACTTGGGCAGGCCGGTGGGCAAAGGGGGCTTCCCGGAGGCAGGGCCCGCAGAGGCCTGGAAATCCCAGGAGCCGGCCTGGTGAGCAGCAGTTGGAAGTACGCGGCGCAAAGGGTTGGAGGACAAGTGAGGGAGGTGCATCTGAGGAAAGGGAAAAAGCCGGTCCGTCTTCCTGGAGGTGGAGGCAGGAGGGTCAGAGGCCCGGTGGAGACAGGGAAGAGACCCCCCAGCTGGGGCTTCATGGTGTTAGCCTCCGGGCTGCCGGAGCCGGCAGAGGGGTTTAAGAAGGGGTGTGCCTGGTATTTTTAACAGAACTTTCTGGGTGACGTGAGGTGGGTGAGACTGTGGCTCAGAGACCGAGGAGGTGACAAGGGGTCAGGAACCCGGAGGCTCTCAGCTTCCTGTGGCCCCGCATTGGATAATCGCTGACGTTTGACTTGATTGGTTTACTCATCGGCTTTATCGGAACTTCCCCCACCCCCCTCCCTGAAGGTTTTACCATTGCCAGTGTTGTCTGTGACTCTTCTAAGGTGACGGTCCCCCACCCCCATTCTCTCCTTGGATCTCAGCCCCGTCCCCCCCTCTCCCCAGCCAGTTCATCCTGCCCTTGGCGGGGGAGGTGGCCAGCGTGTAGGCCGAGCAGTCAGATTCCTGTACCGCCACGCCACCCCCGTGTGGCCTCAGTGAGTGGCTTCGCCTGCACGGTCCTTTTAGACCCCACATTTCCCCGACCCGGAAAGCCCTAAAAACTGTCCCGGACCTTGCTGGCATCTTAGCGTGATATAGCTGTCCTAGTCCTCTTATAAAAGCCACGGGCGCCTGGGTGGCTCAGCTGGTTAAGCATCTGACTTTGGCTCAGCTCATGATCTCATGACCAGGTCATGACCTCACAGTTCAAGGGTTCAAGAGTTGGAACGCTGCCTTCTGCTCTGCACAGACGGTGGGGAGCCTGCCTGGGAGTTTCTCTCTTCCTCTCTCTGCCCCTCCCCCGCTTGCTCTCTGTCTTTCTAAGTGAATAAACTTCAAAAAATCAAATCCAGGGACTCTCTGAATCCAGAACACGTGTGGCCCAAGGGTTTCCAGCATTCCCCAAAACGTGAAATGGTAGCAACAGGAGAGGCACCCCAGGTCTTGGGCTCCGGAGGCCCCCCCCCCCCGCCCCGTGCCAGTCCAGCTCCGCCCCTAGGCGAAGCACTCGAGTTCTCTGCCTCACTGTCCCCATGCGTTTGGGGATTAAGGATCGGACTATTCTGTACTTGGAAAGCGACTGGAAGGATGACTGGCTGTTTCAGGTGCTCAGTACGGATCTGGTGAAGTTGCATGAGGTCGTGCCCCTGCCGGGAGCCCCGCCCCGGTTCCCTCCTCTCTGATGGCACAGGCCCAGGTGGGGGTTCAGCCGTGTGAACGTGGGCACGTCCCGAAACCTCCCTGTGCCGCGCTGTCCCCGTTCGTGAAGCCCTTTTGGCAGATGAGTCTATTTCAAAGCTTTCAGACTCGCTGGGAACCGAGCCAGCCCTGGGGCCTTCGGCGGCAGGTGGATCTGCTGAGAGCACCCGGGGTCCTGGACGTCGCCAGCGCCGCCCCTCCTGACCCTGGGTGCCGCTCGTGTGTCGGGGAGGCCTGCGGCACCTGTGGCGACTGGGCTAGATTTGGGGCAGCCCTCCGTGGCTGAGCCCGGCGGGTCTCCGGGCCTGGAGTGGCCCAGGAGGGGGTGACCGGAGTTAGTGTGGGAGAGGCGGACGGGGTCCCCAGTGTCAGGAGGGGGGTCGGGGGGTGGGTGCCCAACAGAACTGCGGACGCCGTGGGGCTCTGGTTGTATTTGCCCCCGTTTGGAACACAGCTTCCACAAAAGGCAGAGCCCATGTCGGTTTGGCTCCCCTCGCTGTCCCCAGAACCCTTTGCGGCGCCTGGCTCTCCTCAGGCTCTCGCGTCGGTGAGTTGGTGGCGGGTGGAGGTACACAGCAGGCCCTCTAAAGTTACTGTCACCCCCTTCCTTACGCTGCAGCTGGTGCAGAGCCGCCGCCTCAGGTGTGGGGGGGTGGGGGCTGGAAGCGTCTTCTGACAGCCTCTCATGTGACAGCTCATGTGACTTGCCTGCCGCCCTCTTCCTCTCCAGCAGAAGCCTGGGTTGAGAGCCGCGTGGTCTGATGCTCCCCGGAGGGTCTTGTTGGATCCCAGCTGGTCCTCCCGGGGCGCGTGGGCGGGCCCCTCCGGGAAGCCCCTGGGGTCAGACTCGTGTGCCACCTTCACGCCCGCCCCTGCGTCTCTCAGGGCTTCGTCCCCTGCCAGCTGTCGTCAGCGACGTCTCGGCAGAGCTGCCAGTGCTCTGGGCAGCCCCTCCTTTCTGCGGAGCAAAGCGCCTTCGCAGCCCAGCTCACTGCTCCTCCTCGAAGTGACGGGGCGTCTGCCAGGGGCTGCCGGGGGGCTGGGGGCAAACACCAGGGAAGTGACCCTGTGGAGGGGTCGTGCCTGCGGGTGACGGCGGCAGTGGCCGCCAGCACGGCCCGCTCACACGGAGCCCTTGCGGGTCTCAGCCCTTCCTGTGCATCTACTCACTTAGCCTCCGCAGCAGCCTCGGGGAGTGCTGGGGTACCCGGGGGCGTGGTGGGGGAGCAGGCTCAAGCTGGAAGGGGTCCTTCCCACCCTCCGCCGGGTCCCCGAGAAGCCTCTGAGGACCCCTTCATAACCACAGATGGAGTCCATGCCTTGAGCCTGGCGGGGGGCCCTCTCTCCTGACGCAGAGACGCCACCTCCCTCTGCTCAGAGTGGCCCGAGCCAGTCCCCTGCCTTTCCTGACCGGCTCCTGCTCATCCTTCCCGAGCTGGCCCGGACGTCACCTCCTTGGTCCCCAGGCAGTGCTGCTGTACTCACCCCGGTCCCCGCAATGCCTCCCCCTGCTGTTGTCACTTGTTCGGGCCCAGCTCCCCACACTGGACTGAGATGCTCCACGAGGGACCGCATCTTGTCCATCCGGCTCCCCAGAGGAGGCAGGCCGCCGAACACAGCCAGGCGCCTGAGGGACTCTGGGCAGAGCGGGTGTGCAGATGAGGGCCCCAGTCTGGGGGCCTGGGAGAGTCGGGGGCCATGAAGAGAGCAGGGGAAGGAAGAAGACATTGAGGGATCAGTTGTTCACGCCGCACGCATTCGTCCCTCACGGGCACACGCTCCGCCTCCCGAGTGCCAGCCAGGTGGCGGGGTCCTGGCCGCTGCGCTTGCTCCCTCGTGCTCCCTCTGCACGCTCAGAAGGGCGGACCGTGTTCCTCTCTCGCCTCAAATCCTGCTCTGTGACCTGCAACCTCCGGTCCAAAGGCCCTGCACCAGCCACCCGCACTGACCACGACTGTGATCGCCCTGCCCCACGTTCTCCCTGGGTTCAAGTGTGGTGGCTTTCTTCGAGTTTCTAGAACATGCAAGGAGCTCCCCACATCCTGTCCCGGAGGGCTGGCATTGCTGTCACCGGTCCGGGTTGTCCTTCAGGTACTGGAAGACCCTTCCTTCCTGGCCCTCCAAATCCCGTCGGGTGGTCAGCGATCTGTGTCTCTGTGGGCCTGCTGGTATTTTCTCTTGCCCCTTAGACTCGAAGGATCACGAGGCCGGGTGGGTTTGGTTTGGTGCCACGCTGTCCCTCGGTGCCCACACCATTGTGGCACTGTGCTGGCTCTGAGCCAGAGCTTATGTGCCCCGGTGAAAAAGAAAGCAGTATGCGATGCAGGGTCTTGGGTGCCAGACAGGCCTTGCCCTCATGTAGCCCAGATCCTGAAAAGGAAGTGTGAAGAGGGGAGGGCCCCAAGTCTGCCTCTAGTCAGACCCCAAAGCCAACCAGCCTGGTAGAGTGCAGGAGAAGCCATATTTGCTGTTGACTTGCTGTGCATTACAGTCCGAGGCACTGCCCTCTCTGTGCATCAAGATGCTGTCCGAGGTCCTTTCCCACTGCCTGTGTTTCCCCATCTGTCTGCACAGATCACGCCCGCCATTTAGGGATCTAGCTAGGTTCCGGGACCTCCTCCCCATCATGGCATGGAGCTGAGAGAGCCCGGGTTCTCGGAACAGATCTGCCTTTCCGCCTTTGTGGCGGGTGCCCTGATTCCCTGTCCCCGCAACAGCAGGGTGTTACAGGAGGAGGTGGAGGATGTCAGTGGCCCGGGGGGTGGAGCAGCCACCCAGCTCAGGCCTCCATCCTCCCTCTCCTTCCTCCGTCTCACGTCTTATTCTGTAACTCCCTTCTTTCCCTGGGCGGAGTCCTTGCTTCCTGACCCAGCTCTCCCTGCTTTGATCAGAATACCGGGGAAATGCTCCGTTCCTCTGGGGAGCCTCCTTCCTTGCTGGGCCCCCAGGACCTGCGGCGCTAAGGTTTTCTGGGCTCCCTGTCTCAGCCCTGCCCGCTTCCCCAGTCGACTGGGAGCCCCGGCAGGGCCAGGACTGTCTCCATTACTGCGATGTCTCAGGCACAGAGCATGCTCTGATGCCCAGGGAGTGTCCTAACATTAGGATGGACTTGGGGGGGTGGCAGAACCCAGAGACGACACCCTCTGTGGAGCCCTACTTAGAGCTACCATGTCTGACAGCAGCCTGACCCTGTCAGGTCCCGGGGGAAGACGTCCTCGGCCAGGGGGCCCCGCGGGTGCAGCAGGCATCCGAAGGCAGGGCCTCTGACCTACTGAGCCACCACCGGCCGCTGGGTCCAGTGCTAGTGCTCACTAACCACCCAGCCTGCACCCCTTCCCCATGTCCAGACCTCCTTGTTTTACCGATGAGGCAGCAGGCTGGAGAGCAGTGGCCTGGAACTCAGGACAGGCTCCTGCTGCTCTCCTCGGCCACCGCTGTAGCTTCGAGGGGCAGAGTGACCCATCCTGGGGGGTGGTCAGGGAGACCTGCCTTGGCACCTGGGTTCCCCCAGCCCGCTGCGTGAAGTTATTTACAGAAAGGGTTTGTGCTGTGGGAAAATGGAAGCAACATGTCCAGCCCAGCATGGAGCCCAAAGAGCTTGTTGGCGGCTGGGTCTTCGTTTTCTCTTCTTCCTTCATGGAACTGGTGAGGGGAGTGGAGAGAGGGGTGTGCAGTCACTGGAGGCTGATGATGGTTGTCACTAAGGAAAGGATCGCTACCTTGATCTCCTGACTTGAAAAAAATTAAAAAAAAATTTTTTTAATATTTATTTATTTTTGAGAGAGAGAGAGACAAGCAGAGCGTGAGTGGGGTAGGGGCAGAGAGAGAGGGAGACACAGAATCTAAAGCAGGCTCCAGGCTCCGGGCTGTGAGCACAGAGCCTGACGTGGGGCTCGAACTCGTGAACCATGAGATCACAACCTGAGCTGAAGTCGGATCTTTAACCGGCTGAGCCACTCAGGTGCCCTGAGAAACATTTTTTTAATGTTTCCTTATTTATTTCTGCGAGAGAGTGCATGGGTGGGTGGGGGAGGGGGAGAGAGAGAGAGAGAGAGAGAGAGAGAGAGAGAGAGAGAGAGAGAGAGGTAGAAAGAATCCCAAGCAGGCTCTGTGGTGTCAGTGCAGATCCTGATGAGGGGCTCTATCCCACGAGCCATTGGATGCTCAACGGACTGAGCCACCCAGGCCTGCCCCTTGATCTCCTGACTTTAAAATTAAGATATGTTCGTTGTAAAACAAACAAACAAACAAACAACTTGGGAAGTCTAATGAAAATAAAAAAGTCACTTATTAATTTCACCATCTGGAATATTTTTAACAGCTCTGTTGAGATGTAGTTCATACATATTTCACCCATTTAAAGTGTATAGTTCATTGGCTTCCAGTTTTTCACAGAGTGGTACATCCATCAGCACTGTCGATTTTAGCCCCCATAGAAACCCTGCACCCCTTGGCCATGACCCCTCAGGCACCTACCGATCCGCTTTCTGTCTGTTTAGATTCTGGACATTTCATATAAGTGGATTCGGGCACTGTGCAGCCTTTTGTGTCTGACGTTTTTTTCACTTAGCATAATGTTTTCAGAGTTCACCCACTTTGCGGCATGTGCCAGAACTCCATTCCTCATTATGCCGAAGAATGTTCCATTGTGTGGCTCTACCACGTTTTCTTTATCTTTTCATCTGTCAGTGTACATTTGGGTTGTTTCCACTTTCTGGCTATGGTGAATAACAGCGCTGTCGTGGATGTTAAGGTGCAAGGTTTTGTGTGCTCGTCTGTTTTCATTTCCCCGGGGATGAAATTGCTAGATCACGTGGTGGCTGTTTAACCGTTTGAGCACCTGCCGCAGTTGACATTCCTCCACAGAGTATGAAGGTTCTGATTTCTCCACCTCCTGGTTAATGGCGGTCTTTCTTTTTTTTTTTAAAGTAAACTCTACTTCCGACATGGGGCTCAAACTCAATGACCCCGAGATCAAGAGTCACATGCTCCACTGACGAGCCAGCCAGGCGCCCCAGTGTCTGTCCTTTTGATTGGGCCACCCTAGAGGGTGTGAAGTGGTGTCTCATTGTGGTTTTGATTTGCATGTCCCTCGTGGCTCATGATGTTGAACCTCTTTTCCTGTGCTTATCAGGCACTTGTGTATCTTCTTGGGAGGTATGTCTGTTCCGATCCTTTGCCTGTTTGAAAATTGGATTGTCTGCCTTTTTACGATCGAGTTGTAAGTTCTGTGGATATTCTAGATGCGAGACTCTTACCGGAGAAATGATTTGCACCACCTGGACTGTTTTCAGCATTAAATGCCAGAGCATTTCCTTTCCATCTCTTTTCTGTGACTAGATGTGCTGCCGCAGATAGATAAAAATAAAACCGGGAGGGTGCTCTGTATACAGTTGCACATCCTGTGTTTCCACTTCGTTTTCCCCTTTTTTTGAAAAGCATGATTAAAATACATCATTGGGCCATTGTAATTACTTCTAGCCATTTCCACACTGCTGAGCATTTGGGTCCTTTCCCATTTTCAGTAGCATAAATAGTGCGACGGTGTTCATCCCCATCCATAAATCTTTATGTCCCTTACGGGGAGCTTTCGCAGAAGACATTCTTAGAAGGTGCTTTTACCAGGTCAGAGGGCAGGAACCTCTGAAACCCTAGATAAGATACCGTCTGTGCCCGCCTAGGACTGTAAGCCTTGAGAGACAGGACTTGGTTTTATCTCCCGATCTTCTTTTTTGGACGAGCGAATGAATGATGTTCGCGTTTGGGTGTCTTGATGCCAAGGTGGTGTGTGGTTTTGATGAGCATTGTTTTGCTAGTTAACTTGTTTATTGTTAACCACGTGACATTCCTCCTTCACGCTCTTTCCCATTTTTGTTTTGGGACCTTTGGTAAGGACTTCTTCCCTATTGAAAATATTGGCTCTTTGGAGTGTTACTGTACTGGTAACATGTACCATTTGCCTCACGTATCATTTTTCCTCATGTATCATTTGCCTTGCTGGAAAGGGTGGGGAGTGGAGCCTGACACCTCTTTCCTTCTCTCTCTCTCTCTCTCTCTCTCTCTCTCTCCTTAAAGATTTTATTTATTTATTTATTTATTTATTTATTTATTTATTTATTTTTTAACGTTTATTTGTTTTTGACAGAGCGAGCGAGCACGGGGCAGAAGGAGAGGGGGACAGAGGGTCCGAAGCGGGCTCTGTGCTGACAGCAGAGCGCCCGTTGTGCGGCTCGCGCTCGCCGTGAGAGCGTGACCTGAGCCAAAGCCGGACACCTAACTGATGGAGCCACCGAGGTGCCCCTATAGATTTTATTTTAAGTAACCTCTGTAGCCAACATGGGGCTCAAACTTAAACCCTAAGATCAAGAGTTGCATGTTCCACTGACAGAACCAGCCAGGCACCCCTCTTTCCTTAAATCATTTTTGGGACGCCTGGGTGGCTTAGTCGTGTAAGCATCTGACTCTTGATTTCAGCTCAGGTCATGATCTCACGGTCCTGAGATCAAGCCCCACATGGGAATGGAGCCTGCTTGAAATTCTTTCTTTTGCTCTCTCCCCCTACCTCTCCCTCTCCCCTTCTCCATTTGCACACGTGAGCTCTGTCTCTCTCTTTCTCTCTCAAAAAAAAAAAAAAATCATTTTCTCCCTTGCTGCGTCACTGGGTCTGCATTGCAGGGCACCCATCCCAGCTGGAGCAGCTGCGGGGGAGGAGCTCGGGTGGCCAGGTCCAAGAGCAGCAGGGCAGGGTCAGCGGAGGGCACTTTAGTGGCAGCCAGGCCTGGGCGGAGCCACAGTAGGTGGTAGAGAGGGTCCCCTGTAAACACAACGGCAGCCAGTGTTTGCCGAGCGCCAGAGCGGCAGGCCGAGGGACCTGGTGAAGGCGATGGGGCCCCTCATTTTGTGACTTGGCGCCACCAGTCACTTCCTGAGGTGGCACTCCTTTGCAGAGGTGGCAGGAGGCGGAGCGGCGCTGCCGTGGTCCCCGGACACATCCACCTTGCCGCAGCTGGCGGAGGCTCGGCAAGTCCCAGACTCCAGCGCCTGCGGTGGCCGGTGGCCGGGCCCCTGTGCTGTCAGCCCTCCGAGCTGCAGGGTCCTCTCTGTCACAGGCCATCAGCCCGGAGCAGCTCCCAGTCCCCGCAGACTAACATTTCCTGGCCCCGCGGGCTGTGCTTCCCGCTCACGTCTCCTGCCTCATCTCCCGCTGCCCCCCAGCCCCCAACGCCAGGCCTCTGCCGGGGAGCGTGCCCCACCCGCTGTGTGCTTACTGCTCGTTTACACCCGCTCACTGTCTTGTGCTCCAGTGTAAGCGGCTTGGGGAGGGGACGTTTGACGGGCGTGTTCGCCGTGGCAGCCCTGGCATCTAGAATGGGGCGGGGGGATAGGCACCAGAGGAGTATTTGAAGGAATGAATGAATTTCTGACTCTCACTCGTCTTTTAGGTTTCAGCTTACGTGGTCTTCTCTCTTACACGTCTTCCCTAACTACTCCCTCCTCTCTAAGTTTGCATGCCCCTGTTTTTCCTATAGGAGTGGTTTTTTCCCCCTAATAACTTGCTGTTTTTTAAAGTCTGTTTATTTATTTATTAGAACGTGAGCGCAAGCACCCAAGCCGGGGAGGGGCGGAGGGAGGAGGAGAGAGAGAATCCCCAGCAGGCTCCACACTGTCAGCGCGGAGCCCCATGTGGGGCTCGAACTCCCAAACCATGAGATCATCACCTGAGCCGAAACCAAGAGTCGGACGCTTAGCCGACTGAGCCAGCCAGGTGCCCCGTAACGTGCAGTTTTTAATTGTGTGTGTATTTCTTTGTCCTCCTGGCAGTTACTCCCCGAGGGCAGGGATCAGAGCGTTGTTGTCTGCCCAGCCTAGGCCGTTTGGTAGAGAATCAGGAATAAATACACCCTTTAGTTCCCAAACAGACCTCAGGAAGGTTAAGTGGTGTTGCTACCCTCCCACACATGGAGAAACTCAGGATGGGCGCTGAGAACTTTCCATCCCCAGAGCCTTGACTGGCCCAGTAAACAGCTCACAATAAGTTGATTTTAATTCTGAACTGAAACTCCCCCAATGCCTCCGAATCCAGCTGGCCATCTGGTGCCCCGACCGGAAGCCTGAGGCGGGCAGCCTGAAATAGCCCGCTTGGTCCTGGCACAACTGGCCGTCCCCTGATGGGCACCGACTTTCTTAGAGGCCGCCTTCACCAAGTGTGGCCCATAGCCTACCTGGGATTTCAGCGGGTGGCAGTGATGAGAAGCCGTGAGCCACTGCGTGACTCACAGACCATTCTCAGGCACGTCGGTGCCCCCGGCCCTGTGCTGGGTCCCTTGCCCGTTTGCTTCATTTGACCCTGACAATGACCTTCAGTTCCCCAGAGGCACCATCGGCTCTGGGTCCACAGTGTGTGCACGAGCTGTTCTTTCTGCTACAATGCCCTTCTCCCTCCCTCCGGTTTTTGAATTATTGTTATTAAATGTTTTTCTGGGCATGTGCACTATATGGGTAACAGACACATAAGTTAAAATGTAATTGTAATGAGGACCCATGAGCCTACCTCCCAATTTAGGGATGAGAACATCACCATTAACTCCCCTCTACTTCTGGGTGGGTGAGTGGAGACCAGAGCTCTGAGACTAGCATCCTGAATGTCTGAATGTTATGACCGTCATGCGTTGTGGGTTTTTCTTTTTCTTTTAAGATTTTATTTTTGTTTTACTTACTTCTTTCGAGAGAGGGGTGGGGGGAGAGAGAATCCCAAGCAGGCTCCATATCGTCAGCACAGAGCCCCGATGCGGGGCTCGATCCCACCAACCCTGAGATCATGACCTGAGGCCAAATCAAGAGTCGGATGCTTAACTGACTGAGCCACCCAGGTGCCCCACGATTTTATTTTTAAGTAATCTCTGCACCCAGTGTGGGGCTCGAACTTAAAACCCTGAGATCAAGAGTCGCATGCTCCTCTGACTGAGCTGGCCAGGCCCCCCTTTCTCAAGTTTTATCGTGTGTGGTGTGTGTGTGTGCGTGTGCATGCGCGTGTGCGCTGAAGAGTGTGGTCTTTAGTTTTGCTTGTTTTTGAGTTTTATAAAAATGGCGTTGTGTTGTGAGTGGACTCCTGGTCTTGATTTTTTCTCAACGTTATACTTCCCTGTTTCATCCATGTCGGTGCTCTAGAATCTTCCATCGATCTTATGGCCATCCCTTAGACTGTCCATTGTGCTGTTGGTGGCCAGTCGAGCTGTTTCTGCTTTTCGGTGTGACATACTGGTGCAGCCATGACCTTTCTGATACATAACACCTGGGTTGCGAGCAAGGATCTGTCTAGGGTGTAGACCTGGGAGTGGGATTGCTGGCTGCAGTTGGTCAGTTGGTGCATCTGTGCAGCTTTACGTGTCTGGCGTGACTCCCCTCTGGGACTTGGCCAGCTCCTGCTCCTTCTCCAGGCTCCCCCCGCACCCCCCGCCCCATCTTTCCTTCAGCCACATGCCGGGGCCAGTGAGGTTCTGGAGTGCAGTGGTGAAGGCGACTCAGTCCCTGCACTTGCATGACTAGTGGTATCGGGTAGCCCCTCCTCCAAGAAGCCCTCTCTGACCCCTAGATGGGGCCAGGCACTCCCCCGGGCTCCTCTGCCCCAGCCCTGTCCACTCCGGGTCATTACCATTATCGTCCGGAGATGGGTCTCTCTCCCCTCCTGGCCTGGGAGCCCTGTGTGGACAGGGATGAGAGCTGTTTGGGGTGCTGTGTCCTGCATCAGTCCACACAGAGGGGGGGTCCAGAGCAGCTGTTCGGCGAAGGATCTGGGGAGTTGCTGCTGAGACACACACTCTTGAGGCAGGTGGGATTTAGAGGAAGAAACAGTGGGATGGCTGGCAGACCCATTCGGTAGAGCATGTGACTCTTAATCTCGGGGTCGTGAGTTCAAACCCCGTGTTAGGTGGAGAGTTTGCTTTAAAATTAAAAAAAAAAAAAAAAAGTCCAGCATGGAGTCCTTGTTGGAGGTAGACCCAAAGTCCAGCGTGTCCCCGGGCGGCGGACAAACAGATGCTTGGGCCTGTGCTCGGCTCTGTGGCAGGTAGAGAGGATACGGCCCTCGCCCTCGACAGCAGAGAGTCGGGTCACACTGCCCCGCGTCTGGCTCTGCCGACAGCGTGCAGGGCTGGGGCAGAGGTGCCTTGAGAAGTGTGAGGTCGGCCGGCCCTCTGGAAGAGGGTGCGGGTGTCCTCATGAAGAGGGCTGTGCGAACCCTTACACACAGTGGGCGAGGCAGGGCCGGGCAGGGCCGTCGTGGGCTCGGAGCTCAGTAGCAACGGGGATCCTGATGTGTTTGCAGAGCGCCCGTGGGGTGCTGGCCGGGCGCTGGGCGCTCTGCGCGCTCTAGCTCCTTCTGTTCTTCCCGAGTTCCTGGAGGTAGGAGGAATCATTGTCCCATTTTACAGATGCAGGGGGGACCCTGAGATGCACAGCCTAAGTCCAGCTCACCTGGCTTGTCCGAGGCAGCCCGGAAGCCGCCACCCCTGGGAGCCCCCTGGCTCCTTCAGCCCCTGCAGCAGCTAGCGGGCCTGCCTGGGGCAGCGGGCAGAGGCCTTTCCCTCCGGTGCACTTGACTCTCAGTGGCAGAGCTGTGAGACGGGAAGCAGCGTCTCCCTTTTACGGACAGGTAGACTGAGGAACGGAGCTGCACCGCCCCCAGCGCCACGGCCACACCTGAGTGGGGGGCAGTGGGCCCGGGCCGGGTCCCGCCACCTCCTCCGTCCCGGGCCTGCTCTCTTGGCCGATCTGTTGGTGCTCGCTTGTCCCCAGGTCTTCACTTCAGCGACCTCAGGAGCCCAGCCCTGGGTAAATATTTGCCTGCGGGCCAGTGGGACCGTGTGTAACCGGTATTTCTGAGCCGGGTGTCGGGGGATGGGAGGGGGGTGGGGGGGGCGATAGCTGGGAGCATGCGCTCCGTGAACCTGTGGCCGCAGCCCATTGCTTTGTTTGCCCTTTGTTCGGCAGCACCCACTCCGAGCTGTTGCCGGGGTGGCAGGCCCAGGCCCAGGGACGACCGGCCCCTGTTTACCAAGCAGCAGCCAACCCCTGTGCCAGATGTTGTACACAAGTGATCTCGGTAGCTGCTTCTAGAAGCCTGTGTGTATGTATGTGTGTGTGTGTGTGTGTGTGTGTGTGTGTGTGTGTCTTAGTCTCACTGGCTCCATTTTCTAGATGAGGAGACTCCACCATGAGATCAGGCAGGACCCTCTCCTGTGACAGTTGGGGTCCGTTTAAGCTGTCAGGGCCAGAAGTCACTTGGAGCTGAGGGAGGCAAATGAGGGTGTTCGTTGGGAGAACATGAGGTCCTCTGCCAGTTCTCAGGGGTCCCGAAAGCTAACAGGAGCCAGGCCTGGTACGAGCTGGCTGGGCTACATGCACTCCTGATTTGTTTCTCTTTCCATCTGGTCACGGGCCAAACCAGCCTGGCCTTCCTGGTGGCTGGGACGGGACTGAGCGGTCCAGGTGCCTGCCCCGGGTGGTTCACGCAGGCTTAGCAAAAATCCACATCCTTCCTGCCCTCCTGAGAGGGCCTGTCTTCTCCTTGTGGGGGTGGGGAGAAGGCCTCAGAGAAGGGGGCCTGGGCTCTGTGGACAGCCCGGCCCAGTCAGACTCTGAAGGCCATGCCCGCAGCAGGCTGTGCCGTTCGTGCGGTGAGAAGGTGCGTTCCGGTTCTGAGGTGGGAAGTCATCAGTGTCGTCGGATGTATACACGTGCCTCTGGGAGAGCCCCTTCCAGCCGGGGGCTCATGGAGGCCACAGAGGGTGCCGCCCCCCGCCCCCACACCCCCCATCCCAGCGGAAAACCCTCGGTTAGTGGGGCAGCCTTGGGTACTTGAGTTCTGCGGGTGCCGTGAGTCTCCGCTCGCTATGGGCTTCGATGTGTTTTCCTGGTGGTCCTGGCAGCCAGCATCGAGCTTTGTGCCCAGACCTGGCCCTGCCTCACAGGCTCACTGTCCGCAAGGGGAGGGGAGACAGACACGTTGGCCAGGCAGCCTGCACGGCCGTTACAGACCAACGGAAGCAGGTGGAAGCAACTGAGCCAAGGGTGGGATAGAGAATACGGGGGTGGGGCTGCGGCAGGTGTGTGAGACTGCTGAATGTCACCACTGTCTCCTGGGGCCGGGTCACCCTCCCCCCCAACGCCTGATGACCTGGTCTTTGATGGCAGGCCAGTCTGCGTGGTCCTCCGTGTCCTAGCTGCCTGTCTTTGGCAAGTGCTCTCCCCTCCCTGAGCCTCGGCCTCTTCTTCTGGAAAGGGTGCGCGAGGGGTGTGTGCACCCCAGACGGTGGTTGCGATCAGAAAGGTGGTCAAAGGCGTTACAAGCAAGGACTGTGGAACCAGACGGTTGGACTTGAATCTTACCTCTTCTCTTTATTGGCTCTGTGACCACGGGCAGGCTCATTAATTCTCCCCTGCCTCCGTTTCCCCACTTGAAAAACAGGGATGATCTACCTCAGCGTTGTTGAGCGCAGTAAACGGAGTAACATGTGTAGAGCAGTACGTGTTAGCTGCAGTTGGTAATAATAATTTAGAATTAAAAGTTGGATTTGGGTGTTTAGTGTGCCCTGTGCTACTGGGGACCCAGGGATTGAGGCGTGACTTCCCCCTTCACCCCCATGGACCTTACGAAGCCCCTGCTGGGTGTGAGGCTCTGTAGGGGCCCCTGGTAAGTCCTGTGATCTGCCTCCTCCCTCTGGCCCGAGAGGCTTGGAAAGCCATCGGCATCCTCTGACCTCACGTGCTTCTGTAACAGGATCTTCATTCAGTTGGGCCAAGTGGCTTGGAAGGTCAGGGCGGAGGGGTAGGGCGGGGCAGGCCCATGGCACCTGCCGTCTGTGCCCTTCAGCGGTGCGCGCAGGTCCTTCCTCGGCCCTGCCGAGGGCCCTGGGCCTCTCCCGGCAGGCTGTGCCGGCCCAGCGTCCCTTGAGGGGCCCCCTGCTGGCGGCCCAGGCGGGTCTCCTCCCCTTGGTCCCATGGGTCTCGGGGAGAAGAGGAGACTTTGCTCCGCCCGAAGAGCGAGTCACCACATTCGCTCATCCACAGACATTTACTGGAGACACTGCGGTGACGTCCCTGGACTCGACGCATGTCAGTGGGAAGGGCCCCCTCTGCTGGGACAGGTGTCGCTTCCTGAGCTGCATGCTTTCCAGCTGCAGCACGACCTGCACGCTCCCCTGGTGCCTCTGAGTTCCCGGAAGGCTGCAGGGGTGGAGGAAGCTGGTTCACTGAGAAGAACTGCCCATGACCAGTGTTCCTTCGCTTTTCCTCAAGTCACAGGCAGAGGTTTTTCCAAATAGGCGGAGCTGCTGGGAGTCCCCATCTGGCTGAGTCTGCTGCTCCCCTCCCCCTCTGGGCCATGTCACCGCACCATTCTGTGTCGGGTTCCCTGGCACCCAGCGGCTGGCCCCCAGCGCCCCCTGTGGTGTGATCTGTGCCAGGTCCTGGTGAGGGGGGGAGCGCCCAGCCCGGATGGTAGAGGGTCTTCCCCTGGGGGCGCTGGGTGCGAAGCCCAGGGCCGCAGGGCTGGTAACTGCGGGGGGTAAGGGCACGTTTAACCTATATCGGGGCTCTGAGGGCAGCCAGGAAGCCTGGTCAAGGGGCCGGTGCCTTCACTGCCTGGTTCCCAAGCTGCTGCCCTTGCTCTGCCATCTCTGTGCTAGTGTTGTGTTGTGTTGTGTTGTGTTGTGTTGTTTTTTAAAGTCATCTCTACCCCCAGCGTGGGGCTCGAACTCACAACCCTGAGATCAAGAGTCTCCTCCACCGACCGAGCCCGCCAGGCTGCCCCCGTGTTTGTTTGCTTTCTGACAGTGAGCAGGGTTTCATTTTTCTCTATTTCACAAGCACAACGTTCTCCACCTTGCTTTTTTCATCTCATGTGTCGTGGATGTTGTTCCTCGGGCTGGGCCTTTCTCAGCCGCTCCCGTCGGGGGACGGTGCTGTGGGCCCCGCCGTGGGGTCCGGCTCTGCGGTTCCAGACGACACTGCAGCAGATACGCCGGCAGGCATGTAACTTGGCACCTTTCATGGGTAGAATGCCGGATCAGAGGGCATCCGCGCTCGGATTTTGGGCTTCTGACTGGTATTTTCGGATTGCCTTTGGAGGGGCTTGTACCGGCTGGCAAGGCCACCGGCCGCTTGCGGGCGCCCTTGGGTCCCCAGCGCGTGCCATCCGGCGTGTGGGTGCCGGCCTGCCTGATAGCAAGCATGTGTGATAAGCGAATTTCTGCTTTGGTGGGCACGCTGGCAGAGGCCCTCTAGGAGGCTGGCCTGAGGAAGGAGATAAGCGCCCACAGCAAAGGGCGCCCCGCTCGACGAGCCAGCCCAGTGGTCAGGAAGGCAGGCGTGGAGAGCGGCAGTTGGGGGTCAGACCCTGCCTCTTCTCTCAGCCGGAAAAGTGCCCTCGGGCAAGTCGCTCCCCACCCCCCCCAGACCTCTTCGGAAGGCTCCCCAGGGCTGTTTGGAGGCTTCAGCGAGCTCAAGCTTGGAAGTCCATCTGGGACTGGTTGCAGCATGAGGGCTCCACAGAGCACCAGACGGGCTCCTCGGGCTGTCTGCCCAGCGGGGCGTGGGTAGGGGCGTGGACGTGGGAACGAGGAAGATCTGTCTGCACGTGGGCACGGGGACCGCAGAGCCTCGGGTCTGCCGAGGTGGTGGGGCCTCAGGCGCACGGGGCCCGTCGGAAAGCGTTGGGGGTGCTGTCTGCCTCCTCCCTGTGCCAGGCTCTGGGCGGCTTTGTGTTGTCCTGCCCCGCCCGGGGGCAGCCCAGGCCGCGGGAGGGATGCATGTGGCCTGTCCGGATCGCGGGAGGGACTGGATGTCTGGTGAAGATGCTGGGAGGGCGTTTGCCCTGGTCAGCTCTGGGCAAAGCATGCCCACCCGTGCGTCCTCCCTGCCTGCATGCGGGGTGCCCAAGAGAGAAGGAACCTTCCCCGAGTTCACCCAGCTCAGCTGGCTTGGGCGGAACCAGGGACCCAGACCCCAGAGACCCGCTCTTTGCCCCACCTCTGATCGTTTGTTCTGTCAACCAGTGTTTACTGAGAACCTACTGTGTGCCCAGTGCATACCCTTCTGGGGATACCTCACTGAACAGAAGCAGTAAAATCCTTCCCCTCATTGCGTGTAATTAAGCAGATGGATTATAAAGCTTTGTCAGGTCGTGACGAGTGCCGCACAGAGAATGAAGCAGGATGCAGGGACGGACAAAGGCGACTGTTTATATAGAGTGGTCAGGGAAGGCCTCCGACGAGGGGACGTTGGAGCAGAGACTTGCAGGCAGGGAGGGAGAGAGCCACGGAGCTAGAGGCGGAAGAGCACTCTGGGCAGAGAGGGGCAGCAGGTGCAAAGGCCCTGAGGTCTTGTGGACAGATGGTTCTGTCACGGACAAGGATTGAGTGGGGTTTGTCTCCCTGACCGTGCAGGAAGGCTCTGGGACGGGGCCAGGGGGGATTGGTAGCTGCTTACTGGGGGCCCTTGGGGGCGGTGGAGAAGGCTGTCCCAGGGGGCGGGAGCGCACCAGGCCAGCCCCGCACCCCTGCGTCCCAGGCCCAGCCTCTGCAGCCACTCGGGTCTCAGCAGGCATCGTGAGGAGCCCCAGAGGTGCGGCTAAGGGACAAGACTGGCTCTGCAGATCCCGAAAACCCTAAAGGGGAAGGCGAATCCCTCCGGCAACCTCCCAGTCCCGACATTAGAGAGAGCTGCGCTTCTGGGCCCTCCCACCCCCCAGTCCAGCCTGAAGCGGAGTTCTGTGCGAGGAGCGCTCTGTCACCGGGTGAGTCGTTGCCAGCCCGGCCCAGGCCCCGGCGCCCCTCACCTCCCTCCAGCTTCCCGGTCCGGGAGGCCCTCGTCCAGGCCCCCACCATCGTCCCTCCCCGCGGGACAGGTGGGGCCCTCCTGCTCAGAGCCCCCGTCCGCTTTGCGGCCTAGTACAGTGGCCACGTGTGAGCACCTTCATCCGTCTGTCACTCCCTCACCCTTCTTTGTGCCTGGCCCCCGTGCAGGACAGTGTTGGGGACCCAGCCTGGACCGCTTCCCCTCCCCCCGGCCTGTCTTCCCTGGACTCCCAGTCTGGTGCGGGGGAGACAGGCCTGTCTCCAGACAGTGACGACTCAGAACGGGCAGGGCTGAGACCGGTGTGGCTGGAGCACAGAGCCCAGCGAGAGAGACGCGGCCTCTGAGAGCTGGCTCCCTTCTCACTTCCTCAGCCTCGCTCAGTCTGCAGTGCTCACAGCGCCCTCCTAGGGTACAGCTGCCACTGCCATCAGGAACCCTGGAGGGCAGGGACCAGGTCAGAGCCGTCCGTGCTCCCCGTGCGGCACCGAGCCTGGCATGTGGTAGGCCTCGGGCGGCGCTCACTGAGTGAACGGCAGGCCGGCCCCGAACTTGGAATTCTCCCGGATTAGAAGCCAAACTCCCGAGGGGCCGGAAGCAGAAAGGGAGAATTTGTTGGCTTACGCACCTGAGGAGTCCTACTAAAGAGGCTTCAGGCCTGGCTGGGTCCAGGGTCTCAGGCGTCTGACTCACCTTTCCTCTGGGTTGGCTCGAGAGGCCCTCTCCTCCTGGTGGGTGCCAGGATGGCCTCCAGCAGCTCCAGATGTGCAAGGTAACCCGCAGGGGAGGGCCCTTCCTTCTGGACAGTTCCAGCTTAGTCCCTGTGACTGGCCGTGGCTGAGTCTGTAAGGGTCCGCCTCGGCCAGTCTCTGTGACAGCAGCCGTGGACAGGCCACTGTCCACTACTGGAACCTTTGGGGAGGCCAGTGGGGAGTGGAGGTGACGTGGGTGCTCCCACGGGGCTGCTGGGATGGCGCCAGGAGGGAGGCCGGGGAAGCAGGCCACTCCGCGTTTTGACAGGCATCGAGGCCGAGGCTGTGCTCACCGTGAGGACGGGTTGTGTGTCTGACACACAGTCCACCTTTCGGCCCCAACAGCAGCACTGTGGGTGCCCGGACCTCCCTGTGCCTTAACGCCAGCCCGGTCCCCTCAGCCAGCCGCAGGTGGGAGCCCAGGCCACCTGGCTTGGGAGGGACCTCGAGTCATGGGAGCACCAAAGCCTGGGGTGTCCTGCCAGACGGAGCCCCGAGAGCCGGGTTCCTGCGCCCCCGCGTGGAGAGCCGCCGCCCTGCAGGGGCCGGGCCCCCAGCGGCTGGGCTTCCTGACTGCGCGGCGGGCGGGCGGATGTGATTGCGCTCTCCCGCGTGGTAGGAAGAGCGAGGCAGGCAGCCTCCCGAGGTGGGCTCTGCTGATGCTGCAGGCCGGCCCTAGGAAGGGGATTAGAACCCAGGCCCCTGGCTCGGGGCTGCCGCGTGCTCTCAGACATCACTCGTCACCTCTGGTGCGCCAGTCCCTAGGGGACACAGCGGGCTCTTCGGCCAGGCCTCCAAGAAACCCCAGTCCAGCAGAATAGAATCCTCCCCAGACCACTGCCCTGCGCCCAGCCTCGGGGGCTCCTGCCTCCTGCAGAGGCTACAGCTCTCGCTGCTCCCCCTCCCCCTCCCGGGCACTGCCTCCCGCCGCCCTGGATCTTGCCGTGCCTGCTCCCACCCTGTCACGCCTCCCCCTCCCAGGGGCCGCTGCCCACTGCTCTGTTTGTATCTGTCTTGTCCGTGTCCCCCACTTGGCCGTTGAAGCCCCAGCAGTGAGAGCTAGTCTCCTGCTGCCTTGTCCCATTCTCTCCGCCCCCCCCCCCCC
>CM053563.1:9448389-9478355 GCA_028646485.1 Cryptoprocta ferox | reverse complement strand
CGTTTTTTAAAAGTAATAAAAAATAAGAATTTCACGTATCACTCCCCAAATTCTCTTCCCCAAGGGAAAGACCACGTGCAAATTTATTCTTTATATTCACCGTATGTTCTAAATATACGTTGTCTAATATGTGTGTGTGTGTGTGTGTGTGTATATTTAAGTTTATTTAGTTTGAGAGAGAGCACAAGTGGGGAGGGGCAGAGAGAGAGAGGGACAAAGAGAACCCCAAGCAGGTCCCACACTGTCAGTCCAGAGCCCGATGCTGGGCTCGACCCCACAGACCGTGAGATCATGACCCAGGCTGAAATCAAGAGCTGAACGCCTAGCTGACTGAGCCACCCAGGGCCCCATGTCTGATTTATTTTTTTTGTAATTAAAATATTATAGGCATAAAAAGCAAAATTCACTTTTCACTTCTTACTCAAGTCTCATATCCCAGGAGTCCCACTGTTGACTGCTTGGGGGTTTTGTCCTCGGGACTTTCCTGTGCATTTGTAAGAGTTACACAGACACAAGGGTACTTTCTGCCTTTATATGGACAGGGCACTTACTGTGCCTGTGGCGTGTCCCCCCCTTTAGCTGTGTCCCACACGGTGCCTGTCCCATGGCCTCCCTAGCCTGGTTGTGTTGGTAAAGCACTGCCTTAGTGCCTTCCCTCTCTGGATGGGTCATTCCAGAATGTTCCAGGGTTGCTTGTTTCCAGGGCTCTTGTTCCCTTAGCATTGCTGTGAGCAGTCATGCTTGCGACCCAACTGGAGACGTGCTGCTCACTGGGGTTAAGGGCTCGTGGGGGAATTCCAGAAGGGCTTGTCGGCGGCTCCTGGGAGAGACAGTCCCTCAGTGTGGTGGCCAAGAGTGTGGGTCCTGGAGCCCACCGGCTGGTTTCGACCAGGCCTGTCCCTCACTAGCAAGTGACTTTGGCCAAGGCTGGCCCTTAGCCTCTCGTCTGCACGTGGCTTGGTCACAGCACCCGCCCCACGGGTTAAGGTGTGTGGAGCCCAGGGAACAGAACGTGGCCCCCAGCAGCCCACACCTGATCGCACGGTGCCTTTACCCCTCTTTATGCAGGGCCTGGCCCTCCCCCCCAGGCCTGGCAGCCCTCCCCGCCTTAGCGCCTGACTCACAGCCTTTGTGCTGGCTGCTCCTTCTGCCTGGAATGCCCGCCCCAGCGATGCCCAGGGCCCACTCCCTCCCTCCGTTCAGCTGCCTGGCCTGGCCCTGTGGGTGCAGAACTGCCCCTCTTCTCTCAGGCCCTGCGCGCCGCCCCCACCTCAGAAATGGAGCCAGATCAGAGCCCCGCCTGCCCCACTGTCAGGGTCCAGCCTGGCTCCTGGGGGTGTCTTCCTGTCTTAACCGCCATTCACTCTGTTCTCCCAGGAGTTCACAGACCTTGGGCACCGCATTGACTGTCTGGACCTGAAAGGTGCGTGTCCGGACAGAGGCCGGGACCCTTGGGTGGGGCTAGGCTAGTGGGGGCAGGGGCAGGTGCCCCCCCTGAGGTGAGGCAGGTGAGACAAGCCCTCCCTCCCCTGGCCTGGAGCCCCGGCCCGGCACCCAAGTGCACACACACGGGTGCACTAGCCGGGCTCGGCCCTCTGTCTCGGCCCAGGTGAGAAGCTTGACTACAAGACCTGCGAGGCCCTGGAAGAGGTCTTCAAGAGGCTGCAGTTCAAGGTCGTGGACCTGGAGCAGACTAACCTGGACGAAGATGTGAGCAGCCCCTGCCACCACCTCACCTGTTCCCCGAGCCCCCTGGCCCCTCTTAGGTTGGGGTGGGGGGCACTGCAGCAGCAGGAGCCCCCTTGGACCACGGCTGGGCGGGGCCTCTTGAAGGACAAGATGGGGACACAGCCAGTGTGACCAGAGTGGATGTGAGGAATATTGGGGCTCTGGGGCAGGGCCCAGGTGTCCTCACCTCCCCAGACTTGGAGGCCACCAGGTGACCCAGCGGGCGGGGTCCTGGAGAAAGGAGACCCGGGAACGCCAGGGGCCTGTCCTGGTCACACGACAGATCGGTCCAACTTCCGGGGTGGGGGGCGGGGCGGGTCGTGGCAAGTCCATCTCACTCGCCACATGGACTCTGGCAGGAGCCGGGAGGGTTGGTTCCCGGAACCCAGAGGTAGGTGCCAGGGCAGCATCGGGGCTCTCCCCTTCCCTTCGATGCGTGGCCCCCGCCTCCTGGCCTCCCACGCCCAGACCCCAGTATCCCTGCCGCAGGGTGCCTCGGCCCTCTTCGACATGATCGAGTACTACGAGTCGGCCACCCACCTCAACATCTCCTTCAACAAGCACATCGGCACCCGGGGCTGGCAGGCCGCTGCCCACATGATGCGCAAGGTGGGTGCCCCTCACCTGTCCCCACGGTGGAAGGGACTCGGGCACTTTCCCAGGGCACCCAGCCCTTCACGAGCCCTCAGAGCGTGGGCCGTAGTGGGGTGCTGGTACTCAGCTTCCAGGCTAGTGGGAAAGCAGTGCCAAGGGTGCCCTGCCCCAGGCCAACCTCGACCCCCTTCTCCTCCTTTCAAGCATCATCCCCTCTTCCCCCACTTGCCCGTGACGTACCCCTTGGGCGTAGCTGTGGTGGCCACCCCCTTTGCTGCCGTGTGGGGCGTCTCCCACGGGGCTCTGGGGGCGCAGTTTGGCCCACTCTCGGGGTTCCAGCCTGGGCCTTCCCTCAGGGACCCCGCTGCCCACTGGGTCTGGGGTGGGGGCGGTGGGAGATGCCCCGGCCCATCCCAGCCTCGCCCCTGCCCCACCAGACCAGCTGCCTGCAGTACCTGGACGCCCGAAACACGCCCCTGCTGGAGCATTCGGCTCCGTTTGTGGCCCGTGCCCTGCGCATCCGCAGCAGCCTCGCCGTGCTGCACTTGGAGAACGCCAGCCTGTCCGGGCGGCCGCTGATGCTGCTCGGTGAGCTGGGATGGGGGGGCGGTAATGCTGCTCGGTGAGCTCCAGGTGGGGGGGCCACTGATGCTGCTCGGTGAGCTCTTGGGGCGGGGGCCGCTGATGCTGCTCAGTGAGCTCCGGGGGAGGCCACTGATGCTCAGGGGGCCGGTCTGGGGCGGGGGGGAGGGGCCACTGATGCTGCCGGGTGAGCTCTGAGTCTGGGGTGGGAGGGACCGGACAGTGATAGTCACCCGCTGGGGGCCAGGGCTTGGCCAGTCACAGCACCCTGCCCGTACTCCCCCAGCCACAGCGCTGAAGATGAATGTGAACCTGAGGGAGCTGTACTTGGCAGACAACAAACTCAATGGCCTGCAGGATTCGGCCCAGCTGGGCAACCTCCTCAAGTTCAACTGCTCCCTGCAGATCCTGGACCTCCGTAACAACCACGTGCTGGACTCAGGTGTGTGAGGGGCCTGCCCGCCCCACCCCAGCCACCGAGCACCCGCTGTGTGCCCAGCCTGGTGCCCCGTGCCACTGGAGACACCATGGTGGCCAAGACGATCCCAGCCCTGCCCTCCTGGGGTTCCCGGTCCAGAAGGGAACACAGACCATCTCCGGGCAGTGAGCGCTCAGACTGGGCAGGGCTGGGCTGGGCTGGGCTGTGGGAGCCCAGGGAGGGCGTCCTTGGAGGAGGGGACAGCTCAGCGAAAGCCTGCAGGATGAAGTGAAGTATTGAACAGATAATTAAAATAATGACCCTCTGGGAAAGGTGCCCCGAAGGAAACAAGGTTGTTGGGACAAAGGGTCAGCCAGACGCTATTTAAGATGATGCAGGGAGGGGGGCCTCTGGGTGGCAGAGTGGAGAGAGAATGGAACCAGCCATTTAAAACCTAGAGAAAGAATCCAGGCAGAATGAACAGCAAGTGCAAAAGGCCCTGAGGTGGGAAAGAGCCTAGATGTTGGATGTTTTGGGGGGAAAGCCACGGTGAGCTAGGGGGTTAAATGGAAAGGAAGAGGAAGTGATTACTGGTAGGGTCTCCATTTCACCCTCTTTACTACTGAGCAGAGTCCCCTGGCCACAGGAGGAGAGGGCTGGGGGCATTGAGGTCAGTGCCCTCCCCCGGGGCGGCCGGGCCCGGACACCGCGTTCACTGAGCAGCTGGCACATGCCAGGCCTGCTGCCTGTGGGCTCACAGCCATGAGACAGAGGTCTCTGCCCTCTGGAGAGACACTGCCAAAACGAATTAATAGTTATCGAGTCTGTCAGGTGGTGAGATGTGCTCCAGGGAAAAATAAAGCAGCAGCGGTGGCTGAGCTGGCCACTGGGGGGGCTGGCGGGGGACTGTGGCGCAAGGGTGGCACTCGAGCAGGGTTCTGGAGCAGACGGGGCGTCGCCGTGTGCCGGGCCCGAGCCTGTGGGGCCAGGCAGGCAGGCGTGCGGGCGGAAGCCACTGGGAGGGCCGGTGCTCTCAACTGGGAGGCAGCTCCGGTGTCCCCCGGAGAGGCGCTTAGACCACAGACGGGACTTGCCCGTGGGTCCCCTCCAGGTCTGGCCTACATCTGTGAGGGCCTCAAGGAGCAGAAGAAGGGGCTGGAGACCCTGGTGCTGTGGAACAACCAGCTTACGCACACGGGCATGGCCTTCCTGGGCATGACGCTGGTGAGTGGGCCCGGGGCGGGGGGCTGCCTTGTCCCCTCCGCCACGTCTCGGCGCCCTCGTCCCGCCCGGCCATGCTCAGCCCGCACTGCCGGGGCCCTTTCCATGCTGCTCGCTCGCTCCTTCAGCTTCCATGGCCTCTCTGCCCCGGGGAAGCGGCCTTGCTCTCGCTCTCCGGGTCTGTTTGTGTCCAGCACGACAGCCTAGCGCAGTGCTTCGCACAAGGTGCACATCTTTTGCATAGAAAGTTAGTATTTTTGGAAGCCTTCAGTAAGTTTTAAATCATTTAAAATAAATGCATGAGGGGCGCCTGGGTGGCTCAGTCGGTGGAGCGTCCAACTTCAGCTCAGGTCAGGATCTCGCGGTTGTGAGTTCAGGTCCCCCGTCGGGCTCTGTGCTGACAGCTCGGGGCCTGGAGCCTGCTTTGGATTCTGCATCTCCTTCTCTCTCTGCCCCTCCCCTGCTTGCGCTCTATTTCTCAAAAATAAGCATTAAAACAGTTTTCCTGAAGAGATACCTGGCACGTAAAACAAGCCCACGTGACACAGAGACCCCCGTCTGTGTTAAGAATTACCAACAGCCCAGTCTGTGCCCTGAGCCCTCGGGTGCCCGCAGGGGGTGGGCCTGGGCTCGGGCGTGGTCAGGGCGGCTGGCGCTGGGGCCCCTTCTGAGTCCACGAAGGACCTGGCCTTAGGCAGGAGCGTCTGGGCGACACCGCCGAAGAGGGCGCGCTCGGGGGTGGCTCTTTCCTGACCGGCCCTCTGGGCCTCTCCTCTGTGTCCCGCGCCGCTCCCTCCAGCCGCACACGCAGAGCCTGGAGACGCTGAACCTGGGCCACAACCCCATCGGGAACGAGGGCGTGCGGAACCTCAAGAACGGCCTCATCAGCAACCGCAGCGTGCTGCGCCTGGGCCTGACGTCCACCAAGCTCACGTGCGAGGGTAGGGCGCGGGGCCGGGCCGGGGGAGCGGTGCCGGCGGGCTTGGCGGGCGGCTAGCCCGTGGCCAGCCCCTGCGGTCCCCCTCCCAGGCGCGGTGGCGGTGGCCGAGTTCATCGCCGAGAGCCCCCGCCTCCTGAGACTGGACCTTCGGGAGAACGAGATCAAGACGGGCGGGCTCATGGCGCTGTCGTTGGCCCTCAAGGTGAACCGCTCACTGCTGCGCCTGGACCTCGACCGTGAGCCCAAGAAGGAGGCGGTGAGCTGAGGGGGCCCCTCCCGGAGGCCTCTGGCGGGTGGGGTGGGCCGGCCCGGGGGCGCCCGCAGGATCCCCCTCAGGGACAGGCCACCTCCCCCTAGCCGGGCCCGCTCCGCCCGCAGGTCAAGAGCTTCATCGAGACGCAGAAGGCGCTGCTCGCTGAGATCCAGAACGGCTGCAAGCAGAACTTCATGCTGGCGCGGGAGCAGGAGGAGAAGGAGCAGCGGCCGCAGCTGTCGGCCTCCATGCCCGAGATCACCGTCACCGAGCCCCAGCCCGACGAGGAGCCCGGGGACGAGCCCGCTGCCAGGGCCCAGGAGAACGGGGCCCCGGACCCCGGCGCCAGGCCGGACTCGGACTCGGACTCGGACTCTGAGGAGGAGGATGGGGAGAGGGCCGAGGCCCCCTGCCCCGCCCTGGTGCCCCCCTCGGACTCCCTGGGCCCTGGGGACAGGAGCCCCCCAGGCAGCCCCTCCTCCCCCACCGAGCAGCGCATTTCTGTGTCCAGCCCGGGCCGGGGCCACAAAGTGTTTGTGGTGACTCGGGTGGAGAGTCCACCTGAGAGGGCAGAGCCCCCTGTGCCGCCCGCCCCTCCTTGTCCTCCCCCCCTACCTGCCTCAGCCTCCCCGCCCGCCTCAGCTGCCCTGCCACCAGCCGAGGCCGTCGGCGCTCAGGACCCAGGGCTGTCGGAGCCTCAGTCACAGCCGGAGCCGCCTCAGTCAGGGCCGCCGCTCCCCAACGGCCTAAAGCCCGAGTTTGCCCTCGCGCTGCCCCCGGAGCCGCCCCCGGGGCCCGAGGCCAAAGCAGGCAGCTGTGGCCTGGAGCACGGTGAGTGCGGTTCTGCGGGCGGGGTGCTGGGTGGGACCCCAGGCAGGCAGCTGCCCTTGGAAGGCTTCGGTTTTCTCCTCTTTAAAATGGCCCGTGCAGGGGTAGGAACGAGTAGGGCTTGACCCTCGACCCCTACCTTTCTTCCCGCGGATCCCAGGGTGCTCTCCCTGGGAGGGAGCAGGCCAGATTTGTTGACTGGAGTCTGAGGGTCACGGTGGTGCCCGAGCCCCGTGCTGCCTTGAGGGTCAGGCCGGAACCCCCCATCCCCACCTGCCTGACCGGAGGCTGCCTTCTTGCCCCCCCTCCCCCATCCAGAGCTGAGCTGCTCCAAGAACGAGAAGGAGCTCGAGGAGCTGCTTCTGGAAGCCAGTCAGGACTCTGGGCAGGAGACACTGTGACACTTTAGGTGAGGCAGGGCCCCCAGAGGGCTGGGGGGGCTCGGGGGCTGGTGGTAGAGCCCCTGGCTCTGACAGGCCCTCCCCCCATCTCTCCTCCCCAAGTTCCTCCCCCCCCCCCCCCGTCAGTCTTCGATGAGCTGAGGCCAGAGCCAGGAGAATCTGCTCGCCGTCACCCCCAGCCTTCCGGAGGCCCAGGCCGCCAGGGGTATGGGGGGCCTTGCTGGGGACCCCTGCCCCCCACAGCAACACTACATGGAATGCGTTGGCTTCGGGGGGGGGCCCTCCCTGCCCTCCCTGCCCTGACCTAAACGCTTATCTCTCTGTCCAGCACTCGAAGGCTCTGGGCTGAGGGGATGGGAGGAGGAGTTCTCCGAGGACATTGGGCACTAGGCTGGACACCTTTTCAAGAGGGCCCGTTCGGCCTGGCTTGCCCCGTGGAGGGCAGGAGTCCCTGGTGGTGGCGGGGTGGCCCCGGGCCCAGGAGCGGACAGAGGGGCGGTGAGCGGTGGTGGTGGAGATTCGGAGAGCAGCCCCAGTAGGGGTGCGGGCCGGGGCTGGGGGCGGGGGGTGGGGGCGCTGGGAGCAGAGGATCAGAGCTTTCTTTTTCTTAAGTGCAATAAATCTATCAGGGAGCTGGGGCCGGGAGCAGCCAGGGTTCTGCAGACCCTGCTCTCCAGGCCCCTTGAGGCTGCGCCCTGAGAGGCACTACAACCCGGGGGGCGGCGTGGGTGTGGGTTACGGGTGGGCAGAGGGCGGGGGAGGGGCTCTTCCTGTCGGTGCAACTCTGTTCACACCTTTTCTAATAAACGGAGCTGGGTTCACCACACTCGCCTGCTCTCTGCCCATGCTGATCGTGGGCGCCCCCTGCGGGACTCGTGGGCACAGGGAGCGGGGAAGGCTGGGGTGTCTGCGGGGTTCGGGCCAGTGGTCCCCCAAGGGAAAACTGGGAGTCTGGATGGACAGAAGCCACATTTCCCACAACACTCCCTGCCTTGATGCCCCCCCCACTATTTTTTTGTGCATCGTCCACTCGTCTATCTCCCCACCTACCTCTAGTTTACACCCCGTTTCTGCAGAGGGAGACGACCCCAAAGTGTCTTCCCGTGTCAGGCCCAGGCTCCGAGGGTGTGATGGAGATGAGCCATCCACAACTCAGGGAGACCGGGCACCGGCTTGCCCCACGCAGCCCCAGACGCTGGTTGGGGGAGGGGGGTGGCCCTGCAGACAACGTCTTCACACTCCGAGGCTCCGGAACCGAGAGAATTCACTTCTGTTCTAAGCCACCGGTCACCGGCCTCTGTTGGAACAGCCCCGGGGCACTAACAGACCAAGCTTTCGGGGCCCCTGATTTCCGGCTGGATCAGAAAGGGGGATCCCCTGGGCTAAGTGTTTCCTAACCTTGGCCTCAGCCACCCATGCATCGATGGAGCTTGCTGTGAAGACTCCTCGAGTCTAGACGCTATAGCTGGTCTTAAAGGGTGTCTGCGCCGGAACACGGTTTATCTTCATGCATGTGACTGTTTAGGTAGCAGGCAGCAGTCCCCCACGAAGTGACTTGCGGCCCCAGGTCTCATGGCTCTGCCTCACCTTAGGGCCTCGGGAGCCCCTCCACTCGGCGGGTGGATGGGGGAGGGGAGTGGGCAAGGCAGACCTGCTTCTTCACTTGTTGGCACAACAGGAAAGGGACACACGTCACTTACGTTCCCTTTCTGTTCATGGGAAGCAGCCCCGTGGCCTCCGGGGTGCGGGGTCCCAGCAGCAAAGCTGCACGGATGACAGGCCGGTGGACCGTCACCGTTCGGGCTATGCCCAGCCGCCCTGCGACACCCCGCTGTGGTTTTCTTAGTCCCCTGGCTTAGCCTTGTGGGACTGAGACTTGTCAGAGCCTAGGAGAAACAGGCTGCAGCTTGCACCCCCAGCCAGTCTGCGGGTTAGTGCGGACCTGTGGCCCCTGCTCCCCCCGCTCGTCTCCTTCTGCCTGGACCAGCGGTGGCGAGACACGGAAGCCCGAGCAGACTGGCTGATGGGAGGCCAAAGGGAAGGGACTTAACTGGCTCCCATCCCAGGCGTACGGACAGTGACTTAATGGTGTCTCAGGGGCCATGTGTCTCTGCGGGGGCTTCATTCTGGGGCAGGCCATGCCCCCCACCCCCATCCCGGCTGCCAGAGAACCTCTGGCAGGTGCAGGTTTACCCCATAGCTTAGCCCTGCGGGACTGGAACACGCGCCTGAGTCCTGGCAGCCCCAGTCAATCACAGACTGGCTTCCTGTGCCGTGTGCACCTCGAAACGGTCGTTGGCCGGTGGAGTTGGTGTGCTGCACCCAGGCCTTAGAGCTGAGGAATGTGAGGTCCTACCCCCACCAGGCCACAGGCCTGAGGGTGGGTGACTTCGAAGAGCTCTTGGCTCCCTCTGGGCCTGTACCCTCAGCCCTTAGGGCCTTGGCTCACAGGTCACGCCCTTGAGTTCTGGTCACACGGGATAGGTTAAGTGTTGGTCCCACCTCCCCAGCTGGACTGGGTCAGGCACACCACAGGCCTGAGTGTGTGGTTGCCTGAGCCCGAGGAGTGACACCTGCCTCCTCGCTGTGTCACACTGGTGGGAGGGGAAAGTGTGAGCCACACTGGCTAAGCAACACCGCTGCCCCCGCTGGGGGCGGCAGCCCGGCTCGGCTCCCACAGGTGCCCCGTCTCTGCGCCTCAACTTACCAGTCCTCCTCAACGGGCTCATCAGGTGGCCCTGGAGTGACCCGTGGGCAGTTACTTGTTCCGGGGAGGCAGCACTGCCCGTCCCAGCCTGCTGAGGTCACTGGGGACACCGCCCTCGGAAATGCCTGCAGAGGGTCAGGCTAGGGCGTGGGGACAAGGACCTGGATCCTCCGAGGCCTCGGCGCTCCCCTTTCCCTGAGTCAACCGGGCACATCCGTCCTAATGCCCCCGCCTCGGTGGCCTCGCCCACCGCCCCCACACCCTCTCCTGCCCCCAGGGAGGCCAGCGATGAGGCTGCTGGCAGAGGCTGCCCGACTCCCTGGAGGGGGACACTCCCTGGGGGTGACGTAGGCTTGGCGGGACGGGGCAGGCCTGAGCCAGGGAGACCAGGGCATGAAGACCAACAGGGGCTTTCACATCTCCATTTATTGCACTTGAACCCGGGCTTCTTCACTGGTCCTCCGGCGCCAGCTCCCAGACACTGGCACCGACACGCTGCGCCTGCCTGCGGCTCTCTCTCGCTCACAGATTCGCCTGCGGGGTGGCCACCGCGGGCCTCATCCCAGACACGGGCCGTGGGCCCCGTCGAACCCCTTACACCCGCATCCGGGCGGACGTGGGAGCCGTCGCCTCCCGCTGCTCCCGGGGTACCCATTCAAGGCCCGCCTGGGCTGTAAGGGTGCTCAGGCCACCGGCCGTGGCTTGCCGCCGAGCGCCGCCGCCGGGTGGTGGGCTGTGCCGGCGTGCGTGGGGGCGTTCCCGAAGGCCTGGGGGGCGTGGCCGGGGGCGTGGCCGACGCCGTTGGCCGCGTGGGACGCGGCGTGCGCCGGGGACCTGGGCGGGCTGGGCGGCTTGAGCGTGCTGACCGCCCGCAGGAGGCCCATGCGGCGGCGGATCGAGTGGTCCAGGTTGACGGTGCAGCGCAGCAGGCTCTGCGCTTCGGCCACGGTGAAGGGGAAGTCGGCGCCCAGGAAGCGCTCGAAGAGCTCGGGGTCGCCGTCTAAGTCCAGCACGTTCTGCAGCGCCTTGGTCAGGGTGTGCAGCTCGCGGCTGTTGTCGCAGAACACGTCCCAGAGGCGCGCGCGGGCCTCGGGCGCGCCCCCCGCCTGCTGCCGGTCCTCCAGGCACTGCAGCGCCCAGCTGAGGCGGCACGGCCACTGGTTGGCGAGCACGACCCACGCCACGGCCTGGCGCGGCGTGGGGCCCGCGAAGCCCCCGTCCTGCTGCTGCAGCAGGCGCACGGTGATGGGCACGGTGTTGACGATGCGCCGCATGGACACCACGTTGTCGGGCACGTACTCGTACAGGCAGTCGCGCTCGTCGTGCAGGCAGTAGAGCGCCTCCTGGATGCGGCGCGCCGCCTCGGCGTCCACACGGCTCTGCGCGCCCTCGCCGCCCGCCTGCGTCTCCACCGCCAGCAGCTGCGCCCCCTCGCCGCCGCCGCCCCCTCCGCCCGGCCGCAGCTTGCGCGTCATCTCGCGGTAGAGCAGGTCGTCGCGGCTCTGCACGGCGTCGTGCAAGAACTGCAGCTTGGTGCGGCGGCCCATGACGGGCACGGAGAAGGGCAGCGTGACCGTGCGGTTGAGGAAGAGGTAGCCGTTGTCGGCCGTGCCCTTCATGGAGCCGGCGCTCTCGAGGCACGCGGCCAGGATGCTGGGGTCCACCACCAGGATGAAGATGAAGGGCGCGTGGCTGTCGGACAGCAGCGTGTTGATGGCGTTGAGCACGCCCACCACGCGCTCCGGGTAGCACGTGTCCAGCCCGGTGACCTCGAGCACGACGCGCAGCCGCCGCCGCTGGTAGATCTCCAGGAAGCACAGGAAGTCGGTGAGCAGCTCCACCTCCTTCTTCACCTCGCACATGAAGCCCAGCTGGCTGCCGAACTTCTCGCGCGACACCAGCCGCTCGATCTTCTTGCGCTGGCTCACGAACAGGTGCTTGCCCACCGAGTACACGGCCATGAGCAGCCCCGAGCCCGACAGCGTGGTGGCCGCGCCGCCGAACACCCGGAGCAGGCTGCCGCCGGCGGCGCCGTGGCCCGGCGCGCGGGCGCCCACCGACAGGTAGAGCAGGCCCACGCCGAGGCCGAGCGCCGCCAGCAGCGCCAGCAGCGCCAGGCACACGCGGCGCCGGCAGTGCCACTCGCGCCGGCAGAAGCCCGGCGTCGTGGCCGGCTTGTTGCCCAGCACCGAGTACACGCTGAAGGGCAGCGCGCCGTAGTGGTGGCGGATGCCCTCGCACAGCGTGGTCACCAGGCCGGCCCACAGCTTGTCGGTGCCCGCGTACTGCCAGGCGCTGAAGCGGATGAAGAGGAACTTGACGTTCTTGCGCCGCAGGTGCACCTCGGTGATGACGGGCTGCAGGAACACCAGGTACCACAGCAGCCGCGGGAAGCCCCAGCCGCGCACCGCCCGCGGCTGCCGCTGCACGCGCCTCAGCTCCTCGGCCTCGCGCTGCGCCGCCTCCTGCTGCATCAGCGCTGCGGGGGCGGGGGGGGGAGGGCGGGGCCCGCGTGAGGGGCGGGGCGGGGCGGGGGCGGGGCCCAGGTGTGGGGCCTCGTGCCAGGCCCCGGATGAAAACGCTGACGCAGGTGCGGAAGGAGAGGCCTGAAGCCGGGGCGGGGACTGGGAAAGGTCGGGGGGCGGGGTCCGAGGGCGTGGGGGGCGGGGGGTGGCCAGAAGCAGAGCTCCCAAGGGAGAGAGAGAGGACGGAGGGGGCAAGGAAGCCTCTAAGGAGTGACAGAATGCGTGCGAGGTGCCGAGGAAGCCAAGCGCAGGGCCGCAGAGGGACAGCAGGGCTGATTTTCCTGGCTCAGCGCTCCTCCTCCTCCTCCTCCAGGTCTCAGCTCAGCTCTCTCCCCCTCCAGGAAGCCCTCCATAATCCCCAGGCTGGCTCAGGCGCCTCCTGGGGTCCTCCACCCCAACCCTACCCACTTGGGGGGGGGGGTGTCATCCCTCTCTGGGGACAGGTCTGTCTCCCTCTCTGGACTGTCAGACCAGGAAGGGCAGGGCTTTGGTCGGCTTGGTCATCCTGTGTCCCCTGGGCAGCAAGGAAGCGCCGGGGGAGGGAATGTCTGAAGGATGGATCATGAGAGGTTGAGGGGCAGGGTCCGCCCGCTATTGAGGTCAGTGAATGAATGAGCACCTGTGTCAGAGTCACCCAGGACAGACTAGGAGCTCCAGAACGCGGCTCCCTGTTTCCCTCTAGCTGACTGTCTTCTCCTCCCAGGACCCTGTTTGTGGCAGGGAGGTGAATCTCCCGCAGCCCCTCTGGCCACAGTCCGGGGTGGGGTCTGGGCAAGGTTTGAACCAGGTCCGAGCTGCTGTGGGTCCTGGCTCCGTCAGCCCACGTGATCGGTTAACATGTGTCTGTTAGGGGGCCTGCGGACACCGGGCCCTGGGCCAGCGCTCAGAAGAGATGGCCCTGGGGGGGAGGGGCGCACAGGAGGGACTTTGTGGGAGCCGGTGAGGAAGCCGGGTTTTCTCCCGGGGGCTGGGGAGCCATGGCGGGCTTTTGAACAGGGGAAGGACAGGGCCAGATCTGTATCTTAAAAAAGATTTCCCCCGAAGTGGATCTGGCCGAGGAGGGGAGGAGACTGTTGGCCAGGAGGCCAGAGAGGAAATGGGCTGGGAGCCGGGGGCAGACCTGGGCAGTGGGAGGGACCTGATGAAGGTTGACACGGCCCTCCGGACTGGGGCGGGGATCAGAGGCTCCGTTTCCCCTCCTCCCACCCCCACCCCCACCACACAGAGCGCCTCACCAGTGATCTTGTCCAGCATCATGTGCAGACGGCAGCCAAAGGGGGCGTAGAAACCCACGGTCACAGGCACAGGCACATGGCAGAGGGTCTTGGCTAGGCAGCTGCAGTAGACGTCATCTTCGGTCAGGATATCTGGAGGCCGGGTGGGGGAGGGGAGGGGAAACTGAGTCAGCGAGGCTGGCCGGGCACCACCATCCACCCGTCTGCCCTCCGGAGAGCCCACCCTCAGCTCCTCCCTGCATCGGCACCCCTCTCCCCAATTCCCCGAGGTGACTCGGGTCAAACCCTCAGATTTCTGGGGCGGTAGGCAGACGTGTCCCTCGGGGCCACCGCAGGAGGAGCTGACCCCAGATGCGCCAGGGAAAGGCTAGGAGGCTCCCCGCCGCCCCCCAGCACACAGGCCCGTGGGATTTCGGCTGACCTGGCCCTAGGTCACCGGGCTCAGCCACCAGCCCATGATTCTCCTAGAAAAACCCCACGGGCGTCTCTTGCGACTTGAGGTTGTCGGATGCCTAAGACACCTCTTTGCGTGCTCCGGAAGTTTTGCGTGTCGGTTCCTGCCTGCTCTGAGTCTGCAGTGTGGAAGGGCCCCGCCAGTCACAGGCTCCTCTCTGCTTCCTGTCCGTCCCTTACCCTGATCCCTCTCCCGCTCCCCATGCCCACAAGCTCCCGTCCTGCCCCAAGCCCAGGCAGACCGGCCTCTGGGTCCCGGCCCTGCCACCTTTCTCTGCATGACCCAGGTAGAGCGTTGCCATTGAGAGAGGCTCAGTCCCCCCTTCTGAAGGTGGGGTGCAGACACCGGGCAACGTGGATGCTAAAAGGCTGGATGGGGGGGGGCACCCTTGGTCAATGCCGTGGTCTGGGATGGCCATTTAGGGAGCAGGTTCAGGTTTAAGTCCTTGTGCATGACGGCGTCTGCTTGGCTGAGGGCGCCCTGCCCCCCAGACCCCCACCGAGTGCCACTCCTCAGACTGGGGTTGGGGCACCAGAAAGGTGGGGTTCAACTGTGGGCCGTGCTGGGCCAGCCTCCCCGTGGGTGCGTGGTGGGGATGACATACCCAATTTTCGTAGGGCCCGGTGGGCCACAGGATCCCTCCCTCCCCGAGGTCTTTGCCGGCCTTGGAGGAACGGCTGGGAGGACAGACTCAGAATGAGGTTGACTACAGGGGGGGTGGCCAGGACGGGTCTGGCCCCACTCTGCCACACGGCTGAGTGACTTCACCTCGTGAAGCCTCTGCTTCTGTGTGTGACATGGGCCTCGTGGCTGCCAGCCTCCAGCAACGAGGTTGTGCCTGACCTGGGGCCTGAGCCCCTGCTCGGCTGTTGCTCTACTTTCAAACCAGACCTGGAACCCAGCCGTGTGTCCCCATCTCCCCTGCCACCTCCCGGGTCACCCCCGCGCCCCGACTCCTGCTTCCCACGCTCAGCTCCCACAGTGCACTCTCCTGTTAGATCCCAAGCCTCCCCTTCCCTACAGCCACCATGATATGGCCCTATGTGACTGTCCCCGCACACTGCCCTCCTGGCTGCCCCAGGACAGGCCACTTCGGTCTGCACTTGCCGGTCCTCCTGCCACTTCCTCGAGAGAAGTGCCTCATCTTCGCTCAAATCCTGCCTTCCTGCGGCCTCGCCTGATGGCCCTGTGTAATTAGCAAACGCTAATGCTTCCTTCGCTCCTCTTCCAGCCTTATTCCCCCGCAGCGTGCACCTTCCCTAATCATCTTATTGCCTATACCCACCTCCCCCTACTGCCTAGAGATGGTGAGCTCTGTGAGGGGGGTTAGTCTCTGCCTTGCTCCCTGCACCTCCCCCCTCCTCCCCCAGAACAGAGCTGGGCACCCAGTACCTAGTCCCAGGATGGATGGATGGATGGATGGATGGATGGATGGATGGCCGGGCGAGTGAATGGATCCCTCCCCTGGCCACACTGTTCCCTTCGGCCCCCAGGCCTGTCCCTCCCTCTTGCTTCAGCTGCATGTCTGACTGCCCCACACCAGAGCTGGCCGGCAAGCTGGTGCTTGTCACCCCCTGCCCCAAGTTCTCCCTGGCCTGCTGGGCTGGGGGGAGGGAGGGCCGGGAAGAGAGAAAGCAGAGCAAGGCTGTCTGCCAGGGCCCGGACCCCTGGCTAGCCCGGGCGGAGGCGCCGTGGACGGGCCTGGCCTGGATGTGTTGGATCCCGACAGGTGAAGCAGGGAGGAGCACCCCCAGACAGCGGGGAGGAGGATGGGCTGAGGAGCGAGAGGCCTGGACAGGGGGGAGGGAGGGAGAGGCAGCAGGGACGAGCTCGCAGGAGGACCGGGTAGGCACCGGAGCTGTAGGTGAAGGAGCCGCAGGCTGCGGGGGCAGGCAGGGGGCGGGCGTCACTGGGCCTGCTGGGCTCCAGGAGAGGGCCGGCCGAAGGGGGTGGCGCCGGGCCGCTGCTGGCCATGCCAGGTGCCGCGGTGGCGGGTGACATGGTGGGCCTGGGGGGCGGCTGGGGGTCGCTGGCCGGCTGTGTGGGGACAGCGGCGGTCGCAGGTGGCCCCTTCTGGAGCCCTGGAACGGAGCAGAGCCGCTGCCTCGGGGGGCTGGGAGGTGGGGGCTGGGGGTGCCGCCGCTGCTGCAGGCTGGGGGCCTGGGGGCCGGGGAGGCAGCTGCCGACACCCCTCCAGTGGCTGTGGTAGGCCAGCTGCCAGCGCACCTGTGGGGGCAGCCGACAGGGCCCGTGGGCTGGAAGGGCCGCCGGGTCGCGGCACCACTGGCGACAGCATCCTGGAAGGAAGGAAGTGGGGGTGACTGGGCCTGGGTCCCTGAGCCCCGGCGGGCACTGGAACCAGGTCACGTCTTCAAGTGGAGGCTGGGGCTGATCCCTCCGCTGAGGCCCCGGAGAAATCAGAGAAAATGAGGAGTTGGGTGCGGGCAGAGGAGGGCCGGTCTCCGTGCTCTCCCGTGGACTCTGGCTGGGTGAGGGGCTGGAGCGGGCATGCTGCCTTGGGAGTCCCTGCTACCCCAAAGCCCTCGGTCCCTGGGGGATGGCCCTGGGGCTCGGGGAGCAGAGAGGAATCCATCAGGAGCTGGCCTGGTTGGTCCACAGGAGGCTGGGGTGGGGGGAGGTGGCCAGAGAGAGGGGACCGGGCCGGGACTGAGAAGAAGGGGGTGGCCTCACACCCGGGCTCTGCCAAGGCTGGTGGGAAGGGGGCTGCCCTGGGAGGCTGGGGCCTCAAGAGGCTGCACTGCCCCCATCCCCACCCCGTACCCCCATTCATACCCACTCAGGGGTGGGGAGAGCTCACAATCCGGGGTGGGGGAATTATTCCCACGCTGGGGGGAGGGGTAAGCCAATTGGGCCTCCCCCTCTGACACCCCCATCCTGGGCTCCCATTTTTGGGCTTCTCAGGGCCCATGCCCCCCACCCATGGCCCCTTTATGCAGAATCCTCTGTGGGGAGACTGGTGGCCCCTCTCCTGGGCCCTCGGGTTCTCCATCTGTTCAGCCGTCCACTCAGCAGCCCCCCCCGCCCCCCGCTCTCAGACCACTCTCCCTGCCAGGACACCCCCCAAACGGAACGCCTACCTTTTTGGTGCCCCAACTCTGGGTCCAAGAAGTAGCACTTGGTGGGGGTCCGAGAGGGCAGGGCGCCCTTGGCGAAGTGGACGGTGTAGTGTTTGTGCATGGCGGCGGGGGGCCTGCTCGGGGGGAGGGACAGGGCTTAGTGCCCGCGCGGCTCCCTTGGGTGCCAGCAGGAAGAGCCCACCCCCGGGATGTGACCTGGGACGGGTGAGAGATCCGGTCCCTGCTGCTGGGGCCCGGGGTCACCCGGGGGGGGCGCAGAGATGCTCTTCAGAAAGAAGCGAGTGGTCAGGACAGGGGAAGGACAGCTAGAGGTGGGAGAACGGAGAATGGTTTTGCGGGTGCCAGGGGCTAATTTGGGGTGCGTGCGATTTCCAGGGGTTGATGATGGGGTGTTTGGGAGCCCCTGGGAGTTTCCAAGAGGCCAGGACAAGGGAGCTGCTGGGCAGCTGTGGGCTGGGGAGACATGGGAGCCTGAGGGGTGGCGAGTAAACTTAGGGTGACCAGGCATTGGGGGTGTGCACTGTGGGAGGTGGCGGCTGGCGCCCTTTGAAGGGCCCTGTAACCAGCGTGGTGAGAGCAGGGAGGAGCCCTGGGTCACCGAGTGACTGAAATTTCAGGGCTGGTACGTCTAGGGCCTGAATCAGGGCATGGGGGGGGGGCGGGAATTCTGGGGGGACACATTAAATCACAGTGGTCTAATCTGGGAAGAGGCTCAGCAAACTCAGGGTGAGATGGGGTGCACGGGTTTAAGCCGTGAAGAGCCGAAAGCAGGAGGGAGGCCAGGATGCTGTGTGGGGAGGCAAGCGAAGCTCAGGGGTGAGTAGGGGCTCAATGAGGGTTGGGGGTGCCGGCGCGTGGCCCCTGCCCGCCTGCCCCTCCCCTCTTCCCATCTGGGGTCCCCCGTACCTGACGGCAGCCTCTCGGCCCCAGCTCCCTGCCCCACCGCCAGTCAGCACGGGCCCCACTGGAGACAGGGCCTGAGATGGGCGCCAGCCGCCCGACCGGTTTGCCCGCCCTGTCCCCACCCCTTCCCCTGGAGTGCCCGCCCTGCCCCGGTGCTCTCTGCTGTCGAGGACTGGGGGTGCAGGGGAATCTTCAGACTCTGCGGGGGATCCATGGGACCCAGGAAGGAAGCTGGCCCAGGGATTAAGAGTCAGGAGCTGGGAGACCACAATCCCTCGTTCAGATGCCAGCTCTTCCAGGGCCAAGCTGTGTGATCTTGGGCAAGTGACTTCACCTCCCTGAGTCTCACCTTCCTCACTGCTGAGTGGGCCAGTGACAACCAACCTGCCGTGGCTGTCGGACAGCTCAGGCTGTCCGCTGAGCACGGAGCCTGGCACCCGGTGGTGACGGCAGCGCACACTTGTGGGCACCGACTGACCCACTTACCGGGCTGCTCTTACCAGGAGGCGCTCGGGGCTTCTGCGCTTTTCCTACAGTTCGCCCTTCTTCCTCTCCACACCCCACTGGGGCAACCGTGAGGCCCACGTTACAGACGAGGAAACTGAGGCCCAGAGAGGCGAAGTCCCTTGCCCCAGGTCATAGGCAGGCAGAGTAAGGCTTCTCAAAGCCGTGGTTTGTGCTGCAGCTCTGTCCCCGGCCTGTGGGTGGGTGGGAGGCTCCCTGCGGGAGTCACCAGCTGCTGCCCAGGGAGATGGGTGATCCGGGTGCCCGGGACAAGGAGGTTCAGGAAGAGACAGAAGGAAACCCATCAGGTCCCGCAGGATGCCCCTCTAGGGGTTCTGCCGAGTGGCCAGAGCCATGCGTCCTTTTGTCTGCTGGGGGCCAGTCCCCTCTCCTCCCCAGGTCTTCAAGCTGCTTTTCCTGGGAAGGCTTCCTCCCTGTCCTCCGCCAGTTGGGGACTCTGCCCACTGCCACCCCCCAGAGGCCCAGCCAACAGTGGGGAGCAGGGAAGGGCGAGTGTGTCTGAGTTGGGGGTGAGTTTGGGGGCGCAGAACCTCCAGGATGGGCCCAGGAGCTTCCTGAGGGTAGGCCAATCCCCTGGTCCCTCTGCCCGGCCTGAATAACAAGTTCACTGGGGAGGCATCTGCCAGGCTCTGTGCTGGGCAGAGTCACTGCTCTGCAGAGGGGTCCCGAGGAACCCGGAAAGTGTGCTGAACAGAAGTAAACAGCTCGGGCCAGAAGAAGCTGCCCAGGGGTCCTCCCGGGGCTGGGGGCTCAGTGAGGACCCGCTCGGAAGCCAAGAGGGAGCGGGAGAGTGGGGAGTGGGCCGGAGAGCGGGGCAGCCTAGGCAGGGAACAGCGTGAGGGGAGTCAAGAGGCAGCCCAGAGAAGGCAGAGCTCAGCTCTCTAGGCTGGGGGGTGGGGGGGCAGGGCAGCGGCCAGATGGGGTGTCTTTGCAGGATCCTCCAGAGGTAGAGGAGCCCCCACCCCCTGGCGGCTGTTTTAAGCGGGGAGACCCTTCCTCCTCCCACTTGGGTCTCACCCCAGCCTCAGTTTACCGGTCTGAAGCGGGGGTACTTACCCACAGCAGGGCCTGGGCAGAGTCCAGGTGTGTGATACTCTCGGGTGCTATGAACGTAATGGGGGAAGGGGGTGGGGGGACGGGCACTGCCCCAGGGACAGGTCAGCCGGACGGCTGTTCTGGGCAGGACTCACATTGGCCAGGCACCTCAAGTGTGTGTGTGGGTGGAAGGGGGCATGAGGCTGTCTGGCCCGTTTCCCCCCCATCTGTCCTTGGTGCAGGCAGTCCCAGGCCCACCCCTGCCCACACTCTGGGTGGCCCCAGCCCCACTCCCTGGGGAGAGGTCCATTCTGTGCGCCCCACTGGGCGGAGGACAGCCCCAGACGTGTTGACACTGGCAGGGTGGCCAGCGCCCGGGGCCACCCTCCTCTGCCAGGTGTGCGGGCCAGGAGGCCGTGGGCTGGGGGCGGAAGCCACACAGGGTGCTCTGCTCCCCACCCCCACAGGACCAGTGACAATGTCACAGATGCCCCCTCCCTCTTCCACGTGAAATCCAGCTCCACATACAGAACCTTTATTGGGCACCTGTGGCACAGAAGGAGGAGTCCCAGGCAGGGAACCCTTCACACCGGCCCCAACCTGGGCCACTTTGTCCCTGGGATGCCCTTACCTCCCTAGGACGCCCACCTGTTGAGCACATGGGACTCCCTGAAGCGGCTGGCCCCCCGCCCCCGGCTTGTTCGTCACCCATGGAGTCTGGGGTGCCTGATACCAGCCCTCTGGCCGCCCCCGAAGGCAGTGGTCCGAGGCCCCTGGGCCAGGGGTGGCTGTAGGCTCAGCTGGGGTGGGGGCCTGGGGCTCCTCAGGTTTTCTGAATCACCACCTGGAACTTACCTGGAAGAGAAGGGCTGGTGTTAGCGGGAGGCTGGGATCTCAGGGGCGAGCCAGCACGGAGATGTCCATCCCTGCCCAGCACCGGCTGACTGCGAGGCCCTGGGCTGGGCCGAGGGGTAGCCAGAGGGGGTGCTGCTCCCCGCCCACCTGGCCCGCGTCCCAGAGCTTGTGTGGGTGACTAGCGGCACGAAGGGCAAACACGCAGGCAGCTGAGGCATGTATTGCTCAGGTCCTGCCCACGTGGCCTCGGGTCCCCTCCGTAAGTAGGCTGGGGGACCCACAGAGAAAAAACGCCCCGGGGGGTGGGGCAGCCGGGGGCGGGCTGGCCCCAGGTCGGCAGGAAGCTTCAGCTTGTCTGATGGAGGGCCCTGGGGGGTCAGGACACCCCGCCAGGCAGGCTGCCCTTCGGGGGCCGCCATCGGAGTATTAACCAGGCTGATTTCTCTTTCGTCCAACTGGAATATAATGTTTGAAACCCCTGGACCAGCTCATCATCGACGTCCCCTGCTCTGGCCTGGCGCACCCTAGGAAAGCAGGCTGGGGGACACAGCCAGGGGCATGGCCGGGCTGCAACAGCCGGGTGGCCTGGGCACGGGACCTAAACTCTCTGGGCCTCAAACTCCCCATCTGTAAGTGGGACTCAGCAGCGCCGGCCCCGCCTCCCCGACCCTGGGGGGTGGGGGGCAGGGGCAGGAGAGCTCGGAGCCACCACCCTTCAGGGTTGGGAGGAATCCCCCACCCCCCACGACTCACAGGTGGGCAGGGATGCCACGGAGGCGGTGACCAGGCTCTTGATGCCCAGGGTGCTGAGGGTGCCTCGCAGGAGGCCGCAGGTGAAGGCCAGGAACTGGGGACAGGGGGCACAAGTCACCCAGGGAAGAGGGGAGGCCCGCGCCCAGGACCGGGGGCTGCGTAACGGGGGACACGGCTCCAGGCCCCTGCCATACCTTGGGTGCTTCCTCCAGGTACTGCAGGCCCGAGGCCATCCGGACAAGGAGGGGGAAGCTGTTGTCTTGCAGCATGTAGGTCCCCTGGGGGCGGAGAGGGGCCTGCTGGGGGCTGGGCAGGCACCTGTGCCTCTGTAGCGAGGGAGGGAAGCCAGGCCCCGGCGCCCCCTGCCCTGTCAGGCTGCGGTCTGGGGGGACCCCTCCCTCAAAACTCCTGTTGTCAGAGGCCCCATCCTTCGGAGCTACTGCAGCAGGGCCCGGTCCTGCCCCTCTAGCTGCAGGACTTGCAGGGTGACCCTTCCTCCCAGGGCAGTGGTGAGAGGCTGCAGACCTGGGAGGCCAGAGCCCGGCACGGCGTGGGCGCCTACTAGGTCGGGCCAGCTCGAGACAGGCGGCGACTCGCCGAGGGGAGGTGCGACCAACCGCGTGCGCCTGCTGCCCGCTGCGGGGCCCCATCGTGGGAGGCTTGGGGAAATTCCGCAAGTAGCCAGGACACCCCACTGCGGCCTCCTGGCCTCCCTCAGAGCCCTGGGCAGAGGGCTGGAGAGGGGAGGCCCGGCCTCCGGGGTGGGCCTCTCCTCCAGCCTCCTCTTGGTTTCAGCCTCCGCCCTGAGCCAGGAAGCTGGGCCCCAGGCCCACGGAACACACCTGGTGATTGGTGCGGAGGCTGTCCATCTGCTTTTGGAACACGGCCACCCACAGGTCTTTGCATAGGAACTTGAGGACGTCCAGCTCCTCCCTGAAGGCCAGGGTCTCCTGGGGCAGCCTGGGGTGGGGTGGGGGGTGACAGCCACTGGTGCCAGGTGGGCCGGGATGGGGGGCCCGGGGTAAGGAGGAGGGGGGGGATGCCAGGCTAGGTTCCTAGATGGAGCGCCACGACCCTCCCGTCCAGGCGTGCCCAGGAAGGGACTTGACCTCGGGTCCTGCCTGCCTCTGGCCAGCAGGGGAAGGACAGGAAGCGCTGGCTCTCACCTCTCGCCCAGGGCCTGGCCCACACGGAAGCCCATGCCCTCCAGGACAGACAGGCTCATCTTCTGTCCCTAAAAGGCCAGGGAAGGGAGGCTCAGGGGAGCCTCCAAGTGGGAGTGCCCTGGGGCAGCAGCCACAGAGGGGACTCCAAGACCAGTGTGCCTGTCTCCTCGAGCTCGAGGGTAAGGAGGGAGGGCTGTGCCCCCGCCACACTGACGCCTCCCGCTCCAGAGCCCAGCTCCCTGTTGCTGCAGGAAAAATGGGGGAGGGGGTCTCCCCCAGGCTCGGCTTCCACCTGCTGGTCAGTGCTTTCCTGAGAACACCCGTCGCTTGTAGTGAGCATTTCCGGTGTCCATCCTTGCAACACCCTGCGGGCAGGGTGCGCTCTGATCTCCCCAGGGACTCACGGGGGCTTGCCGAAGGGCTCATGTGGCAGCATGCGTGCAGCCACAGCAAGGGACCCCCAGGCCGCGGGGCCCACCCTCCTGGCCTGGCCAGCCGGAAGCTGTAAAAATGAGCTGTGTCCATCATGCTTTAAAACGTCAGCCAAGGGGGTGCCTGGGTGGCTCAGCCCATTGAGCATCTGACTCTGGTTTAGGCTCATGTCATGATCTCAGGTCGTAGGATCAAGCCCCGAATGGGGCTCTGCGCTGAGCACGGAACGTGCCTAAGATTCTCTCTCTCTCTCTCTCTCTCTCTCTCTCTCTCACCCTCTCTACCCCGTTCGCACTCTGTGAGAGCTGAGAACCCTGGGAGAGACACGCAGGGGCTTGGGTGGGAGGGGCAGAGGCACGGGGAAGGGGACATCAGGCAGGCTGCACGTGCCGGTGAGTGCCGGCTGGCACAGCCAGAGGGGATCCGACCGGCTCTTCCGTTGGGAGGCCTGAGGACAGCTGAGTGAGCGAGGCGCAGGGCTGGGGGTGTCAGAAATACCAGGACAGTGTAAGGGGTGAGGAGCGGCGCTCCCTAGAGAAAACCCAGCGGAGCGGAGCGGAGGTAAGAGGCGGGCGCAGGTGCGGGGCCCTGGGAGGAAAGCAGCAGTCACCAGGCCCTCCCCCTCCCCCGGCCACCACCGTCCCCTGGGAGCGACTTCCAGGCTCCTGTCCGGGCCTGATCGGCCATCACCGGAGCCCTTCCCGTGGTGGGTAGGATTTCCCTGCTGAGATCTGGCTTGGAGACGACATCCCAGCCCCCTCGGCAGGTTTCAAGAGCCTTCTGGGACCCCGCTGTCCCTCCATCACCCTCGGCCCTGCGCCCTGACAGCTTCCCTTGGTCCAGAAGAGGGGCCACACCACCCAGTCACTGTTACCTCCCCCAACTCCTGGAGGCTGCCTGCCCGCTCCCTCCCGCGGGTTAGGTCCTCGATCCCAGCGCTGACCAGTGTGTGGCGTGGGGACCCAGGCTGGCCTCCGGTGGCCAACACTGGCCTTGGCATGTCGGAGGCCCTTAGAAGGTAGAGGCCGAACGAGGTGAGCGATCGGGACGAGGGACGCGCCGTGTGCCGGTGCTTTGTACACACCTCCTGTTTAACTTTAACAACCCTGCAAGGCAGGTTGTATTTCACACCTGGAAACGGGGCTGGGAGGGTCGGGTAACCGGCACCTCAGCCACGGGGCCATCGTCCAAACCCGAGCAGACCTGGCTCCCAAGCCCAGATGGCCCGATGGGTGGGTGCCCAGGACGACCCCCGCAGCCGCGCCGGCCTCGGGGAGGTGGCAAGGCCAGTGCCCCCCGCCCCCCCGAGCAGAGGTGGCCGCATTTCTGAGCAAGGCGCCCCTCTTCTCTGCCAGGCCCCTGGTGCCTAGGCCCTTGCCGCCTATTCCATGCTCCTCCTGCGGGAACGGGCCCCAGCGGTGGCTCCTGGTGGCCGGGGGCGGCCAGCTTTTTGGTCCTGCTGCTGGGGCTCCTCTGGTTTCCTCTGGCACCGCAGGTGCGCGTGCGGGCAGGGGTCTGACCACTAAGGCGGGCACGGGGCACAGGTGAGCTCAGGTGTGACACAGGGAGGGGACACGTGACCGGTGGCTGGGTGCAGCGTCCGCAGCCACATCGGCCCGACACCTACGTGCCCCGTGCCTCAGTTTCCTCTTGGGTAAACAGATGACTGTGTCAACAGTGCTACGTCCCGGTGTCCTTAGGAGGATTAAAGGGGTGAGTAAAGGCAGGCCAAGCGTCCCCAGTCGGGCTCAGTAAACGTTACTGTCCTTGTCCCTCACAGCCTCTGCGTCTGCCAGCCTGGGTGACCAGCGCCGGGCGGACGGAAAACCCCAGGAAGGGACTGTGCTCCGCGTCCCGTCTCTTCCAGGGGTGAGCGCCTTAAAGAGGTGGGCCGGGCTCCATTCTGAGGAGCACATCTGCGTCCCTGAGGACGTCCCGGGGGGGGAGGGGCTTCCTCGGTCAGCCTTCCCCTCAGTGAACTTCAGACTGCCTGGGTTCAAGTCCTGCTCACTGACCTTGGGCAAGCTATCTGATGGTTCCAGGCCTCAGTTTCCCTGCGTGTGAGACGGGGCCGATGGCAGGCCCTACCTCACGGCGCTGGCTCATCCCCAGCTGTCGTTACCGCTGGCGCCACCGTAGTCAGGCAGTCAGCCCTCGCTATGGGCCGATTACGCATCTGCCGAACTGGAAAGGTTGGGTGGTGGGTGCAAGAACAACAGAAAAGGGAGGGGAGATGGGCGGCGGGAGGGCAGGGCCGAGGATGAGCAGGTGGCAGAGAAGAGAGGGCGGAGGAGGAAGAGAGGAGCCTCGCCTCCCTCCCCAGGTCCTCACAGGAGCTCGGTAGGGATTAGGGGCTTATCATTCCTTTTTTTTTTTTTTTTTAAGATTTATTTTTGAGAGCAGGGAAGGGGCTGAGAGGGAGAGGGGGACAGGGGCACCAAAGCGAGCTCTGCTGTGACAGCAGAGAGCCCGACGTGGGGCCCAGACCCACGAATCGTGAGATGGTGACCCTGACCCGAGCCCAAGTCGGTTGCTTAACTGAGCCACCCAGGGGCCCCTGGGGTTTGTCATTCTTAAGAAAGGCAAGGCGGGGACTGTCAGCCACCCGGCCCAGCCCAGAGCCAGGCCATTTCTGGGCTCCCCGCGCCTGCCTGCTATCTGCCCAACAGCCCGCTGAGAGGAAATGACACAGTGAGGAGCAGAGGGGGGCCCCTTCGAGAAGGCGCTCACAGCGTCCCCCCAGCGGCACGGGGACAGAGGGGAAGCTCTCGGAAACGGAAAGTACGGCAGCTAAAATACACATCTGTTAACAAGGGAGCTGAAGAGCAGACCGGCGTGTGAGGTTTGGATAAAGCCTCCCGGACTGTGCAGGAAAACACACGAGGTAGAGAAAAAGGAGAGAAAAGCTGTGAGATGGGTGGAAGGGCCCCAGAACGTCTGACGTTCGTCCGGGGGCCGAGGAGACCCGCCGGACCCACGTGGAAGAAGAGTCAGAGGCCACAGTGGAGAACGTGCTCGGCGAAAGGGAGGTCTGAGTGTCCAGACGGACAAGGGCCACGGAGCTCCGAGGAGGCTGGGGAAACGAGCAAACCAAGCCACCCCACCCCACCCCCCACCCCTGGAGAACATCCTGGACCGAAGGGAGGGAGTTGGTGCCCTGCCCGTCCGTGATCTGTGATGCTCACCACCTGGCCGATGGCCCTCTGTGCAGGCCCTGGTGCACTGCGCCCCCTCCAGGGCTCTGCCCCCAGGAACCCAGGCTCCTGCTGAGGGCAGGGGTCTGTCTGGGAGCCAGAACGCCCACCCCCCGGTGCCCGGGCCGGCGTGGGCACTCACTGGGCCGTGGTGGAGGCAGGTCTGGCCCAGCAGCATGGGTCCTGGGCGCCCGCCAGGGCTCCCAGGGGACTGAGGCTTCCTGGCGTGCGAAGGCATTAACTCCTTTGCCCCAGGCTCCCCGTAGTATCTTCACAGCCGCCGAGGCGGAGGAGATACGACAGGGACCTCTGCCTCCCCAAGTTTTTCCTGCTTTGATAACAAAGGCCCTTTGACCTCCCAGGCCGTCCAGAAAAATCCATTCAACAGTCCCAGGTAACCACCGTAAGCAGGCAGGCTGTGGGGAGTCCCAAAGCTCCTGGGCGCGTGTGTGCTACGGGGACAGATGAACCAGCCACCATCCCTGTGCTCACGGAGCCGGGCGGCTGCTGGAAGGCACAGCCCTGAAGCCACAGACAAGCGCGGGAGCCGGAAGCCCGGGTCCTGACCGCTCCTCTGATGATCGCTGCCGGGCACCCTGGGAAAGCCCCCTCTGGCGCCTCGATCCCTCCTCCGTAAAACGGGACGATCAGGTCTACCTCTCGAGGCGGTTCTGAGGACGAACGCCGACAAAATACTGTGCTGGGGACGCCACAAGTACCCGACAGGAGGCCTGCATCCGGTTCAGACAGGACACGTGTTGGACCAGAGAGAGGGAACAGAAAGAGGAAGACGGAGGAGGGGAAGGGAAGAGGAAGGGCTGAGAAAACAGCCGTTCTCTTGACATGCCCCCTGAAAGTGGGGTTCCCGGGTGGAGGGGATGATGTGGGGGAACCACCACAGTCCCTACCCCCCCCCAGGAGCTGTGGGGCAGGACCCCGGCACAGGAATTCCTGGGGCAGCTGGATCACTGCCACGTTTATGTGCTTCGAAAGCCCGTGGCGAGCACCCCTGAGTAACCCCAATATTTCCCACACCTGCTTGACCACAGAAACCCATTAAAATCCTCCTGGAGAGCGTGAGGGAAGACACGCTGAGAAATGCGGGCCAGCGTTTACAGCGCAGGCTTCGGAGGCGGGAGGCGTACTTATAACATTCCTCACTCGGCCACTTGAGAGCAATCACTCCGTCCATCAAAGCCTCTTTCTTCGTCCACGAGGCCTACAAAGCGGGGAGGATTGTGCTGACCTCTGGGGGTGGTCAGGAGGATCAAATGAAACCAGGAGCGTGAAGCCGGGGAGTGCCCGTTTCCTTTGCGGCAGGTGCTATGAACGTTCCGGATCCCGGTGCCCAGCCCAGCCCCCCACAGCACCGGGGCAGCGTCCGCTTCCACAAAGCCACGCTGAGGACCTACTGTGTGCCCAGGCCCCGCTGTGCGGTGATCAACGCAGACCTGGTCCTAGCCTTCACTGCACGCGTGGATGTGAATCAAAGGATCTTAACGGACCTACAGTTCAGACACGTCCTTGAGTGTGACAGGGCGGCCAAGGACAGATGAGAGGGGGCTGCAGGATCGTTAACAAGGACACTTGGCTTCGACCGGGGCTCGGGGAATGCTTCCCTGAGGAAGGGGCATTTGAGCCAAGATCTGAAGGATTAATACATGTGAACGCAGTGAGGATATGACAGGTGAAATGAGCGGAGAGATGAGGTTAGAGGCTGGACTAGGGCAGGGGTGGGGAGAGGTGGGACACATATTCAGGTAGAAGAATGGGCAGGGCCTGGTGGAGGGCTGGTGGTGAGGGAGGAAAGGCTGATGTCGGGGACACCTGGGTTTCCGGCTTGAAAGCCAGGATGGATTTGCTTTCACACTGCAAATCCCCCTCGCCAGCACACAGGCCAATGCACATCCCTCTCCCGTGCTCGCTCGCTCGCTCTCATAGCATGTCCTTAAGGTACTGTACTTGATTCATGTACCTTGTCTGTGTACCCCCCACCCCCCACTACAACATAGGCTCCAACAGGGGCCAGTTCTGTACAGTTCACTGAGTAATTCCCAGAGCCTTTCCCAGGGCCTGATACTTGTAAAGTTTTAGATGAAGCCTGTGGAACGTGAACCCAAGAGAAACTATGTTGTGATTGTAAGCAACACTTTACTTGAGGCTCCTAAACCAGAAAACCTAAGCCAGCAAAAATGCTTTGCGTATCAATGAACATCATATGCCAACAATAATCATGAAAAAAAGCCATCACAGCACTCATTTATCAAGCACCTAATCTCTCCCTCACCCTTTCTTCTTGGTAGTAGATTTTTATAACAGGAGCTCCCATGTTCTGGGGGCTGATTAGGTGCTAGACATCACGCTATAGGCTTTAAAGTACTGAGCTCATTTGTTCTTCCTAGGAACCAACTTCCAAAATGCCAAGCACGCTCCTACCTCCTACCTCCGGGCTTTGCACCTGTTGTTCCTTCTTCTGGAATGCTTCCCCTCCCCCACCCCTTAACCCCAGGGCTTGCTTCCTACAGTCTGTTCCTCAGAAAGGCCTTCCTCCGCCACCAACTACTCCATCCCTATTCTTATCATGACTCTACGGAAGTTTCCTTTATCGCACTTCTCACTAGCCAGTGGCATATTTTTGTTCGACTCCCCTACTAAAACGTTAAGTTTCGCAAGGACAGGGAAACAGTGTCTGGAATACAGTAGGTGCCTAATAAGTGTTGGACGGATATATGTCCCTCTCTTGAGACTGAGGTGCTATTACGATGCCCATTTTACTAAGGAGGAAACTAAGGCACACAGAGATTGATTCCTACTTAGTGGAGCGGGTGGGATTCAACCCAGGCAGCAAATCCTCAGCACGCATCCAAGAATAGTAATTACTATAATTATTGCCTGCTGATTCTGTGCTAGGTCCTGAGCTAAGCTCTTTACCCGGAGCTTCCTCGCTCACTTTTGGCAGTCACCCGCGAGGCCGGCCCCGCAGAGATCTCCACTTTACAGAGGAGGGAGCCAGCGCCCAGCGAGGCAGGGGCGGGGCCGGGGTTCCACCCGGGCCGTTGAACCGCCCTCCGTGCTCCCCAGGACCTAGACCCGGCCTTCCCGTCGCGGCCCGCGCCTCCTCCCCCCGGGCCCGGCGCTCACCCCAGGGCCAGGGTCAGAGTGGTGCGACCACAGCTCCGCCACCATCTCCATGTGCAGAAACTCGAATAGCGCCGCGTCCGCCATGCGCCGGCCTCGCGCCCAACGACCGTCCAGCGCTTCGTGTTCTCATTGGCCCGGCTGGATAAGCCCCGCCTCCCGCACCTAGGCGCCCGCCCGCCTACTCCTCACCTCCCTCGGGGCTTCAGACTAAACCCCGCCTTCCGGGCTCACATGGTGCGCGCGTGAACCCGGGACCCTTAAAGGGAGGGCCTACTAGCATTGGCCACACGTGACAGCATCTCCGCCCTTCCTTTCGTCCCCTGTCGGCTTCCGGGTTTTCCAGCATTTCCACTGGCCGAATCACGCGTTACAGGCGGCAAACCTCATTTTTTAAAAAATTTTTATTTGTCCACTCGCCGCGCAGCACAATCCGGAAGCGCCGGTCAAGCCGCTTTCCTATTGGCCTTACCTCTCACGTGACTTTACACCCACCCGCCGCTGGTTGGAGGGTTTGCTTCCTGGTTGGTAGGCGAGCAGCCCACGTGTTTGGCCGCCAGGCCCGCCCCGCCTGCTCCCCTATTGGTTGGGCTGCCTCGGTGAAGGCGGAGCTCTTCGGCTGCGGAGCGGATCCTGCAGGCTCGGAGCTTCGGTAATCAGGTATGGTCTTCGGTGTCAGTGCTCTCCCCTGCGCCCCCCACTAGTGCACGCTCTACCCCAAGTCCAGCTGGGCTGTCCTCCTCTCTGTGACCCTGGCGCTGGTCCCTGAGCAGCTGAGCAGCCCGTGTGCTTCCGGATCTGACACAGGCGTGGAGGACGGGTTGGAGGGTGTGGCCTCTAGGAGGCCGACTCGGAAAGAGCTCGTTTTAGGACTCTGGGAGCTCGGGCCTCAGACCCTTCATCCGTCTGGTCCTCTGTTTCCCTGTCAGGACACAAAGATGGTGGGGTCCAGTAGCTCTCATTCTATCTGGCGGCAGGGGG
>CM053563.1:9431611-9441703 GCA_028646485.1 Cryptoprocta ferox | reverse complement strand
GAGTCACATGGCCTCTTGTACTTCAGTTTCAGCTGCCGAATGCTTTTGTTAATTGAAATATTTTCTTTTTTTTTATTTTTAGAGATATCTTTGAATTTCTTTTTTTTAAGTAATTTTTAAATGTTTATTTATTTTTGAGAGAGAGAGAGGGAGACAGAATCCAAAGCAGGCTCCAGGTTCCTTGAACTGTCAGGAAGGAGTGGACGCAGGGTTCAAACTCACGAACCACGAGATCATGACCCGAGCTGAAGCTGGTCACTTAACTGACTGAGCCAGCCACCCAGGCACTCCAAAAAATTTCTAAAATATTTTTTAAACTTTTTATTGTTATTTTTGAGAGAGAGAGCGCGAGTACAAGTGGGGGAGGGGCAAAGAGAGAAAGAGACACAGAATTCAAAACCGGCTCCAGGCTCCCAACTGTCAGCACAGAGCCCGACGAGGGTCTCAAACCCACGAACCATGAGATCATGACCCGAGCCGAAGTCAGATGCTTAACCGACTGAGCCACCAGGCATTCGTGCCCCAGTAATTTTTTAATGTTTATTATTTTTTAAATGATTTTATTTCTTTTTGAGAGACAGAGCAGAGGAGGGGCAGAGAGACAGGGAGACACAGAATCAGAAGCAGGCTCCAGGCTCTGAGCTGTTAGCACAGAGCTGGACGTGGGGCTCAAACTTGTGAACCGTGAGATCATTACCTGAGCCAAAGTCAGATGCTTAACCAATTGAGCCACCCAGGGGCCCCTAATGTTTATTTGTTTATTTATTTATTTATTTATTTTGTTGAGAGAGTGAGTGAGCAGGGGAAGGGCAGACAGAAAGGAAGAGAGAGAGAATCCCAAACAGGTTCTGTGCTGTCAGCACAGAGCCCAACTTGGGGCTCCAACTCACAAACTGTGAGATCATGACCTGAGCTGAAACCAAGAGTCCTATGCTTAACCCACTGAGCCACTCAGGCATCCCTGTTGTTGTTGTTGTTTTCGTTGTTGTTGCTGTTGTTGTTGTTTTAATCTAAGTTGTAAAGAGTCAAATAGTTTTGCAGGGATTGTTCATGAAAATGGTATACCCCCTTCTCATTTCCAGTTCCGTGGAGCAGCGTTTCTCAGTATCTGCCCTGACATATGGGGCCAGTAATTTCTTGTTCTGGGGACTGTCTGCGCATTGCAGAATACCCAGCACCATCCTGGCCTCTACCCACTAGATGCTGGTAGCACCCACCCTCCAGCTGTGATAACCAAAAATGTTGCCAAATATCTCCCTGGGAAGCAAAATCAACACCTGGTTAAGAACCATTGCCCTGGAAGGAACCACTTTCAACTTTAAAAAATATGTATATAACTCATGCTTTTAAATACTGTGTTAATAGTGTACATCTTGATTTGTCAGTTTTAGCCACTATCTAGTGATTACCCATAATGGAAGATGAGGATTATTTCATGTTCACAGACACCTGTGCCTGCACCACCGACACACACCCTCCCCAGCCTCCCATCCCCTGGTGTATTTCATACATGTGGCTACAGAATCTACATCACTGTGCATATGAAAACACTGTCCACGGCCAAGTCGTGTAGTGAACTATGATGATCATTTCTTTTCTTTAACAACTTTTTATTCTCCCCGGAGTTAGTCATTGCCTTGATTTTTCATCTGCATGGGTTGCTACCAACTTATGGACACTTCAGCTCCAAACTGTAATCCAAATACGTAAAAAAATTCAAGGAACTCCCATCTTCTTTTTTTTTTATCATCTTAATGTCGTAAATTGAATCATACAGTTGTACTAGAGAAATGTGTTTTTATTTATTAATTTTTAAAGCTTATTTATTTTTAAGTAATTTCTATACCCAGTGTGGGGCTCAAACTCACAACCCCAGGATCAAGAGTCACATGCTCTACCAACTGTGCCAGTCAGGTGCCCCAGCAATTTTATATTCTTTTATTTAATGTTTATTTATTTTTTGAGAGAGAGAGAGAGAGAGAGAGAGAGAGGAAGGGGGGAGGAGAAAGAGGGTGGGGGAGGTGCAGAGGATCAGAAGATGGATCTTCACTGATAGCAGCGAGCCCGTTGCAGGGCTCAAACTCACGTACAGTGAGATTATGACTTGAGCCAAAGTCAGTTGCTTAAGGGATTGAGCCACCCAGGCACACCAGCAATTTTGTCTTCTTGAAGAAATCTCTCCAAGAGCCTTCTGTCTTGCTTCTGTCTGGACTGGTTACCTGCGACCTCTCTTTCTCTCTCTCCTAGGAAGCGCCTGTTTTCATGTGTCATGTGAAATGTCATAGCATTTTTTGGTTTATGCCTTCATTTTGTTGGAGCATATCCTCCATTAGCTTCCTCAGAAAGGATGCGTCGGTGGAGATTTTTCGGCCCTGCTTTCCATCACTTATGTGACTTTGGGTTAGTGGCTTCATTTCTCTTAGCCTCAGTTTCGTAGCTATAAAATGGGCATCTATAGGGATGCTTGGGTGGCTCAGTCGGCCAAGTGTCCGACTTTTGATCTCAGTTCATATCTTGATCTCAGGGTCATGAGTTCAAGTCCTGCACTGGGCTCCATGCCGGGCATGAAGCCTACTTTAATAAAAAAAAAATAATAATAGGGCTCCTGGGTGGCTCAGTCAGTGAAGCATCCAACTTCGGCTCAGGTCATGATCTCACAGCTTGTGAGTTCAACCCCCGCATTGGGCTCTGTGCTGACAGCTCAGAGCCTGGATCCTGCTTCCGATTGTTTCTCCCTCTCTCTCGATCCCTCTCCCTCTCACACTCTGTCTCTCTTTCTCTCTAAAAAAATAAATACTTAAAAACTTAAAAAAATAATAATAATTAAAATGGGCATACATATTTTTGCTGTTATGACAATAGAATGAGATAATGCACATAAACCTAACTTGTACACTCTGTAAGTATTGACTATTATTATCAGACATAGACAAAGCAGAAGAGAAATGTGGTTTGAAAATTTATAATTTTAAATATTATTTCCAAAGTAATGCATATGCTCATTTTATAAAATTTAGAAAGAGGCTAGTCGTGTATTCTTCTGGATTTAGCGGAAGTTGTTTGAGACTAACCATGAAAATGAGGGCAATTAGGAAAGCTGGATAAAATATTTTATTTATTTTCTTAAGTTTATTTATTTACTGGGGCACCTGGGTGGCTCCGTTGGTTAAGCATCTGGCTCTTGGTTTAGGGTCAGGTCATGATCTCATGGTTCGCAGGTTCGAGCCTTACATGGGGGTCTGTGCTGCCACTACAGAACCTACTTGGGATTCTCTCTCTCTTTCTCTCTACCCCTCCCTTGCTCTGTCTGTCTGTCTGTCTGTCTCTCTCTCTCTCTCTCAAGCAGGCTCCCCACTGACAGGCGGAGGCTTGAACCCACAAACCGTGAGATCATGACCTGGGCAGAAACCAAGAGTCAGTCGCTTAACTGACTGAACTCCCCAGGCGCCCCAGGAAAGTTGGATAAAATATTTTAAAAATAACTGGGGGCACCTGGCCGGCTCAGTCGGAAGAGCATGCCGCTCTTGATCTTGGGGTCATGAGTTCAAGCCCCACATTGCGGGTAGGGATTACTTAAAATAAATCAATAAACTTTAAAAAAGAAAAGAAAAAATGATCTTCCAGGGGGTATTAAAAAACCCCACAGTATCTGAAGACATCACAGAACTAAGCACTAAGATTCGAGAAAGGAAAAAAAATCCAAGAAAGGCAAAGCTAACATTTGGAACATCATTTCCCTCCAGGGTGGCTGAGAGTTGAAGGAGCTAAAGCAGAGATTTTGGGGCACCTGGCTGGCTGGGTCCGCGGGGCATGTACCTCTTGATCTCAGGGTTCATGAGTTCAAGCCCCACGTTGGCATGGAGCCCACGTAAAAAGGAGAGGAGGGGGGAGGGAAGGGGAGGGGAGGGGAGGGGAGGGGAGGGACGAAAAGAAAAGAAAAGCTACACAGAGTTTTCAACACACTGTTGGTGCTGCATCAAATAATGTAGCTCAAAGCTTTGGAAACTACCTACGGCTCCCTCTGGGCCCCTGAAGAACTCTAATCTAGGAGTTAGGGTAAAGCAGAAATCCGCTAGGTTTCACATGATCTCCATCCCTGTGAAGATTAAGGTGATATGATACTTTAGCGCCCCCTAGCTTAGCTGCCTGGAAGAAAGCCCAACACACGCATCCACACACGCGCACACACACACACACATCCACACACACATCCACACAAAACTACAAAAACACCCTATCATCTTTAGAGGAAAACCACGTAGTCCAGAGCCTCAAATTAGCAATAATTTAATACGAAATATCCAGCCCTCAACAAAATCAGGGATATTAGAAGAAAACTCACGGCCGAAAACAAAAGAAGAAATAGGTAATGTAAACAGGTCTTCATGGGACCAAGATAATGAAAATAATAGCGCAGATTGGTAAAAAATTATGAGATGTGTAACATAAAAATTACCATGTTAACCATTTTTTACATGTTTGTTTTTATTTTTGAGAGGGAGAGTGCAAGCAGGGGAGGGGCAGAGAGAGAGGGACACAGAGGATCTGAAGCGGGCTTGGAGCTGTCAGCACAGAGCCCGATGCGGGGCTTGAACTCACAAATCATGAGATCGTGACCTGAGACGAAGTTGGACACTTAACCGACTGAGCCACCCAGGCGCGCACATGGGCATTTTATCATCTCACATCATCATTATAAGAAGGATGAGTATAGTTTGAGGGAGAGAGAGCACATTCACATAACTTTTACTGCAGTAATTGTTGCGATGATTCTATTTTATTACTAGTTATTATTATTCATCTATTTCTGAGCCTAATTTATAAATTACACTCTGTCATAGGGACGTACGTCTAGGAGAAAACATAGTGCATACAGGGTTCGGTTCCCTCTGCGGTTTCAGGCATCCACTGGGTGTCTTAGAATGAACCCCCCATAGAGGATGGGGGAGTACGGTACCTTCCAGTAAGATTTTGTAGTTTTCCGGATATACATCTTTCCTCCTTGGCTAATTTCTTTTTTTTTTTTAATGTTTATTTTGTTGTTGTTTTTTTTTAGAGAGAGAACGTGCATGAGTGGTGGGGAGACAGAGAGAGAGGGAGACAGAGAATCATAACCAGGCTCGGCACTGCAGAGCCCTACGCGGGGCTCGATCCCACAAATCGGGAGATCGTGACCTGAGCCGAACTCAAGAGTCAGACACTTAACCGGCTGAGCCACCCAGGTGCCCCTATTTTTTTTTTATTATTTATTTATTCTGAGAGAGAGAGAGAGAGAGAGAGAGAGAGAGGGAGGGAGGGGCAGAGAGAGAGGGAGAGAGAATCCCAAGCAGGCTCTGCGCTGTCAGCCCAGAGCTCGATATGGGGCTCAAACTCACAAACCAAGAGATCATGACCCGAGCCGAAATCAAGAGGTAGACGCCTAACCAACTGAGCCACCCAGGTGCTCCTAACTTATTTATTTATTTTTTAAATAATCTTTATACCCAACGTGGGGCTCAAACTCACTACTCTGAGATCAAGAGTCGCACTCTCTTCCTGCTGAGCCCGCCAGGCGCCCCGCCTTCATTATTTCTTAAGCAGCAAACTAGGAATAGAAGGAAACTGCCTTAATCTGATAAACAATCTTCAAAAAACCCGCAACTAGCATCACATCTAAAGGTGACGTGTTGAGCGCTTTTTCTGTGAGATTGGGAACAATACAAGGATTTCTGCTGTGACCTCTTCTAGACCATTTTATGGGAGGTCCTCGCCAGTGGAATAAAGTAAAAAAAGTAAATCCAACTTACGAGGCCAAGGAAAGCCAGAAATACAATTGTCATTATTCGCAGACGGCGAGATCATATATGTAGGAAACCCAGGAGAATTTAGTAATCAATTCAGTGGGTTTCATATTTATATCTATATACCCATAGCGAACCCTTTTTTATAGGGGCGCCTGGGCGGCTCAGTCGGTTAAGCCTCCAACTTCAGCTCAGGTCCTGATCTCACGGTTTGTGGGTTCGAGCCCCGCGTCAGGCTCTGTGCTGACAGCTCCGAGCCTGGAGCCTGCTTCCGATTCTGTGTCTCCCTCTCTCTCTCTGACCTTCCCCTGCTCACGCTGTCTGTCTCTCTCTCTCAAAAATAAATTAAAACATTTTAAAAATTTAAAAAAAAGTGTGAAGGGCCAAGAACATCTAGGAGAAAAACGCTACAGGGTAATAAGAATGATCACAAAGCTGTCCAAGACAATGTGTTCATGGGGGCGCCTGGGTGGCCCAGTCGGTTGAGTGTCTGACTTCAGCTCAGGTCATGATCTCACGGTTCAGTTCATGGGTTCGAGCCCTGCATCAGACTTTGCGCTGACAGTGTGGAGCCTGTTTTGGTTTCTCTGTCTCCCTCTCTCTCTGCCCCTCTCCTGCTTGCGTTCTCTCTCTCAAAAATAAATAAAATTAAGGGAAAAAAAAGAGTGCTCCTAGGTACATTATTTAGGATAGCCCCAAACTGGACACAGCTTAAATGGCAATTGATAGTTGGTTAGATAAATAAAGCATGCTGTGCTCACACAGTGGGAAATTATAGCAAAGAACAGGAGTGAACTTCTGCTAGTCCCGACACCAAGGATCTTAGAAACGTCATGTTTAACAGAGGAAGCCAGAGACAAAACTGTACATCCTATGTGAGTCCCCTTATATGAAGTTCAGAACTGGACAAAACTATTCTAGCGCGTTTTCAGGTCAGGACAGTGGGGAACCAGAGGGGAGGCAGGGGGCCTGACCCCAAAAGGCGAAGAATCTGGGAAATTGTCACTACTTTGTTTCTTTTTACGGGTAGACGGACATTAGCCATTTGCGCTCGTGTTTTACGTTGAAGATTGGTGCACTTTGGTGTGTATATGGTATACTTTTTTTTTTTTAATGTTGATTTATTTTGGGAGAGACAGACAGAGTGCAAGTAGGGGAGGGGCGGAGAGAGGGGGAGACACAGAATCCGAAGCAGCTCCAGGCTGTGAGCACAGAGCCCGACGCGGGGCTCAAACTTCGTGAGCCGTGAGATCATGACCTGAGCCAAAGTCAGACGCTCAACCGACTGAGCCACCCAGGCGCCCCTGGTATCCTTTTAGAAAAATTTACAGAGTAAAACATCCAGACAGAATTTTATGAAATGCAGGTGAAAATGTCCCTTTCTCTAATCTCATTCCCCAAATGTGGCCCCCAATTAAAGCCGCGGTAGGTGTGGGGCCCCCGGGGTGGCTCAGTCAGTTAAGCGACCGACTCTTGATTTCGGCTCAGGTCATGAGCTCACGGTTTGTGAGTCTGAGCCCCGCATCGGGCTCTGCGCTGACAGCGTGGAGCCTACTTGGGATTCTCTCTCTCCCTCGCTCTCTGCCCCTCCCCTGCTCACTCTCTCTTTCTCTCTCAAAAAAAAATAAACTAAAAAGAAATGTGGTAGGTGCTTTTTCTCTACCCACATGGAAGTGTATACACATTATATGTAATAGCATATATATATCATGTTACATATTATATATACGTTGCCACACATTATATATGTTTACATATATATGTACACACACATATAATATCTGGAGGGCAGGCAGCCTACGTCCTGCACATGCCTTTTACCAGTATGCATGTATCTATCTCTGCATATATCTCAGGGACGGTTCCAGACTGAACGAACAGCTAACCCACACTTCGTACATGCCGCACAGTGATCCGTCCATTGGCTACACCGTATTTATTGAGCCATTCCACCACTGATGAACATTCAGGATGTTTCCTGTTACATGTGACTACAAATAATGTTGCAACCAGCGTCTTTGGACATATTCATTTCCCGCATGTGCGCATGTGCGTGTATCTTGGAAAGCAATAACTTTCCAGAAGCCGAGTTTTTGATGGGTCAAAGGGCGTGCGCATTTTAAATCGTAGCATCTGCTGCTTTAAAAAAAAACACACACACACGTGTTCCCTGCTGAAAGAAGAGCAAGGTAGAAAATAAGAAAATGGGAGTGTGGCAGGGCTGGTGAAGGGAAGGGCTGGTTGGTTCCATCCAGAGACTCTGGGATATTATAAACTGTAATGTGAGGTCGGTGGTCCAGGTGAGACCGGGCTGGGAGAGATGGGGTTTAAGGACAGAGGATAGCCCTGGCCACTCCGCAGCGCCCCCAGCCAGCAACCACCGGCGCTGGACCTGGTGTGGAGGAGATTCCCTGAGGGAAGGCAGGGAGCTGGGAGTGAACTTGAGGAGGAGGGGCAGGTGAAGGGATTAGAAGCAGAAAGATACAGGTGCTCCCAGGTCTTCTCTACACGTGACTAGACCTGTCCCGCCCCGCATGGTCCCCGGTAAGAGACCGTCTCTTTCTCTTCCACTCTGGGTCCTCTCCCACCCAACCTCTAGACTTTTTCCATTCCCCGACTGTCCCATCCACCTTCCCAGCTCTTCCCCATCCCTCTGACTCTACATTAGGGGCGGGACTACAGGGTGGAGTTGGGGGGGTGAATCGCCTAGATCCTCTCTTCCCCATTGGCAATGGCCACCTTTCAACTAAGGCTTCCTCCTTCAGGGGCAAAGGCATCATCACCAGCATGTCATCGATGATTGACAGGAACCCCCGTCATATTGTCGACAGTGTACTCAGACCCCACAGACCTAGGGCAGGGCTGTCCTGTCCTCAGGAAGTCCCCTCTACAGACCTTTGTTCTGTCTGACATTGAAAGCGACCTCGCAAAGTCGTGTGTGTCTGTGTGTGTGTGTGTGTGTGTGTGTGTGTGTGTTCAAAGTACCACTGGCATGGCTACTAACAGGTCAGACAGACATCTGGGGCACAGCCCAGTGGATAGGGCAGATTTTTTTAAAGAGAAGGGGGAGGGCTAGGGGTCAGGACGAGAGACTGCCGAAGCTGGAATGGAGAGTGGGTGTATGGGAACAGGGGAAGGGCTTAGAGCACACAGACATGCAGGGGTTAACGTGAGGACTTGGGCTCTGAGCCTGGGGGGGCCCCTTCTGGAGCCCCAGGGTACTCTGTGATCAAGGACAGCGGGCCTCTTTTTTTTTTTTTAAGTCTTTATTATTTTATTTTTTTGAGAGAGAGCAAGCGGGGAAAGGGCAGAGAGAGAGGGAGACACAGAATCCGAAGCAGCTCCGGGCTCTGTGCTGACAGCTCAGAGCCCGACGCGGGGCTCGAACCCGCGGACCGTGAGACCATGACCTGAGCCAAAGTCTGACGCCCAACTGACTGAGCCACCCAGGCGCCCCAAGAGCGGGTCTCTTGAGTCTGTAGAGGACCCGCCGTCCCCTTCTCAGGGGGTCACCATGCGGGGGCCTAGCTAGAGGGGGCAGCTCAGAAGGGGAGGGGCTCTGGCGGGGGGTAGCCGCCTAGGGACAGTAGAGGCTCAGAGGCCCCGGGCAGGGCGGTGACTCAGGGGGGCGTCGCTCCGAACGGGGAGGTTCTCGCGGGGGCGTGGTCTAGGGGGCGTGGCCTCTCGGGGACGCGCCCATTCGGGGCGTGGTCTCGGGGGAGCTCAGAGACCCAGCCGCAGAGGCGCGGGTGGGTGGGACTCTGGGATCCTGAGAGCGCCCGGAAGCTTAGGCTGGCGGGGACGGGGTTCCCTCCTGCAGTCAGTGAGCCCCTTGAAGGCGGACACGAACATGACCCGACAGGTGCAATAAGGGCTGCTCGTGGTGAATTCCGAAGACGGCTCGGCAGGTGTCGGACACGCTTGGCCTCACCTCCCGAAGCTCCGGGTGCCTCGGCCACACTGCGCAGGTGCCTTCGTGCAGAGAGCTGGACGGGACATTCCCTCGCCCAGCTCCAGGGGCCCTCAGAATCGGGGGGAGGACCCCCACCCTGGGCTGGGGAGAGAGGAGAGTGGGGACCCAAGGGTGGGGTGTTCCTGATGCCTGGCCCCACTCTTTGCTAAGGTTTCCTGCTGCCTCTCCTCCTGCCCAGTTGGTTTTCTCTGAGTCGCTGGGAGCAAAGTTTGCAGCCCGGTGGATGAGCTCATATCATGCAAAGTTCTTGGTTAAAAGGCCTTGAAGAGGCGTGGCCACCTGTCACCCTCCCCGCCCCCCCCCCCCATTCAGAGCCAAGGCAGCTGTTAGCCAAGAAGT
>CM053563.1:9408738-9431511 GCA_028646485.1 Cryptoprocta ferox | reverse complement strand
GACTCGGGAACTGCATATGCTTAAAGGGTGAATTTTGTGGTACATGAATTATATCTCAGTAAAAATAGTTTAGTTTGTTTTTAATGTTTATTCATTTTTGAGAGACAGACACTCTCTCTCACTCAGTGAGAGACACAGAGTGTGAGTGGAGGAGGGGGCGAGAGAGAGAGAGAGAGAGAATCCAAAGCAGGTTCGAGGCTCTGAGCTGCCAACACAGAGCCCGATGCGGGGCTCGAACTCAAGGACCATGAGATCATGATCTGAGCCAAAGTCAGATGCTTAACCAACTGAGCCACCCAGGCACCCCATCGGTACAAATAATTCTTAAAAGAGACCTCCCCCGAGTTTATTGATGTCTGCAACTTTGAAATACATTGAAAAGTTCGATGAATTAGCAATGGATACAGGAATGCACACAGTGGGATCGAAATACAATAAGACAAGAATGGTAAAAGTTAGTAATAGAATCTAAGTGGCAGACACGTGGGTGTCCACTGTGCACTTCTTTTAACTCTTCTGTATGTTTGAAAATCTTCATAATAAAATGCTGGGGAAAATTCAGGGGCAATCAAATAAAACTTATAAACAAAACCACTTATGCAGATTTAGAAATTGGTTAGGAAAATATGACCCCATAAGCAAAGTATCTCAGAGAAAATAATAACAACTTACACCGCACACAAAATGTTCCTCTCCTTAATATATAAGAAAAACCTGAAAGCCCAATGTTTTAAATTGTGCAAAAGAAATGAACAGACGGTTCACAGAGAAACAGATATGAACAGTCTCCAAGTATATGAAAAGATGCTCAACTTTGCTCATAATAAAAACAAGGCAGGGGCACTTGGGCGGCTCAGTCGGTTGAGCGTCCCACTCTCGATTTTGGCTCAGGTCATGATCCCAGAGTTATGGGATCGACCCTCACATCAGGCTCCACACCGAGTGTGGAACCTGCCTAAGATTCATTGACATGTACTATTTTTTTAAAGGATTTTATTTTTGAGTAATCTCTATGCCCAATGTGGGGCTCAAACCTACAACCCTGAGATCAAGAGTTGCCCGCCCCGCTGCCTGAGTCAGCCAGGTGCCCCGACATGTACTTTTTTTAAGTAGACCTCATGCCCAATGTGGGGCTTGAACTCATGACGCTGAGATGAAGACCTGAGCTCAGATCAACAATTGGATGATCAGTCCTCTGAGCCACCTGGGCACCCCAACGACATGTACTGTTCTTTTTTTCTTTTTTTTTTTTTTTGGAATGGGATTTTATTCAGGGAAGCCATCTTTGTTTATTTATTTTTGAGAGAGAGAGAGAGAGAGAGAGACAGAGTGTAAGTGGGAGAGGGGCAGAGAGAGAGAGAGAGAGACACAGAATCTGAAGCAGGCTCCAGGCTCTGAGCTGTCAGCACAGAGCCCGACGCGGGGCTCGAACTCAGGGACCACGAGATGGTGACCTGAGCCGAAGTCAGACGCTCAACCGACTGAGCCACCTAGGCGCCCCCCTTTTTTTTGAGAGAGAGAGAGAGAGATCAAGTGAGGGAGAGGGGCAGAGGGAGAGACAGAGAATCTCAACCAGGCTCCACACTTAGCACAGAGCCTGACGTGGGGCTCGGTCCCATGACCACAGGACCATGACCTAAGCCGAAATCAAGAGTTGGACACACAACTGACTGAGCCACATGTACTCTTTTTTTTAAGTTTATTTATGAAGTTTTTGAGAGAAACAGGGAGCAAGGAGAGGCAGAGAGAGAGAGAGAGGGAGAGAGACAGAGAATCCCAAGCAGGCTCTGCACTGTCAGCACAGAGCCCAACGCGGGCTTGAACCCATGATCAGCGAGATCATGACCTGAGCCGAAACCAAGGATCAGACGCTTAACCGACTGAGCCACCCAGGCGCTCCATGTACTATTTTTAACACACAGTCCATATTCAGAATTTTCCAAGTGTCACAAAAAGATCTCTTTTAGCCCCGTTCTTTCCTGTCTGGGTTCCAGTCCAGGATCACGTGTTGCATCGAGTTGTCCTGTTTCTTTGGTCTCCTTTCACCTGCAGCCCTTCCTCATCGTTTCCCTGTGCTCTGTGACATTCACAGCTTTGAACGAGAACTGTTTCGAGGTTGAAAAACACTGTGAATTTTGTGGAATAAGGGGTTTGTTATGGGAAGAAGATCTTACACAATCACGGACAACGGTGGGGAAAGAACGTCCGGAGAGAGCAGTTGAGGGACCAGTGGAAGGTCACCAACCAGCCCTCTGGGAGCCCTGGTGCAGGTGGACCAGTCAGAGCTTTCAGGAAAATCCGGGAAGCTGGTTTATCCAGCTGTCGGAGTGGGATCTCGAAGGACAACTGGTGAAGAAGTCTCTGGAAGTTTCTGGAAGGCGTCTTCACCCGGTGGTGGGCCTGGGATCACTGTTGGTCAGCAGGGCAGAAAGTTGAGATGAACAGAGTGTGAGGGAAACAAGTTTACAGGGTGCTGTGCTTTTGCCCCCAGGCCCCCACCCCTCCCCCACCCCCACCCCCACCCTGGCACTACAGCAAGGAGCTAGAGTAAGCTGGAACCCACTGGCACATTCACGTTTGCCTCTTGCCACTTCCAAATAGAACCAACACCCAGAAGCAATGACCAAGCTTCACTTCTTCCTTTGACTTTCCATGCAGTTTCCTCCATGGCCAGCGCTAACCTTGAACTACAAGGGGAAAAGGATTTTTTTTTTTTTTAGTTTATTTATTTTTAAGAAAGAGAGTGTGAGTACAGAAGGGGCAGAGAGAGAGAGAGAGGGAGGGAGACACAGAATCCGAAGCAGGTTCCAGGCTCCCAGCTGTCAGCACAGAGCCCGAGTGCGGGGCTCGAACTCACGAACCGTGAGACCATGACCTGAGCCGAAGTCAGACAGTTGACCGACTGAGCCACCCAGGCGCCCCAAGGGGAGAGGGATCCTGAGAAAGGTCGGCGCAGCTCAGCCCAGCTGACACAGTATAAAACCACCAGAGAAGTGTGCCCTGTTTTCTCGATTCCCTAGAAGAACTTCTGTGAGATTGGTATTCCTTCCTTAGGTGTCTGGAAGCTTTCACCAGTGAGCCCATCTGGGTCTGGATTTTTGTGGTAAAGTGAATTTGGGGTTAAATTTCTTTGATAGATGTGGGACAATTCAGATTTCCTATTTCCCCTTGGGTCAGCTGTGGTTAAGCTTTGCTTTTCAAAGAATTTATCCACTTCATCTGAATTTTCAAATGCATTGACAGGAAGTGGTTCCTAATATATTCTTATTACCTTCTTTATGCTTGTAGGATCTTTAGTGATGCCTCCTTTTGATTCTCGATATTGGTAATCCGTTTTCTCTTTCTCTCCCCCTTCATTGTCCTTAATAGGAACATGTTGATTATAATGAACGTTTTATTTCTTTTTAAAGACTTTTTATTTTTATTTTATTTTATTTATTTACTTATTTATTGTTTTTGGAGAGAGAGAGCATGCAAGTAAGCAAGGGGCAGAGAGAGAGAGAAAGAGAAGTGGGGCTCGAGCTCACCGGATGTAGGACTCAAACTCACGAACGGTGAGATCGTGACCTGAGCTGAAGTTAGATGCCTAACTGACTGAGCCACCCAGCCACCCTAAGATTTTTTTTTTTTTTTGTAAGTAATCTCTAAGCGCAGTGTGGGGTTATGAACTCACAACCCTGAGATCAAGAGACACATGGCCTACTGAGCCAGCCAGGCGTCCCTAAACTTTTTATTCTTAATGTTTATTTGTTTGTTTTTGAGAGAGGGACGGGGTGGGGGCAGAGGGAGGCAGAGAGAGAACCCCAAGCAGTCTCCACGCTCAGTGCAGAGCCTGACACGGGGCTCGATCCCATGACTATGAGATCATGACCTGAGCTGAAATCAAGAGTTGGATGCTTACCCAGCTGAGCCACCCAGGCGCCCCTAGTGCCCCTAACCTTTCGAATAAACTTTGCCTTGTTGGTTTTTATACTGTACGTTTTCTATTTAGTTGATTTCTGCTCCTATCTATATTACTTTATTTTCTCCTTTGTTTTTACTTTGTGCTTTTTCTACCTTCTTAGAGATTTGACTTTTGAGTTCTGCTTTTCTAGTGTATGCATGGAAGCTATACACGTCCCTCCAAGCGTAGTGTTTATGGAATCTACAAGCTTTCCAAGTGTTACAGGTTTGCTATCACTCAGTTAAAAATGATTCCTTATCCCCATTTTATTTCTTCTCTCACTCAAGGGTCATTTAGAAGTGTACTGCTCAAGGGGCGCCTGACTGGCTCAGTTGGTTAAGCGTCCGACTTCAGCTCAGGTCATGATTTCACAGTTGGTCAGTTCGAGCACTGCATCGGGCTCTCTGCTGACAGCACAGCGCCTGCTTCGGATCCTCTGCCCTCCTCTCTCTCCGCCCCCTCCCCCACTGACTCTCTGTCCCCCCTCTCTCTCCAGAATAAATAAACATAAAAAAAAATTAAAAAATAGTATGCCGCTTAATACCCAAACATGGAGACATTCTAATCATCTAAGTGCTGCAGTGCTCTGATATAATCCAAAAGTTATCAGAGAACAGTAGGTGTTGGCGAGGAAGTGGAGACAAAGGAAGCCTCATGCACGGTTGGTGGGAATGCAGACTGGTGCAGCCACTCCAGAAGACAGTGTGGAGGTCCCTCAAAAAGTTAAGAATAGAACTACCCTAGGGGCGCCTGGGTGGCTCAGTCGGTTGAGCATCCAACTTTGGCTCAGGTCATGATCTCACGGTTTGGGGAGTTCGAGCCCTGCGTCGGGCTCTGTGCTGACAGCTCGGAGCCCGGAGCCTGCTTCCGATTCTCTGTCTCCTCTCTCTGACCTTCCCCTGCTCACGCTCTGTCTCTCAAAAATAAATAAACATTAAAAATTTTTTAAAAAATAGAACTACCCTATGATTCAGTAATTGCGCTACTGAGTATTTACCCAAAGAATATGAAAACACTAACTTGAAGGGGCACATGCACCCCCCATGTTTATTGCAGCATTATCTACAATAGCGAACGTACAGAAGCATTCCAAGTGGCCATTAATGGATGAATGGATAAAGAAGATGCAGTGTGTATATATATATATATACAATGGAATATTACTGGGCCATAGAAAGAATGGAATCTTGCCACTTTCAACCACATGCATGGATCTACAGAGTAAAATGCTAAGCAAAATAAGCCAGTGAGAGAAGAATACCACACGATTTCCCTCATGTGGAATTTAAGAAACAAAACAAAGGAAAAAGGAGCCAAACCAAAAAACAGACTCCTCTGTGAACTGATGGTTACCAGAGGGAGGCGGGAGGGGGATGGGCGAAACAGGCGAAGGGGCTCGGAGCACACTTACCCTGACGAGCGCGGAGGGATGCATTGAATTGCTGAACCACTGTCTTTTTTTTTTTTTTAATGTTTTTATTATTGAGACAGAGAGAAACAGAGCATGAGCGTGGGAGGGTCAGAGAGAGAGGGAGACACAGCATCCGAAGCAGGCTCCAGGCTCCGAGCTGTCAGCACAGAGCCTGATGCGGGGCTCGAACCCACGAACCGTGAGATCGTGACCTGAGCCGAAGTCGGCCGCTTAACCCACTGAGCCACCCAGGCGCCCCTGAACCACTGTCTTGTACAGCTGTAATGAATACAACGGTGTATGCTAACCACACGGGAAATACAATTTAAGACCTTTAAAAGGTGATTGGAGAATATGTTGTCTGTGATTTTCATCCCTTAAAATCTTACAAGATTTTATTTTGAAGTAATCTCTACACCCAACGTGGGGCTTGAACTCACAACTCCGAGGATCAATTGTCACGTGCTCTACCTGCTGAGCCAGCCCAGGTATCCCCTTGTCCCTTAAACATTTTAAAGGCTCGGGGCACCTGGGTGGCTCCGGGAGTTAAGCATCTGACTCTTGATCTCAGGTCACGATTGGTGAGATTGAGCCCCCTGTCAGGCCCTGCGCTGACAGCTCGGAGCCCACTTGGAATTCTCTCCCTCTCTCGAAGAAAAAAAAAGTAATTAATTAATAAAATGTTAAAGCTTGATTTATGGCCCAGGATATCGTGTACTTTGGTAAGTGGGCCATATGTGATGCCTTTTTTTTTTTTTTTAATTTTTAAAAATGTTTATATTTGAGAGAGAGAGAGACAGAGAACGAACGGGAGAGGGGCAGAGAGAGGGACGGAGACATAATCGGAAGCAGATGCCACAGCCCAGAGCCCGGTGCGGGGCTTGAACCCATGAACCGAGAGATCATGACCTGAGCCAAAGTCAATCGGATGCTTAACCCACTGAGCCCCCCAGGCGCCCCGTAGTGCCCCCCTTTACCCCAATAACTTTCCCCTTGTTTTGAAGTCCGCTCTGTCTGAAATTAATACAGGTAGACCTACTGGCAACCACATATGTCTAAAGAGCCATTTAGTTCCTTTTGCCCAGCCCATCACGTCCGTCTATCAAGGAAGGAAAAAACCATACACAGTTTGAAGAGACAGAGCGAGGCTCAGAAGCAGACATGGCAGGGATGTTGGAATTATCAGACTAGGAGCTTGAGACAACGATGATTCATATGCTAAGCGACGTCATGGATAAAGTAGACAGCATGCAAGAACAGATGGGCAAAGTCAGCGGAGAGCTGGAAATCCTAAGGGGGAAAAAAAACCCAAAAAGAAATGTCTGAGGTGTTGAGGGGAGAGGAAACAGTCTAGTCCTGTGATTAGCACGCCTGAGCCTCTAGACTGTGAACTTCATGCGTGCTTTTTAATGTTTCCCTCCCACTTAAGTCGGGGACGACAGCTGGGGTGGGCTGCTTTCCCTCCCCCCAGGTGAGCTAGGTTCTGGTTAACTAGTTTCTCCTCCCGGTGAGCCTGTTGTTGTTGTTTTTTTTAAAAAAGAGTGCCCTGATGAATTTCAAAATGGTTCTTTTTCTCCTCTTCCTGCCAAAAGCAAAGGGGACTCCCCCCACCCCTAATATTAACTCTGGGAACCAGCTTGAGCTCCTGGACATGAATTTCACAAAATCGTGGGGGCTTTCCAGTGAATGGGTCCCCCTGGAGTTTTTAACTCTCAGAATTGTCCACACTGAGCCGCTAGCACCTCATCAACTCATTACAGTTCTGGAGTTCCTGCCTGACCCTGCTTCCTACAGCAGTTTCTGCCCATGCGTCTGCTCCCCAGTAAGGCAAGTTGTTATTTTCCATATTCACCGGTCAGTCTCTCCAGTCCTGGGGGGCGGGGGGGGGGCGCTTCGGTATGCCCTGTGTCCTCACCTCTCTTAAGGCTCCTAGTAGAGTTGTTGATTGTTCCATCTGCTTGGCATTTCACTTGTTGTTGAGATGGAGTGGTGACTTCCAAGTTCCTTACTTCTGTAACTGGAAATCAGAAGCTACCTTTAAAGGGCCATATCCACTTGAAAAAAAAATGTATATTCTGCAGTTGCTGGATGTCGTGTACCGTGATGTGTCAGTTAGTTCAAGTTGATTAATTGCATTGGTCAAATCTATATATTTTCTGACTTTTTTTTTCAATAAAAGTAGGCTCCAGGGGCGCCTGGGTGGCTCAGTCGGTTGAGTGTCCGGCTTCAGCTCAGGTCATGATCTTGCGTTTGTGGGTTCGAGCCCGCGTCGGGCTCTGTGTTGACAGCTAGCTCAGAGCCTGGAGCCTGTCTTCAGATTCTGTGTCTCCCTCTCTCTCTGACCCTCCCCTGCTCACACTGTCTCTCTCTCTCTCTCTCAAAAAAAAAAAAGACATTTTGAAAAATAAAATAAAGTAGGCTCCATGCCCAGTGTGGGACTTGAACTCATGACCCCAGGATCAAAAGTCACATGCTCTACCAACTGAGCCAGCCAGATACCCCTGACTTTTTTTTTTTTGCTTCTCCTATCCATTACTACATGAAGCATGTTAAAATGTCCAAGTATGATTGTAAATTTGTCTACTTGTCCCTTTCTGTCAACTTTTGCTTTATACTTTTGAAGAAATGTTATTAGGTGCATGCAAGTTTAAGATTATTATAGGTTCCTAATTAACCCATTTTAAATGATGAAATGTCCTTCTTAACTCCTGTAATACTTCTGTCTAAAGTCTACTTTGATATTAATATGGCCACACCAGCTTTCTTTCTTTTACTTAGTATTTGCATTGTACATAGTCTCCCTTTCTATTTCTTAAATGTTTTATTTATTTGAGAGAGAGAGAGAGAGCACACAGGCACGAGCAGGCAAGAGGCAGAGAGAGGGAGGGAGAGAGAATCCCAAGCAGGCTCCGCACTGTTAGCTCTGTCTAGTGCAGAGCCCAGGGTGGGGCTCAATCACCTGAAACTGTGAGATCATGACCTGAGCCAACTGAGCCACCCAGGAGCCTGCTCCCTTTTTTACTCTAGATCCATGGGCACCTGAGTGGCTCAGTTGGTTGAGTATCCAACTCTTGGTTTTGGCACAAGTCATGACCTCACGGTTTGTGGTTTGAGCCCCACATTGGGCTCTGTACTGACAGTGCAGAGTCTGCCTAGGATTCTCTCTCCCCGCCCCCCACATCTCCCCTACTTGCTCTCTCTCTCTCTCTCTCTCAGAAATAAACATTAAAAAAAATCCATCTGTGCTTTTTATATTTAAGGTAAAATGTACAGGGGCGTCTGGCTGGCTCAGTGGTGAAGCGTGCAACTCTTGATCTCGAGGTCATGAGCTCGGTGCCTCATGTTGGGCATAGAGATTACTTAATTAAAAAATCGTTTTAAGTAAAAAATATGTAACAGGATCTTGTTTTTCATCCGGTCTGACCATGTTTTCCTTTCACTGGGGTGTTTGTTTTCATTTACATTTAATATATTTGGGGATACGGTGTTTGAGATTACTGTGTTAGTCATCTACGGCTGTGTAACAGATCACCCCAACATTTACAGGCTTAAAACAAGAGTAATCATTTGTTATCTCTCAGTTGTTGTGAATTAGTAACTCATGAGTGGCTCATCTGTATGAAAAGTCAGAGTTCTCCACATCCTTGCCAACCCTTGTTACTCTCTGTCCTTTTAAGTGTAGCCATTCTGGGGCACATGGCAGGCTCAGCCAGTGGAGCCTGTGACTCTTGATCTCAGGGTTATGAGTTCAAGCCCCACGTTGGGTGTGGAACCTACTTAAAACAAATTATAGCCTCCCTAGGGGGCTGAAGTGGTATCTCATTGTGGTTTTGACGTGCATTTTCCCAGTGACTAATGATTTTGAGCATATCATGTGTTTATTGGACACTTGCATGTGCTTTTTAAGAAGTGTCTAGTCAGATCCTTTGTCCATTTTTAGGTTGGGTCCTCTTTTTATTACTGAATTGTAAGACCTCCTTATATATTGTAGAAATAAGTCTCTCATCAGACCTGTGATTTGCAAATATTTTCTTGCATTCCGTGGGTTGTGTTTTCACTTTCTTTATGCTATTCTTCGATGCACAAAGCTTTTTCGTTTTAATGAAATCCAGCTTACCTGTTTTTCCCTTTGTTCACTTTCATTTGTAAAGGTTGTTACCACTGGGATAGAATTCTAGGGTAACAACTTCTTTTTTTTAAAGTTTATTTATTTATTGAGAGAGCCAGAGCGAGAGCAAGAGCGAGAGTGAGAGCAAGAGAGAGGATAAGCAGAGGAGGTCCAGAGAGAAGAGACAGAATCCCAAGCAGGCCCTGCACCATCAGCACAGAGCTCGATGCGGGGCTGGAACTCATGAACCGTGAGACCGTGACCTGAGCTGAGATCAAGAGTCAGACACTTAACTGACTGTGCCACCCAGATGCCCCTTGGGTAACAATTTCTCTTTCCTTTTGGTGCTTTACGCATTTTCTTCCATTGTGTTTTGACATCTTTTATGGATTGAAGTGTAGCCCCCCCCCCAAAAAAGATATGTTGAGGGCTAATCCCCAGGACCTTAGAATGTGACGTTGTTAGAAAATAGTGTTGCAGATGTAATTAGTTAAGATGAGATCATACTGGAGCACCTGGGTGGCTCAGTCGGTTGAGCATCCAACTTCCGCCCAGGTCATGATCTCACGGTTCGTGAGTTCGAGCCCCGCATCGGGCTCTCTGCGGTCAGCACAGAGCCTGCTTCGGGTCCTCTATCCCCGTCTCTCCCTGCTCCTTATATGCTTGCACGCTCTCTCTCAAAAATAATAAAATTAAAAATTAAAAAAAAAAAAGGAAAATGGCCATGTGAAGTGAGGGACACAGGGAGCTGTGTGGACATGAGGTGGAAATTGGAATTCTGTGGCTGTAAGCCAAGGAATGCTAGCTGTCGAAAGCTAGGAGGCAAGAAAGGATTCTCTCTCTGCTTTCAGAGAGAGCAGGGCCTTGGGGACAGTTTGATTTCAGACTTTGTAGCCTTCAGAAGTGAAACAGTAAATTCTCCGGGCAAACCACACACTCTGTTCTGGCTGCCCCGAGAAGCTGACACTGCTACGTAGCTTCTGTGGAACGTTTAGACACTTCTTTCCCTCTTGACAGTGGTGTGACTTTTTCTTTCTGGAGGCTTTCTATTATTTTGGTTTTCTTTGGTTTCCGTAGTTCTATCAAAATGCCCTGTGGCTTTCATAGTGTTCGGGACTCACTGAGATTCTTTAATCTGTGAGTTGATGTTTTTCATTTATTTTGGAAATTTCTCAAAAACTGCTCTCTAACAAACTTGCCTCGGGTGGGGGTCGCCTGGGCGGCTTAGTCGGTCAACCGTCCAACTCTTGATTTCGGCTCAGGTCGTGATCTCACGGTTCGTGAGATCGAGCCCTGCATTGGGCTCTGTGCTGACAGTGTGAAGCCTGCTTGGGATTCTCTCTCTTTCTCTGCGCCCCTCCCCCCACCTTGCTCTCTCAAAATAAATAAATAAATTTTTAAAAATTAAAAAAATTAAAAATTAATAACATAGGGGCGCCTGGGTGGCTCAGTCTGTTGAGTGTCCGGCTTCGGCTCAGGTCATGATCTCGCGGTTCGTGGGTTCGGATTCTGTGTCTCCCTCTCTCTCTCTGACCCTCCCCTGCTCACGCTGTCTCTGTGTCTCTCAAAAATAAATAAAACATTAAAAAAACATTTTAAAAAATTAACATCAACATTATAGAAGTATAACTTACATAGAATAAAATGCTCACACTACACACATATGGTTCATTGAGTTCTGAAAAATGTATACATTGGTATGATCCCCATATGAATCAAGGAATAGTACGTTTTTATTATTCCACGAAGTCCTTTTTATTCTGCCTTCCAGCCAGTCTCCCTTAACTCTTCCAGGCAGTCACAGATCTGGTTTATGTTGGATTTATGGCTAGATTAGCTTTGCATAGACTAGAATTTCATAGAAATGAAATGGCATTTTTCTGTACATTTTGGGTCAGGCTTCTTTCGGTCTAATGGTTTTGGATTCACCGATGTTGTTACCTGGACATAGGCTATTTTCCTTTTTATTGGTGAGTGACATCTGGTATATGAATATACTGTGATTTCTTTCTATTTACCTATTAATACACATTTGGGTTATTTCCAGTTCTTTTGATATTATGAGTAAATCTCTCACGAACATTTGTGTAAAGTCTTTTTGTAGACATATGCTTTCGTTTCTCTTGGGTAAATGCCCGAGAGGAATTTCTGAGTTATCACGTAAACGTATGTTCAACTTCACAAGAAACTGCCAACCTGTTTTCCAGAGCGAGGTACAATTTTAATTTTACATTCCCTTCAACAGTATGTGAGAGTTGCAGCTACTCCGCGTTTTTGCCAATGTCTGGTTGTGACTGTCTTGCAGAATTTTAGCCTTCCTGGAAGATGTGTAGTGATGTCCCTTTGTGGTGTCAATTTGAATTTCTCTGGTGATTGTATGTAGATGTTGAATATCTTGTGTGTTTGTTGGCCATTTGTATATTTCCTTTTTGGACGTGTTAATCAAGGCTTTTACTCATTTGGAGGTTGGATTTTGGGTGGGGGCACCTAGATGGCTCAGTCGGTTGAGCATCTGACTTCCACTCAGGTCATGATCTCACAGCTCATGGGTTCAAGCCCCGCGTCGGGCTCTGTGCTGATGGCTCAGAGCCTGGAGCCTGCTTCGGATTCTGTGCCTCCCTCTCTCTCCGCCCTTCCCCTACTCATAAACACACTTTCTCTCTTTCTCTCTCAAAAATAAACATTTTTTAAATTAAAAAAAGTCTTTGCCTACCCAAGTTCACAAAAAATTTTCACTTTGTTTTCTTCTAGAAGTTTTAGAATTTTAGCCTTTATACTTAGGTCTATGATTCATTTGCGTTAATCACCATGTGCTGTGTGAGCTAGGTTCAGTTTTGTTCATGCACATGTCCAGTTGTTTCAGGGCCATTTATTGGAAAGACTTTTTCCTCGCAGAAATTATACTGATGTAGCTGTAGAAAATCAACTTTGGTCTATTTGGGGGCTTTTTATTCTCTTTGTGTGATATATGTCCTTACACCAATACTGCACTGCCTTGAATAGTGTAGCTTTATAGAAATTCTTGGGGGCACCTGGGTGGCTCAGTCAGTTAAGTGTCCAACTCCTGGTTTTGACTCAGGTCATGATCTCACCGTTCATGAGATCGAACCCCATGTGGGTCTCTGCACTGACCGCACAGAGCCTGCTTGAGATTCTCTCTCCCTCTCTCTCCCCCCCACCCATCCCTCTGCCCCTCCGCTGCTCCTGATCTGTCTCTCTCTCAAAATAAAGAAATAAACATTAAAAAAAGAGAAAGTCTGGAAATCAGGTAGCCAATCTCTCCATCTCTGATATTTTTTTAAGATCTTATTTATTTATTTTTAAAAATAATCTCTATACCCAACATGGGGCTCAAACCTGCAACCCTGAGATCAAGAGTCTCATGTTCTACCAACCAAGCCAGCCAGGTGCCCCATCTCTGGTATTTTAAGTCCTTGAATTTCTATACAAACTTTAGAGTCAGCTTGTCATTTTCTCGAAGACGAGATTGCTGGGACTTTGATTGGATTAATTTATAGACCTTTATTTTTTATCATAGACCTATTTTTCTGTCTATGCCAATAACACACGGTTTGATTACGGTAGTTGCATAATAAATCTTGAAATCAGATAGTGTTAGCTTTGCCACTTTGCTGTTTTTCAAAGTTGTCTTAGCGATTCTTGATCCTTTGTGTTGATCCTTTGTGTTTCCGTGTGAATTTAAGAATTCTACATGTGTCAATTTCTACAAAATAAAAAAGATAGCTGGGATATCTATTGAGATTGCATTGAATCTGTAAATAAACTTAAGGAGAGTTGACATTTTTCCAATTCATGAATATAGTCTATCTCTCCACTTATTTAGCTTTTCCTTATATTCTTTCATTAATGTTTTATAGTTTTCAGTGCTTACATCCTGCCCATATTTTTGTTAGCTTTAGATAGAAGTACTTTTTATTTTGCGATGCTGTTGTAAGTGCTATTTCTTAAATAGAATTTATTGTCATAAATGACATTCTTAAGTATTGTTTTCCAATTATTCGTTGTTATTAATCAATTATTAATGCTGGTCCCCCTTTTGCTTCCCCCTACAACAGTTAGGATTTTCTATCTACATAATCATGTCATCCACAAATGGAATTTTACTTGTTTTCCAATCTGTTCCCTTTTATTTCCTTTTTCCTGCCTTATTGCCCTGGTCAGGATCTGTACTACAATATTTAATAAAAGTGACCGTAGAGCCTCTTATCCTATTCCTGACCCCAGAGAGAGAGTGTTCAGTCTTTCACCAGTAAGTAAAATGTTAGTGGAGATCTTTGTAGATGACTTTTATTAAGTTAAGGAAGTTTAGAGGCACCTGGTTGGCTCAGTCCAAGGAGCATAGGACTCTGGATTTCGGGGTCGTGAATTCAAGACCCATGTTGGGTGTAGAGATTACTTAATATATTTTTTTTAATTTTTTTAAATTAAAATGTTTATTTGTTTTTGAGAGAGACAGACACACAGAGCATGAGCAGGGGAGGGGCAGAGAGAGAGGGAGACACAGAATCCGAAGCAGGCTCCAGGCTCTGAGTTGTCAGCACAGAGCCCGATACGGGGCTCGAACCCACAAACCGCAAGATCATGCCCTGAGCCCGTCCATTGCCTAACCGACTGAGCCCCCCAGGCGCCCCTGTAGAGATAACTTAAATAAATAAAATTTTTTTAGAAAGTTAGGGACGTTTCCTTCTCTTTCTAGTTTGCTGGGAATTTTTACCACGAATGTGTGTTGGATTATGTCACCTTATCGACATTTATTGAGATGATGCGGTTTCTCCCCAAAATTCCATTAATGTGGCTAATTTCATTGATAGATTGTGATGGTTAAATCCACTTTGCATTCTAGAATAAACCTCAGTGGTCAAGAGGTATTTTCCTTTATATGTGTCGCTGTAGCAGATTTGTTAATATTTTGTTGAGGGTTTTTGCATCTGTGTTCATGAGGGACGCTGGTCCCACCTTTCTTTTCTTGTCATGCTTTTGTCTGATTTTGATTTTAGGGTAATTCTGGCCCCATAAAATGAATTGGCAAGCTCTCTTTCCACCTGTATTTGGATTGAGTGTTTTTTACTGGGGTTTTTTTTTTTTATGATTCCATTCTATCTTCTTTGTAGGTTTATTAGCTATAACTCTGCTTTGTTCTTTTAGTGTTTGCTTTAGAGTTGATGTTATAATGTTAACTTATCACAGACTCTGTTCAAGTAACCTGCTAAAACTCACATGTGGCGTAAGAACCAGAACCTTGCAACAGGACCTTTGCATGTCTGCCCACCCGATGTTTGTGTGTTGTCCTGCGTTGTACTGTTACATATGTTGCACACTGCACAACAACAGTGTGATTAATTTTGCTTAAACAATTGCCTTTTTTAAATGTTTATTTATTTATTTTGTCAGAGACAGAGAGAGCGCAAGTGGGGGAGGGGCAGAGAGAGGGAGGGGAAAATCCCAAGCAGACTCCACACACTGTCGGGGGCGAAAAGCCCCCCTCGGCGCCGACTCACGAAACTGTGAGATCATGACCTGAGCCAAAATCAAGAGCAGGACGCTTAACTGACTGAGCCACCCAGGCGCCCCCAATCGATTGTCTTTTAAAGAGATTCAAATAATAAGAAAATAGCTTGTATGTTTACCCGCCATGTCCTAGTTACTAAATAGTTCCCATTTCTGGTGCCTCCATTCCTTCCATAGATCCGGGTTTCTATCTGGTACCTTTTTCCTTCTGCCCGAGGGGCTTTTCTGTAACATTTCCCGTGGTGCGGGTCTGGATAAATTCTGGAAGCTTTGGAATGTCAAGAAACGTCTTTTTTGCCTTCAGTTTCTTAAAGTTTTTTAATTTTTTTAAACATTGTTTTTAATGTTTATTTTTGAGAGAGAGAGAGAGAGAGAGACCATGAGCAGGGGAGGGGCAGAGAGAGAGGGAGACACAGAATCCAAAGCAGGCTCCAGGCTCTGAGCTGTCAGCACAGAGCTCGAACCCACGAACGTGAGATCATGACCTGAGCCGAAGTCGGACACTTAACTGACTGAGCCACCCAGACACCCCTGAATTGAACGCTTTAAATGGATGAATTGTCTGGTGTGCAAATCCTATTTCTATAATGCTGGGTTTTTACATTTTTTTTAATGTCTATTTTTGAGAGAGAGAGAGTGCGAGCAGGGGAGAGGCAGAGAGAGAGGGAGACACAGAATCAGAAGCAGGCTCCAGGCTCCGAGCTGTCAGCACAGAGCCTGACGTGGGGCTCGAACTCCCAAACTGTGAGATCATGACCTGAGCCGAAGTCGGTCGCTTAACTGACTGAGCCACCCGGGCGCCCCTCCATAAAGCTGTTTTTAAGTGGGGAACCCAAATCTGGAAAGAACACTGCCTCACCGAGGTGAACACATCCTTCGTGAATATCTCCGCTCCTCTCTCTGCGCATCGAAAGTGCTCTCTCAGGAGTGGGAGTGAGGCGGGCACAGCCTCGGGACGCCTCACCTCGTCCTGGGCAAAGAGAGGTTAAGCATATCCCCAGAGAGGGACAGCTTCCTGGCCAAGGTCACACAGCCCCGAGGCTCCAAGAGTCTTGAGTCCCCACCTTCCTGAGTTCACACGTGGGTGAGGTTCCTACCCCAGCCCCAAAGCTGACCCCTGGCTGCCTCCTCCTTCCCACTTCTCAGGAAAAAAAAAAAAGCACACGCGCGCACACACACACACACACACACCCATGTACACACCAGGAAGCATCCATCATAGGCCGGAGGGCCAGGGATCAGCAGGGAGGTGACCTCAAGGTCTTCGTGGGGACCGAGATCCGGAGGGGCTGGGGGTGAGCTGCTGGAATTTTTCCCACCCTGCGATTTTCCTGCATCAACCCAGGAGGGTGCCCTGGCCCTGCCCCCAACCTCCTTCCTCTCTTGACATGGATTCCCGGCGAAGGATGGATGGAGGGGGGTGGGGTGTGCCAACGAGGAGCCACCAGGCCCAGAGACGAAGGAGAGGCCTGTCGGGACTGACAACGTGAGGGACCCTGGCTGAGAGCATCGGAGGCCCTGCCCTGGCGGCCCGCAGCCCGGGGACTCGGGGGGTAATGGGATGGCTTGTCCCCTTCTGCCCTACGGGGCGTCCGCAGCCTCCGCCGCCCTGCCCAGCAGTTGGACCCCAGCCCAGCCTTGGGCGTGTGAGAAGCCCTTGGCCCTGGGCCCTGCCCCCGCTCTTTCCTCCCCCACACGCTGGGGACTCAGCCCTTCCTTGTGTTAAATAGAAACCTCTTTATTCTAAGTATCGTACATTCCTTAATACGTTGGACTGGGGCCAGACCTTGAGGGGAGGGGGAAAGGGGGCGGGGCTGGGACGCTTCTCTAGAGCCTTCCAAAACGCCGCCACCGAGCGCACGCTGGGCTGGGAGGTGTTGAGCATGAACTTGGTGGCCTTGGCAAAGTCCTTGGTCCCTCTGGCCCGTTTCTCCTCCATACAGGGAGCGGAGGGGTGGCCCAGAAGGTCCCCGAAGATCCTTCCATCCTAGGTGGTCTGTGGTCCCAGGCAGAGAGTCAAGAGGGGGCCGTACAGCAGACTGGTTTGTCAGCAGCAAACATGGGGGGCACGGAGGAGGGGGGAGGGCTGGAGGAGGCTCAGCGTCGGGAGGGGGGCCGCGATAGAGACGGAGGCCGAAGCCGGGGCAGCCGGGCCAGCCGGGAGAGGGGAAGGCGGCCCAGGAAGAGGGGGAGGCCGAGGCAGAAAGGCGGCCGGGGCACGGAGATGTCTGAGAAGAAGGCGCGGTCCCGAGGGGGTGACAGGGGCGCCCCCTCGGACAGTTCCAGGTCCCGGGCCACGGCCAGGATCTCCTGGCGGGCGGCCGCGTTGTGCAGGCCGCGGATGTCGAGGAGGGCCGCCACGTGCTTCCGCCTGGGGACAGAGGAAGGGACACGTGCTTGGGGTTCTCGGTGCCAGACGCACACGGGCCCACCAGTGAACCTCATCCTAGCTCTGGAGCCCCTTTGCCGCCCTCCAGGTCCTGCTCCCCCTTACCGGTCCCCCTCCCCGCCAGCACCCCCCTCCCCCACTTCCCTTCCAACCATCCCCAAATCCTTCCATCACAGCTCATTCCAGAACCCTCACGTCTAAACCCAACCTTCAGCCCCGACTCCGTTCACGCAGCTCCTGAATGTCCTCTGGTCCCCTGACACCTGTATAAGCTCTTGGAATCGCCGCCAAGCCTGACTCCATCCTCACCTGCCCCGCCCCACCCCCATCACGCACCCGTAACCGGAAGTGCTCGCCTCCTCCCCTCGCCCCGCTCCCACCCCCCACTCCAGGCCAGGTCTGGAAGCTTCTCCAGCACTGCATTTCCAGAGCCCTTATCCACACCATCACGAGACACTGACGCGAGATCCGGCACCTAACAGTCACTTCCAGAACCTTCGTTGCAAAACAGAGCTCCGGCACTCCGCGCTACCCCCTCCGACGGAGCTCCGGCGTCTTCCCTTCCCCACACCCCAGAGCCAGAACTGTCCGTGCTGAGCTGGTGGCTCCAAGATCCTCACCCTCTCCCTGGGGTTCAAGTCCCCAGCTTTGCTAGCTGTGGCATTTAGGGTCATCTCCCTAATCCCTGCCTGCCTCGGGTGACGCCAAGCATTTAGATCGGCGCTGCCTTCCACTTGCATATGATTTTCTAAAATAACTTTTATTATAGGCTCTACTTATGGAGTGGGTGTGTCACATGCTTTCTTAGGTCTGACATCAGGACTCGATAAATAAGAATCGGGTTGGTAGTGCTGTCACCGGGGCTGAGGAGGAGGAGGACTGATTGATGACGAAGAATCCTCCTCACCCCAAATCCTCTGAAAAGAGCCCTATTACCCACCCCTCCGTGGACGTGGTTAGGAAGCCGAGGCTCAGAGAGGGTCACCCAGAACGGAAACGGTCCACCAGGATCTGAGCGGCGCCTGCCGCCGTCCCAGTGCGTGGTGCCCGTGTGCCCGTGCGTGTCCCCGTGTCCCCCGCGGCTCCCCGGCTGGGCCGGCCCTTCCTGCCACCGGCGGCCCCGCGCCCCCCTGCCCTGGGCTTCCTGTGACTGCCTGTTTGTTTGCGAGCCCTGGTGGCGGCGGCGGCGGCAGGAGAAGGAGGGAAATCGTATTAATAATGCCCCGGTTCCAGCAGGAAACGGCCGTCAGACACGCTCGCCGCCCCAAGAGCAGGAAACGCGGGGACGGATGCCAAGGCCCGGAGAGTCCTCGGCCTGGCGGTGGCGCGCGCGCGCGCAAAAACGGGCCAGGCGGGCGCAGGGGCTGGGGTGGGGGTGGGGGGGCTCTCACCTGATGTCGGGGTAGTCCCGCACCAGCACCCCCACCTCCACCTGGATGCTGGGCGTGTCTTCCAGCTGCAGGACTTCGGCCAAATGGGGCACCACGGCGTCCAGCCACGAGGCCTGGGACTCCTGCAAGGGGGAGGCCCCAGGCTCACGCTCTGGCCCCAGGTCCCCCTCCCCGTTAACCGCACCCCTCCTGGCCTCCTTCTTCATGTCTGTGAAGCCGGGCAGGGGGAACGGACTGTGATCCCAGGTTATCTGGAAGCTTTGGAAATTGGAAGAAAAATCCATATACATCATAATACAGTTCTGCAGATGATCTGGGGGCTCGGGGACGCCCCTCAACACCTAGTCCTAGGATTTTGCAAAATGTTACCCTTAGGGGAAACTGGAAGACGCGTACAGGGGGTTTCTCTGCGTTCTCAAAAAAATGGCACGCCCCCGCCGCCTCGGCTGAACTCCTGCTCAGATTGCAACCGGGTCCAGAGAAGAATTGGTAATTTGAAATTCTTGGATTTGGGAACGCCAAGATTCTGCGTTGCTGCTGCACTTAGCCTCTCTCCGTGCTCGCGATAATAGCTGGTGTTTGGGGAGTGCCATCTCGGCGCCAGGTGGGGTCCCAAGCACGTAACAGGACTTCAGTGATCTAGTCCCCACAACCACGCGCAGGGAACCGGATTCCGGCTTGCGCCCGGAAGGCGAGCCCGCACCGTGAGAAAGCCGGTTTTTACGCGCGCCGAGGACAAGGATCAAAGTGTCCACTGTTGGCTGAAAGTTGGGTGACGGCCTTATGCTCGCGAGAGGCCAGGTTTTCCGGGGTTTCGGAGCCCCCCACGCCCACCCCCGGGGCCGCACTGACCAGCCGCCTGAAGAGCCTCTGCAGCTGGGCCGCGTCCTCCCGGAGCCTGCCGGCCACGCGGCTGCGGGTCCGCGCGGAGCGGCAGCGCAGGCGTCCGCGGAGCAGGGGCCGCACGTACTCCACCAGCGCCCGCCGGTGCAGCTCGGCCACCAGCGCCTGGGGACCCGGGGCGAAGCGAGGGCTTGTGAGCCGCCGGGGACCCCTTCGCCCCCCGCTCTCCACCCGCCCGCGCGCACTCCGGGCGCCCACAGGGCACCAGACCCCCTCTTAGCCCCCCTCCGGCTTCCCAAGCAGCCCTTCCGACTCCCAACGGGTGACCCCAAGTCCTGCCCGAGGATACCGTCCTCTGCCCCCCCCCCGAATCAACTCGCCGACACCCCCTGCCGGCCCGCGAAGGGTGCCCCATCCCAGCCACCCCGGGAGTTCCGCCTCCCAGAGGCCCCCACCCTGTGCGCACCCCACCCTGCAGACCCCGCGCAGAGCGCCGCCTATCTCACCCAGAGACGGCTGCTCTGCACCTTGAAGGGGTCTCCCCCAGCGGAGCGCTCCGCTCCCCCACTCCCTCCCCCGACCAGCCCGCGCACCTGGTAAGGCTCGTCCTGCATCCTCCGCAGTGCCAAGGCCTGAGCGCCCAGCGTGCCCACGATGCCATCCAGGGCCTCCGGGCTGTTGAGCCACTTCCTGCGCATCAGCTTGTTGAAGTAGGGCTGGGTGCGACGGAACGGGGGGACCGGCTTTAGCTCTCCTCCCTTCCACCCTCTTTCTTCACTTACCAATCCAACAGATGGGAGCTGACCCAGTTCGGTACGGATGCCCTCCCCGGGCTCAGGGTCCAGGGAGGGGGACAGACCATCCCCAGTGCTGGGCCCAGAGAGGTCAGGGCTGGGAGGCGGGAACCCAGGAGTTTGGGAAGCCCAGAGGGGATGCCTGAGTCAGCGGAGAGAGTCAGGGAGGGCTTCCTGGAGGAGAGGACACCAGAGCTGGGGACCGAGACTCGTCCTAGTTAGCCAGATGAGGGGTGGGAGAGGGAGTGGCTCAGTCAGCGGGAGGAGCCAGTGTGAAGGCGGCTCAGATTTCAAACGGGCCTTTGGGTCAGTGGATCTGAAAGAAGGTATCCCGGTCTATAGAATTTAGGGGCCGGGTGCAAAATGAAAATGGAAGGCCCTCGTTCAAAATTATGAAGAACTTGGGGCACCTGGGTGGCTCAGTCGGTTGAGCTTCCGACTTCCGCTCAGGTCATGATCTCACAGTTCAAGGGTTCGAGCCCCGCGTCGGGCTCTGTGCTGACAGCTCAGAGCCTGGAGCCTGCTTCCTATTCTGTGTCTCCCTCTCTCTCTGCCCCTCCCCCTCTCATGCTCTGTCTCTCTCCGTCTCCCAAAAATAAATGAATGTTAAAAAAATTTTTTTTTAGATTATGAAGAATTTCAAGACAGCGACAGCAGAGCAGCAAACCAAGCCCGGGCTCTTCTAAGCAAGGGGGTCCTGTGTGACTGGCGGGTTCCTTGAAGTTAGAACAGGTGACAGGGAGATGGGGGGGTGGGGCTAATCGGGTGGGTGGGGCGGGAGCACTCAGGGCTGTGAGGAGCCCCACCTTCCTCCTGAGGGCCCTGGGGAGCCATGGCAGGTTCTGAGCAGGAGAAGGAAAGGGTCAAGCTTGTGCATTCCCGAGATCTTGATGGGAGGGGCAAGGCTGAAGCAGAAATGGGGGGGGGGAGCACTCGAAAGGGAAGAAAGAGTGAAAGAAGTGGATGAGAGCGGTGAGGAAGGGGAGAGCAGGACCCAGATAGTAGGATTCGTACAATTTCTGTGAGGGGGGGTGGGGAGGGAGGTCACCCCCAGAAGTGACCTAAGAGGTGGGACTGGCAGCGGGTCTATCCGGGAAATGGATCTGGGGGCAGGGAGGGGGAGACACCGTGGGCTGGGTGGACCCCTGGGAACTGAGGTCCCCGGGGACATCGGGGGTCGGTGTCCTGGGGTCTGAAGTAGGTCCTACCCACTCTGTCCCACACCCACTTCCAACTGTAGCCTGGCCGCGTGACCCTCCAGGAGTGGGGCCTTTTGTTGAAAAGCAGGTGTGAATTAAAGGAACTGACTGTCCCTGTTGCTATTTTCACGGAGATATCACCCAGTGCCCGTGGGCCGGGACCCAGCTGAGCACCGCACAGCCACAATCTTTTGCTTCCTTCCAGCCACCAGAGAAGCCTGGAATTCCTGTGCCCATTTTCCAGATGACCAAACAGAAACCCCAAGAGGACAAGCAACTTGCTCAAGGTCCCCCTTACTCGGAAGCAGGCAGCCGGGCCTGGAACAAAGACTGTAAGTACCCCTTCCCAGCACCCCCATAATGCCCCCTCTCGCTCACTTTCACGCACACACTTGTCCATCTAGTCATTCAACAAACACCCCCTGAGCCCTTCGGGTGGCTCAGCCGTGGGTGGGTCGCTGGGGACAGAACGCTCGGGGACACATGGTGCAGAATGAGACAAAACTCTGAGGATCTGATCATCGTGAGCAGGTCAGCGGAACCGGAATGCTGATCTGATATTAGATATTAAGAAATCATTGTTCCCTTTGTTGGGTGTGAAGACAGCACTGTGGTTATGTTTGTTTAAGGAGGATGTCTTATCTTTCAGAGATGCAGGCTGATGGATGAAGACAGGATGTCAGGGATGGGGCGGCGGGGGGGGGGGAGAGGGAGAGAAGTGACACAGGATTGGCCTGGAGCTGATACTTGCTGGTCCACAGGAGGTCATTCTGCCCTTCTGCCTGCTTTATGCGTATGTTTGAAATTTTCCATAATAAAAGTTATTTTAGAAACATTCCAACAAACCCTGCCCTTGAGAAGCTCACATTCCAGTGGGGGGGAGTTGGATTGGGGAGAAAGAAAAAAATAGCAAAGGCTGTAACAGAGCAGGTGGCCCTAAGTACTTGGAGAGAAACAGCAGAGAGAGAGAGAGAGAGAGAGAGAGAGAGGGAGAGAGAGAGAATCGGAAGCAGGCTCCAGGCTCTGAGCTGTCAGCACAGAGCCCGACGCGGGGCTCAAACTCACAAACTGTGAGATCATGACCTGAGCCGAAGTCAGACACTTAACCGACTGAGCCACCCAGGCGCCCCTGGGGCTTCTATTTTATTTTATTTTATTTTATTTTA
>CM053563.1:9337903-9408238 GCA_028646485.1 Cryptoprocta ferox | reverse complement strand
TCATGACCTGAGCCGAAGTCAGACACTTAACCGACTGAGCCACCCAGGCGCCCCTGGGGCTTCTATTTTATTTTATTTTATTTTATTTTAATTTTATTTTATCTTATTTATTTTTACATTTATTTATTTTTGAGAGACAGAGCATGAGCAGGGGAGGGGCAGAGAGAGAAGGAAACACAGAATCCGAAGCAGGCTCCAGGCTCCGAGCTGTCAGCACAGAGCCCGACGCGGGGCCCGAACCCACGAACCGTGGGATCATGACCTGAGCCGAAGTCGGACGCTTAACTGACTGAGCCCCCCAGGCGCCCCCGGGGCTTCTATTTTAAATAGTGCGGTCAGAGGAGGTCTCACTGAGCAGGTGACATCTGAATCAAGACTGGAAAGAAGTGAGGGAGGGGGTGCTGCGGCTACTGGGGGGAAGAGTGGTCCAAACAGAGGGAACAGCCAGTGCAAAGGGTCTGGGGCTGGACTGTCTGTCTTGTTAAGGAACAGCAAGGGGGCTGGTGTGGCCAGGGTGGAGTAAGTGAGGAGGAAAGTGGGAGAAGGTGAGGTGAGAGAGGGAGAGGAAAGGGTCAGACCACCCAGGGGCTTGGGGGCCAACAGCAAGGGCTTTGGGTCTCTTCCTGATGAGCTGGGAGCCGTGGAGGGTTCTGAGCAGAGGAGGGACATGTACAACACGGGCTGAGCGTGCATTACAGCCAGGGATGCACACGCCCCGTCTCATTCCCAGGTGCTCCCACCACCCTTCCCACATACTCTCACCCACCTCTGACCCCAGCGCCCTCTGGGCGCGCACAGGAGCCCACAGGTAAATAGGGCTCCAGGGTCTAGGAGAGGCCTGGCAGGGATTTGGGGGGCCCCAGTGGTGAGGGGTTCCACCTGATCCCCAAAGCCTCTTCTGCTGGTGGCTCTCCATCCTTTCCTTGACCGTATCCTCCCCTCTTCATTCCTGCACCCCCTTTTGCCCCCCCCAAATGACCCACATGGCCCAAACAGGCCATCACTCCCCACCCTGCCTGCTTCCCCAACACTGAGTCATGGGCTGAAAGGAGCTGCAGGTTCCGGGGTGGGGGTGGGGGTGCTCCCCTCTCCTGGCACAGGCCCTACCCCAGCCCCCTGCCTCACTCACCTGCAGCTCTTGGAAAAGCAGGTCAGCCAGGACACGGTGGCAGAGCCGGGTCACGCGGTCCAGAGCGCTGGCTGCTGCTTCCCGGGCCGGCTCGCTTTCGGGGGGCCCCACCCGGGCCAGGCGCTCTGCCAGAGCCCTGCGGGGATCAGAGGAGCCAAAAGTCAAGGAGCCCCAGTATTCAGCTCAACTGCCCGGACCTATCCCCCTCCCCAGACGGACTCTGTTTCGTGAGCACCGAGGTGTCACGGGTCAGATGGGGAGCTGGGGAGAGTCTGGGGGCTGCGAAATATCCGGGGGTGTCTGGGAGGCTGGGGGGCGGCGCATATGGAAGCTCTCGGGAACGTGATTCTAAACATCTAGAATTCTAAGATTCTACCCTTCCCCTTTTCTCTCGTTGTAACCGTGACCCCCTCCGTCACTGAAAGGGCAGTAACCTGGTCTGAGAGCAATCTGGCATTTTCTGCCCAAATCCCAGTGGGCCCCCTTCTGGGACTGTGTCCCTCAGAGTCCCCACGTCTGTGGGAATTGACAGGTGTGCCACGTTTTTCTTTGCCAAAGTGGGGAGCCAAGTCTCCATTCACTGGGGACAGATTAAATGAATGACGGAACATGCAAACCGTGGAATGCAGAGGAAAATGGGAACTCCGTGTGCCCACAGAAAGCTCTCCAAGCCGTTAAGGGGGAAAGGCGCAAAAGTGTGTTCAATATTCTAGCATTTTTTATTACTTTTTTTAATGTTTTATTTATTTTTGATACAGAGAGAGAGACAGGGCATGAGAGGGGGAGGGGCAGAGAGAGAGGGAGACACAGAGTCTAAAGCAGGCTCCAGGCTCTGAGCTTATCAGCACGGAGCCCGACGCGGGGCTCGAACCCACGAACCGCGAGATCATGACCTGAGCCGAAGTCGGAGGCTTAACCGACTGAGCCACCCAGGCGCCCCTCCAGCGTTTTTTTTTTTTTAAGGAAAAGGAATAAGGGGCGCCTGGGTGACTCAGTCGGTAGAGCATAAGGCTCTTGATCTCAGGGTTGTGAGTTCGAGTCCCACACTGGGTGTAGAGATTATTGAAAATAAAAGCTTTAGGGGCGCCCGGGTGACTCAGCCGGTTAAGCATCTAACTTCAGCTCAGGTCATGATCTCATGGTTTGTGAGTTCGAGCCCCGCATCGGGCTCTGTGCTGACAGCTCAGAGCCTGGAACCTGCTTCCGATTCTGTGTCTCCCTCTCTCTCTGCCCCTCCCCCGCTCACACTCGGTCTCTCTCTCTCTGTCTCAAAAATAAATAAACATTAAAAAAATGTTTTTAAAGGAAAAGGAATAATATGTATTCACATAGTGAAATAGATTTACTTGTCTATGTATGGAATGTGCATATGAAATACATGTATGGATATGCACAAAATATGCGTATATGTATGTATCCATATCCACGAAGCGTGCAAATGCACACATATATTTATTCACACATGTTTACTGGTAAATGTATCAAATGCCGCACGGAGCCCGACGCGGGGCTCGAACCCACGAACCGTGAGATCGTGACCTGAGCCGAAGTCGGACGCTCCACCGACTGAGCCCCCCAGGCGCCCCCTGACTACTCCATAATTCTAGTGCTCTGTGATGCTGAGATTCTTTCTGGGAGCCCCAAGGTTCGAAGCTTCTAAGGCCCCACGTGCCTGTCTCTCTGGGCCAGCTGTGTGATCCCTACCCAGGCCCTGGGCACCCCAGCGGGACTGATCCTCCCACCCACACACGCTGGGTGCTCTCACCTCAGGGGGGGCCCGCAGTTGACCAGGGAGATGGTCCTGCTGATGTAGGTGTCCGGCAGCAGATCGCGAACCGCTGGATTCTCGTGGAATCGCTCCACCCGCTGCTGGAAGCTGGTGGGAGGAGAGGGACGACACATGACAGACGGAGCCCAGGGCCCCGGAGGAGGGTCCCCTTGCTGGGTGCTCAGCCCGTGATCCTCACTGACGCGCCCCCCCGCCCACCCTTACTTGATTGCCTTCCATCTCTCCTCTCTGTTGGATCCTGGGTACTGATGCCTCCGCCCCAGCCCTGCGCCCCTGCCCTGGCCCAGCCCTCCATACCTCTGCAGGAATTCTGCCAGCCCCCCCAGGCAGCAGTGGGCCATGCGCTCCCCGAACTCCTGGCTGATGCGGGGGGCTCGTTCCGTATGCTCTTCCAGCAACTACAAGGTCCAGGGAGAGGAGAAGGGGTGAGGAAGCGGGGAGGTCCTACTTTCCCCGCCCTGGGCGCCGGACGGCTGATTCTCCTTCCTCTTCCCCACGCCCTACCTCACACACATCCTGCGCCAGGCTGCTGGGCCGGTCCTCCGTGCTCCCCCAGTGCTCCTCGTTCTCCTGCAGGGCCCGAAGCAGGGCTGCCCGAGTCTGAGCCTGGAGCGGGGAGGTGGGGGGAAATGCAAGAGTCAGGGGGCACCTGGAAGGCTCTCCCCCTCCTTTTCTCCCCTCCATGGTTCCCACCCCTCAGCCCCAAGCAGCTCTGGGTCCTACCCCTGAGCTTGCCAAGGTTACGCTGAGGAAGGGAGGCTGGACCACAAAACCTCCCCAGCCCCTTGCATCCCTGAGTCTATGATTTGGAGCTTGATATTAAGAGTCTTTAGTTTCAAGCTTCCTTCATCTGACGGCCAGAGAGTTTGACGGTCTATTCTGTCATTATTTGACGGTCCTAAGACCAGATCTGGTCCCCAGGTTCCGCAAAAACAATTCGCTCCAGGGGCAGCCCAGCGGCTCAGTCGGTGAAGCATCCGACTTCGGCTCAGGTCACGATCTCACGGTTCGTGGGTTCGAGCCCCGCGTCGGGCTCTGTGCTGACAGCTCAGAACCTGGAGCCTACTTCGGATTCTGTGTCTCCCCCCCCCCCTCTCTCTCAAAAATAAATACACATTAAACCAGTTTGTTCAAGAGAATCCGATTCTGTGATTCAAGAATTCCAAGGCTCTGGGATTCTAAGGTATCCACACATCTGAGTCCCTGGTCCAATGTTCCCTTCAATGAATCTGAGAACCTAGGTATGTTCGAGGCCGCGACTCTAGGCTCTCAGGGTACTACAATTCTGATTTCTGCGGCTGAGGCACGACTGGCATTCAGGTGGGAGACAGCCCCGTGGGCCAGGCTGGGCGTCTGTGGCCCCACGATTCTGCTCACTGGTGTCTCTGCCCGGCCGGTTATTAACCAGGTTTACGATCTGCCCCACTTGTATGCAGAGATTGCTTGCGTGCCCTCCTTCTGAGAGTCTTTGGGACCATGAGCTGAGCTTCTGTGACTGACTCTTGCTCCAAGATTTGAAGTATCGGAATGTCTGGAATCTTTACTGATCGGCTCCGTGCCCTGCTGGGTGGTTGGGTGACCACCCAGGACAGAAATGACTGGCACAGGCGTCCATTTCTGGGTCTTTTGGACAGAACACAGAGATCCACAATGGGAACAGGGAAATGGAAGTAGCAAAAGGGGGAGAGGAGAGACCCCCCCCCCAAGCCCAGTGTGGCCCCTCCCTCCCTGCGGAGTGCTTCTGGCTCCCAAGTCCCCAGTACCTTGACGTCGGTGACGCATTCATCCTCCAAGCCCCGGAGGGTGCCAGGAGACAGAAGAGGTCCCAGCTCCCCGTTCTCCAGGGCCACCAGGTCCACCAGCCCTAGGACCTCTCTGGGAGTGGGGGGGTAAGAGACAGAGGGGTCTGTGAGAGGGGGGTCTGGGCAACGGAAGCCCTCCCCGCTGCCACCCCTTCACACCCCCTGTGTTTGTGACCCTGGGCCACTCCCTTCCTCTCTAGGGGCCAGCTTTGCTCATCCCTCAAAGGAAGTCTCTGGAATTGCTGCTCCCCTGGCTCCAGCTCTCTGAGTCAGCTCCCTGATGAATGGCGTCCGGGCAAGGCTTGCAGGGGTCAAGTCCAGGCTCATGGGCTGGCACGCAAAGGCCCACCTGTGATCAACTCCACTGGACAGAAGCTCCCTTCTGCCTCCGCTCCTTGTCCCCATCCCCTCACCTGTCCTTGGAGGCCTCCCTGGTCCAGCCCTCACTCCCTGACACTACACTCTTGCACGCCTGGCCTGTGCGACACCACCAGACCCCCCGTTCCTCCCCACCGCCCACACGCACCCCAGGCTTTTGCTCTTGGCATTTTCTCAGCCAGAAGCACCATCTTCCTACAAATCAACTTAACTCATGTCCTACCATCCTGGGAAGCTTTCCAGGCTCCCAGGCCTGCCTCCGTCTCTCATGGGCGGTGTGAGACTGTCCTTCACACACATTCCCGAACAGGATCTAGGGGGTCAAGGTCAGTACCTGTCATCTTCCCCTTCTTGGAGTGGCTGCATGAGGATTTTGTTGGAGGGACCATGCCCCCCCCCTCACTCACCCACATGTGGTTATAGAATTCAAGGGACCAAGAGATTACACTCCTAACCCTGGAGGGATCCACAGCATAAGGTTTTAGGATCCGAGGAGTGGATGTGGCTAAAGTTTAGGATTTGAAGTCTCATTGCTGCTAAGGTTCTGGGATTGAAAGTGTAGGGACACCTGGGTGGCTCAGTCAGTTGAGCGACCGACTTCGGCTCATGTCATGATCTCACAGTTTATGAGTTTGAGCCCTGCGTCGGGCTCTGTGCTGACGGCCCAGAGCCTGAAGCCTGCTTCAGATTCTGTGTCTCCCTCCCTCTCTCTGCCCCTTCCCTACTCTCTCTCTCTCTCTCTCTCGCTCTCTCTCTCTCAAAAATAAATAAACATTAAAAAAGTTTTTAAGAAAGTGTCAAGGCTAAAGTTCTAAGATTGGACAAATCAACAGTGCGAATGCCCTAGGATCTAAAGAGAGGGCAGCGTAAGTGTTCTAGAATTCGAAGGGACAACGAGGCCAAGATTTTAGGGATGCTGGTGCTAAGGTCCTTGTATTTAAGAACCAGTGGTGGTAAGGTTGCAGGATTGGAAGGGTCGACAGTGCAAAAGTTCTAGATGAGAACAAGCAACAGTGCTAAATTCTAGGGCCAGAAGGGCGAACAATACTGAGATTCTAATCGTGTGTCATTGATACTAAGGTTCTGAGCCTGGAGGGGTCCACCGCCTGGCTTCTAGGACTGAAATGGTCAGTGGTGGGCGCCTGGCTGGCTTAGTCGGTGGAGCACGCAGTCTTGATCTCGGGGTTGTGGGTTCGAGCCCCACGTTAGGTACACAGATTACTTTTTTTTTTAAATGGAGTCTTATAAAGGAAGGAAGGAAGGAAGGAAGGGTGGGCAGGCGGAAGAAACGGTCAATGTTGCTGAGATTTTAGAACCGGAAGGGCCAATGGTGCCAGTGGGTTCTAAGTCTGGAAGAGTGGGAGGTGTTAAGCTTCTAGGACTGCAGGGCTCAATATGGTCCGTGTTGCGAAGATTCTGAGCGTTTAACAGGCAACGATGCAAAGGTTCTAGGCCGGGAAGGGCCAACGGGGCTAAGATTTTAAGAATGGAAAGATCCAAGGCTAAGCTTCCGGGACCAGACCGATCGGCCATGCTTAGATTCTAGGACCGGGCAGGGGGAACAGAGCTTTGATCCCGAGGGTGGAAGTGTCGAGACGCTGAGGTCCCTGGGCTGCGGGTGCTGAAGTTTCACACCCGGGAGGGCCCCCGTTGCTCGCGTTCTGGTGCGCGAAGAGCGGATCGCGCTCAGCCGCTCCGATCGTAAGCGGCACCGGGGCCGAGGGCTGGAAGGGTCGAGGGTTCTGATCTAAGAGTCTAGGATGGCAGAGGTGGGCCGCTCCAAGGGCCTAAGGACCTGGAGAGGTCAGGGCCGGGGGCAGCGTGCGTCGGCGAGGGGGCGGGGGCGGAGGGGGGGATCTGCGCGCCCCGGGGGCAGCCGCCCCGCCTCACCTGGGGTACACCTGGTGGTGCCAGTGCAGCAGCGCGTAGCGGTCGGCCAGCAGCAGCCTCCGGCGGGCGGCGGCCCCGAGCCAGTCGGCCAGCGCGCCGTGGTAGGCGCGCAGGTAGACGCCGAAGGCGCCCAGGCCCGCGGGGTAGGCGGGCGCCAGGCGGCCCCGCACCGCGCCCAGATCCTCCAGCAGCCGCGCCCGCAGCGCCTCCAGCTGCCCCGCCAGGCCCCCCGGCGCCCCGGGCGCCGCCGCCTCCAGGCGCTCGCGCGCCGCGCGCGCCACCGCCTCGGCCCAGCGGGCGCGCAGCTTGCGCGCGGCCCCGGGCCCCCGGCGCCCGTCGGCCGCGTCCTCCTGCACCAGCACCTGGCCCAGCTGCGCCACGGCGCCCGGCCCGCCGCCCGCCAGCGTCTCGCGCACCAGCGCCCACAGCTCGCGCTGCAGGGCCTCGTACAGCAGCGCCACGTCCCGCGCCCGGCGGCCCGCGCCCGCGCCCTCGGCCCCGGGCGGCCCGGGCGCGCCGCCCCCCGACGACGCCAGCTCCTCGGCCTCCAGCTCCAAGATGTGCTCGTCGGCTCGCGCGAGCTCGCGCTGCTGGATCAGGCTCAGGATCTCCAGCACTGTGGGGGCAGAGCGGGGAGGTCAGGGGGGGGGGCGGAGGACGCGCCCGCGGGGCGGGGGTGGGGGGGGGCGAGGGGAAGAGGAAGGAGTCCGGGACGGGCCTGGAGAAGGGTGGGAGAAGGGTGTCGGGTGAGGGATGCGGGGGGGCAGGGTAGGGAGGTGGAGGATGGGGCGAAGTCCGGGGAAGTCGGGGTAAGGGGTTGAGGCAGAGGAGAGAGGGGCGGGGGGCAGGGGACGGGCACAGGGTATTGGGGAGTGGGCTGGGAGAGGGGGAAGGGGGCAGGATATTGGAGGGCCGGGGACAGGAAAAGCGCCTCAGAGCCGGAGAAAGGGATCCAGGGAATGGGAGGGCGGCGGGGAGGCCAGTCTGAGCCAGGTAGGGGCAGAGGGTGGAGAAGCAATGGATCAGGGGGCAGGGTGGAGCCTAGGAGGTGGGGAGAAGGTAGCAAGACCAGACAGAGATGGGGTCTTTGCGGGGGTGGGATGGCTGTGGGGGTGATCTGGCACTCGGAGTTCCGACTCCTCCAAGAGACAGCCCCATGGGGTGGGGAGGCATCCCAGTGAAGGCCAAGGGAGGGTCCTGGTGGCCCAGGGTTACCCCGGCACCTCCACCCCCCTCCACTTCCTCCCTGGCAGAGAAACTTGTTTCCTGGCCAGCGCTATTTCTGCCCATCCGTTTCCAGAAGGCGGGGGCTCCAGTCACCCCCTCCTCACCTCCCTGAAGTGCCCTCCCAGTCCCCTGGGAGCCGGGGCTGAAATAGCCTCTGGCCAGGATGTGGAGGACCAAGTGAGGGCTCTCCTGAGGTCCCCAGGGCTGAGGGAGCGTGCATTAGGGGGGAGGGGGAGAGGGCTGGGAGTCCGGAGGGGGGTGAAGGAAGGTGGGGATGGGGCCAGCCCTGGGGATCCGAATTGGAGTCTCAGAGATGGGACTGAGAGAAGGGATTTGGAGGAGGTTGGTCAAATTTGTAGAGGGGACGGGAAAGGAGTTGAGCTTGACATCTGGGGTTTGGGACCGGGGTGGAGATGAATTTAAGTGACAGTTGAAGATGGAAAGAAAGGGGAGATGGATGTGAGTTTGAAGACGAACCTCGGACATGAGTTGGGGCCGGGAATGTGCGTGGAGGTTGGGAAGGGGGGCGGTTCAGATAAGGACTCAGGGTCAGGGTGAAAATGTGAGTGAGAATGAAGAGAGAGGACCACCCCCCGCCCCTGGTGGCTTAGTCTGTTAAGCTTCCTGACTCGATCTCGGCTCAGGTCATGCTCTCATGGTTCATGAGTTCGAGCCCTGCCTCTGGCTCTGTGCTGACCGCGTGGAACCTGCTTGGGGTTCTCTCTCTGCCCCTGCCCTGTCACTTGCATGCTCTCTCTCAAAATAAATAAAGAAATAAACGTTAAAAAAAAAAAAAGAATGAAGGGGGAGAGACTAGCTTGGGGTAGGGGTTGAAGGGGGGGTGCTGTGATGGGCCTGGGTTTGGGGTCGGGCGTGAGACTAAATTGGGGACCGGGTGGCAAGCTGTGGGCGGGACGAACTGGTGGGCCCTGGTGATGTTGATGGATGTTGATGTTGATGGGCACAGCGATGAGGGGAAATGGGGTGTTTGGACAGAGGGAGAGTGGGGGTTGGGGTAAGTATGGAGTGGAAACTCAAAAAGGCATTCAAGAAGACACTGGGGCTTGGGGTAGTTTGGGGCTGAGGAGAGAGACGGGGTGGGGTTATGAGTTGAGTTGTGCCCCCCCCAACCAAGAAACAACATGTGTGAAGTCCTGAGCCCCCAGGACCTCAGAATGGGACCAGCTCTGGAGGCAGGGTCTTTACAGAGGTAAGCAAGTGAAAATCAAGTCAGAGGATGGCCTCTAATGCAGTAGGACTGGTGTTTTTATACAAAGGGGAGATTTGGACACAGAGACGGACATGCCCAGTCAGAAGATGACCAGCAAAGCGCCAGGGGGCAAGAAGAGTCGAGGAAGGACTCCCCTCGGAGTTTCCGAGGGTGCCTGCGTCCAGAACTGCGAGAAAAGATTTCTATAGTTGAAGCCGCCCGGTTTGTGGGGCGAGGTTACGGCACCCCAGGGAAAGCAACACAGGCAGTGGGGGACACAGTGGGGAGACGCAGGTGGAAGGTAGGCGCTAGGCACGGCGGGGAGTTTGAGGTGAAGCTTGGACATGAGGTAGGGATGAGGTTGAAGGTGGGGGCTGGGGGGTAGGGGATTGGGACGGATTTGGATTTGGGGTTCAGAGTGGGATGGGAAAGGAGAAGAGATGGGGGGTGAGGGAGGAGGTTGGGGTGCAGTCTGGGGCCAGGGTTGGGGCTGGCGATGGGAAGGGGGTGGGGTGCGGAGGTTAGAGAGAGGCATAAGGTCAAGGTTAAGGATGTGGATACATGGAAAGGAGATGGGATGGAGGGTGAACTTGAAGGGAGGGAGGGAAGGGGGGTTAAAATTGGGGGGTGAGGAAGGGATTAGAGGAGGTGGGACCAAAGTCTATGATCCTTATCATAGGACATGGGGGTGAGGTTGAAGCCGGCAGGTGGAGGGTGGGATGGATTGGGGGTGGGGGTGGAGACGCGGTTGGAGCCCCGGGCGGCTTGGTGACAGAGATTAGGACTGCGGGGGCAGGGGGCTGGGCCGCGGGGCTCCCGACTCACCTGACAGAGGCTCTTTCATCTTTGGGGGCTCAGGGACCTTGGGCGGGGGCTCGGGAGCTGCCTCGCCTGCGGGCACCACCCTCTCAGCCAGTGACGCTCGGCGGGGCTTGGGCCCGCGTCCCAGTCTCAGGAAGGCCAGTCTCCGGGCGGCTTCCCCAGCAGCCTCCTCGTCGCCTTGGGCTCGGGTCCCCTGAAGCCTGGCCAGGAGGCCAAAATCTGCCGAGCTCCTGCGTACCCCCGGTGTCAGCACTCGGCCCAGGAAAGAGCGGGGCTGCCCATCTCCGGGGCTGCCTGCCCGCCGGCCGGGGGTCCAGCCCAGCCGGAAGGGAGCCAGGCCGGCCAGCTTCTCCAGGGTGGCCCGGCGACGACAAGATGTTCCGTTGGGCAGGGTCCCCAGCTCCCCAACCTCCTCTTCTTCCAGTCCTGGAACTTCCTCAAAGGGGTTCCGAGAGGACCTCAGAGGCAGGGTCCCTGCCCGGGGCACCTTAGAGTCTGTCACCCCGAGACTCTTCAGAATGGGCATCTTGACCACCAGGGACCTGGGAAAAACATAACGGACCATCAGTGGTATTGATGGCAGAAGTGGTGTTGGTAATTAATGCCAGGCACTGGTCTGAGCACTCACTAATCCCATGAGGCTAGTGCTATTTTTATTATTATCATACCCATTTTGGAGATGAGGAAACTGAGGCTCAGAGGAGCCAAGGTGCTTACCTAAAAGTCCCACAGTGATTCAGGGACAACGCCAGCATTTGTGCCCCAAAGCCAGCATTCGCACCCAGACCCGTCTGATTCTGGGGCTGGGGCTCTTTAGCCCGGGCATTGGCATTCAGACCCTTTCCCTGCCTTACTCCTGTCTGGGTGCTCGTCACCTTTGTGGACCCTCCTACTCTGCGAGGAAACAGGCTGAGAGAGGGGAAGGGTCTGTCCCAAGGTGGCACAGCCAGCAAAGAGGAGGGACTGCATGGGGACTCAGGCCCCACCGTCTACCCAGACATCCAGTCACACACATGGGCACCTGCCTCATCTCCCCCGTCCAGTCGGCACACCTGTCGCCTCTCTCCCGCCCTGTTCATTCCCTTAGCAAAGCCTTACTGGAAATGTCCAGAAGCAGACAAATCCACAGAGACAGAAAGGAGATGAGTGGTGGCCGGGGCGCGGGGCGGGGGGGGGGGGGCGCTGGGAGACAGGAATGGGAGAGCGACCGCTCATTTCCTTTTGGGAAATGAAAATGTTCTGGAACTACATAGTGTCAATGGTTAACAGCCACTGAATTGTACGCTTTAAAGTGAATTTTTAACTAAATTTATTTACTCATTTGAGGGGAGGGAGGGGCAGAGAGAGAGAGGGAGAGAGAGAATCCCAAGCAGGCTCCGTGCTGTCAGCGCAGAGCCTGACCCGGGATTCGATCTCATGAATCATGAGACCATGACCTGAGCCGAAACTGAGATCCAGACACTTAACTGGCTGAGCCACCCACGCGCCCCAAGATTTTATTCGTAAGTGATTGATCTCTACACCCAACGTGGGGCTCGAACTTACACCCCCAAGATCAAGAGTCACACGCTCTACAGACTGAGCCAGCCGGGTGCCCCTTAAAGTGAATTCGATGGGACAACTGGGTAGCTCAGTCGGCTGAGCATCCACCTCTTGATTTTGGCTGAGGTCATGATCCTGGGGTCGCGGGATCGAGCCCTACGTTGGGATCCACGCTGAGCATGGGGCCTGCTTAAGATTCTCGTTGTTGATAAACATTTAAAATATTCCCTCTCTCTCTCTCTCTCTCTCTCTCTCTCTTTCTCGCTCAAATAAAATAAAATAAATATCCCACTCCTAAGTCCCTCATCTCCTCCCTCTCCATGGCCCCTGCTCCAGTCCAGGCCCCCTCCCACTTCCCCCCTTTCTCCCTAGTCTCCAGGCTCTTGTCTTGGCCCCTCCAGCCCATCTTTGAGGACCTCGTTAAAGCACAAACTTGCCCCACTCTTTCTCTCAACCTTGCATGGCTCCCCAGTACCTTTGGCACAAAACCCAGCTGCCCTTGCCTGCCAGGTGTGCCCCTCACCAGTGCTATGCCACATTCTCCTCCTCCAGGCTCCTCTGGGTGACAGCGTTTGTTGATCCTTCTACATGGAAACTTGTTCTTCCTGCACCATTCAGCCCCAAAGCCCTCTCCTCCAGGAAGCCCTCCCTCATGCCTAGGCTGAGTCAAGTTTTCCTCCCCTCAGAATCTTCCTCATCCCAGCCCTCCCCACTCTGAGTTGTCCGTGTCTGGAGATAAGTCGGTGAAGTCCCGAGAGGACAGGGTCGGGCTGTCTCAGTCACCACTGTGTCCCCAACTCCCAGACCAGGCGCTCAGGAAATGAATGGGTGCTCAACAGGAGCCAAAGGAAGGAGGCAAGGACCTCATTCCTTGTGGGTGAGGAGTCAAGCTGGAGAGGTCAGTACAGAGCGAGCCGTGCAGGGCCTTGAAGGGCCGCGAGGAGGGACTTGGGCTTTTTCCCGAGGACACTGGGGAGCCGTGGAAGGAAGGGTGCTTTTTAAAATGATGAAATAGTTCAAACATTCAGTAATTCAGAAAAATTTAGAAAACAAGTAAACACCCCCTCGGCCTCCAATCCTAGCTGCTGCGTCTAATGCAAACATTCTATTTGGTTCCGGTTCTGTTGCTGGTTGGGGTTTTTTGGTTTGTTTTGGGGTTTTGGGGGGGGGTTGGTCTTTTTTAGAGTCAAGCATTATAGATGCACTCCCCCTGCCCTCCCTTGCCCTGTTCCCAGGACAGTAGCATCCAGAAAGTGTGTCTCCCCGGCCAAGCTGACTTTTGCTCTAAGTCTCTGTAGACTTGGATCCAGCAACAATGTATCATTTTACGGGGTTTCAAAACTGTGAACGTTCTCATATTACGTGCACCCAGCAACTTGCTGGTCGATGGGTGTGTTTCTGGGTGTGTTTCTGGGTGTGTTTCGGCGGCGCGCGCACACACACACCCCCAGGTGAGATGTATCCATGCCTATCTCTGTGGCTCTGGTCAATTTGTTTTTAAAAAATTTTTTATGTTTATTATTGAGACAGAGAGAAACAGAGCATGAGTAAGGGAGGGGCAGAGAGAGAGAGGGAGGCCCAGAATCGGAAGCAGGCTCCAGGCTCTGAGCTGCCAGCACAGAGCCCGACGCGGGGCTCGAACCCACGGACCGTGAGATCATGACCTGAGCCGAAGCCGGACACTTAACCGACTGAGCCACCCAGGCGCCCCTCTGGTCGATTTATTCTAAGCGTGGCACACTCTTTCGCTGTCTGGCTTTGACAAAACTGTGAAACGTCAGATGTTTCCGCGCTCACCTACTGCTAGGCACGTAGGTTGTTTGGAACTGGGACAGGTTCAGAGCACGCGAGGGACAAGGTCAGGATTGGGAACCCCTGTAGGGGTGCGTAGAGCATCTGGGAGGAGGCAGATGCTGAAAGGGTCCTGAGTTGGCCGGGCCTTGGGCGAGAGCGTCTTCCTTTCATGGGGGGAGTCCCTTCCCTTCTTTCCTCCCTGACTTCAGCCTCTGGACCTCAGCTGTCATCCCTCCAGCCTTTCTCCAGTCTCCATGGTCCCCGGTCCCCCAGGGAGGCAGTCACCATGGCAACCCTTGCCTGGAGCCCCCGGGATGTGGGCAATCGATACGAGCCCCCTATACACACACACACACACACATACACACACACACACACCCCTCACGCACTGATTTCTCTATCTTTCATTTTCCAAACTGGCTTCACCATGTCCCAGCACTGCGTCCATCGTCCCCCCAAAACTCCACGTCCCCCTCAAAACAGGGCACCCGTAACAGGAGTCAACATGGCCCAAACTGGCTCTGCCACTGCCCCCACTGGCTCCCACATCCATCCCCAGACTGGATCCAGTGCCCCCAAACCATTTCCAACGTCCTCAGACCCCCGCTGCAACATTTTCTCCAAACCCGCGCCGGTGTCCTTCCCTTTCCTGGCTCCAACACCCGTCTCTGCAAACTGGCTCCGACATCCTGCTCCCTCCAGCCCCCTCTCATCTGCCTCCCAGTGCCCGGCCCCTGACTCACTTCCGAGGCATCCCTCAAGCCCCCAGCCTCCCGACTCCCACAGGATGTCTTGGCCACCAGCGCTTCCCTCTCTGGGCTCCGGCTCCTCCCCCTCCTCCCCCCCTCCTCCCTGCTGCCAGCCTTTCCCCAAAGCCCTAAATCCTCCAGCGGCAGCTTGACCGGCTTGCAGAAGTCAGCACCTCCAGCCTCCAAGTCTGCATCAGAGAACAGGCCTTATAAATTGTGCGCCCATGCCGGACCCCAAGCACACAACCCCAAATCCAGACCTCAACCCCAAACGATCCCGTCACCAGCCCAGCCCGGTTCCAGCTCAAGCACATCTTCACTCCGAACCCCATCTCCGGCTCCATCTCCATCCCAGACCCGCTGTCTCCCCACCCCCAAGCCCCCATCTCTCGGGGGATGGAGGAAAATACCCGGCGCTCTCTGCCCCACCTTCCCACCTGAACTCCGAGGGCATCAGACCCAACCATGGCTCCTCTCGGTTCTCCCTTGATGGTACAAGCTCTCCCGGGTCCTTTGAAGATTCTCTGGGTCCCCAGGGTCCCCAGATTCCTCCCTGCACCTCCTGCCCTGTTGCTGGTACCCTCCTGAGCTCTTTGCCCCCAGCCTCTCCTGCCTTCAGGGTACATGTTCTTCCTCCCAATGGTCCAGCCCAGGTCCAGCGGGGAGCCCAGGCCAGGGCATGCGAATCCGAATCCTGCCCCCTCCTCCAGCATACTCACCTCCACGCAGAGCCTTCGTCCCTCTGTCCCTGCTGCTGTCCTGCCCCAAGGACACTTCAGCCAGAACTGCTGAAAGCTTGGAACTGGGGGGGGGGGGGTTAGAGGAGGTCAATTTCCTGTCAGGAAACCCCTCCCTCTCTGGGGCCAGGGGCGGGAAGGACTCTTTATCTGTCTGCCCTTTTAGGCCAAGCTGGGGTTGGGCTGGGAAAGACAAGGCCACAGTCCGCCCCCCCCTCAGCCCCCCCCCCCGGAATTGGCCCCCCCTCCCGCCTGCTCTTCACGCCTTCCAAGGTGACAACACCATCCTGGGCACCCTGGGGAGACACCCAACGCTGGATGCGGGCCCAGAGCTCCCCTTCGGGTTCCTTGCTCTGGAATAAAAACACGGAGGAAGGTTCTGCTGGCCCAGACGCTGGGATCAGAGGCCTGTGGGCGTGGGTGGCGCCGGGCATGACTTTGGGACTGTAGTTCTCTCCCCTGTCCCCGGGTCCCCCTGCACGGCTGCCTCATCCTGGCCTCAGCTCCAGCCTCCCTTCCTCAAAGGAGACATCCCCTGAAGAGCAGAAACCCCGTCTCCCCCCACCTCCTGTCTCCCCCAGGGGCCCGGCTCTGATTTGTCAGTTCCTTCATATCCCCTTCCTTAACTGGAACAGATCAGTTCTGTCCCCCTTGTAGATTTTCTGACTCTCGCACTCGAATGTACATCCAAAGCAGCTTTTGCCTACCTCGTTTTCATCTTTACAGCCCTAGATGCGCGCCTGGCACACACTAGTACAGGTTTATTAACCAAATGCACACGTGGGGGTAGATCAGAGCCAAGGATTGGAAGCTGGGGGTGCATAGGACAGGTGCAGTGGCGGGGGGGTGGGCTGGGAATGGGTTGGGAGTTGGGTGGAGTTAGATACAGGATTAGGGACACTTGTGAGGCTGGGTTTCAGGTTTAGGTGGTCTTTCCGGGGCTCAGACATAGCGTCCCGGGTGTTAGGCCTGGACCAAGGGATCACTTGACTAGGCAGCGTTGGGGGTAGTGAGGGGCCGGGGTCGGGGCTGGGCTCGGGGATCACTGCTTCTCCCCCAGCCCCAGCAAGGGCCCCTCAGACGTCTATGCAGGAGGAAGTGGGTCAGGGCTTAAGCTTCCAAGATCTGAAGGCCTCAGTTCACGGGTTCACAGACTGGATTTGCCAGACAATGGGCCCTGGGGAAGGAGCCCAGGTGAGTGGCCCAGAGGGGCGGGGGAGGCTTTGTCCTTGCCTGGTCCATGTGGACCCGAGGTAATCCGAAGGCAGTGACTAGATCTGGCCGGAACCAAATGGCCTTGTGTGGGATGTGATAGCTGTCAGAGCCCCCCCTCTTTTTTTAATTTAACTTTTTATTGAGATACAATTCAGGAGCGCCTGGGTGGCTCAGTCGGTTGAGCTTCGGACTCTTGATTTCAGCTCAGGTCATGATCTCAGTCAGGGTTTGTGAGATTGAGCCCGCATTGGGCTCCTTGCTGTCAGTTGGGAACCTGCTCGGGATTCTCTCTTTCTTTCTCTGACCCCTCCCCCATGCGCGCGAGAGCGCACGCCCGCGCACACATACTCTCAAAATAAACTTAATTTTTTTAAATCTTTATTTGAGAGAGAGCGAGAGAGAGCGAGAGAGAGACAGAGCGTGAACAGGGGAGGGGCAGAGAGAGAGGGAGACACGGAATCTGAAGCAGGCTCCAGGCTCAGCACAGAGCCCGACGCGGGGCTCGAACTCACGGACTCGTGAGATCGTGCCACGAGGCGAAGTCGGACACTTAACCCACTGAACCACCCAGGCGCCCCTCTCAAAATAAACTTTAAACGATTTGTTTTAAAAAGAGATACAATTCATATGCCATAACGTTCACCCTTTCAAAGTGCCCAATTCAGTGGGTTTGAGCATATTCACGAGGATGCGGCAACGTCGCCCTATCTAATTCCAGGACATTTTCATCACCTCGAAAAGAAACTCATAACCCATTAGCGGCTCCCTTCCCCCATTCCCCTCTGCTCCCAGCCCCACGGGGTTTCCCTATTCCGGACATTCCGTATAAAAGGCATCACACAGGGGCACCTGGGTGGCTCAGTCAGTAAGAAGTAAGCGTCCGCCTTCAGCTCAGGTCATGATCTCACGGTTCGTGAGTTCGAGCCCCGCGTCAGGCTCTGTGCTGACCGCTCGGAGCCTGGAGGCTGCTTCGGATTCTGGGTCTCCCTCTCTCTCTGCCCCTCCCCCTCCGCTGTTCACTCTCTCTCTCTCTCTCTCAGAAATAAAGATTTTTAAAAAATTTAAAAAAATAAAAGGAATCATACAGGAAGCGGTCTTTTGTGTCGGCCTACTTTCACTGAGCATACTGTTTTCAAGGTTCATCATGTTGTGGCCTCCCCCTTCATGTAGCCTCAGTTTTCTCCTTTGGGAAACGGGGTGGGGACAGTACTGGGGTGAGGGGGGCGGAGCCAGGGTGGGGCCTGAGGTGCGGTGGGCAGGTGTGTGTAGGGAGGCGATCTGCTGCCCCCGCGTGGTGCCTGGGAGAACTGCAGCTCTCCGCGCTAAGCCTGGGAAGGAGTGACTCAGCTCCCCCACCCCACCGCACCCCTCGCCCTGCAGCGCCCGTGGGATCTCAAAACTTCTGGAACACCATCCTGAACTCCTCCCTCTCTGCATCCCACCACTCCTGAGGCTCCTCGGGCCCCATTTGCTGAGTAACAACGGTAATGTCATCCGCTTAGAAAGTTCTAATCTGTTCCCATGTGAAGCATTCATGTACGTAGTCGTTACCTGCATAGTCTCTGGCTCCAGACTGAGGTTCCTACTCTTATTTTTCCGGGACCGGAAGCCATAGTGCTTAAGAGCCCAAGTTCCAGAGTTTGGAGACGCTTGGGTTCAAATCTCAGTCCTGCCGCTCCCCAGCCATTGTAACCTTCAGCATGTGTACGTGGGGCTGAGAATGATGATCCAAACTCACAGGGTGGCAGAGAGAATAAAGTGCTCAGAGCCAGACACCAAGGAAGCATGTGTGAGTTTCTGTAGCTGATAGTGTCAACCAGAGATTTGCGGATGAACGTGTCACAGCCTGCTCCCTGGGGGGTGGGGGTGGGGAGCCTTGATTTGGGGCAGCCGCCAGTTCCCGTGGTGTAAATACTTCCGCCAAGGCTAATTCAAGTTAGCAAGTGACAGTGATGTCACTGAAAGCAGTTTTGGGGGGAAGCTCATTACACAGTTGCTTCACTATGCAGTACCATAGATGTAAATAACCCCCGGATCACAGATAATAGTAAAATGTAGTAAAATAATTAGGTTGTGATGAGCATTTGTTACCTCTGTTTCAAATATAATTTATTTAATTACGTGTTTGCATAACTTAATGTTTAATAAGTGCTAACAACCAGTTCCAAAATTCCTGAGACTTGAACAGTCAGCTCACTCGGGCGACTCCAACACACTGCTGCCATCAGCACACCCCACGCTTTTAGACAGGGAAACTGAGGCTCGAGAAGATGGTCAGACAGACAGGGGCAGGGCATGGACGCGACCCAAGGGTTGTGGGATCTGGGGGCCAGGGCGATGCGATGCCCCTCTGTCTTTCATCGGGCCCTAGTCTAGAGGGGATGGGTGGTCCCCGCAGTGCTGCAGACCCTCGGCGAAGCCCTGGCCCTCTCTGGTCTCAGCTTGCCCATCGGGCCAGCAGCTGCGCCCTGCCGCCGCGCACCTACACAGGCCTCTCCCGCACCCGCTTTAGCCCTGCCAGGAAGGCACCGTGTCCGGATCGTTGCCCTCGCTTTGCGGATTGCCGAACCGAGGCCAAGAAGGGGCAAATGCCTCCCCTGAGTCACAGAGCTATACCCAGAATGCTCAGCCCCCAGCTGGGGTGCACAGCAGGGGAGCTGGGGTGCGCAGCCCCCACCAGGGGCGTTTTCTGGGCGGTGGGAGGCAGCATTGCCAGAGACGGTGGTCAGCCCCCGGCAGTGGCTCTGCCCAGCACACTCTGCCCCCAGCGCCCTCAGCTCTGCGTTCCCAAGAACTTCCTGGGCCCCCGACTGAGCAGAGGGTGGGCTGGGAGAGACCATGTGGACAGCGCCGCCGTCTGCCTGGCTCTTGTCTCTGCGGGGCTTCTCTGCCTCTGTCGCTGTCGTGTCTTTTTCTCTCCATTCTCTTCACAGGTCTCTGCGTCTCTGTGCGTTACGCTTTGTCTCTTCTTGCCTCTCCCTCCGTCCCCGTGTGTGGGTCTCTCGGTCTTTGTCGCTCTCTGTGTCTCTCTCTGCTCTCTGTATCTCTGTCTCTGTGTGTCTCTTTCCCTATGTTTCTCCCTCTTTTTTTTTTTTTTTTTCTTTTCTGTCGCTCGGCTCTTTGGCTCCCTTTACATCTCTTTGTGTGTCTGCGCGTCTCCCTACTTCTGTCTCTCTATTCTTGTGTTTCTTTGTCTCTCTCTTTTTGTGTCTCTCTATCTCTGCGTCTCTCGGTGTCTTTCTCTGCGTCTCTGGCGCTTTGCCTAGGCGTTTCTCTCCCCTTCTCTTCCGGTGAGTCTCTACTCTCCTGTGAGAACACGCTCCCTACCGACGCGCCCCGACCTGCCTCCGCCCCCAGAGCCCCCGGCTAGCCCGGGCCTGCGCCTTTAAGGGCCGGCGGCAGAGGGCGGGGTCTCGGCGGCCCCGCCCTGCCCGCCCCTCCCCCTGACGTCCCTTCCTCCCCGGCCCCTCCACCGCCTCCCTCCGCCGCCGCCCGGGCCGGCTCCGCGCCCCCTCCCCGGCCCCCGCCCGCCCGTCTGCCCGCCGCCCCCATGGCGCCCCGGGCCCCCACTGCACGGGGCCACTAGGACCCTCGGCGTCCCCTTCCCTTCCCCGCCCTGCCCCCTCTCCCGCGGCGCGAACCCGGGTGTCCACGGCGCCCAGCTTTTGAGCTCGCGTCCCCAGGCCAGCGGGGGGGGAGGGGAAGAGAGGGGACCCCGGGACCCCCGCCCCCCCCACCCGGCCGCCCAGTCCCCCGGGACCTGGAGAAAAATGTCTTCGCGGACGGCGCTGGCCCCGGGCAACGATCGGAACTCGGACACGGTGAGTGGGGCCCGGCCCCTTGGGGAGCTCCGGTCGGGCTCAGCCGCCGAACCCCTCGTCCTGGTGTGCCCCGCGCCGCGCGAGCCCCAACCTTCGTTCCCCGGGCTCGGCCCGGCTTGCCACCTCCCGACCCCGGCCCGGACTTCCAGGCCTCTCGACCCTCCCCCACTCCAGCCCAGCCCGACCCCTGGGGGCGCCCCTCTCCCGGGACCCCTCTCTTGTCCCTCTGCAGACCGCTTCCGCTCGGGTCTCTCCCCTCCAGGAAGCCCCCTCCCCTGCCTTCCAGGAGCCCCTCCCTTCTCCGCGTGTTCTTAAGCCCCTTCCCCTCCTGGCCGCCTGCATCCGACAACTCGCCCCCTCCAGGATTTGCAGGGCTCCTGACCCCCGGGCCCGGCCCTGGCCCTCTCCCAGGAAGGCCTGGCCCAGTCCCGCCTCTGGCTCCGGCCTTCCCCATCTGGATGTGGGTGCCGGGCTCCCCGGGAGCCCCCCTTCTCTCATGCTGAGCCCTCCGCCCCTCTGGATCCTCCCGGATCCTGTGGGCACCCCCTCACAGGAAGCCGGTTTCCACCTTTCCTGGGCCCAGGGCCCTTTCTAGCTTGTTCAAGGTCTCTCCACTCCCAGGCCTGGTCCCTACCTTCCAAGCAGGATTGGAAGTACCCCGGGTCTTCCCCAACACCCCCCTCCCCTGCACCCTCGCTGGTGACTTCTCCCAGCCAGCCTTGGCCTCCAACTTCCAGGCCCCTACCCAGTCTACTACTTCTAGGCCCGGGGCTAGTCTGACTCCAGGCCTCACCCTGCCTGTGTCAACTCCTCAGCTCCGAGCAAGCCCCCTCCCCAAGTCCCCAGCCCCTTGACCCCCTCCTAGGCCGGGTGCTTCCTCCCAGGACACCAACCTCTTCCACTAGTCTCCAGGTCCCCATCTCTTCTGCCCCAGGGCCTGCCTCTTCCTTGCGGGGGGCGGGAGTGGTGATGGCGGTGGTCTGGCCTCCCAGGGAAGCCCCCCTCCTCAACTTCGGAGGCCTCCCCTAGCCTCCAAGGCTTGGGCCCAGATCCTTCTTCCAGAAGGCTCCTGGACCCAAAGCCTCTGGTCTCGTCCTGGCTGTAAGCCCTCTTCTCTTGGGGGGGGGGGGGTCTGTCTCTTTGAAACCCCCTCCCCAAGTTTCTAGGCCCTTTTGACTCCCGCCAAGGCTCAGGCTTCATTCTTCTGGGCTGTCCCTTGCCCTCCAGGACTTGCATGCTCCCAGACGACTCTCTGCTTCCAGAGACTCCACCTAGAAACCCCCCTCTTTAACTTCTAGGAGTTTCCTTGGCCCCTGAGTTCCACTGCCCTGTGGCTTGAACCCTTCCCACTATTCCCAGGTCCCCTGTCTCTGTGCCACAGCCTGGGAGACCACCCTCCCCATCTCTCCAGTTTCTGATTACTCTCAGCCCTTCCGAAGAGCCTCCCCCCGACCCATGCCAGACTGGTTCCCACCTGGGGTCTTTGTCCCTCTGCCCTTAGACCTCTGCCAGGTGCCTGCGCCGCCCCCCCTCCCCCAGGCCACCCAGCCACCCTCACTCCTGATCTCCACCAGAGAGATTTGTCTCTGCCCCTTCATCTTGCAAGACCCTCCCTCACAGAGATCTCCCCAGGCGCGCTGCCGCTGAGTCTCGGATGAGATTCCCACCCTTCCCCCCACGTCACTCAGGAAGTGCTGGGGGGCCCACGGGCCTGGGTTCAAACGCTGGTGCTCTCTGCCAGCTGGTTCACACCGTGTCTTCCAACTCGTGGTTCTCCCTTTCTGAACCTCAGTGTCCTGCTCTGAAAAATGGGGATGCTTGAGTCCCTCAGAGGATTTTCTGAGACGACAGGGGTGAAGCCTGGCACATAGGACGCGCTCCACACACGTTCACCTGCTCTTGTGACTCCGGATCTGAGTCTGACAGGCCCGTGGATTCTCACACTGGGGCTGTCATCCGTTGTTACCTGCGCTTGCAGATCTCCTCGCTGCTCCGGGTCTCAGTTTATCTCTAAGTAGGGTCGATGATAAAGCCCCTCCCCGTTAGGGATGTTTTCAGGAGCCGAGAGATTCACGTGAGTGAGTAAAATGCGCTTGGAGCTGCTGTTCTTCTTGTTCCTTTGATTGTTCAGACAAGCATGGGTTCAAATCTAGTTTCTGTCCCTCCCTCGCCGCGTGACCTCAGGCAGGTGACCTCACCTCTGTGAGCCTCGGTTTCCTCATCTGTAAAATGGGGCTCCTCCGCGGGCTTCCTCCTCTCTTTTGGTCCAGATTTGTGCACCATGGGCGTTTGAAGAGGGTCGGTCCCTTCTCTCTTTTTGTCTTCTCTCCTCCCAACTAGTCTGTAAGTCCTGCTGGTCAGTCCCGGCTGGAGCTCACCTACCTCTCCCTCTGGAATCGGAGCTCGCAGGCTCCTCCCCTGCTCCCCCGTGTACCACGAGGGCAGCCATGTGGGGTCATGCTCCCCCACCCCAAGTCTCAGCCCCCCCCCACCACTAGGTTCCCTAGCAACAGGCCTGGTGTTGGGACGCCAGCCGGGCGGGAGGGAGGGAGCCGGGCCAGCTGGTGGTGCTGGCCAATTTTAGCTCCCGCCCCCGGCCCCTGGGGGCTGTGTCACCCACTGCCCCGGCTGCCCCTTGGCAGGGGTCCCTCAAGCGGGCTGCCTTCAGTGGGGTGCCCGCCCCGCCCCCACTGGTTCCCTTGGTGCCACCTGATGGGGCTTCTTCTCCAAGCCCTTATCTCTGTGGGGATCAGGGGCCTCATCGGCCAGGATCTCCACCCCCCTTCCCAGCCTCCCTCCCCTGGGAGGGGACCTGGGGTTGCCAGCAGCCCAGGGCAGGAGGTGGGAAAGAGCTGGGCACTCAGGAGCCAGCAGGCCCCGGGATCGAATCCCTGGCTCTCTGCTTCTGTGCCCTGTGACCTTGGCCAAGGGACTTACCCTGCCTCAGCCTTGGGGTCCCCCTGTCCAGAGAGTGCGGATCGTGACTGGCCGTGCAGGGGAGGCCCCGGGTGAGGACCCGGCGGACGTGGGGCGTGTGGCTACGGCTTCAGCAGTGGCCGTTGTCTTTCAGCCCCTTGTGGGGACCGTTGTCTTTCCTGCCTCTTGTGAGCGAACCGAGTGACCTTGACAAGGCACCTTCTCTCCCCGATGTAGGTCCCGCCGTCACCGGGCTAGCGCGGGAATTGAATGGACATGAGGCACTTGCTGGCCTGGGCCAAGGCCCGTAGTAAAATCTGCTTGATAGGGATGATGTGGGAGCGTGAGTCCGTGAGCTACGGCCATGGCGAAGGCCATCAGCTCTGGGGTAAACATTGTCCCGCTCTGGGCCTCAGTTTCCCTGCCTTAAAACGGGGCTGATGGCACATTAATGGCCAGCGCTCATTAAATCGCAGTCATCGTCACTTAGCGAAGTAGCCACGCCGATTCCCTGCAGCGAGCCCTCATCCCTGGCCTCCTGTCTTCCTCGGCACCCTTTGTCCACCTGCTTCCCACCCCTGGGCACGGGGAGGGCACACGGGCTGCACAGGGTCTGAGCAGAGCCGCTTGGCTCGGGGCCTCTGGCTGCCTCTGTCGCCTGCGCCCTGGGCCCCAGCGCTGAAACGGAGGCACAGTCCTTGGGGCTCACGATCAGGACAGGGCAGCCCGGAGCACGCAGTGACCTGCGGGGGAGAGGCCCAGGAGGGACAGGACGTCAGGAACAGAACGTCAGGGCCAGATGGGAGGGCTGGCGGGGGGAGACTGGGGCTCAGGGCGTGGATGGGGCCGCGGAGGTTCCCAGGGCGCTGGGGGGTGGGGGAGGGGCGACGGGGGAAGCAACGATGTTTTCCACGCAAGGAAGGTGACAGTACGGGGAGGGGCTGGCACGTCAGGGCAAAATGAAGGCCTGTTGGTGACAGTGTTTGAAGTCGGATTTGGGGCAAATAGGGATCGGAAGAAAACGTTAGGGGCCGTAAGCTGGGAATAAAATGCTGCTCTGGGGGTTCAGAGCAGAATTGTGGGGGGGGGGCAGACAGGGAGGTGATGGGTGACATGGGACGTCAAGAGCAGTGAGAGAGACCTGGGGCCCGGCGTGGCCCCCAGATCGAGGACGCGGATGGGGGTCAAGGGCCGCAGCGTTTCGAAAAAAATACTCTGTGGCCTCAGCAACGAGGAACGGAAGTTGGGGGTAGACTTCAGGGAGGGGTGAGGAGGAGACCTGATGTCTGGGACCCCCCGGCGTTTTTGTTCTTGGAGGCGTCTTTTTGTAGGGGGGGCGGGGACCCAAAGGCATTGTGCTTCTCTCTGGCCTGGGTTTTAGAAGGGGCCGGTGGGCGAGGCTGGCGGCGACCGCCGCAGCCCACAGGTGCCACCGGCGGGGGGGTACCGGGCGGCCGCTGCCCACCGCTCACACTCCCATCTCCGCTGTCCAGCATGGCACCTTGGGCAGCGGCCGCTCCTCGGACAAGGGGCCGTCCTGGTCGAGCCGCTCGCTGGGTGCCCGCTGCCGGAACTCCATCGCCTCCTGTCCCGAGGAGCAGCCCCACGTGGGCAACTACCGCCTGCTGAGGACCATCGGGAAGGGCAACTTTGCCAAAGTCAAGCTGGCCCGGCACATCCTCACCGGCCGGGAGGTGAGTGCGGGGACTCAGGGCCCAGTCCTGCAGCACCCGCCCCGTGGGAGGTGGGGCAAGGCCAGACTTGGCCCTGGCTCTGCTTTGTGACCTCAGGTACGTTCCTGGACTCTCTCCAGGGCAGGTCAGGGCATCTCAGAGTTTTCCGGAACCATCCAAGTAGAATTGGGCTACCGTGGGAATTCAAAGTACATGAGGTCCTTGTTAGTCCAGGACTTAGCCCACAGTAAACGCTGTTTAATGAACATGATGTGGGCGGGGCGTCTGGCCGGCTCAGTGGGTGGAATATGTGACTCTTGATCTCCAGTCCTGAGTTCAAGCCCCACGTTGGGCCTAGAGTTTACTTTAAAAAAAAAAAAAAAAAAAAGATGTGGGAGTGTGAGGCGATGAGGAATGTCAACTCCGGAGTAAACTTTGTCCAGCTCTGGGCCTCAGTTTCCCCACCTTAAAACAGGGATGATGACGCATTAATGGGCAGCGCTCATTAAATATTGGTCATCATCCCTGGAATCGTCGGAAACTCTCAGATGGCAGGCAGAGGAGAACCGTGTGGCTTATCTCTAAGGATTCACGCAGCTTTTGTGGCTAAACGTGGACCGGCTTCCTGTTTCCGTGGTGGACTTTGGTTCCATCGAATCTTACAGCGATCCGTATGAGAACACGTGAGAACTTGAATTCTCTCTCTCTCTCTCCCTCTTTTTTAATCTTTATTTATTTTTGAAAGAGAGAGAGAGAGAGCGAGCGAGCGAGCATGAGCGGGGGAAGGGTAGGGAGATGGAGACCCAGAATCCGAAGCAGGCTCCAGGTGCAGAGCTGTCAGCACAGAGCCCGACGCGGGGCTCGAACTCACAAACCGTGAGATCATGACCTGAGCCGAAGTCGGACGCTTAACCGACGGAGCCACCCAGGCGCCCCTTGAATTCTCAGTTAGGCACAGTCTCGGTCTCCCCGTGTCCCCTCCCAGAGTGGGCATGCTGGAAATACGGCACCATTCTTGCAGAAGGGCCCCCACAGACCTTGTAACCTCGATATGAAGCTCTCACTCACTCTTGGGAGGAGCGTATGACTCCTCTGTAATTTTAGAGAACGTGGCTGGAGCCATTCCTCCTGCCTTGGATGCCCTCTCTCCCCGCCCGCACGCCATCTTCGCCAGGCACACAAAAGACACCAGGCCCCAGTGGTTTTATGGGCATATTCTACCAAACGTTCCAATTTTATGCCAATACCGCCAGAAAGAAATTCCACCGCCCAGCTGATTTTAAGTGCTAGCTGGACAGTGACCCAAATGTCAGGACCAGCTCCGAACCCAATGATGGGCCGGCCTTACCCGTGAACACGGATACAACAATCTCAAACAAAATAGTAGCAGACAGACGCGGGCGCGTCCACTGAAGAAGGCGGTGCGGGGACAGAGCTGGGTTCATCCCAGGAATACACAGTTCTTTCCAAATTGACAATTTATCCGTGTACTTCGCCACATTCGCAGACTCAAGGAGCCAAACCATATGGTCGTCTCGATCCTGGCATAAAAAGTACTTGACAAAATGAAAAACCCGTTCGCGAGGCTGCGAGGAGAGCTAACGGACCCTCTCCCGCACGAGGAACGCGTCGTTCCCCTTGTGTGGATCTCGACTGTGATTCCAGAGAATTCTTAGAGGACCAGCTTCTAAGGAAACAGGATCTCCCAGGGGAAGGGTTCTGTAATCCAGCGGATGTGGAGGGGACCGGGGGTGGCCCCAAAACCCTGCAGGGAAACTATAGACCTAGAGCTGAGTTTGGCCCCTCGCGACTGAAAAACTTAACGGCGCTCTGCCCCAAAGTGCAATTCAAAATAAAAACGTAACCACACTGCAAGGTAAATATAAGGAGAGTTGAATAACTTTCGGATTCTTCCCCCACGGTGCCTGCCTCAAAGCTGTTTTAGAACTGGGGGTGCTGGGGCGCCTGGCTGGCTCAGTCGGTAGAGCGTGCGAGTCTTTATTTCAGGGTCTTAAGTTCAAGTCCCACATTGGGCATGGAGGCTACTTTAAAAAAAAAAAAAATTAAAGGGGCGCCTGGGTGGCTCAGTCGGTTAAGCGTCCGACTTTGGCTCAGGTCATGATTTCGTGGTTCATGAGTTCGAGCCCCGCGTCGGGCTCTGTGCTGACAGCTCGGAGCCTGGAGCCTGCTTCAGAGTCTGTGTCTCCCTTGTTCTCTGCCCTTCCCCCGCTCGCGCTCTGTCTCTGTCTCTCAAAAATAAACGTTAAAAAAAATTTTTTTTAATTAAAACCAAAAACAAAAAACTAGGGGTGCCTGGCTGGCTCAGTCGGAGTGTGTGGCTCTTGATCTTGGGGTTGTGAGTCAAGCCCCACCTTGGGTGTAGAGATTACTTTTTTAAAAAGCTGTATACTTTTTCTAATTTTTTAAATGTTTATTTGGATCTGAGAGAGAGAGAGGGTGAGCAGGGGAGGGGCAGAGAGAGAGACGGGGGCAGAATCTGAAGCAGGCTCCGGGCTCTGAGCTGTCAGCACAGAGCCTGACACGGGGCCTGAACTCCCAAATCACGAGATCATGACCAGAGATGAAGTCGGCTGCTCAACCGACTGAGCCACCCCGGTGCCCCCAAGCTATATACATTTTTTTAGTTTTAAGTGTTTAAGAGGTAAACTCCATCAGGGCGTGTAAGTTCAAATCCCAGCCCACAAACTTACTAGCCATGTAACCTTGGCCAGTTGACTGAACAGCTCTGTGCCTCAGTTTCTCCATTTGTAAAATGGGGGTAATTCTAGCACTTGTGAGGATTGAAAGAATTCTCGCCGGTAAAGCAAACAGACCGAGGCCTGGTGGCTCCTCAGTAGATGTTAGATCCAGTTATTATTTACTGTTTCACAATTCACGGATTCCAAACGGAGACATGCTGTATGAATGGTCTGAGGGGCCCTCAAAAGGGCCCCCGACAGCCCTCAGTCACTCTCAGACACCCTCACACAGGCCCTTGGGGCAGCCCCACCCAGGCCCCGCTGTGGAATAGGGGATGTTTCCCTGTAGGAGTAACGGAGCACCGGACACAGTTGGAACAGTATGTGCAAAGGTCCTGAGGCCCAGATTTCCCGTCCACTAGGGATGGCCCCGATTGAGGGGTTTCTGTGAGAGGGAGCGAAGGAGGGATACACCCCTGAGCGATCTGAGTTGGGGTGGCCTTTCCCAGCTCAAGAGCCCTTGGCACTTTGACCTTTTCCCCTTCCTTCTGCCTCCAGGTCGCCATCAAGATCATCGACAAAACCCAGCTGAACCCCAGCAGCCTGCAGAAAGTGAGGCCTAGGGAGAGGGAGCAGGGTGGGCACCAGGTCGGGAGGAGAGTCTCTGAACCCCCCCCCCATCTTTCTCTCTCTTCTGTTTTGGCCACGCCCAGCTGTTCCGGGAAGTCCGCATCATGAAGGGCCTCAACCACCCCAACATCGGTGAGGAGGGGGAAGGGCATGGGCGCAGAGGCCACCAGCCGGGGCACTTGGCACAGGAGACAGTCGGGGGACAGAAGAGCCGGCAGTTTTAACAGTTAGACCCGTTTGCTCTTGGCAGTATCGCCGCTCACTGGCTGTGTGACCCTGGGCAAGTCACTTAACCTCTCGGAGCCTCAGTTTCCTCTTCTGGAGTGGGGCTGCTGAGGGACCCACTTCGAGGTCATTGTGAGGGTCGGATCAGATTGAGCGTTCGAAACCCTTCCTTCCAAGCTGCGCTGTGGGAGCTGCTCTGATGCGTGCCATCAACGGCAGCCACTGTCATTGTCACCCTTAGGCAGAGGGGAGCGGGGGGTCTCTACCTAGAGAAGCAGGGCCTGGCCTGGATGCGACCACAGCACGTAGTCACCCTTTGTGTATTCGCTCAGGAAGCGTTTCCTGAGCGGCTGCTTTATGCCGGGGGCTGGGCACCGAGGCCTAGGCAGTGAAGACAGAGCACAAGCCTTGGCCGCCTAGAGCCCACTGTCTTGCGAGAAAGGAAGAGAGGTGGCGAAGTAGGGCTGAGGAGTTCGCAAAATCTGGCCGTCAGTAGGGAGCCGTTGAGTGTTGTGAGCGAGGGGCGTTCTAGTCAGCACACACGTAGTTAGAGAATGTGGGTGGAGCTGGGGAGTCGGGGGGGCTCTTCCCGAATCACCCTCTTCCCCCCCCCCCGGGTCATCGCAGTGAAGCTCTTCGAGGTGATCGAGACCGAGAAAACGCTGTACCTGGTGATGGAATACGCAAGTGCCGGTGAGCCGTCCCTCCCCGCCCTGCCCGCTGCGCCCCCACCCCCACCCCCCATGCCCCTAGCTGACCCCATGTTGGCCTCTGCCCTGCAGGAGAAGTGTTTGACTACCTCGTGTCACACGGCCGCATGAAGGAGAAGGAAGCTCGAGCCAAGTTCCGACAGGTGGGGGTCACCGCTGGCCGGCGGGGCTGGGAGCAGCACCCCCGTCCCTGGGGAGGAGGGACCGGGCTGTCCAGTGGCCCGGGGCCCTCGGTCAGGCTGGGAGGGAAGGTGGATGATCGGGGTGTCCTGGAGCACGCGCATGCCCGGTGCGAGCAGGCCCTGAGGCAGGCGTGCAGGTGTTGGGCACGCGGGTGTGACGGTGGGCCCCGGGGGCCCTGAGGCTGGAGGAGGCGTGCGGGCAGCCAGGTGTGCAGGCCTGTCACGCGTGGGTAGAAGTACGCAGGGGCCAGGTATGGGTGCACACGTTTGTTGTTACCAGGACGTGCAGGTGTGCGGGGGCGCGGGGTTGCGGAGAAGAGGACGCGCCACGGGGTGGGAGGGTTTGATGGGCGAAGGGCCTGGAGCGCGGGCGTGGTCCTGGCTGTCCTGGGGCCGAGTGTCTCCCTGCAGGTGCACAACGTTCTTATGTGTGTTTCCAGAAAGTCGGGAGGGGACTGGCCGCCGTGTCCTGGCTCCGATGCCCGCGCCGGGAGGGTTGTGCGGATGCCTGAGGCCGGCAGGGGGTCTGGACGCACATGCGTAGATGCAGGTCCACGCATTTCCTGCTGTGATTGAATTGCAGCAAGGGGCTCCAGCCCGTGCCTCGGGCAGGCCTGGGGTCCTGGGTCCTGGGTGCCAGCAGGGGTCTGAGAGACGCTGAGGGGCTCGGGGCCACAAGGACCTGACCTTCCCTGGTCTCCCCTCCAGATCGTGTCGGCTGTGCACTACTGTCACCAGAAAAACATTGTACACAGGGACCTGAAGGTGAGCCCCCCACCTCAGCCCACAGACCCCCCCGACGTGTCCCCAGTCCTGCCTTCAGTCGCCCTGGGGTTCCCCTGGGGCCTCCACATTACCCCCCTCTTCTCTCATGCTCCTCCCTCAGCATCCAGGCCCCTTTGACTTTTTCCCAAGCGGTTGTGGCAGAGGAAGGGCCAGCAGGTGGGGGAGCAGGTAGGGCGGTGGGGACAGGAAGAGAGAACAAAGGGAAAGAAGCAAAACGTCCTGGGACACCGTGCTCGGTTACGTGTGTGCCGAACAAGGACACAGGACTCGATAAAAGGGTTCGTCCCCCCGCCCCCGCCAGAGCCTCCAGAGCCTTGACGTGGCTCAGACTAGAGAACATTCAGGAATCTCCGAGAACTAAGGGTTTTAGAACCCCAGGGTCAACAGGGCCTCCGGGGCTTAGAATCACAGGCCTCTCAGAAGTTGAGGAGGACCTTTGAGAGGGAACCGCCGAGGCTGGCCCCCGGGCAGGGAAGGGGCTCAGCCCGCCTGGACCCAGGCCCCCTGGGCGGGGTGAGCAGGGGCAGCCCCCTCGAGCCCCGCCCCCCGAGAGAGCCCCACTGAGTCAGGGCTTCTTGTCCTAGACCGGGGAGAGAGAAACGTTTGCCCTGCTCTATCAGTCGAGTTGCCTTGACTATCGTTTCTTGAGCAACCTACTGTGTGCTAGGCGCTGTGCTTTAAGGAAGGTCTTCTCGAGGTATCTGTAGTGAAGGACCAGGTTTGTGTTAATATTTTCAATTCCCGATCCATTGTGGCAGATACTCTTGCGAACATAAAATAAAAATGAAAAAAAAAATCCAAAATACGAGACCCATTTTTTTTAAACTATGATTACATTCAAAAAACATAACAAAGCGACTGTCAGATTGCTGTAGAAGTTTCTAGACCTTCTCTCTGTTGGGTACCGGCCCTCTGAGAAAGCCCTTTAGAGGCTTGGGGGTCTGCCCCGTCCGGGAGCTGGAGATTCCCGTCACCCGGGGGAGGCGCGCCCCCTGGTGGAGGGTCCTGGAAGCGGCTGAAAGGGATTTCGGGGATTTGGTTGGTTCCCCCCTTCCTCCCGCCCCCCCACCCCCCGCCAGGAGCCCACCTGAGGGACCAGCCCACGTGCGGGGTTGTGGCTGGATTGTGGGGCCTCAAAATGCTGGGACCGGAAGTGTCACCCCTGAGCGAGGTCGAGATGCCATTACGTTGCGGTTTGGGGAATCTTTCTCTGAAGCGTGTGTCTTTGCGGGTTCGCTCCCCCTGTCGGGTCGGAGGTGGGGGCGGGGTGGTAACCCGCTGCTTAGGAGGTAGGGTGACCATGGGGAGCCTGGCTGGGGCAGGGCCGTGGTTGGGACGGGCCACACGTGGACACTTCGAAGGGCGGGTACGTGTGTCCAAAATCTGCAAGAGGCAGGCCCAGGCCGTAGGGAAGCCAGGCCCCTTTTGGAGTCCGCCGCCCTCTTGCATGACGTGGCCTCCCTCAACCTCCGTGTCCTCATTGGTGGCCGGACCCCTCATTACAAGAACACGTACCACCGAAAGTAGACAGAACCTTGATTTTTTGTTTTCATTGTTTGTGGGTCTAGAACGCTCAGTCCTCATGATTTTGTTGTTTTTTTCCTGCTGGGTAAACTAAGTCTCAGAAAAGGGCAGGAGGTTGCCTGAGGACCCCCAGCTCTGCAGACTCCATACGACACTAATGGCTAATGGGATATAGACCTTAACTGCACGTGAGGGATTGTTCTAGGCCTTTCAGGATCCGCTTCCCAAACAGCCTGCTGAGGTGAAAGCTGTGATTATCCCCCTTCTGCAGATGAGGAAACTGAGGCCCAGACAAAGTCACTGCCCCAGGTCACACAGGGAGGAGGGGCCCAGGCCCGAGGTGGGTCCAGGCGGGGCCGGCTCAGGGCCTGCGCTCCTGCTGCCCGTCCGCCACACCCCTGCACCCTCTTCCCCTCTCGCAGGCCGAGAACCTCTTGCTGGATGCCGAGGCCAACATCAAGATCGCCGACTTCGGCTTCAGCAACGAGTTCACGCTGGGCTCGAAGCTGGACACGTTCTGCGGGAGCCCCCCGTACGCCGCCCCGGAGCTGTTCCAGGGCAAGAAGTACGATGGGCCGGAGGTGGACATCTGGAGCCTCGGCGTCATTCTATACACGCTCGTCAGCGGCTCCCTGCCCTTCGACGGGCACAACCTCAAGGTGCTGGGCGGGGCTGGCGTGCGGGTCTCAATGTCCCGGGGAGGGCCGGTCTCGCCCGCGGTCCCCGCGGCGGCTCGTGTGGGCCGGGCCGTGCTGGGGTTCACCGGCTCTGCGGCCGGCAGGCTTGAGTTCGAATCCCAGCACCCTCCCTCACGCGCTCAGTAAATATTCGCTGCCCCCCACCGGGGGCGGGGGGTCAGGTTGATTTAGGTCTTCCAGATGCCCCCATGGAGAAAAGAGACCAAAATCTCTGCCTTCGTCCACGCTGGACCCTGGCTGAACTTGAGAACGCGCTAACGTGGGGAAAGCCGGTCGCAAAGGCCACCCAGCGTATGAGTCCATTTCTGCGAAGTGTCCAGAACAGGCAGATCCCTGGAGGCAGGGGGGCGGATGAGTGGTCGCCCCAGGCTGGGGGGCTTGGCCAACAGGCTCTCTTTGGGGGGATGACAGTGACCAAACGTTCGAAAACTGACGCGTGAGGGCCCCACGCCTCGGTGAACGCACTCGAAACCTTTGTGTGGGGCACTGCAAACAGAGAAATCCCTGCCCCCGTGGAGGGAGCAGAGCCGGGCCAAAAACAAAATAAATCAGCAAAATGCATAATATGTCAGATGCTGACCAGTGCTGTGGGGGGGGTGGCTCGTCGCGGGGTGGTGTGGGGTATTTTTCTCTGACCTTTTTTTTTTTAATGTTTCATTTTTGAGAGAGAGTCTGAACAGGGAGGGCAAGAGAGAGAGGGAGAGAGGATCCGAAATGGGCTCTGCACTGGCTGTAGAGAGCCTGACGCGGGGCTCGAACTCATGCCCTGAGCCAAAGTTGGACGCTCAAACGTCTGAACCACCCAGGCGTCCCTCTGACCCTTTTTTTTTTTTAATGTTTCTTTGTTTATTTTGAGGGGGAGGGGCAGAGAGCAGGAGAGAGAATCCCAAGCAGGCCCCGCGCCGTCAGCACAGAGCCCGATGCGGGGCTCGATCCCACGAACCGTGAGATCATGACCGTGAGCTGAAATCAAGAGTCAGATGCTTAACCCCCTGAGCCACCCAGGCGCCTGCCCCCTTCTGCGACCTTTTTATTCTGAAACCTGGCCAGTCTATGGAGAAGCTGCAGGACCGGGACAGAGGACACCTAGGACCTTTCAGGACGTGCTCGGGTCGCGAGCATCTGGCCACATTTGCCATTAGCAGCCTGTGCAGGCAGCGCAGTATTGCCCTCGCCATTACTGATGCGACATTTGAGGGGTGGCCACAGACACGACGCCCCTCTGTCCCTGCGGGGGCCCCACAGCAGGTGTCTCCCGAGACTTGGGCGTTTTCCTGTCTGCAGTCACACTTGGGAAGCCCAGCGGGGGCGCAGTCCCGGCCTGCAGCCCACGACCACCCTCAGATGTCCCCAGTCATCCTGAGAATGTCCTCGCAGCTGGTTCTCCCGAGTCATGTGCCGTTGACCTGTGTCCTTCGTCTCCTGTCATCCGGAGCAGCTCTTCTGTCTTGCGTGGCCTGGCTTTGTGGCCATCAGGCCGCTTGTGCCGCAGGGCCCCCCTCAGTTTGGGGTGACCCGCGTCTCCTCGCGGTGGGGTCCCAGGGGTGCGTTTTGAGGCAGGAATCCCACAGCCAGAATGCTCATTTCTGCTCGAGGTGGCCCGTGAGGCGCGTTCAGGAGGTCAGGGAAGTCACTCCTGAGGACAGGCCACAGAGCAGGGACCCGAGCGATGAGGAGGAGGGAGCCCCTTCACAGAGGCCTCAGCCAAGCCGCCGAGCCCTCTGAGCCTCAGTCTCCCCGCTGTTCGGTGTCCGTTAAGGTAACCAGCCATGTAGCGGCGATGGGAGTGCTCGCTAAGATCAGACGTGCGAAGTGCTCACCATCACAGAATAATCTCTCTGAGCCCCAGGCATGAAGCCAAGAGGCCAGGCCGGCGTCCCACCTGCCCCAGGCCCTTGTCTCCTGCAAGTCCTGGTTTCCCCACCAGGCACCTTCAGCCTTTCTGGGCAAAGGAGACATGTAGCTAGGGACAGGTCCCCACTCTGTCATTTTTATTGCTAAGTGACCTTGGACATACCCCTTTTCAGAGCCTCAGTTTCCCTACCTGTAGGATGGGGACATTAAGAGTATCCGTTGACAGCCAGCCTGGGTGTCTAAAGCCCTCCACCAGGACCTGGCATCTAGCCAGGGCATTACACTGGGGAGCCGCACTGGTGGGAGCGGTGATGGCCCATTGGCTACTTCTCACTATCACGTGACGGTGGCGGTGTGATGCAGTGGTTCCGTAGGGCAGGCACCAGAGCCAGACTGCCTGGCTTTGAACCCTGGCCCTGCCATTTCCTGGCTGCACACTCCTAGCGCAAGGGACTTAACCTCTCTAAGCCTCAGTTTCCTCATCTGGAAAATGGGCATCACAGCCGTGCTTCACAGCATTGTTGGGAGCACAGACATGCGTAAAGTCCTCAGGACATGGCCGGCGTGCTCGGCTCTGAAAGCGATACTCGTTAGTATTAAATATTCACGACCCTTCGGGCTGGGATGATCTGCAGACCCAGGAGGCTCCCAGGCACAGGCCTCTTCCAGCCCTTTCAGGAAGATGCCCAGGAAGGGAGCTCCCAGCCCAGAGCTCCACCCAGAGATCCCCCCCCTCCCCCAACACCTGTCCCGCACCCCTCCATTTCCTGTCTCCCCCAATTCTTTCTTCAGGACGAAAGGGGCTCTCCCTGGTCTGCCGTGCCGTGGAGCTTGGAGTTTATTTTCTCCATCTTGGCGAGGTCCCTCATAAAAGGCCCTTAAAAAAAGAAAAAAGTCTGCCTGTAAATCAGTCCCCACGCTTTGAGATTGCCAGGGTCCCACAGTTCTTTGGAAAGACAGGCACGCCTAGGGAAGGGGGGATCCGAGGGGAGGGAGGCCGGAGGGCAGGATCCCCACCCCCTCCCCCCTTCGTAAACCTAATAGTTAGGGTGCACTTACCCTGAGCCAGACACGGGCCGGGCATTGTACAGCGATGTGGGTGCCGGGAGCCCTGGGCACACAGACAAGGAGCCTGAAGCCCGATGCTGACGCCCCTCTGACCGGCTTGTAGAATTCGCTTTCTCGGTGGGATTTCCTCTGAATGAAACATGTTTTTAAAAATATTTGTTTTTGAAAAGTGCCACATCTAATAGGGGGTTCCCATGTTCCAGGCGGGCAGCTGTGGTCAGGAGAGAGGGGTGGGGCTTCGCCACCTGTCGCTTCCGTCGGGAGATTGGGAGAGGGAGGAGTGTGTGTGTGTGTGTGTGTGTGCGCGGTGGGTCAGGGAGGCGGGGTGGATCCCCCCCACCCAGTAACCCCGTCCCCCTAGGAGCTGCGGGAGCGAGTCCTCAGAGGGAAGTACCGGGTCCCTTTCTACATGTCAACAGACTGTGAGAGCATCCTCCGGAGATTTTTGGTGCTGAACCCAGCTAAACGCTGTACTCTCGAGGTAAGCCCTGGCCCTGCACCCCTCTTGTTACGGCCTTCGTGCCCTCACTTTTCCTCTCCTGTGCCCATCTGCCTAAGGGAGGGGTGGGGGAGCCAGGCAGCCAGAGAAAAGGCTCCCGGGCCGTCTCGATGCCACCCCCAGACAGCTTCGCCCACTCCCCGCCATGCCAGTAATTAGCTAATGAGCTCCTTGGCTGATTACAGGGTGCTGGGGGCCCAGATGATGCGGAGGAGGGAGGTGACATCGGGAGGCTCCGACGGAGGGGGGTGCTGGGGGTGTGGTGAGGAGGCGCTGGCTCTCAGGAAGCCCTCGACGCTGGGGTGTTAGGTCTTGGAGGCAGGGGTGGGGGCAGGGCACGGAGCCCGACTTGGGGGCCTGCCTGGGAGACGGGGAGCTGTATTTCCCCCGCTTTTGTCTGACGTCTGTCTTCCCCCTTCCCTATCCTGCCCCCCGATTCCTGCAGCAAATCATGAAAGACAAATGGATCAACATCGGCTATGAGGGTGAGGAGTTGAAGCCATACACGGAGCCCGAGGAAGACTTCGGGGACACCAAGCGAATCGGTGAGGGTCAGGGAGAGCAGGCGCCCCCGCTCCTCGGAGCCACGGGCCACGGAGCCACGAGCCACGGAGCTTCCCAGCCCCTATGATACCCCTTTGATCAGCGCATCAGAGAAGTTTGCAAGGGAACTAGGGAGAGCGAAGTCTGGGCTGCTGCTTTTAGCTGTGTGACCCTGGGCAGGCGGCTTCCCCTCTCTGTGCTTCCATTTCCTCATCTGTAAAATGGGACAATCATAGACCCTATCATGAGGCTGTCGTAACTATGAAGTGAGTGAATCTCCATAAAGCACTTGGTTTTGACGCTTAAGGCACAAAAAGACATCACAGCTCACTTCCAGAAGTGTTCGGGCACAAGTCGTTGGTAATCTGCATGTTCGGGGAAAGCCCCTATGTTGGCACGTGCCTCACCCACCAACCCTTTGGTCCCAAATCTTCCAATGGGACCCTTGAACTCTGGACCCCTAAGCCATTAGCCCTGAAAGAGCCCCTTAGGAGCCATCCACTCACTGTCCGTTATATAGCTGAGGAGACCAAGGCCGCCAACAGAGCCGGTTGCGTTAATCAGGACTTTCGTGGTTGTATGTAACGAAAAACCCAAGCCATTCTGGCTTAAACCTGTAATAGTAACAGGCAGATCCATTTGAAATTATTTTTATACGACAAAATTTGTCAACGTCAGCAACTTCACATGGTATCGCCTAATAGCGGTAACGTACTCATGCACGTAACTGAAAACGCCAGGGTATGTCGGCCTTCAGGCACAGCTGGACCCAGGCGCTCAAAGACAGTCGTTGGAAATCGTAATGGTGGCCACTTCTCTCCCGGGCAGCCACAGGAGCAAGCTGGCAACAGCACATACTAGTGGCCTGGACACCCTATCAAGAAGAGAAGCCACTTTCCTAAATGTTCCAGTGGAGGCTCTAGGCTGGTACCCACTGGCTGCCTCTCAACCAGGGCTTTGGGATGGAGTGCTCTGATTGGCCAGAACTGGGTCACGTGCCCACCCTGAACCAATCAGTGTGGGTTTGGGGTACAGAGCATTCCGAATGGTCAGAGCTGGGTTTTACACCTGCGCTCGGGGGTTGGCGCAGGTAGGAGTCGGCCGGGTGCTCCGAGCGGGAACGAAACGTTCTTCCAAGGAAATCGGGGTGCTGCCGGCAGAAGGGGGGATGGATACCGAACAGGCCACAGAGCAGGTGTGGCTGTGTGATGCAGAAGCGAGTCTAAGGGAAGGGTCTGGGGAGATTGAACCTCCTCTCCATCCCCCCTCTCCCAGAGGTGATGGTGGGTATGGGCTACACACGGGAAGAAATCAAAGAGGCCTTGACCAGCCAGAAGTACAACGAAGTGACCGCCACCTACCTCCTGCTGGGCAGGAAGACTGAGGTCAGAAGGCGCCAGGGGCATTTGGGATGCGCGATGCCCGGGGTGGAGGGACTTCGGGGACAGAGGGGGCAGAGGCGCTGAAGCCCCTCGTCTGTCATCCTCCTGCAGGAGGGTGGGGACCGGGGCACCCCGGGGCTGGCCCTTGCACGGGTGCGGGCGCCCAGCGACACCACCAATGGAGCAAGCTCCAGCAAAGGCACCAGCCACAGCAAAGGGCAGCGGAGCTCCTCATCCACCTACCACCGCCAGCGCAGGCATAGCGACTTCTGTGAGTACGGCCCCGCCCCTGCCACGCCGTCCTGGCCCCAAGGCCTCAGCCCTGCGTTGTTCCTGTCAGGGTCGCCTGGCTGGCAAGCCCCAGAAACCTGCTGGAGCCAGCTGCGGGGAAAAGAGGAATTTCGCGGAAAGATGCAGGGACCGTGACGGGGAACTGGGAGGCGGGAATGCCCAGCCAGGGTCAGGAAGGGATTAGAAACTGGAAACGCAGCCGGAGCAGACACTCTCTGTTTCTTGCTTCCTCTCTGTTCCTCTGGTTTTTCCTTTCTCTCTTACTTCTCTCACCTTATCTTTTTCCTAGTTTCTCAATCCCTTCCATCTCTGGTTTGGAGACCGGCCCCAGTGGTAGCTGGAATCCCTTTGGTCCACTTGTCAGGCATAGAGCTCTCAGGCCAGGGTCCCCTTGGGATTTAGCCACTATGGGGACACAGGGGGACACACTGCACAGAGTGGCTGCGGAGAGCCTGCCCTCTGGCTCTTCTCCACACTGAAAGGATGGGAGGCCCTTCCTAGTGGAAAGGGGCTGGGCGGACACCTACTTGTACCCCTCGCTCTGTAACTGAAAGATGGTCATCACCCACAGAAACTAGACCCCACAACCACCACCACAGATTAGGCGTGGAAGCTTCCAAGAGGTCTCTTACCTACAACTTCCTCAAATGTTAATCTTCCCAACCCCCTTTTTTTTTTTTTAATTTTTTAATGTTTATTTTTGAGAGAGACAGAGCATGAGCGGGGGAGGGGCAGAGAGAGGGGGGAAGAAGGAGAATCCCAAGCAGGCTCCACGTTGTCAGCATAGAGCCCAAAATGGGGCTTGAACTCATGAACTGTGGGATCATGACCTGAGCCGAAACCAAGAGTCGGACGCTTAACCGACTGAGCCACCCGGGCGACCCATGGGCATTCCTTATAAGAAGTTTACCACACGTGGCCTTTTGGATCTGGCTTCTTTCACTTAGGATGACGTTTCCAGCCATGTGTTAGCACGGAATAGCATTTTGTGCCTTTTAATGGCCCAGTAATAATCCGTTTCGTAGACGTACCACATTGTGTTCATCCATTCATCCGCTGGTGGACACTGGGTCCCTTCTGGCTTCTGGCGATTGTGAATTTCTGCCGCTGTGAACATTTCACGTACAAGTTTCCATACGGACGTATGTGTTCACTTCTCTCATGTGTGAGGAGTGGACTCGCTGGGTCACGTGGTAACAATGTTTAACAGTTTGAGGCTCTGCCAGTATATTTCTCTCCAGAGGTGACCGTGCTTTACTCTGGGGACCGGCACTAGCGGGGAGAGAGGGGTGTCAAGGAAACTCGGCATCAGTCCTAAGCGGGAAGTGTGGGGTTCTGGAAGGTCAAGCCCTTCCCTTTCCCTGGATTGCCTTTTCCCACCTATAAAATAGCCGGATTGATCCAGAAAGGCCCTAAGAAGCGTGGGACTCCAGCGCTCTGTGATTACAATACGGTAACCTTAAAAAACACCCACGTAGAAACCTTCGGGGTTCCCGGGGTTCCCAGAGGATTGTCGACAGCTGCCCTGTGTCCGTCATTTACAGACCTTATTATGCTTCAGGGACTTTCGAGCATTAAGGTTCCTGAGGAATGAACACAGAGGTTGCGAAGGTTGCGATCATCTGAAGTTCGTGAACGCATTCAAACCTGTTGGTTCTAAGACCGTAATTTCCTACGATGTTCCAAGGGACCGGATTGGTTTGTCTTGTTTTTGAAACGAACACAGTCCCTTCCTTCGAAATTTGATAGCACAAGACGGAGGGTGGACAGTAGAAAAGTTTTCATCGAACACCGATCTCACGGTCATCCATGGGGACAGGCTCTGTTACCAGGATTCTATGAATTCTTTTGGAGAGATTTTATTCATATATAAGTAGAGTTAATCCTTGAACAGTGCAGGGGTCAGGGCCACCAACCCCCTATGCGTTGAAAGTCCACGAGTGATAACTTCTGATTCTCCCAAAACGTAACGGCTGATAGCCTGTCGATTGGAAGCCTCACTGATAACATAGGCCATCGACACATACTTTGTACATTGTACGTGTTAGAGTCTACAAAGGAAGCTAGCGACAAGAAATGTCCTTAAGAAAATCACATTTTGGGGCGCCTGGGGGGCTCAGTCAGTTAAGCGTCCGACTTCGGCTCAGGTCATGATCTCGCGGTCTGTGAGTTCGAGCCCCGCGTCGGGCTCTGTGCTGGCAGCTCAGAGCCTGGAGCCTGTCTTCGGATTCTGTGTCTCCCTGTCTCTCTGCCCCTCCCCCGCTCACGCTCTCTCTGTCTCTCAAAAATAAATAAACATTACAAAAAAGAAAAAGAAAATCCCGAGGAAAAGGTAATTTGCAGTACTGGCTAGTGTTTATCGAAAAAATTCCACACGGAGTTCAAATTCCTGTCGTCCAAGGGTCGACTGTGTATGTATGAAAAGGAGAGAGAGGAGAAAAAAAGAGACAGAGAGAGATGTAAATACAGTGCTGACACAGTCACGCACCATAAAGGTTCGTGAAGGAAAAGCATTATTCTCACCTTTTAGGACAAACGGGAGCCTTTGAAGATGGCCATCTATAAATATGTAGACAGAGATCAATAGAAATGGAGAGATCTACACATTTCCCTTTTTTATACAAATGACAGGACACCGGAGACCTCAGGCCTCGCCTTTTCTGCTCTACACTCTATCTTGAAGATCATTCTTTGTTGGTGCACAAGCGGCTCTGCCTTCTAGCTGCAGAGTATTCCTTCCTATAGAAATATCTTGCGGCGCCTGGGGGGCTCAGTGGGTTGAGCCTCCGACTTGGGCTCAGGTCATGATCTCGCGGTCCGTGGGTTCGAGCCCCGCATCGGGCTCTGTGCTGGCAGCTCGGAGCCTGGAGCCTGTCTTCGGATTCTGTGTCTCCCTCTCTCGGCCCCTCCCCCGCTCGTGCTCTGTTTCTCTCTGTCTCCATCATAAATAAACATTAAAAAAAATTTTTTTTTTAATATTGACTTTACGTAGACATTTCCCTATTGAGCGCTTAGGCTGTTCCCAGTCTTTTGGCCTCCAAAGAAAAACGGCGATGCCGTGAATAGCCTGCCTGCGCGTTATCATTTACGCGGAGGTGGGAGCGGGGGGGGGGGGGGGCAGTGTAGGCACATTCGTCATCTGGACACTGTCACCGTGGCCTACGCGGAGCCTGTCGCCTGCGTGAGGCATTCTCAGGTTCCGAGGACCACCCGGGGTAGGTTCGGGCCTTTCCAGGTGCGGCGAGCCCTAAACTGGCCCCTCCCTCTCCAGGTGGTCCCTCCCCCGCACCCCTGCACCCCAAGCGCAGCCCGACCAGCACCGGGGAGACGGAGCTGAAGGAGGAGCGCCTGCCAGGCCGGAAGGCGAGCTGCAGCGCGGCCGGAAGCGGGAGTCGGGGGCTGCCCCCCTCCAGCCCCATGGTCAGCAGCGCCCACAACCCCAACAAGGCCGAGATCCCAGAGCGGCGGAAGGACAGCACGAGCACCCCTGTGAGTGGCCGGGGCGGGGGGGCTGGGGGCGGGGACCGCCTGGTGCACGTTTTTCAGACCCTGCTGCTTCCCATCCTGCGCTCCAGACCACCAGGCAGGACTCCTGGTTCCGTCCGTCCGTCCGTCCGTCCGTTCGTTCCATAGACATTTGAGCAGCGCTCTGCCTGAGCTTGTGCTTGACGCTGGTATATAAATTAGCATTCGGTGGTGTCAGAAAGAAGCAGGGTACTTGTTTTAGATAGGAAGGATTTTATTTATTTATTTATTTATTTATTTATTTATTTAAGTTTATTTATTGATTTTGAGAAAGACAGAGTGTGGGGGAGGGGCAGAGAGAGAGAGAGACAGAGAGAGAGAGAGAATCCCAAGCAGGATCTGTGCTGTCAGCGCAGAGCCTGACTCGGGGCTCAATCCCATGAAATGTGAGATCAGGACCTGACCTGAACCCAAGATTCAGACACAACCAACTGAGCCACCCAGGTGCTCTAGAAGGATTTTTAAAAAATACATATTTATTTATTTTGAGAGAGCGCGTGGGGGAGGGGCAGAGAGAGAGAGAGAGAGAGAGAGAGTCCCAAGCAGGCTCTGTACTGTCAGCACAGAGCCACATGCAGGGCTCAATCCCATGACCTCAAGATCACTACGCAAGCTGTTATCAAGAGTCAGACACTCAACTGACTGAGCCGCCCAGGCGCCCAGAAGGATTTTAATATGGGGAATTAGGTACTTACAAAGTTGGAGGAAGGGCTGGTGGCGCAGGAAGTGGATGATGAGACCCGCAGGAATGACATGTCAGCACAGCAGCCCTGACCTGCCAAGGGGGCTGCCGCCTCTGAGGTAGACCCTGGCACTGTGGAGTTCAAGCGCACATGGTCATGACGGGAATTCAAGACTCAGAAGCTCTCTTCTCTACCATAAGGGCCCCTTGTTGCCAGGAAGTCTAGAAAACAGGCACTGGGGCCCTCCTGAGGCGAAGACCCTCATCTCATGACCTTGCCCGTGGAAGCAGAAGGCAAAGGGGACAGGAAGGCAACTGCCACCCCATTTCTACCTTCCAGATCTTCACAAGTGCAAAGATCCACAGAACCCATTCAAACGCAGAACAAGAGCTGCAGAGGAGTCTGGGGAATGTAGTGTTGGCCTTCCCTGCGTCTATAGCTCCTTAAATTCTTTTTTAAGTTTTTTTTTTTTTTTTTTTTTTTTGAGAGAGAGAGAGACACACACACAGAATCTGAAGCAGGCTCCGAGCTGTCAGCACAGAGCTCAACACGGGGCTTGAACTCACGGACCGTGAGATCATGACCTGAGCCAAAGTCAGACGCTTAACCAATGGAACCACCCAGGCACCCCTTAAATTTTTTTTAATTGTTTTTAATAATGTTTATTTATTTTTGAGAGAGCATGAGCGGGAGAGGGGCAGAGAGAGAGAGGAAGTCACAGAATCCGAAGCAGACTCCAGGCTCTGAGCTGTCAGCAGAGAGCCCGACGTGGGGCTCCAATTCACAGACCATGAGATCATGACCTGAGCCAAAGTCAGATGCTTAACCGATGGAGCCACCCAGCTGCCCCTTAAAAAATTTTTTTTTAATGTTTATTTATTTTGAGAGAGAGAGAGACCGTGTAGCTCCTTAAAATAGGAACTTGAGGAACAAAAATAGCTTCCATATCAGAGACGAGGGTGGAGACTGGTCCTAGGAAAATGGTCAGCACTCTGAGGCCCTACAGACCAGAGCTTGAATTACATTGGTGAGCTGTGTGGTCTTGAGCAAGTGGCTTCACCTCTCTGAGCCTCAGTATTCCACTCTGTGAAATGGGCTCATGAAAGACCTTAGATTGTTGTGAGGCTCCTATAAGATCTGGGACATAAACTACCTCCCCCAGTGTCCAGCTCAGGAAGCACTCAATAAATGAAGGCTCTTGTTATGATTTTTTTTAATTTATTTTAATTTTTATTTATTTTTGAGAGAGAGACAGAGTATGAGCAGGGGAGGAGCAGAGAGAGAGGGAGACCCAGGATCCAAAGCAGGCTCCAGGCTCCGAGCTGCCAGCACAGAGCCCGATGCGGGGCTCGAACTCACGGACCGCGAGATCATGACCTGAGCCGAAGTCGGACGCTTAACCGACTGAGCCCCCCAGGCGCCCCGGCTCTTGTTATTGTTATTTTCTACCTTAAAAAGGTAGACAAAGAATAGGAAGGGGACAGAGCCCCCCAAAAAGCAGAAGAAAGGAAATAATAGTAATAAACGAGAAAACAGATGTAGTCTAGAGAAAACTTAAAAGAAGCTGCAATCCGGTTCTTGAAAAACTCGGTACAATCATTGGGCCCCACGAATTACTAATAACAGAAACGAAAGGGGCGCCTGGGTGGCTCAGTCGTTCGAGCATCCAACCCTTGATTTTGCTTCAGGTCATGATGTTATGGTCGTGGGATCCAGCCCCATGTCAGTCTCCACACTCTAAGAATACTTGGGATTCTCACACCCAAAAAAAAAAAAAAAAGGAAAAAGGAAAGAAAGAAAAGAAAAGAAAGAGGAAGAAAGGAAGGAAGGAAGAAAGAGAAGAAGAGGGAAGTTCTGACATAAAAAGGTATTAGGAACCACCTTACCCCATAAATGTGAGAGCTTAGATGAAATGGACAGACGCCTTCAAAAACACAAGTAACTACACCTGCTCGAGAAGAAACAGAAAATCCGAACCGCCTTACATTCCTGTTCGAGAAATTGAATCCGTGACTTAAAACTTTCCCATAAAGAAAACCCCAGACCCGAAGTGGTGGAATTCTGCCAACCACTGAAAGAAGGCATGTCGCCGGCCAACTTTAGACAGGCTTCCAGAGGATCGAAAAAGAGGGCTCACTTCTCAGCTCATCTGGGGAGGCGCCATAATCCCGACGGGGCCCCCCCGCCATCCAAGAGAGCCCACAGTCCCGTGCACGGTGGGGGGGGGGGTGGTGTCTAAGTCGACAGACGTCGATGATACAAAGTGATGAGGGCTGTGGCGGGGGCCCTGGGAAGGCTCCTGACTCAGCCGGGGGCCAGACACCTGACAGTCACGTCGCTGTGAGTCAAGGGGAGAGGTGGGCGGAATATCCAAGCAGGTGGGCCGGCCCGTGCAAAGGCCAGGAGGAGACACCAAGTGTGCCCAGAATAGGTATGCTCCCAAAGGCTGGACGTGGCTGGCCCGTGCCCAGGTGGGGCGGAGCCGGGAGAGGAGTGAGCAAGGCGTGCCCACCCCCGCCCCGCCCCTGAGCCACCCTCCTTCACCACCCCTGCCTCAGCAATGTGACTCTCAGCCTGGGTTGCTGGGATGGCTCGTTAACCTTTCCTGGAGTAAACCATCACCTACCGGTTCATAATGAGGGAGGCCAGAGAGGGCAGGTGGGGCGTTACGGGGTGCCCCTTCACCCCGTCACTCCCTCCCGGCCGTGTCTCCCACAGAACAGCCTCCCTCCCAGCATGATGACCCGCAGAAACACCTACGTTTGCACAGAACGCCCTGGGGCTGAGCGCCCGTCCCTGTTGCCAAATGGCAAAGAGAACAGGTATGGAGAAGGCATGGCAGCGGGGAGTGGGGGGAGGGAGGCAGCGAGAGGGGAGCAGGACCCTCCTTTGATCTAAGATGATAACCGTCCTGGGGAAGGGGTGCCATGCGGATTGGGGAGCGTGCGTGTCTGTTCTTCCCAGAATCTACCCATGTCCTCCTCCTCCCCCCCCCCAGACCCCCCTGAAAACCTTCCCCTCTTCATTAATTAGTTAGTCATCGCGCCAGGAAAGCAGTCTGCCCTGTTCTCCGCCTACGAGCCTTGGGAAACGAAGTTGAATCTTTTTTTTTTTTTTTGAATGATCAATTTTTAGAACTTTGAGAGAAGCCCCAGAATGTCACAGCTTCAACATCCTCTTGTTGGCTGGTTTCGCAGACTAGTTTTCCTGGGTCGGTTCGAAATCTTTCAGCTGGCAAGTGAGGGGAAACCAACCGGTGCCCACGGGCTGGAGCATACAAAAGGGAATGAGTGCCTGCCCGTCGAGGTTCGGGTTCAGGAGCGGGGCGGGCGTCAGGATCATGACAGTCCCGCCCGCCAGGATAGGGCACGACACTGAGGCGCACTCCGGGGAGTGTCTGATAAACAGGTGGTGCTGTGCGGTGGGGACAGGACGTGGAGTGCTTGAGAGCAGTGATTCCGTGGCTAGTAAGTTCTGAGTTCAAATCTTGCCTCTGCGCTCTGCTAGTAGGACGATCGTTGGCAAGTCTGTGAGCCTCGCTTTCCTCCTCCGTCAGATGGGGTGATGTTCTCCGCCTCCGGGCCCCGTGAGAGGGATCTGGTGGAGATCAGTTGTGCCCTGTACCTGGGACAGGTTCTGTGACAGAGAAGGCATTGGATGAGTGAGCGCTTATTTTGTGGTTGTTAGATACAAATAATGATTGGGGCGCCTGGGTGGCTCAGTCGGTTGAGCGTCCGGCTTTGGCTCAGGTCATGACCTCGCGGTTTGTGGGTTCGAGCCCCGAGTCGGGCTCTGTGCTGACAGCTCGGAGCCACGGAGCCTGCTTCACATTCTGCGGCTCCCTCTGTCTCTGCACCTCCCTGCTCACGCTGTCTCTCTTTCTCTCTCTCTCTCAAAAACAAATAAAACTTTAAAAAAACTTTTAAAAATAAATACAAATAATGATGGTGAATATTCATCAAGCAGTAAGAACATGCCAGGCCTTAGCGTTTATTTGCTGGTTGAATGCCCCTAACAACTCGGTGAGGCAGATCCCGGTATCTCCATTTCACAGCTGAGAAAATGAGGCGCAGAGAGATTAAGGAACTTGTCCACACAGCTGGTAAGTCAAGGAGCAAAGCTTCCAGACTGACTCCAGCGTGTGCACGGTCACGCACGGCCTTCCCCTCTGGCCGAGAGATGGTGTGGCAGTTAGAGCGTAGACCCGGCTGGTGTACCCCAAGGTTCAGCGGCTTCAGTGAGACCGGGGTTTCGGCTTATAGAACCAGCCAGAGGTAGGCAGGCAGTCTCCTCCAAGGACCCAGATTGATTCTGCCAAACTCAGCATGAGGCTCCAGCTCTGGGACTGAGGCCAGTGCACCAGTTACCATCATTTCCTAACCCAGAAGGAAGGACGGAAAGAGAGCGGAGCGCAAGCTAGAGGCATGACCCAGAAATAGGACAAAGTACTTCTGTTTGTAGCCCATTGGCCAGAGAAAAGTCACGTGCCCATCCCGACCTGCAAAGGAGGCTGGGAAATGTAGTCTCTGGCTAGGTGGCCATGTGCGGCACCCCTACTCTTAGAAGTTTGGTTACTAAAAGTAAAACAGGGAGGATGGATCCCAAGGGAGAGGCAGGGGCACCTGCCACACAGTCAGCCCCTCCTGTCGGGACTGGGAGGGTCTGGAGGAGGGTCCTGGGGCACTGGAGCCACCACTACCCACACAACAACATCTCGAGAGAGTTAGGAAGAGGGTCCCTTTTCGCCTGTCAAAAAATTGTCCTAAGTACCTATGATGTTCACATCTGTTCCTATCCCGAGTTTGAATGATGGCAGTGCAGATAGCAAAGTACAGTATTTGCAAAGTTAATTTGGTTCCTGAGGTTTGGAGGCAGATGGCAAGGGATTCATCAAAAAAACAAAACAAAACAAAACAAAACAAAACAAAACAAAAAACGTAATCTGAATCTATTCAGTTGCTGAGGTTGGAGAGAGGAGAGTCGGGATACGTTTGGAATGGGCAGGGTTTGAAGAAGGGACAGTTTGAAGGAGGGATGACTCAGGAAGACAGAAGAGTCAGTAGAATAACTAGGGTTGTATAGTACACAGCCAGCCCAACTGTACATGGCAGCCCTTTCTCTGAGCTCTAGTAGGTCTTTCGCGGTTACTGATCTCAGGACAGGGCAGTGGAGAATCAGAGGGACTGGGGCCTTGGCCTGCCTCCAGGCCCCACTCTGACTTGTCCCTCTCTGCCCACAGCTCGGGTACCCCACGGGTGCCCCCCGCCTCTCCCTCTAGTCACAGCCTGGCTCCCCCATCGGGGGAGCGGAGCCGCCTGGCACGCGGTTCCACCATCCGCAGCACCTTCCACGGTGGCCAGGTCCGGGACCGGAGGGCAGGGGGCGGGGGAGGCGGGGGTGTGCAGAACGGCCCCCCCGCCTCTCCCACGTTGGCCCATGAGGCCACACCCCTGCCCACTGGGCGGCCCCGCCCCACCACCAACCTCTTCACCAAGCTGACCTCCAAACTGACCCGAAGGTGAGCCGCGTGGGACGTGGGGGGCAGGGGTGGGGTGGGGTGGGGAATGGGACCTAACCTGTCTTCTGCTCTGCTCTGCCTTCTGTACTCCCACATCATCATCATCATCATCATCTCCTCCTCCTCCTCCTCCTCCTCCTCCTCCTCCTCCTCCTCCTCTGTCACCCTTCACCTCACACTACAGGGTTACCCTCGATCCCTCTAAACGGCAGAACTCTAACCGCTGCGTTTCGGGCGCCTCTCTGCCCCAGGGATCCAAGATCAGTAAGTCCCGCCACCCTCGCTCTCCCTGGCTCTGCCGCCCTGTCTGCATGTCTGACCTGTGTGTACGGGCGAGGGGAGGGGGTGTCTCTGTGCGAGCGGGAGGGGGGACTGGTTGTGGGGTCTGGCTGTTCCTTTACTCACTTAATAAACAGTAGTCTGGCCTCTGGAGCCGGACTCTTGAGGTGCAGACCCTAGCTCTGCTGAGTGACCTTGAGCAAGTCACTGAACCTCTCTGGGCCTCACTTTCTTCTCCTGTGAGAGGGGGATAGCAGTAGCAGTGCCTTCCTCATAGGGTTATCCTGTGGACTAAAAGGTGATACAGGGGCTGAGCTTAGAATGTTGCCTTGGAAAATGATGTATGTTTATTTCCTGAGCGCCTATTTGTGTGCCTGGAACGACATTAGACCCTGGAATAGAGTGATGAGACCGTGTAAAAGCCCAGCCCAGGCAGAGCGGATGCTCTACACGGGGACCCAGGCAGTAAATTAGTACTGGGAAGAAAAATGGAGCAGGGAAGAGGGGTGCAGTTTTAAATGGAGCAGGCCTCACTAAGGAGGTGCCGTTTGAGCAGAGCCTGAAGGAGGGGTGTGTGGGTGTGTGTGGGTGTGTCCGTGGCCTTCTATATGTACCTGTGTGTCCCCACCTCCTTTCTCTTTCGTCTTCCAAATTCTTCAGTATCTTTCCTGCGACCTGCACTAACCATTTCGGAATGGGCTCCCCTCCTGGGCACCGAGAGGGAGATCAGACCCTGACTCCCAGCCCTCCCCAGCCCAGCTCCAGCCAGCAGGGAGGGACCAGGGCTGAGGCAGGGGCTGCCCAGAGGCCTGGAGGCAGTGGGTTGGGGGAGGGGGCTCCATATGTGCAGATTGGACACTCCGCCCTCCTCCCCCATTCTAGGGTCACAGACGAACCTGAGAGAATCGGGGGACCTGAGGTCACAAGGTGAGTGCCTGTGCCTACCCTGACCGCCACACCAGCCGCTCTCCCTTTGCCTGCCTCAGATCCCGCTGGCTCGTGGCTGCGCCTCCCCTACCCACCACCCCCACACCTTTAGAGCCTCATCCTCTAAGCCAGCTGTCTGACATGTCCCTCTGACCCTTCTTCCTCTGCCGGCTCCTCTTAGGGCCCCCCCCCCCCACCATGACTTCCTCTTGATTTCCACCCCCATCCACGAACACGGCCCCTAGGCCAGCTTTAGCTTCAGCCTCTTTCACCTCTGACCGATTCCTCCTGTTGACATACCTTTCCCCGGCTCATGCAAGGAGGCACAACTGTTGCCCGGGCAGATATTACCTGTACAGCCCCACGGGATAAACGGTGTAGACCTCGAGGGCCAGGGAATCTCTCGTCTTGCCTCTTCGGCTGTGCCAGCGTGGCGCGAAAGCAGCCGTATTGAGGACAAAACCAAATGGGTGTGGTGGGGGTTCCAATCGAACTCATGTACAAAAGCAGGCAGCCCCGTGCCGCCTCGCCGAGCCCCGCCTCAGTCTGACACAACCCCTGTCCCTGTAAAGACCCCAGTGCACCTGAAGAACCTCCCCACCAGTTCCTAAAGTCCCAGGACTGACTCTCATTGGCTGGAACCGAGTCACGTGCCCAGCCCGAAACCAATGGCCGTGGCCAGGAGGGTGGAGGACTCTGATTGGTGGGAACCTAGACGTAGGCTCCACTTTGAGCTAACCGCGGCGGACAGGGAGGTGGGGGGTGCCCTCATTGGCCCGCACTGAGTCACGTGCCCAGCTTGGCACACGGAGAGGCCGAGGCCACCCCGCCTAAACCAGAAAGACTAGTTGTCTCGAGAGGAGCACGCTTGGTACTTCAGGCGGGGCGGTTCTTTGTTGTGCGGCGCCCACGCACGCATTGCAGAACCTGTATCCTCCCTGAACCCGCCCCCTCCGAACTTAATAAATGCCAGCGGTACCCCCACCTCGAGACATTGTGGCGATCCGAAAGGCTCCAGGAGGTTCCAAATACCCATCCCTGGAGGGACGGTATGGCTTTTAGGCGAGAGCCCCCGGTCTAGAGTGAGGAGGGTTGGTCCTCCAAGGAAAAAGGGATGCTTCCCAGGAGGCGGATGTATTAGGAAACGCGCCAAGCTGCTATGGCAAAGAGCCCCCCAAAATCAAAAGACAGGAATCAGTTTCTCTGTCATGTAACCCAGGTGGCGGGGCCAGGCTGGCAGGGCCCCTCTGCCCCATGAGGTCATGCAGGTACCCAAGGTCCTCCCATCCCCACCCCTTGGGGACCTGTCTTCGTACAATCGAGGCTGGCTCCAGCCGCAGCCGAGGTGGGACAGGAGAGCCCAGGGCCTGCAGTTTCCTTGGAAGGGGGTTGCCCGCCTCGCTTCCACTCACATCCGGGAATTTTGCACTCTGGCTGCCGCAGAGGCCGGGAAACGCAGTCTCTAGCTGGGCGGCCGTCGTACAGCTGAAACTCCGTCCCTGGCCCTGGGGTCAGAGGGGAGGCGGGTTTTGAGGGACGCCTAGGAGTCCGTCCCCAGGTGGGAAGCGTGGGCTGCCTTCCTCTCCCGTCCCGGTCTTTGACCCGCGGTGTCTTCCCGCCCCAGTTGCCATCTACCTTGGGATCAAACGGAAACCGCCCCCCGGCTACTCCGATTCCCCTGGAGTGTGAAGCTGACCAGCTCACGGCCGCCCGAGGCCCTGATGGCAGCGCTGCGCCAGGCCACCGCGGCCGCCCGCTGCCGCTGCCGCCAGCCACAGCCGTTCCTGCTGGCCTGCCTGCACGGGGGTGCGGGCGGGCCCGAGCCCCTGTCCCACTTCGAAGTGGAGGTCTGCCAGCTGCCCCGGCCGGGCCTGCGGGGAGTTCTCTTCCGCCGCGTGGCGGGCACCGCCCTGGCCTTCCGCACCCTCGTCACCCGCATCTCCAACGACCTCGAGCTCTGAGCCGCCACGGGCCGAGTCCCCTCTTCTTCCTCTCCCTCGTCCCCTTCACCTCTACAGCAGGAACAGGGGGCAGGGAGGGGCGTCGCCCTCTGTCATCACCTCAGCTCCCGTGAATCCGACGTGGGGACAGAGAGTGCCCCCTGCGCTGTTGGCCGGGGCCGCTGGGCAGGAGAGAAACGTGAGGGGGCTTAGCAGGGGGAGCTGGCACCTTCCTGGAGCCTCCAGCCGGTCCTGCCCACCCCCCCTCACCCCGCCGTGGGGGCACCTGAGGAAACTCTGGGGGCAGGGCAGGGGCAGAAAGGGAAACCGAGGAAACTCTTCCATCCCCGCCCCCTTTCCCCCAACCGCTCAAGAATTAGGCCTTGGGCGGGGGACCGGAAGGGCTGCTGAGCCTAAAGACTGTAGAAGGGGGGAGGGGGGCTGGGAGTGGGGGTCAGAGAAGCAGATTCCTTCCCCTCCCGTGCCCTCCCCTCGTGCTCGAACCCCCCCCCTTCCTGCCCCAGGCTGGCGCGGGGCACTTTGTACAAATCCTTGTAAATACCCCCCACACGCTCCCCTCTGCAGAGAGCTCTCGAGGAGCTGCCGGTTTTTAAGTTATTACACCCCCACCCGCCTCCTGTCAGCCCCCTCACCCGCAGCCTGTCGCCCAATAAACTTAGGAGAGTCCCCCCCTCCCCCACGCTGACCCCGGGCTTTTCCTTCCCTGCCCTCACCTGCGGCTGAGATGAGGAGGTGCGTGACTTTGGGCCAAGTGGTTCCTCCTCTCTGAGCCTCGGTTTTCTCATCTGCAGAATGGGAGTCGTGGGGGGGGGGTGAGGGTCAAGGATGATTGTGGAAGAGGGCAGGACAGAACTCAGCCTCATCCAGGAGGCCCCCGGTTCCTATTATCGGTCCCCCGTTCATCCACTCACGCGCCCACCCACATGTTATACCGGACTCGAAGCCACTTCTTAACTCTAGTAGTACATTTATTCAATAAACAGTCATTGACCTGTGCCTACTCCGTGCCAGGCCCGGTGCTGGACACGGAGACCCAAGGAGCCCCTGTCCGTGGGGGACGTGGGTTCTGACACACACACTAGAGAAACCATTGCTTTGGGGGAGCCCAGAAGAGAACGTGAGGGGAGTCCGGGAAGCCACTCCAGGGAGGAAATGATGCCGGAGTTGGGCTTTGAAGGACGAAGCAAAACAAAAGCCTGTTTGTAGGAGTGCACGATAAACCTGCCGGGAACTTCGGGTAATTTCGGTGTGGCTGCTATGTTGGGGGTGGCGGAGAATTAACAAGAGAAATGCTGTGTTAGGACTAATAATCCGGCTACACATAAGCAAAAAGATTGTTTGCTTATGTTCCTTACTCGTCTGGGGGTGCCTGACTTCAGGTACGGCTGAATCCAGGCAGCAGGCCCTCTCTCGTCTCTGCTTTTCTAAGCGTGAGGTTAGTGGTTTCACCCAGCACTTCCGGCCTCTCATCCCTTTGCCTAGTTCCCGCAGCGGAAAGTTCCTCGTTGCCTACTTTTGTCGAAAATCCCGAGACAGGCTCTTGTTGGCCCAGAGGAGTCATGTGACCATCCCCGAACCAGTCACTGTTGCTCCGGGGTGGCCTGGCCCCTACCTAGAGGTGGACTTAGAGGGGTTCCCCAGAGGAACGTCCAGGTGTCCTTAGCCAGAGGAAGGAAATAGAAGTTCAATAGAGTTAAGCTGTGGGTCGGGGGGTGGGAGGGGGGAGGAGGAGGGGCTTGTTCACACAGGGCCTCGGGGGCCAAAGCGAGCGAGGTGGGCTTTCATCCAAGGGCACTGGGGAGCCATGGAGGGTTATATGTAGGGAAGAGGCTTAGTTTACTATGCCTCAGTTGCCCACTAGGGGCGTGGTACCGTCAGCCCTTGTCTTCTCCATGGGGCTGGTAGGAAATTCAAATGAGAAAGGAGGGATGGTAGAGACTGAGCGGTCAGTGTTGAAAAATTCAGGGCCTGGGGCAGAACCGCATTCCTGCCTTAAGAGCGAGGCCACAATAGGGATCCGCTGCACGGTGCCTCTCTTGAGTCGCAGGGGTGGGTGGGCTGGGGAACCAACCAACCCTGTCTGGAAATCTCAATCCCTGAGGGCTTCCCGTGTGCCCAGCCCTGTGCTGGGGACATAGTGGTGACCAAGACAGCCCCAGCCCTGCCCTCATCGGGCTCAGTCTAGTGGAGGAGGCAGCTGCATCCTCAGGGTTGGGGGGGCAGGGTCAGAGCAGAGGCTGGGGAAGGCCAAGGGAGGGGTGCCTGTCGTAACCAGGGAGGGCTCCCTGGAGGAGGAGCAGCTAGCTAGACATGGCGGGTAGGGGGCTGGTGTTGTGGGTGGAGGGAACAGCGTGTACAATGGCTGAGAGGCAGGCGAGAGCACAGCAAGTGGCATACAGTTGGCAGTGAGTAGAGTCACCTGGAGACCTGAGGCTGGAGATGTTGGCAGGGCCCTGAAGGTCGTGGAGAGGGGTTCAGGCTTTCTTCCAAGAGCACCGGGGAGCCATGGCAAGGTTGTGAGCAAGGGAGAGGCAGGGGACAGGTTTATACTGTGAAGGGAGGGAAGAAGACAGGTCAGGAGATTAGGGAGGAGGTCGGAGTGGGACCGAAGGTGGGAGACAAGGGCAGGACTTGAGACTTATGAGGCAAGATGGGCAGGGCAGGTGCGGTCTCTGACGGGCACCTGGACCACAGATTTGGCTCAGACGGACCCGTTGGAAGGTTTGTGGCCTGGGCGCGGGGGTGGGGGGTGGGGGTGGGGTGCAGAGGACGGAGCTGGGGTTGGTGATGGGATCAGTGTTGTAAAGGACACCCTGACATCTGACAGGTCCTGTCTTTCTCTTCTAACCTTCCTGTTTCAGTAATTTCTCGGCGAACTCTTGGGCACATCCTCTGGCCTCGGTTTTCCCCTGTAAAAGTACATTTCTTGATCTCTAAGGGGCCCTTTACCTGTGTGACTTCAGATTTGAAAAAGTCCCTCCTCCAGGTCCCTGAGGGCTCCGTCTACCACTTACTCTGCCTCACGTTTCCTTCCGAAAGCTTTGTCTCTTTTTGAGGCCACCGCTCTGCCCTTGCAAGGGGAGACCCCGGCCTACTGGGTCGAGCAGAGGTGATTCACGTGGCCGACACCCAATACATGCTCAGATGCTTCTCGACGTCTATCCCCTGCCCCTCCCGCTGCGCCCGACCCTCCTTCCCGGGACCAGGCTCTCCAAGGGGCGGATCCCTGAAGACTTCACGGGGACGCCGGGAGCCAAGCCCCAGTCTGGGGGAGGAAAGAGCACATGGGCAAAGGCATTAAGGTGGGAACTGCAGGGTGTATGGAGGAACCCTGGGGAAAAACCTGGAATGATGAGCCTTCAGTGAATGGTGCGCATTTCAGTTTGAAGAGTCACAACTAATAGGAGTGCGTTCTAGGACACGTGGGGAGCTCTGGCAGGTTCTTGAGCAAAGAAAGGGAAGTTGAAAGGACTGGTAGCAGCTGTGGGGGGATATGGGAAGGTCACGCAGAAGGAAGCCGGTGAAAAGTATAATGAGGTCTGTGTGATGAGATGCATGATACGTCTCAGACTGGAGGCCCGCGGGCCAAATTCACGTCTCAGACCTTTTTGTGTGGCTTCCGTTTCTCCCTCGTGTGGATCCTGGGTTTGAGGGGTGCGCATGTGTGATTGGGAGCCGAGGTTGGGAAGGGGCCACACCTCTCTGGGTCTCAGACTCCTCGTAGCTTTGGATTGGACGGTACACGTTGCCTCATTTTAGAGATGGGGTAAAACATGACTAGGGAGGGCAAGCCACACAGCGGCCAACTGCAAGAGTCCGTCCTCCTCTTGTTCAATTACTCTCGCCCAAAAGCTAAGGCCACCATTGCTTTTATTTGTTGCTTTGAGTGTAGAAAAAGCACGAGCTCCAGGGGTGTCGGAGAGCTCCCAGTTAGCCGGAGCTCCTGGTGGTGGGCGGAGCTCTGGGAAAGGGAGCGGAGGGTGCGAGGGAGGTTCTTCATTGGCCAGAACTCAGAGGATGAAGCCCATTGGCTGGAACTCTCGTTGGAAACGGAATTCCGAGAAGGGTGGCTAGAGCCCCCGGGTGACCGAACCCTCATAGGTGGGGCTCTGGCGGGGTGGTGAGGGGGTGGGTAGGGGCGGTCCTCCGATGGTCCCAGCCCTCCCTTTGGCTGGGGCTCCAGCAGTCGGCGGCGGGTGGGCCGGACGCCTATTTCTGGGCGGGGATCATGTCGTCGATGGACTGGCCCTTTTCCAGTTTCTTCTCCATCTCCACCATGAGCTTCACACCATCCACCACCAGCTGCACCTGTTCTACTTCGGATGAGCCCAGCCGATCGGCGTTGGACACGTCGAACACCGAGCCCACGGCAGCTGTGTCCACGCCACCTGCAGGAGCGGAAGGCAGGGGCATAAGGAGGGAGCAGAGATGCAGGAGCGGGGCCCAGGCTGCTGCCCCTGTGCCAGCTGAGACGGCCGCACGGACCGAGTGCCTACTGCGTGGCAGGTTACGTGCATTCAGAGCCTCCTAAATGTCTATTCACGGGCTCAACGCCTCTGGCTAATTTAGGTACTTCACCCCTTGACCATCCAACATGAAAATCTAGCCTAGTGGCTAAAAGTGAGCCCTGGAGCCAGGATGCCCGGGGTTGAATCCTGGCCATCTTTTCCTTCAATGATGGTAAACCGAGGTTCCCAGGGGACACGGGATATACACAGTGCATAGTATATACCCATGCTATCATGTCGACTCCGATGGGATAAGGCGTGCTGATGCCCATTTGCAGAGGAGGGAACAGGCTCACAGAGGGGTAGCCCTCGTCCCCCCCCCCCACGTCTCGCGTGGACGCTCCGCCTCCCCTTCCGCCGCCGCCAAGGGCCCGCCCCCGACGCCGCGGCGCGCGGCCGGACGCGGAGCCGCACCTGTGCCCCGCTTCTGCAGGCGCAGACGGGTGAGGATCTCCTCGAACTTGGGGTGCTTGCTCAGGTGCGCCAGCTTGACATGCACGCCTCCGCGCAGCCCGGTGCCCAGGTTGGATGGGCAGGTGAGCACGTAGCCCAGGTGCTCGTTCCACATGAAGGGGTGGCCGGCTTTCTTGAAGATCTCCTCAATCTGAGGTAAGGGGAGAGGACCAGGGGTCAGCGCCAGCGGGCGCCCCCCCAAATACTCGGACGGGGTTCGGAGGGACACAGCGTGAGCACGTGGGGAGGGGGTGGGATTCCGAGAGGGCGGGACTGGAAAACCTGGAGGAATGAACTTCTGAAGGGAGGGGTCCGACGACACTGGTGGAGGTAGATGCTGGGCTGGGCTGGGCTTGGGAGAGCGCTTCGGGGGCGCCGAGTTCTTAGGGGCGGGGCTTTGCCCTGGGTGGGGGCGGGGCCTTCTTTGGGGGCGGGGTTTGTGTGCGGAGCGGGGCTTAGGCATGGGCGGTGCCTTCTCGGGGGGGCGGGGCTTGGGCACCGGCTGCGCCGGGTTCCCCTGCGTGTCGGGGTCTTGGAAAGCGGGTGGGGCGTTCAGCGAGAGTCAGAAGTCGGCCGCGAGGGGCAAGCGACCCACCTTCTGCAGCCCCACGCAGAAGCGGCGGAAAACCTCCTTCATGTTGCCCCCCTTCTCCATGGAGATGACTCGGAGGTGGTCCTCCTCGTTCACCCACACCAGGAAGCTCTTGTTGTCATTGTGCCTAGGGTGGGGCGCAGGAAGAGGCCAAGGAATCAGCCCCGCGCGGCCACCCCATCCCGCCCTCTCCCCAAAGTACCCAACGCAAGGGAGCAACGGACCTGAGGGGTTTGAGGTGGTGGCACTGGCTCCCCAAAATCGTGGAAGCTTACACCTGTGGACCCTAACGTCACAGAATCTGAGAAATCGCCAGCCCTAGGGTCAAAGACTTTTGGGGTCTTAAGTCTTTGAACAGCATTAAATTACAGACTCTTAGAATCTTTGAAAAACAAAAGTGGGGAATCAGAATTGATAAATCTTGGAAATCCTCCGTCTGGTCCCAGGACCAATCTTCCCATCACCTTGTGACATCTCAGATAAAACATTAAGATCTGGAAATGTCTGCAGCCATGGAATCACAGAGTCTGGAATTAGTGGAATCTTAGAACCTAAAAATATTTCAAATGGGTATGTCTTAGGACTCACACACTCTTCAAATCATCTGAAAGCTAGGTTTTTTGAAACCTTTGAAAATCTTTGACTCTCAGAATCAGGGATTCAAAGATTCATAGAAACCTAACTAGCAACAATAAAAGATAAACCTAATAGCCAAGATGTTGGTCACTTACTATATACCAGACACTGTTGTGTTGTTTTTATTTTTGAGAGAGAGAAAGAGCAGGGGAGAGTGGCAGAGGGAGAGGGAGAATCTTCAGCAGGCTCCACGCTCAGTGTGGAGCCCCACATGGGGCTTGGTCCTACCACCCACCCTAGGACCGTGACTTGGGCCAAAATCAAGAGTTGGATGCTCAACTGACTGAGCCACCCAGGTGCCCCTACCAGACATGTGTTCAGTACTTCACATAAGTTCTCCCGTTGAGCCCTCACAAGAACCCAACAGCTGTGAATGACTGTGATCTCCATTCTACAGAGAAACCCGGGCACAGAAATGTTACACAATGTGCCCGAGGTCACGCCTAGTAAATGGCAGTGTTGGGATTCGAACCCAGGGAGTCTGGTTCAAGTCTAAGTCCCTGACTGCCCTTCTCTGGTCCACGTTTCCTAAAATGTGGCACACAGACCACAAAGTAGGCAGGGGTGGACGGCGAGGTCGTTTTCTGGGGCGCCTGGAAACGTAAACGCTTTTATGGTGTTGGCTTTGGTCGGGGAGGGGAGTGGGGGGACTGGAGGAGGCTGGGGGAGGGGACCTCACCAGATGCCGCGGGCGTCGGGCCAGTCCCGGGCCATGCCTGAGGCCAGCAGCAGTGGGGACACGGGCTTGTCGAACAGGAAGTGGTCATCGATGAGCTGCTGCTGCTCCTGCTCGGTCATGCTCTTCAGAGGGTAGTACTTCCCCTTGAACTCGCCTGTCAGGCTGTTGAGGGCTGAGGGGCCACACGCGGGAACGGTCAGCAGCCTGCACCACCGCGACCTGCCCGTGGAGGCCCGCGGTCCCCACACTAACGAGCCTGGGGCTTGGTCCTGTCCTAACAATGCCGGAACACTAGGACCCCAAATTCGGGACCTCTCCCCAAAGCATGCTCCTCCCCTGCCTGCCCAGGCTCCGGGAACAGCCATGGCGCATGCTCCGCCCGGAAACACGGCCTCTCCCTTTCCCCAACCCTCACATCCCATCTGCCTGTGAGCAACAGTGTCCTGGGGCCCCTTCAGCTGGCCAGCAAGACAGATGATCAAAATCTTAGGAATTTGGGGAACCATCAGTAACAATTATTGTAATATACCGTACAAAGTGTTTGTGTACATTCATATAATGAATGTGTCTTATGCATATGTGCATAATATATATTTCTATAATACGTACGTATTTACATACACTTTATACATTTTTATATAATGTTATATATCCCGCACTACATACTTACTAGATTCTATTGTTAAAAATAACTTATAGGGGCTCCTGGGTGGCTCAGTCGGTCGAACGTCCGACTTCGGCTCAGGTCATGATCTCACCGCTCTGAGTTCGAGCCCCGTGTTGGGCTCTGTGCTGACAGCTCGGAGCCTGGAGCCTGCTTCGGGTTCTGTGTCTCCCTCTCTCCCTGCCCCTCCCCCACTCGCACTCTATCTCTCTCTCAAAAATGAATAAATGTTGAAATAAATAAATAAATAACTTATACACCGGCGCCTGGGTGGCTCAGTCAGTTAAGTGGCCAATTCTTGGTTCCGGCTTAGGTCATGCCCTCACAGTTCGTGGGTTTGAGCCCTGCATCAGGCTCCACGGGGAAGGGCCTGCCTGGGATTCTCTCTCTCCCTCTCTCTCTGCCCCTCCCCCGCTCATGCTGTCCCTGTCTCTCTCAAAATAAACTTAAAAAAATAATAATTTATACCAACTTACAATTAAGTATATTATATTTAAATGTTTTAATGTTTGTTTACTTTTGAGAGAGAGACAGAGCATGAGTGGGGAAGGGGCAGAGAGGGAGAGAGAAAGAGAGAGATACAGAATCCGAAGCAAGCTCCAGGCTCTGCGTTGTCAGCACAGAGCCCCACATGGGGCTTGAACTCATGGACCGTGAGATCATGACCTGAGCAGAAGTCGGACGCTCAACCGACTGAGCCACCCAGGCGCCCCTTAAATTATTTTAAAACATAGGTAATAACTATTCAAAAGTATCGCTTCCTAATAATTTTACTCCTTTTTTTTTTTTTTAAATTTTAGAGAGAGGGGGCATGATCAGGGGAGAGGGGCAGAGGAAGAGAGAGGGAGAGAGAGAGAGAATCTCAAGCAGGCTCCATGCTCAGTGCAGAGCCTGACACGGGGCTCGATCCCATGACCCAGGGACCGTGACCTGAGCCGAAACTCAATCGACTGAGCCACCCAGGCGCCGCCTACTCCATTTTTATCATCTACGTTCTTGAAGTTCTTTTCATCTGTTTGTGTCAGGTGGGAATACCGTGTAGGCGTATGTTACTGCCCATCTTTTCCCGTCTCTCTAGGACACCATACTCGGCTCAAAATTGGCCACAGTAGGAGAATTTGTACCATAGAAACTGGCCCTCGCTGGAGATTAGGGCTTTTTCGTTTCTTCTTTTGAGAAGAAGAACAATATGCCTCCCCACCCTGATGATTCTACCTCCCAAGCGTTCCTGCTCTCTCTCCCCGTCCCGTTGCCTATCTCTTACCCTCGCCTGAATCACTGTGGTTTCCCCTCCCGGTCTCTCTGCTCCTACCTTTGCCCACAGTCTGTTCCCCGCCCAGCAGCCAGAGGACGGCCCCCGTCTCCCTCAGGGTCAAAGCCCAAGCCCTCCCAAGGGCACACAAGGCTCTGTGCAACCCGGCCCCCCATACTCCTCTGACCCCATCTCCCCCCACCTCGTCCAGTCAGCTCTACCCAAACTGGTCTCCTAGCTATTCCTCCCACACGCTTGCCCACCTCAGGGCCTTTGCGCTTGCTGCTCCGCCAGCCTGGAATTCTTCAGACTCCTTCCTCATCAGTCAGGTGTCCTCCTTTCTAAGGGAGCTCCCCCCAGTCATTCGGTGACGCACCCTTGTTCCAGGGCGGGGGTTCTCACCTTCCACGGAGAGTTTCTCCACCGCCCGGCGCTCGCCCCGGGAGCAGTGGGGAGGCAGCGTGTAGCCCTTGATGCTGCGGCCCGTGCGGACGCGGCTGCTGAGCACATAGTTGGGATCCAGGTCGTCTCCACCCTGGAGGGCAGGAGGGGGGTCAGGGCTGGGCACCCCCGAGCCCCCCACTTCCCCAGCAAGCCTGTGGTCCCCCCCCCCAGCTGTTTCCAGTTCTGAGTCTCTGCTACTCCTTTCAGCTCCTCCTTGCCCACTGGGTTCTCCCTTCTCTGCCTCTCCCTCCGTCTGTCTTTCTCCCAGCCCCTCATGTGTCCCTGTTTCCTTTCTCCAAGCATCTCCTTCCTCATCTTTGTCCCCCACTTCCTGTTTCTCTTCATCTCCCTCCCTGGCTCTCCTCCCCTGTGACCTCAGCCTCCTGGTCTGTCTTCTGTGCCTCTCTGTCCTTCTGTCTCTCTCCATCCCTCCCCCTCCCTCCCCTCTAGTTGCGGGGAGGGGGGGGGGCTGACCTTGAGGTTCTCATGGTTGAGATCAGTCTTGTGCTTGTCGGTGGGTTTGTAGCCCCCGTGCCGGTCCTGGATGATGGGGTCGAAGAGATCCTTGAAAACCTGGTAGGACTCCTCGTCACCGGCCACACAGCCCACGGTCATGATGAAGGGGTGACCTGGGGGTTCGGGGTGAGGTCAGAGCTGCCCGTCCCCAGCCAGGAAGGCCCAGGCTCCTGGGTCCAGTGTAGACGGTGTGTGTGAGTGCGTGTTGAGTGTCAGAACTGCAGAGGCCGAGGGGTATGCGGATGGGGGGAGGGAAGGCTGGGAGAGGTCTAGGCGGCATCTGGGGTGACGGAAAGGGGCGGGGGGGACAGGACAACGGAGAAGGGAGAGTCTCAGGGGGCCAGTTACAAGGTACTAAACTTATTACCGCTTCCGAGTCCCCAGATCACAGACTTTTCCTTCACCTAAAAATTTTCAGAAGCTTCTTAGACTCTCGGCTCCCGCAGACAATAGGAGACTTGACACCCCCTCCTATTCCCAGATGGGGACACAGGGGCCTGGAGAAAGGGGCCCTCCCCACCCCAATCGCACAGTGAGTTGGAGGCTGGGTGCCGCTGACCCTTGCAGGGTGTCCTTGGAGAAAGAACCACAGCACCAATGACATCCCCATCAGATCCCGAGTGCTCGCCCTGTCCCGGGCGCTGCTCTAAGCACTGTGCGTGCGCCGACTCCTGTGTTTCCACAACACGGGTGCCCATTTTTCAGATGAGGAAACTGAGGCCCAGGGAGATCGAATGACCTCCTCACGCTCTACTCGTGATCATTTTTGAGTGGTTGGCCATGTGCCAGGTCCTGTCCCAAGCCCTTCACACAGGGAGACTCATTTGTTCCTCCAACAGCCCCTTGAGTACAGTTCCCATCTTACAGACGGGAAAACCGAGGCCCCGGACGGTGGGATCGAGGCCCCACCCCTGCCCCGTCCTAGTGCCTGTCCGTGCTTCGCCAAGGAGGCTTACCTGGGTTGTCCACACCGGTCTGGATGACATCATCCAGAGTGAAGCCGGAGGGAGTCTCCTTGTCCCGAAGCTTCTTGTAGAGCTCGGGGGTCAGCACCTTGGCCATGTGGTTGTTGTGCTTGGTGAGGTCAGGGTACTCCTCCTCAGGCTTGTAGTTCAGCTTGAACTTGTTGTGGGTGTTCCCGAACGGCATGGTGGCAGCGTGGGGGGGCCTGGTGGGCAGGGGAGGGGGGAGAAGGTTAGCTCGCATCCAGCGGAGACCAGCAAGGGGACAGAGCAAGGCCTGCGGGTCAAACGTGCCGACGACGGCCAGTCCTGAGTCACGTGCTGTGCGGCTGGGAACAAGAAGGGCGCCCTCCCTGAGCCCCTGCGTCTTGACGGGATGCATCAGGACTCCACGGTCAAGATCCCGGCTCGGCCACACCCTGACAGGTGACCCCGGACTAACGATCTTGCTAGGGACAGTTTCTCCAGCTGGAAAATGAAGCGGGGAGCCTTCGGGATGGGGTACTAATACTAGCATGGATAAAAGGGCTTAAAACCCAGGTCGGCCACTGACAATGAGCTGTGTGACCTTGGGCACCTTGCTTAACGTCTCTGTGCTTTCCAGATTACTCGTGTGTAGAATGGGGGTCGTAATAGCACTCATCCCATGGGGCTGTTGGGAGCACGAAAGGAGTCGAAGTATATAAAGCACTTGGAATAGCCCTGGCGCACAATAAGCATTATTTTGCTTGGCTATTATTATAATTATTGTTATAATTATTTTTTAATTTTTAACGTTTATTTATTTTTGAGAGAGAGACAGAGCACGAGCAGGGGGAGGGGCAGAGAGAGAGAGGGAGACACAGAATCCCAAGCAGGCTCCAGGCTGTGAGCTGTCAGCACAGAGCCCGATGCGAGGATCGAACCCACGAACTGTGAGATCATGACCTGAGCCGAAGTCGGACGCTTAACCGACTGAGCCACCCAGGCGCCCCTGTTGTCATTATTTTAAAGGTCTGAGTGAGGAGCTGGGGAGAAGGTGGAGGGTGCTGCGGAGAATGAGCGTGTGAGCAGAGACGGAGGCTCCTGGTGCTCAGACAAGGGATGAGGGGCAGGGTGCAAGGGAAGGCTGGGTGGCGGTCCCCACCCCTGTTTGCTGGCAACCCTCCCGCAGGGCTCAGTTGAGAAGCGCTCAGCTGCCCGAGTCATCAGAGCTGGGTTCAAATCCCACCTGTGCCACTTCCCTGCTGTGTGACCCCCAAGCCGGTTGCTCAGCCTCTCTGAGCCTCTGTCTCCTGTGAACTAAGCCTTGCCCAGCGCGTTGCCAGGAGGATTCTTCGGACTCAGTCCTGAGGCCAGCTGATCACACACCCTCCCGTGGAGCTGGGGCCTGCTACCTGGAGGGCGGGCTGCTATTATTGTTATTATTACTTTTATCCGTAAGGCCCAGGGAGGAGGAGGGACTCTTTGGTGGCCGTGGCAGGACGGGGAGCTCACTCCCGGCTCCAGGAGTGGGTGCAGGTAGGATGGTGAGAAGGAAGTCAGGCCCAGGGGGAGCCGAACTGAGGCATCAGGCCAGGGGCCGATGGAATTCACGAAATGCCGCTGGAGCTGCCGACCAGGGTTGGGGGTTATTTATAGAGTCTGGCACACTCCCCCCCCCCACCCAGCTACTGCCCCTCCCCCACACCCCACACATTCCAGGGGCTCCGCTTGCGCCCAGTCAGCAGGCCGGAGACAGGTGGGCCAGGGAGGCCGGGAGGACACGCCTCCGGGCTCAAGGGCTTCCAGCCCAGAAACCCCCCTCCATGGTGTCCCACCCCCACCCTGCAAGGGACGTGTTAGCAGAGGGCACTGAGGCAAGGTGGGGGAGCCCCCCGCGCCACACACACCCCTCCCCGGAACCCCCAGATCACACCCTGAACAGAATCCCACGCGCGCACCCACACGCACACCCCTCCAAGTTCAGGGACACGCCCGGGGCGCAGGCACCCATGCGGGAGCCACGGAAAGTCAGACACAAGGTCACAGGGCTGCGGGACACAGCAAGGACCCGCCGAATCCCAAATGCAAAGACCCCGCGGGGCCTGGTCTTGCAGACCCTGCCGGTTGGCAGACAGACCCCTCCCATGGCTGGTGGCCCCCGGTTCTGGTGACAAAGCATCACCAACACAGGCCCGGCCTGCAGCGCCTTGCAGGGGCGACAGCTGGCAGCTGTCAAGAGTCCTTTTGTCTCCGAGATCCCTCCCCATGACCCTGCGCTGGACCCTGGACCCTGCGGGAGGCCTGGGGGGGGGGTCACAGGTGGAGGGGACTTCCAGACACAGGGCCAGTCTTCCCACACACCGACCCTCCTGTGTGTAGGACGGTATGGGGCTCACTCGCAAGACCAGATTGGCTGCTGGCACCAGGGGGGCCCCCATTCTGGACCCCACCCTGATTCCCACCCCCAGCGGTACCTGGCTGGGCTGTGCTGAAAGGGGCTGTCTGTATCCTTGGAGGCGACACTGACCCAAAGGAAGGGCCTATAGCCCTGGGCTTATATAGGGGGGCCGGGCTGTGCTATTGGCTGGGAGGGGCTGCCCCCCGGGGAAGGGAGCTGGAGGGTGGCTGGGCCTCTCACCTCGCTGCCCGGGCACTGTGCCCACCCTGAACCCAGGCATGCCTTGCGCCCAGCCCCATGGCCTTGTATGGGCCGCCCCAGGGGCTGAGCCCAGACCCCCCCGCCCCCGCCTCACATCAGGCTGATTCCCTGACCAAGTGCTGAGTCGAGCTGGCAGGGACAGCTGGCCCCCTGCCCAGGACACGGGACCGTGGCAGGGGACGTCCCAGGCACGTACAAGCCACCCTCCCCTGGCCCTGCACTAGGCTGCCAGCCCTTCTTATGCCCAGACCTCTCCTCAGTCCCCAGTGGCCTTGACCTGGGTCAACAGCAGGCCCTGAGCCTTGCACTGGGGAAGCTTTGAAACAGCCCCCCAGGAGGGCCCCGTATCTGGCTTTCCAGAGACTGGCGCATTGTCACCCAAGTATGGGGAGCACTTGGCCAAAGCCCAGGTCTGAGCGCAGGGCAGCGTAACCCCCAGAAGCCTGTGCTTGGATGCACTTTCCTCCCTGAGAATGAGTAGGAGGGACACTGAGGCTCCTCTGAGTGGAGAAGACTGGAACTCAGGCCAGGTTTGGAGGGGGTGTTTGCCCTCCCCACGCCAGCCCACCGGGCTGACGCTGGGAGATTTCCGCTGGCCGAGGGGACTGGGAGGGACTCAGCCTGGAAGGGAGCCTATTTTTAGAGGGCGCTTTGCTGTCGCCTCTGCAAAGACCTAGACCCCAGGCGCTGGGGTGGGGGGCGGGGGGGGGGACACAGGGACAGGTGTTGCTGAGGGGTGGGGTCGCCACGTGTCTGAGTTAATTATAACCAGGCGTGTCGGGTGTCCCGGGCGTCACCTCCTTACAAGGGCAGCCGCCATCCCGGGAGGCCGCCCCCGCGGGCAGGGGAAGGGGGCTGGGCAGCCACCCGGGTCAGAGCAGAGAGCCTGCCACGCTCACTCGCGGACCTCCAGATCGGGGCGGAGCAGGGGCTCTTGACTGTGACCGGGAGTTCAAGGGCTGAGGAGCGCATTCTGTGGAGCAGGACGGCTGGAGACAGTTGCTTCCTCTGCCTGGAGGGCGCCAAGATTGCTGGGCAAGAGGGGCGAGTCCAGGGATCGCCCAGGATTACAACCAAGAAGAGACCGTCCTTTTTCCCTCTAGGGTTCCTCCCTCCTCCCAGGTGTCCCCCACTTCTTTCCAGGCAGGTGGGGACTGACCTAGGGAAAGGGGGCCCTCTCTGCCTTTGCCCAGATTCCTGGTGGGGAGGGGCTCCTTAGAAAACCTTTCCTTGGGGCCCAGCCCCTGGTCTGTCCACCCACTGTCCCTTCCCACCAAGGTCAGAGTGGCAAAGTTCTCCTGCATGGCCAGGGAAACTGAGGCCCAGAGAACTAAAAGGAACTGGACTACAATAGTGAGGCATTTATCATGTCAACAATATATATTTTTTATTTTTTAAGGTTTATTTATTTTTGAAAGAGAGCGAGAGAGAGACAGAGTGTGAGCAGGGGAGGGGCAGAGAGAGAGAGAGGGAGGCACAGAATCCGAAGCAGGCTCCAGGCTCTGAGCTGTCAGCACAGAGCCCGACGCGGGGCTCGAACTCACAGACTGGGAGATCATGACCTGAGCCAAAATCGGATGCTCAACCGACTGAGCCACCCAGGTGTGTCCCTATTTTTTTTAAGTGTATTTATTTATTTTGAGAGGGGGAGAGAGAGTGCACCCAAGAGCAGGGGAAGGAGGGAGAGAGAGAGGAAGAGAGAGAATCCGAAGCAGGCTCTGCCCCAGCAGCGCAGAGCCGGCCGCGGGGCTCGAACCCACAAACCATGAGAACATGACCTGAGCCGAAACCAAGAGTCGGTCGCTTAGTGCACTGGGCCATGCAGGCGCCCCTCAACAATTCTCTATTAAGCACTTACTGGGGAGACAGCAGAAAACAATCCAAACCACCGCCCACAGGGAGGTGACATTTTAGTGAGCGTGAAAAGTAAACATATGCTGTAATATCAGGGGCAACAGGGCTCTGACAGAAAATCAAAGAGGGTAAGGGGTGACAGTGATGACACAGCAGAGGAGGTCAGGTCAGGCCTGTCAGGGGAAGTGACACCTGAGCAGCGACCTAAGGGAGAGAAGGGAGCCAGCCATGTGAGGATCTGGAAGGGAGAACAGCAGGTGCAAAGGCCCTGAGGTGGGAGTGGCTTGGAGAGTCTGAGGGACAGGAAAGAGGCTGGAGCAGATGGGGCAGAGGGGAGAGTGGGAGGACGAAGATGAGGGGTAGGAGCAGACCCTAGGGACCGTGGAGGAGTTTCCATCACGCTGTGAGCGGACGGGAGCCCCTGAGGGCTGTGAAAGAAGGGAGAGACAGGATCCGGACACATCACGCACGCGCACACGCACACACAGGATTCAGCCCCGCCCCGCCCCGCCCCCTGGAGCCCTCATAACCACTTACGGGGACATTGACCTTCCTTTTGGCCATACAGCGTAAGAAGCACTTTCTGTGTTTGGGGAGAAGCCGAAAATGTCAGAAACTCAGTTTCCCAGAATCCTTCGCAGCAACATTTCGGTCACGTGACCTGGGCTGAGTGGCTCAACCGCGCGGTCCTTGTGTCCTGAGCTCTACTCCTTTATCTTCGTTGAGTCTCATGGAAACAGTTGGCCTTGAGGACCCAAGACCGCCATGGTATATCCGTCCCAGCCTCCAACCTCCCGAAGCCCGTCCGTCTCCAAGGCCTGTCCATCCCCTCCTCCCGCCCTAGCTCAAGACCTCCTTTGGGTTCTTCCCTTCTGCCCTCACCTCCTCCCCGATCTCCTGCCCCAGTCGGTCCCCTCCCGCCTACCCTCTACCTGCCGACTGCTCCTGCATAGAACTTGCCATGGCTCCCCAGTGCTCTGAGCAACAAATACATGAGTATCGGTTGACCAAGGAAATAAGAGTAGCCTTATCAGTTCATTGGAAACCACTCTACCCACCTTGCGCAGAGAGGGCCTGACTGCCAAACCTTAGGCGCTTGCGAAAACCACGGACAGGGTTGGAGGAGCATGCTCCGGGCTGGGGCTCCGGGAACATCTCCCGCCCCCAGAACCGCGCTCTCTTAGGAAAGCTGGCCACGCTAGACTAGCAGGGATGCTGAGGGGCCATCCCACAGACCCCAACCTAACCGTTAAGTCTCGCGGAGTCCTCCTGTGGGTCAAGTACAATGCTAAGTGCTCGCTTACCACCGCCAGCAATAAATCTCAGAGAGGTAACACGACTTGCCCAAGGTCACCCAGCCTGAGAAGGGACAGAGCTGGGAATCAAACTGGCACAAGGCTGCCCAGAGTAGGTTCAGGCTTTGGCGAAGACACTTTACGGGACTCTCGGCAAAACCGTAGTGTCATCCCAGAGTCCCTTTCCTGGGGGCGCTGGTAATTTGGACCTACTGCCCCCAGGCCCCCTTCATCAGCCCGGCCGTCTGGCTTCAGGGCCCAAGCACTGTGTGCGTATTCACCAATTTAATTCCCCCCGACAGTCCTAAGAGGCGCGTACTGCCAATTTTACAGATCAGAAGAGGGAAGCCCAGAGAGGTCGCGTGCCTTGCCCAAAGTAACGCAGCTGGGAAACAACGGAACCAAACTGGCCCAGGGAGTTAGTCCCTGAGTTTGTATTCCTGATCCCTCCCCCGGCCCCCCTCTTCATGCCGAAGCTCCATGTTACAGAAGATGGACACTGAGGCTCGAAAAAGGGCAACGAGGGGGTGCCAGGGTGGCTCAGTCCGTTGAGCCTCTGACTCTTGATTTCGGCTCAGGTCATGATCCCAGGGTCGTGGGATCGAGTCCCACATCGGGCTCCGTGCTGACCGTGGAGGCTGCTTGAGATTCTCTCTTTTCCCTCTGCCCCTCTCCTCAGCTTGTTCCCTCTCTCTCTAAAATAAAAGGACGGACCTGTCTACTCCTTTTGTTCCCTAAGAATCCCTGTAATCAACTGGATGTCAGACCCCCAATGGTGGAGGTGGTGGTGGGAAGACAGGCAAACAAGATATTCTTCCATGACTCCCCTCCAGCCCTGCTCCAGTCCCTCAAAATCCATCTTTATCGGCATAGCTATACGTTTTCCTCTAGGTGTTGCTTTAGCTGCATCTTCGTTTCTTCCTGTTGTTATTTGGTTGTTTTTATATTCTACTGTCTCAAATGTATTCTTTACTTTGAAAATGTTATATGTAGAGTGTATGGATGGCCACATTGATTAATATTTGAGTCTTTTAAATTTACTTCTTTACTAAGGTGTAACTTATATACAGCAAAGCACCCTAGTCTTTTTTTTTTTTTTTTACATTTTATTAATTTTTGAGAAACAGAGAGAGACAGTGTGATCAGGGGAGGGGCAGAGAGATAGAGGGAGACACAGAATCCGAAGCAGGCTCCAGGCTCTGAGCTGTCAGCACAGAGCCCGACGCGGGACTCGAACCCACAAGCTGTGAGATTGTGACCTGAGCTGAAGTTGGACGCTTAACCGACTGAGCCACCCGGGCGCCCCAAAGCACCCTAGTCTTAAGATCAATGAACTTTTATGTATATGTACATCTGAATAACCACCACCGAGATCAAGCCCTCCAAAAAGCTCTCCCGTTCCCCTTCACCATCAGAGTCCCCTCTCCTCTCCAATGGAACCACTATCCTGGCTTTTAAAACCATATTTTAGGGGAGCCTTGGTGGCTCAGTCGCTTGAGCGTCCAACTTCGGCTCAGGTCATGATCTCACAGTTCGTGGGTTCGAGCCCCGCGTCGGGCTCTGTGCTGACAGCTCGGAGCCTGGAACCTGCTTCGGATTCTGTGTCTCCCTCTCTCTGCCCCTCCCCCACTCACTGTCTGTCTCTGTCTCTGTCTCTCAAAATAAAGACATAAGAAATAAAATAAAACCATAGTTTAGCATTGCCCATTATTGAACTTCATGTAAATATAATCATATAGGATATCTTCTCTTTTCTTGAGTTTCTTTTGCTCAACGTTTTGTCTGTTGAGATTCATTCATATTGTCACATGCAGCAATAGACCTTTTTTTTTTGAAGTTTATTTCTTTTGAGAGAGACAGAGAGCACAAGCAGAGGAGAGGCAGAGAGGGGGGGGGACAGAGGATCCGAAGTGGGCTCTGCGCTGACAGCAGAGAGCCTGATGCGGGGCTTGAACTCATGAACCGTGAGATCATGACCTGAGCCAAAGTCAAAACTGAGCCACCCAGGTGCCCCCAGCATTACATTGTTCTTTAGCACGTTTTGTTATAGAGTAGTTTGATTATTGGCCATTTCTAAATATTTTCTAATTTCTGGTATGATTTCTTCTTTGTCTTATGAACGGGTTTTTAAAAAAATCTTTTTATTGGGATCCTTGACTGGCTCAGTGAGTAGCCAGTCTTGGTCTTGGGATCGTAAGTTCAAGCCCCATGTTGGGTGAAGAGATTACTAATATATATATGGATAATAATATATATGTGTGTGTGTGTGTATATATATATAAATGGATAAAATATGAGACATCATTTAATGAAATAATATGCAGCTAATGTGGTCCCTGGGTGGCTCAGTCGGTTAAGCGTCCGACTTCAGTTCAGGTCATGATCTCATGGTTCGTGAGTTCAAGCCCCACACTGGGTTCTCTGCTGTCAGCACAGAGCCTGCTTTGTGTCCTCTGTCCCCCTCTCTGCCCTCCCCCACTTGTTCACACACTCCTTGGCTCTCTCTCAAAAATAAACAAACACTTTTTTAAAATTTAAAAAAAGAAAGAATATGCAGCTGTTAAAAAGAATAAAGGTAATCTAGAGGCGCCTGGGGGGCTCAGTTGGTTGAGCATCCAACTTCAGCTCAGGTCATGATCTCACTGTTCCCAAGTTCGAGCCTCGCGTCGGACTCTGTGCTGGCAACTGGGAGCCTGGAGCCTGCTTCTGATTCTGTGTCTCCCTCTCTCTCTGCCTCTCCCCTGCTCGTGTTCTGTCTCTCTCTCTCTCTCTCTCTCTCTCTCTTTCAAAAATAGATAAACATAAAAAAAAGAATAAAGCTGATCTATACGTACTGCTTTGAAACAATTGCCAAGTGTCCTATCCATTTAGGCTGCTACATGAGTAGCATATCCATATGCTGGATGGCCAATAAACAACAGAAATTTATTGCTCATAGTCCTGGAATCTGGAAGTCTTAGATCAGGATGCCAGCTGATCGGGTGAAGGTCCTTTTCCAGAACACGGACTTTTGTATCCTCTCGTCGGAGGAAGCGTGCATCCTAAAACCATCCCCTCTGAAGGTTAGGATCTCAACATATGAATCTGGAGGGAATACAGGCATTCAGCCCATAGCACCAAGATGCATTGTGGCAGAAAATATGTATCGATTGCCCAAAAAATGCCGTGAAGCACACCAC
>CM053563.1:9318900-9337803 GCA_028646485.1 Cryptoprocta ferox | reverse complement strand
CTGGGCTCAGCTGGGCGGGGGGGGGGGGGGGGTCTGCCGCATATTGTTAAAAACAAGACGTCGTTTTATGCTAAGCCCCATGTCACCAAACTGGGACTTGAGACGGTGTCAGCTCTCCTAGGAATGGAATGTTAAACCAGTCCGTCAGGAATCACCTGGTCAGTACTAGAAAGGTCACCCGCCTGATAGACCCCTGCCGTCCCCTAAAGGAAAAGTAACCTTGCAGTAATCAACCCACTTTTTTGCATAGTTTAAATTCCTTGTCCGCGCTCCCTCCTGCCTAAAAGCTCTTTGGTTTTGAACAGCGCCTTTCCATCTGCCGGGTTGGATGCTGACCGGTTCAAATTGATTTTTGCTCAAATAAACTTCTAAACTTTGTGACATGCCTCAGTTTACTGTTTTAACATTGTGGGGTGTGGGCCATGGCGGGGGAGGGGGGCAGCCCCACGAGGGAAGCCTGCCTCTCACCTATGTCTGTTGCCTAAGGAAACACTCTCAGCCCCTTAAGGTCTAAGCTCAGACCTCACCTGACGGCCGCTCAGCCATTGGCCAAAGTGAGTCACATGACCACACCCAACATCACGGCCATCCTTCAGCCTACCTGGGAGGGTGAGGTTCTTTTTATGTTTTACTTAAATGGGCGCTCAGTCTCATGCAGCCACACACAATTCCTATCTGCGAAATGTTTCTGGAAGGCTATTAGAAACCGGTAATCGTGTTCGCTTCTGGGATCAAGGAAAAATGAAGACTTATTTTTTCAGTCTATAGGTTTCTATGAATATCTTTTCTGACAGTGCTTACTTTTTTTTAATGTTTGTTTATTTTTGAGAGAGAGAGAGAGAGAGCCCGGGCAGGGGTGGGGCAGAGAGAGAGAGGGGGACAGAGGATCCGAAGCGGGCTTTGCACGGACAGCAGCGAGCCCAGTGTGGGGCTCAAACTCACAAACCATGAGATTATAACCTGAACTGAAATCGGACGCTCAACCAACTGGGCCACGCAGGTGCCTTGACAGTGCTTAACTTTTTAAATTAAAAAGAAAGTGGTGGCTTTTTAAAAAACCCTGGCTGAGAGGGAGAGGCATGTGGCTGGCTCAGTCAGGAGAGCACGCAACTCTTGATCTCTGGGTTGTGAGTTCGAGCCCCATGTTGGGTGTAGAGATTCCTTAAAAATAAATTCTTAAAAAATAATAAAAATAAATAAAAACTGGCCAAGAGGTGAAAATAGAAGACCCTCCCAGCTCATCTGCCCATTTTCCTGGTATGGCAAACTGAGGCCATGGGGCGCCTGGGTGGCTCAGTTGGTTGAGCGTCCGACTTCCACTCAGGTCACGATCTCACAGTTTGTGAGTTCAAGCCCCACGTCAGGCTCTATGCTGACAGCTCAGAGCCCGGAGCCTGCTTTGGATTCTGTGTCTCCCTCTCTCTCTGCCGCTGTCCCGCTCGCACTCTCTCTATCTCAAGAAATGAATAAAACATTAAAAAATATATAAAGCTAATAATAATGCTTATGGTGGCTGTCTGGACTCAGGGGCTTTGCTACTCCCTGGCTGTGTGATTTTGGACAAGTCACTTGGCCTTTCTGTGCTTCATCTTCTTCACCTGTGAAATGGGGCGAATCATGGCACCTGCTCTATCAGGTTGGTGTCCCTTCGCAGAGTTAATTTACAAGACTTGGCATAGGGCCCGTCCTGGGCAAGAACTCAGAACCCCCAGCCCGGGCTGGTTCGCGGGAAAGTGCTTGGCACAGGGCCCGCCTAAAGAAACGGGACCTCGGTTAACACTTTCTTCTTTCAGTCTCGATCTCACTGAATCCTTGCCACGCACAACGCTCTATGGAGAGCGTGATCGTTCAGGTTTTATAAATGAGGAGATCGGCACTCAGAAACATTGCTTGTCCCAGGTTACAAGGAAACGGCAAGATCAGGATTTGAACTCAGATCTACTTGGCCCCAACTTCCGCGCGCGCGCGCGCACACACACACACACACACACACACACACAGAGTTTACCATGTGCTACTCTGTTCTAAGCCTTTTACACGGATTACTCACTAATCCCCACGACAGCCTCACAAAGTAGGTTACCTGTGAGTCCCGTTCTACAGACCAGGAACCTTAGGCCCAGAGACGTTAGTTCCTGGCTCCGGGGTCACACAGCCAGCAAATGATGGAGCTAGGATTTGCCTCTGGCTCGAGGTCCTGGGTGCCCTCTTAGCAAGCCTGTGGCATATCCAGAACCTGATGTCTCGTCCCCTGAGGCCATCCCAGCGAGGGGAGGGGGGGACGAGTTTGTCTGACCCTTTCTACCCTGTTCCTTAGAAATCCCTGGAGGGGGCGCCTGAGTGGCTCCAAAGGTTAAGTATCGACTCTTAGTTTCCACTCAGGTCATGATCTTGTGGTTTCGTTAGTTCAAGCCCAGCGTCAGCCTCCCCAGCCAGCACAGAGCCTTCTTGGGAGTCTCTGTCTCTCCTCTCCCTCTGCCCCTCCCCCTCTCATTCTGTCTCTCTCAAAATAAATAAACTTAAAAAAGAAAAAGATATAAAACTAATAAAATAAAAAAAAAAGAAGAAGAAGAAAAGAAATACCCGGAGAAGTTGGATCATGATTTGAGTTTTATTTTCCGTTATTCAACCAACAGTTCTTCACCCAAGTGACTTCTCTGTGTTCAGCCTGTGCTGGGTAGCAGTGGGGACACAGTGGGGACTGAGATGCCTTGACCTGGCAGTTCCCTCTTGGGGCTACATTCGAATATGGGGGGATAGACCTGTCTTCAAGACAGTGAAGACCACAGAGGGCACGACTGAGATGCGCGAGCCCAGAAGGCTGTCGGATCCATGAAGGAATGTCTCATCCGGCCTTGGGGGTCCAAGAGGGCTTCCTGGAGGAGGGATCATCGGCACCGGGGCTCAGAGACCACGGGAGCAGAAGGCCGGGCGGCGGGCTCCGAGGGAAGGTGCAGATCTGCGCTTTGGTCTGGGGCCTGGATCACGGACCAGCAGCGCTCTCTGCTGGAGGCATCTTGTAGTGCAGCGACTGGGGTACGGCAGGGGTTTCAAAGAAGCCTGGAGTTGAACCAAATTCGATGATGTGAAAACCCTGTGCGCCCAGCTTTGGCCGGTTTACGTTTCTAAGACTTGACTGTTTCAATCAACCGCTCAACACATATCTATTGAGCCCCTACTTTGCCCCAGGCTCTGCTCTAGTGCTAAAGATGCATTGCTGACAAGATAGAGTCCCATCCATTTATGAACTCATTCAATCCTCGCAGCCTTTTTACAGATTTTACAGATTCAGAACACGGACACACAGAGAGTTTAAGTTACTTGCCCAAGGGCTTCGCAGCCAGTAGGTGCTGAAGTCAACTTTGAACACGGAGCCCAATTTTTAGCCATGGCATTACCTCGCCAATCAGGTGATGAAACATAAAAACGTGACATAACGTTACGTAAAACAATTTTAGGCCCTGACAAGTTCTGTGAACAAGATGACGCAGGGGGGTGCCGTCGTGTTTTGGCAAGCCGGTGTAATCTAGAAGGGGCAGTCACGGAAGGCCTCTGGGACGAAGCGGCCTTTGAGAAGCTACCAGAAGAAGCTCTTCTCCGTGGGAAGAGAGGTCCAAGCAGAGGACCTGGCGGCAGGCACTGCAGGAGAGCCATCGGTCTGGGATCCAACGTTGGCCAGATTGCAGCTGCAGCTGGGACCCGGCTTTCCAGACCCCAGCGCGCCGGGACCGCCCTCGGATTCGACGGGCCCTACAGCCTGCGGGGTCTGCCCGCGCGCCTCTGCGCCTCCCGCCGGGCGGGGGCTGTGGGCGGGGCCGGCCTCACCTGCGGGGGCGGGGCTCCAGGCCGCCCCGCCCCTCGGAGGAGCCGCCCGCGGCCCGCGACCCGGGGCGCAGCTGGGAGCGGCGGGCGTGCGCGGTGTGCCGGACGCGGCCGGGCGCGCGGCGGCGGAGCGGGTCCCGGAGCCGTTCCGCGCTCAGGTGGGCGCCGAGGTGGCGGGCGGGGGTCCCGGGGACCCGGAGGCTGGGGGCGGGAGCGGAGGGTGACGGCTGGGCCCGGCGCACCCTTGGGCCCGCCGGCCCGGCGACGGGGACGGGCCTTGGCGCCCCTGGACTCCCCCTGCTCCGCCCTGGGGCTCCCCCGCCCCTGGTCTGGAGGCCCAGCTGGGGCCGCACCCCTTCCCCAGTGCGCAGGTAAACAGGAGCGAAGACGGGGCGGGGCCTGGGGGGAGGGAGGGGGCCCTTGTGACGGCCGGGCGTGGGGCGGGGGCGGGGGCGGGGGGCCCGGGCTGGACGGCCAGGGGCCAGGTGTGTGGTTTAGGGGGCCGGCCATCCCGGGGGCCCTCCCGGTGCAGGTGTGTGTGTGGAGAGACGGCGTCCGAGGCTCAGGTGTGTGTGATGGTGTGCGAAGCTCAGGTGTGTGCGCCGTGGTGTCAGGCCGCGGGTGTGGGTGAGAAAGGGCGATGGCCGGGCGGTGTCGCCCGGAGTGGGCGCGGAGGGACCGTGTGGACGATGTGGAACTGTTTCAGAGAGATGGAAACGTGGGCGACCTCTGATGGTGTGTCTAATGCTGGGGGAGGGGGGCGTATGGGAGGGGGTTGCACCGTTTATAGGATTAGGTGTGAAGGTGCGGGCCTGGGTGGTGGGGAGCTGGGTAATGGGGGACCCACGCGGATTTGTCGCGTGTCCCTGTGATTCTCACTGTCAGCCGACAGGGCTGAGTGTGCGAGAGGGTGTGTGTCTTTGGGGGTTACTGAGTGTGGGAGCTGGTGTGTATCGAGGCATCGGCCCATGTGTGTGGCTGTGGTCAAGCTGTGCGTGTCGCTGTGACTCTCACTGTGGCTGGCTGTGGGGGGCGACTCCCAGAGCGTTGAGCTCGCCTGAAATTCACGTGGGCAGCATCGTGGGAATAATGGGTGTGGTGGTCAGGCTGACTGTGCGTGAACTTGGGTGATAGTGACTTTGTTTATGGGGCTTGTGTGTGAGGCGTGGCACTAATGGGAATACGCTGAGAGACGCGGGTCCCTGCACACACATATACGTAGATGGCAAGTGAGAGCCTACAGTATATAAAATCCGTGATTCGGTGACCCCGATTGTGTGTCTAAGTGTACACGATGCAAGCACGTGAGTAGGTGCCCACACCACTGGGCTGCTTACGATGGGTGAGCAGCTTGAGTGAGGTGTGCCCGAGAGAGTGTAGGCACAAGCCGGGGCCCGGGGGACCACTTCCGTGTGTCTCCACAGCCGCCTGTGCCCGCGGTGGGCGCCCGCTTGTGACAGCACAACTGAGTTCAGGGGTCATTTGCACGTCTGTGCTTGAAGCTCTGTGTATCGGTGTGCGTGCTGCGCGCGTGGGTGTGTGAATCCCTGGCTGGCCCAGCAAGGTGTGGGGGCCGCTGGAGAAAGTGGGAAGGAGGGTGGCAGGTCCACAGTGAGTCCCGGGAGTGTGTGTGTGTGCATGTGCACGCGCGCGTGCCTGGAGGACAGGAGGGGCATATAATGGAGAGTTAGCCGCTTGGGGACTGTAGGAGTGTGGTGGGGAGAGGTCATGAGTAAAAGTGCAAGAGAGGAGGCTGAATGGGACTTGAGATTTGATTGTATCTTCACTAGTGAGGAGGCACAGAGTTTCTGTGTGTGTTGGCTTTTACTTCTTTTTTAAAAAAATTTTAACGTTTATTTTTGAGAGAGAGGGAGAAAGAGAGCACAAGCCAGGGGAAGGGCAGAGAGAGAGAGGGAGACACAGAATCGGAAGCAGGCTCCAGGCTCTGAGCTGTCGGCACAGAGCCCGACATGGGGCTCGAACTCATGGACCGTGAGATCATGACCTGAGCCGAAGTCAGATACTTAAACTGAGCCACCCGGGAGCCCCTGTTGGCTTTTACTTCTGAGAGGAAAACAGACTTGTGTGTTGGGTTGTAATTCCACAAGGAGAGTGTACATGTGTTATTTCAGAGAGTGTATGGGTGTGTGCCTGAGTTAGTGTGTTGCATTCGCTTTTTTTTTTTTTAAAGTTTATTTATTTTGAGCGTGACCGCGTGGGGGCAAATGGAGACTCAAGCAAGCTCCCCACTACCAGCGCGGGGCTCGAACTCGTGAACCCTGAGATCATGACCTGAGCTGAAATCAGGAGTCGGGCACCCAAGCCACGGAGCCACCCAGGCACCTCGCATTAGGTTCTTTTGAAAGAACGATGTGGACGTGTGTGACTGTATTATTTTTTAGAGGAGAAAGAGCATGTCCGGCATATGTTGTATTTCTGAAAGAAGAACGTAGATTATGTTATGTGTGTATATATATATATGGTGTTTTTTTAATGTTTATTTTTGAGAGAGAGACAGTGAGGAGTGTGGGCAGAGGGAGAGGGAGACAGAGTCGGAAGCAGGCTCCAGGCTCTGAGCTGTCAGCACAGAGCCCGACGTGGGGCTCGAACTCACGATCCGCGAGATCATGACCTGAGCGGAAGTCGGACGCCCAACCGACTGAGCCCCCCAGGCGCCCCATGTTATATTTTTAAGAAGGGAGTGTGTGTGTGTGTGTGTGTGTGTGTGTTGAGGTGTGTTTCTGAGAAACTATGTACGTATTGCGCTGTATTTGAAAAACGAAAGAGCGTGTATTCTATGTCTGAGAGGAGTGTATTTAAGAAGGGAGTGTGTGCATGTGGGGTCTGTTTCTGGGAGGGGCGTGTGGGCGCTTGTGTAGGTGTATGAGGGCTCCGGAAGCCCCACCGGCTGTGTCACTGACTTTGTCACCCACATACAGCCACAAGAGGTGCCACATGTGAGACCCCCATGCGTTACCATCTAGGCCTCGGACCTGAGCTGTCACATGGCCAGTGTGATCTCCATGGGCCGTGCCTGCCACACGTGTGTCCCCACATGCCTTGGGCTGGCGGAGCCTGTCTGCGGTGGAGGGTGGAGCCCGTTCCCTTGGGATCTGTCAGCATCTCAGGCCCCAGGGAGCTGACACGGGGCCCCCCCTTTCTGACCCCCCCTCAATTCTAGAGGGCGCCTCTGCTTCCAGTGCCCCAGCCCCTTGGCCCTCTCCTCCCGCCCCACCCCACCCCCAGCGGTCTGACTGGTTCCCAACAAAAACACCCTAAGAATGAGCTCACGGAGAGGCTGCCGCCTCCACACGCCCCGCCCCCCACGCCCCGCCGGGGAGGGCGCCTCTGGTCCAGGTCACATAGCCCGGAGTTCTGGGCCAGGGTACCTGGGGGTGGAGGGGTGGAGGGGGCTGGCCAGGCGAGCTCAGGGCAGGCGAGAGGCCGAGAGACCACTGTTTGTCCTCTTTTGGTTAGTTACACACAGGTTTGGAGTGGCCCTCGGGGCAGGGCCCTGGGCTGAGGACAGGCAAAGCTAGACTGTTTCCAGTTGCCGGGATGGGTGTGGGACAGGGAGCCGCTGGTGTGGGGAGGGCACGGAGGCGGAGGGCTGGCCGGCTGGCTAGGGAGATAGTCGGGAAGGGTGCTGCTGGCTGGGACGGGGCAGAGGCTGCCGGGCTGGCTCCCCCGGCCTTGGCAGTGAGGATTCCCCAATCCCTGCCGCCCCCCAGGAGCAGCGATGTCCGTGCAGGTGGCGGCCCCAGGAAACGCGGGGCTGGGCCCAGAGCGCCTGAGCCCCGAGGAGCTGGTGCGCCAGACGCGACAGGTGGTCCAGGGGTTGGAGGCCCTGCGGGCGGAGCACCACGGCCTGGCCAGGCACCTGGCAGAGGCCCTGGCAGGGCAGGGCCTCGTGGCCGGCTTTGAGCTGCTGGAAGAAAAGCAGCAGGTGGTGAACCACGCACTGGAGGCCATCGAGCTGGGACTGGGGGAGGCCCAGGTATGAGGGGACCGGCGGTCCAGCTTTCGGGCCGGGGGGCGGGGGGGAAGGAGGCTCAGAGCTGGGAGGAGGCCCAGGGACGAAGGAGGCAGGCAGGCGGGGTGGGGGAGGGAAGCCTGGAGGAGGGAAGGCCTAGGCTGGAAACAGGGTCCCTGTGTGTGACAGGGGCCCTTGAACCAGACGGTATCCACCTGCAGGACTTGGGAGTCCTAGGGAGACGTTGGGGTCACGTGCGCAAGATGTCAAGTGTCCCCACACCTAATGTGTGTGCCTGGGTAAAATCGGAAGGCTCCCTGGGTAGGATATGGGTGTGCCCCCGGGAGCCTCTGCGTAGCCTTGGGGGTCACGTGGAGGGGTCTCCGTAGAACCTGGGGACCCTGGGTGGAATGGGGGTGCTCTGGCGTGACTGGAGACCCGGGGTGGACCCCTGCTCCCTAACCCCCTGCAGGTGCTGCTGGCCCTGTCAGCGCACGTGGGCTCCCTGGAGGCGGAGAAGCAGCGGCTGCGCGCGCAGGCCCGGCGCCTGGCCCAGGAGAACTCGTGGCTGCGCGAGGAGCTGGAGGAGACGCAGCGGCGGCTGAGGGCCAGCGAGGAGGCCGTGGCGCAGCTGGAGGAGGAGAAGAGCCACCTGGAGTTCCTCGGGCAACTGCGGCAGTACGACCCGCCCGCGGACAGCCAGGTGCGGCGGGCCCCGATCCCCCCTAGACACCCCAGACCTGCACTGCCCGCGGAGCCCCCAGTGGCCCAGACCCTCCACAGAACCCCCCGACCCACTTGAGGCCCCACAAAAGCCCCTCCAGCTTCCGCAACCCCGTCCCCCAGATCCCCCCCAAGCCGTCGGGCAACTTCCCGAGGCTGCTGACCGCTACCGCCCTCAAACCCTGAGATCTGGGACCCCGGGCTCCAGAACAGACTTCCCAGGCCTCATGACTCGCCGCGCTGCTGTCCCCTGCAGCGGCCTGAGTCCCCACCGCGCCGCGACAGCCTGGCCTCCCTGTTCCCCAGCGAGGAGGACGACAGGAAAGGTGGGTGCGGGGAGCACGTGGTGGTGGGGCACCCAGCCCCAGAGGCTGAGGGGTGGAGGCTGGGGAGGGGCCGTGAGTCCCCAAGGTCGCTGAGCAGGGACGGGGGCGGGTGGCAGCTGGCAGGGGAGGCTGGGAGCTGTGAAACCAGGCCCCCCACCCCCCGTTGGGCAGACCCCATGTTCACAGCCCACGGACCAGTCAGACGTCATCCCAGCGGCCAGGTGGGCAGCTATAGTTCTGGGGGATCTGTCTTCCCTTTCGTGGGGTGGGAAGGGTGGGAGCCCCGCAGTGACTCAATGCCCCCCCTCGCCCCCCCACAGGTCCTGAGGCGGCAGGGGCCGCGGCCGCTCAGCAGGGGGGCTACGAGATCCCCGCCCGCCTTCGGACCCTGCACAACCTCGTGATCCAGTACGCAGGGCAGGGCCGCTATGAGGTTGCCGTGCCACTGTGCCGCCAGGCCTTAGAGGACCTGGAGCGGAGCTCGGGCCACTGCCACCCTGACGTGGCCACCATGCTCAACATCCTGGCGCTGGTGTACCGGTGAGGGACCTGCTGCTGGGGGCAGGCCAGCCAGCACGGGGCGCCTGGACTGGTGGTTGGGGGTGTCGAGAGGGATCCGCGACCCAGGCACAGAGGAGCCCGAGAATGTGGGCGAGAGAGACCCCAGGAGAGCAGGGAGGAGACGAGGGGCAGCCGGAGGCTTGGCAGCAACCTGGGGGTAAAGGGACCCTGCGCTGGACTTGGGGGGCGTGGAGACCCGCAAGACACCGTGGAAGAGTGGTGCCACCCATTCTTGGTTCAGCCACGTACTACCCGGCACAGCTGACCCCCCTCCGTGCCTGCCCCCCCCCCACAGGGACCAGAACAAGTACAAAGAGGCCACAGACCTTCTCCACGATGCCTTGCAGATCCGGGAGCAGACACTGGGCCCTGAGCACCCCGCGGTGAGGAGGGGCCAAGGCGTGAGGGCAGTGTGGCCAGGCCTCCCATGCCCCTGACCTGCCTTCCACCCCCCCCCCCCACGCAGGTGGCCGCCACTCTCAACAACCTGGCTGTGCTCTATGGGAAGCGTGGGCGTTACCGGGAGGCCGAGCCACTGTGCCAGCGCGCCCTGGAGATCCGCGAGAAGGTGCTGTCCCCACCCCTGCCCCGGAGTCCCCTGTCCCTTCCCACCTGATCCTGAGGCACTCGCTTGTGACCCTGACCCTATGATGTCCTTGCCATCTGCTGTCGTGAGCCCCCAGTTTGAGCCTAAGTTACTCCATCGCTATGACCCACTACCCTTGACCTTTGGTGAGCTCCACCTGATCTTGACTCCAGACTCTGATCCTCTTTATGAGTCACTGCATGTGCCCTCCTGACTGTCCAATCCCCCAGGACTGCCATGACTTTGTGACCTACTCTCCCGCCCCCAACCTCACGTAACTCTCCGCTCCCTAGGTCCTGGGCACCGACCACCCAGACGTGGCCAAGCAGCTGAACAACCTGGCCTTGCTCTGCCAGAACCAGGGCAAGTTCGAGGAGGTGGAGCAGCACTATGCCCGGGCCCTGAGCATTTACGAGGCCCTGGGGGGGCCCCACGACCCGAACGTGGCCAAGACCAAGAACAACCTGGTGAGGGCACTGCGGGGCACAGGTACAACCCGGCCCCGGGGCGGACTGCCCGGGGGGGGGGCGGGGGGATACTATGGAGGCCGTGAGCCCCGCCTCTGCTGAGCCCCTGAGAAGGGGTCCCCTAAGATGGCCCCAGAGACAGCTCAGACCAGGAAGGACAGGGAAGCATCAGGAAACCACACAAGCTGGCGGGGCCGAGACGACAGAGTCCAGTATTTATTGAGCTCCAGCCCCCATTCCGTACAGGGCCCTGGGAGGTAGGTGCTCTTACTGCCCCATTTTGCAAACGAGGAAACCGAGGCACCAAGAGGTCATGTTGCTAGCCCAGGGGAGAGCGGGAGCCAGGCACCTGCCCCAGGTCACGAGGTGGGAGGCTGGTTGGGGGGGGCTCCGGATCGAAGCCCTGATCACCCAGGCCCTGTCCTCCCCGCAGGCCTCAGCCTACCTGAAGCAGAACAAGTACCAGCAAGCGGAGGAGCTGTACAAAGAGATCCTCAGCCGGGAGGACCTGCCAGCCCCTCTGGGTGAGCCCCAAGCCCTGCCCCGCCCCCCAGCTGACCTCCCCGCGGCCCCACTGCACTGTCCCCCTCTGTTCTAGGAGCCCCCCGCACAGGCACCGCTGCGGACGCAGACCAGGTGAGGCCGGGCACCAGGCCTTGCGTTGGCCGCAGGGCTGGGGTCGGGGAGAGCGGCGGGGGCTGACCCCACACCCCGGTCCCCTCCCCAGACCCTGCGTCGCAGCAGCTCCTTCTCCAAGCTCCGCGAGTCCCTGCGGCGTGGAAGCGAGAAGCTTGTCTCCCGTCTCCGAGGCGAGGGGGTGGCCGGTGCCGCAGGGTGAGTGCTCCACGGGGCCAGCAAAGGGCCCCGAGGGCTGCGGCCTCCCCCCGCCCCCGAACTGTCCATGGGTCCCAGCTCCTCTGTGACGCGTACAGTCCAGATGTGGCACCGGACACGCCGGGACTCACCCTCTTCTTACAGAATGAAGAGAGCCATGTCCCTCAACGTGCTGAACGTGGACGGTCCGAAGGCTGCAGGGACCCAGGTGAGGCCACCCGCAGCAAGGCTGGGGGCAGGAGGGACAGGCTGGCAAGGACGCGGGCGGGTGGCCCTCGCGGCGACTGGAGCACAGCCTCGTCCCGCCCGCAGTTCACCCACCAGCACCTGAGCGAGGCCCCTCGGACCCTCAGCGCCAGCACCCAGGACCTGGGCCCCCGCTGAAGCTGCGGGACCGCACGCTGCCGCTCCTCAGGAGGCCGGGGGAGGGGCGGCCTCGCACCTCCCGGAGCTGCTCTTCTTCCCCCACCCCCCCCCACCCCTTGGGGGGCACCGTTGTATGGGGGTCGCCGCTCTCCCCCTGCGATTAAAGGCTGTAGATCAGGAAGCCCAGAACGTGCGCCTGAGGCTCGCGGTACGGACCCGGGCCGACCTCACAGCGGCTGGGACCCAGGGCGGGGCGCAGAGTGCCCCCCCTACCCCGCCCCCCGGCGTTACAGCTGCTGCGCGATCTGCTCTATCCTCCGCAGCGTCTCCTCTGACTCCAGCTGCTCCAGGCTGAGCAGGGACAGGCCGAGCTGGTCCTCCTGGGGGGAGACAGGGGGCAGATGAGGGGCAATGGTGCAGCATTCCCCGGGCCGTGCCCCCACCCTGGGCCTCGCTGTGGAGGGCGGGCTCGGGTTGGGGAGAAAGTCCAGGGCTCTTCCGCGAAGAGGGGCTTAGCCCGTGAGGACAGGCCGCGTCCAGCTCACCCGGTGGAAGGGCTGAGCCATTTGCCTCAGGAAGTACTTGGCGACCTGGACGCCCTCGTCCACGGTCAGGTTGAGGTTGGCGTCGGTGAGGTGCTCCTGGATCCAGCGCGGGAGCTTCCCACGCTTGTCGGCCCGGGCGAACCGCTGCCACGGGTGAGGGACAGAGGGAGACGTCAGGCCCCCGGGGGCGCGGGGACCCCAGCCCTCTCACCCCTCTGGAAAAGGGGGGAGTGCCCTGGCAGGCAGAGGCCCCCGCGCCCCCACCTTATCAGCAAAGACCATGAGGCCGTAGTCCGTCTTGCCCCGGATGGCCCGGCCCACACACTGGGCCGCGTGGCGCATGGCATCGAAGGTGAGAAAGTCGTTCTCTCGGATCTGGAACTGGTCCCGCAGGTACTCCAGCCGCGCCTGCCAGTGCGGAGAGGGCAGAGCGGTCCCCGGGCCCCTTCTGCACGCCACACACTCCGGGGGGGAGGCCCGAGGGACCCTAGCATCCTAGCGCCCCTGGGGCTGCTCACCTTGAGAATGCGGCTCTGGGTGTAGACGTAAGGAACGCCGAACATGATGACGGCCCGCCCGTAGTGATGCACTGGGGGGTGGGGACAACAGGAGGGGGTGCAGGGTTACGGGGGTGGCTTCGCGTAGCCCAGGAGGTTGTGCTGTCTCACGGGGAAGAGCGCAGCTGCACGCTGAGGGCCCTCCCCCCAACCCTGCCTGGCCCCCAGGCTGGGGGGGGGGGTGTCCCCTGGGGGACCAGAAGCAGCCAGTGCTCCACGCAGACACGGGGGCAGAGGAGAGGCGAGTCCACTCACCAAAGTCAATTCCCTCGGACACTTTGCCTCGGGCCACCGAGAGCAGGATGGCTCCTCGGCCATTCTCGCAGGCCTGGGGAGGGAAGGCCAAGACAGGAGCTGTGTGCCCTCGAGGCTGCCCCCTTCTGGCCCTCTGCTCGCAGGCCCCTGGCACCCCCCCACACCCCTACCCACCTCCTGGTACTTCTCCAGGGCGACACTGGTCTCCGCCCCATCTTGTGTCTCAATGAAGAGCAGCTTGTTCCTCTGGATGTTTTCCAGAATGCCCTAGGGAGGGACAGCAGGCACGGTCAGGCTGGGGGTGGGCAGGAAGGGGATTAAGGGCACGGGCATCCTGGCTAAACGCAGCTCTGCCCCAGCTCCTCGGCACCGGCCCCCTTCTCCCCCCAGCCTCCGTGGGCCAGCAGAAGCGGGGAAGGGAGGGTGGTGGTACAGGCCAGACTCGCTCCTTGTGGGAAGCTCTGTGATCCTGGGGGGGGGGGGGGAACCAACCCCCACTCCCCATCCCTCAGACAAGTGGGGCAGCCATATGACCCAAGGTGGCCAACTGGGACATGCCGGCCCCCAGCTGGGGGTTAGTGGAGAGGCCAATGGAGGTCAAGCAGAGCCTACCCGAGGCTGCCCTGAGATTTCCTGTGACACCATACTGAGCCGGGGCAGACGGATCAAGGACAGCCACGGGGACAGCCCGGAGGGTCCAGAAAAGCACCCCCATACAGGTCGTCCGTACTATCCAGTAGGGAGAGAGCTTTCCAGTAAATGGGGGCACAGCTACTGGATCTCCACCCAGAGGGGGAAGAACAAACCTTGACCCTGACCTTACCCCATACACAAAGACCCAGGTGTCAAGCTAAAACTATGAGGCTTCTACAAGAAACACAGGACACCACCTTCATGACCTTGGGGCAGGCAGAGTCCTCTTAAACAGGACACAAAAGACACTCGGGATGTGGATTTGGGTGGCCGGCAGCCACCTTCCCCACGGTGTGGGAAGCGCCCACGTGAGGACAAGACAAAGGACTTGGGCCGAGTCGATGAGGCCCCAACCCCACCGGCTCTGTTCCCGGGTGCTTGGATCAGCCACGTTCTCTGCTCTCCCCACCTCAGGAAGGGCCTGGCCTCACCCGCCCGAGAGCGGGGCCATGGTGCTGCCCCCTCCCACAGCCCACCCAGTCCCCAGCTGTGGCGAGGCCCACTTCCAGAAAGCCCCATGACGTCACCCAAACTCTGCCTCGCAGGGGCTCGAGTTTTTAGCCTGGATGGCGTGAGGCGGGGGTGAGGCACGCGCGGGGGTGCACACCGTGTGTGCTGTGAGCCGTTCGTATGTGTTCCACAAGACAAGCGAAGCCAGCACACGGAGGGGCGGGCGTACCTGCTCATACCAGGAGGCCACGGTGCTCTCCATGTACTGGTAGCTGGTGAAGAAGGCCACGATGCCGTCGGGGACCACGGCCGACATCTCCAGCAGGAGGTTCCCGTAGTTCCGGATCACGGCTGGGAGGACGCAGAACCGGCCTCGGACCCCCTCCCCATGCCCCGTCAGAGCGCTTCTAGCTCAGGCCCAGGTTGGGTGTTTTTTAAAGTAGGTGCCACACGAACCCCTTTTTTTTTTTTTTTTTTAAGTAGGCTCCACTTGAACTCACGACCCTGAGCCCAAGATCTGAGCTGAGATCAAGAGTTGGACGCTTAATTTGGGGGCGCCTGGGGGGCTCGGTTGAGCGTCCGACTTCGGCTCAGGTCATGATCTCGCGGTTCATGGGTTCGAGCCCCGCATTGGGCTCTGTGCTGACCGCTCAGAGCGTGGAGCTGTTTCGGATTCTGTGTCTCCCTCTCTCTCTCTCTCTCTCTCTCACCCTCCCCTGCTCATGCTGTCTCTCTCTCTCTCTCAAATAAAAAAAATACATTAAAAAATCTGATAAAAAAGAGTCGGACGCTTAAGTACGGAGCCACTCAGGCGCCCCTCTAGGGCCCTGGCTTGAACTTGGGGGTTCCCAGAAACCTGGCTGAAGCCACCTGTAGGGCTGTTCACACACAGGCCACTCCTCTTTCCGAGGCCTGTGGGAGGACCGTACCCCGCGCCCCTGAAGTTAGGTATGACCATGTGACGCGTCCTGACCAGTGAAATAAGTGGAGTGGCCGTGCGTCACTTCTGGGGGGGTGGCACGCCTTCATGAGGCACAGCACGATCCCCAGGATCCCTCCCGTCACATCTCACCACCTCCGCGCTGTGTCCAGCGGCAGAGGCGCCCAAAGCGAGGAGACCCGGGGCAGGCCTCCCCCCCAACCCACAGTGGCAGGAAACACCCTCCGCGTTAAGCCACTTTGATTTGGGGCTATTTGTTACTGCAGCATGACTCAGCCCACTGATACACCTCCCCTCTGGCAGCCCATGCAGTCCCCCCACCAAGCAGCAGCATACCGATATCTTCCCGGGTCTCAAATTTGGAGCTGATGGCCACCTGGTCGTTGCCCCGACCGATGATCTGGAGAGAGCGGGAGACATCATGATAAGCAAGCAGCACAACAGCCACTCCACCGTGTTGGCTGCCGCCTGGTGTGACGCTCAGCTGTTTCTGGACACAGTGTCCCTGTATGACCCCTCAGCTGCCCTGTTATCTGCCTGCCATAGATGAGTGACCTAAGGCTCTGAGAAGGGGAGTTGCCTGCCCAAGGTCACACGGCACATAAAGGCTGGAGGCAGAACTGAACCCGTCTGTCTGTGTCGCTAACCAGCAAGTACTTTCTAACCGGCCCCCAGCCTCCGGGCAAATGTGTCACCGTGACCTCGACAGCCACCAGCCCCCGGTGCATCTCCACAAAAAACCACGATGCAGTACGTGGTCGCCACCAGTCCACGGCCCCCCAAGGGCAATCCCAAGAGCCAAAAAAACCCTCCAGAAACGCCAGATATGTGACTTAGGCACAAACACAGATAATAACAACATCTGCTGTGACCTGAGTGCGTTCAGAGTCCTGCGTACGTGCTCAGTTTGACGTTTCAAAACATCTTCCTGCTGAAACAGGACTTTCACTGGGGGGAGCTGGCCAGACCCCGCTCCCGGTGGCACATACCACAAGGCACGTGCTTTGTTTTTAAAGTCTGGAAAAGTCTCAGTTCTAGAATACATCTGGCTGCGATGCCTGGGGGCCTCAGTCGGTTAGGCATCTGACTCTTGATCTCAGCTCAGGTCACAATCTCACAGTTCGTGAGTTCAAGCCCTGCCATCAGATTCTGTGCTGGCAGTGCAGAGCCTGCTTGAGACTCTCTCTCTCTCTCTCTCTCTCTCTCTCTCTCTCTCTCCCCTCTCTGCCCCTACCCTGCTCGCTCACTTTCTCAAAACAAATAAATAAAAAAGTAAAATACATCTGGCCCAAGGGATTCAGGTAAGGGACTGAGGGCCCATGTTCTGACACCCGTTTACTAGGAGACTGAGGCAGAGTAGAGGGGTCACTCACCAAGGTTACGGCCAGATGGTGAACTGGGCAAAGCCACATGAACCGAGATGTTGACCGAGTGCCTACTGGTGCAGGCCCTGGGCCACATCAGCGTTTTATGCCCATTATCTCACTATCCCCTCAAGCAGCCTGGGATGTCAGACAGGATGCACTCCCATTTTACAGATTAGAAACTGAGGCTTGGAGAGTCCCACCCACAGGGAGAAGTAGCATCAACCCCAGGTCTGTCTCAATCCAGAGTCTGTGCCCTCAGCCGTAAAACTCTCCTGCCTGAGCCACGGAGAGAAGAGAGGGGGGAAAGGCGGCCCTCCCCCATCCCCCTGCCCCAGCACCACCCTCTCCCACGCACCATCGGGCAGAGGCACACCCGGGCCAGCGTCATGGTGAAGGTCGCCATGGTGACAGGGTGGAAGTCCAGAATCTTGGGGTAGATGTCCAGCGGGGACAGCGTCTGTAGTGGGCACAGCAGGTGGGGCCTGAGCGTGACTGGGCAGAAACTGGGAACCCCGCGGTGGCGGGCTGGGGACAGGGGCAGAAAAGGGTCCTCACCCCAGATGTGATGATGACTGACTGGAAACGCTCGAACACGGGTTTGATGGCCAGCGAAGCGTCCATGCAGCTGGAGGACGCAGAAGAGGGTGGTGAGGGCCACACTGGGGCCCCTGTGGTCCGTCCACACCCCCGCGCTGGGCTCGCGACTCACCTGAAGTGCAGGATGGGGTTGGCAATGGTGGGGGTCCTGTCGTCAAAGGGCTCGATGATGATGGTGAAACCTGCGGGCCAGTGAGATTCCAGGTCACCGGTTGTGGCCACGCCCTCCTCCCCGTCCACCAACCCTTTGCTCCAGCGTAGACCCGGGCAATCCAGAGTCCAAAGTACGCCCCAATCTGCCCGCTCCTCCGCGGGCCCACACCCACTCAGAGCGCATCATGAACAGAGAGCACCAAAGGTGCACCCCCGATTCCCCCGGGGCCGCGAGAGCCCACCCCGCCACTGGAGCCACAGCCTGGAGCCTTCCTCCAAGACCTCAGCCATCAGGCTGGTCAGCTCTGCCTCCAAAGCCCATCTGCGCTCTGGTCACTCCCCCCATCCCCTCCCCCTCCCCATCGCCTCTGCCTGGACCACTGCAGCCACCACATTGGGCTTCCAGCACCCACCCTGCTCCCTTCCCAGCAGCCAGAGCCACCCTGTGAAATCCTAAGTCAGGTCCTACCCCTCCCCTGCTCAGAAGCCCCGTACTGCACCCCACACCCCTCCCAGGGGCCCACATCGTCTGGGACCCTGCCACGCCGACCCCATTTCCTCCTTGCTCACAGGCCTTCTGCTTAACTTTTAAAACCACCAGGCCCACTCCACTCCAGGGCCTTTGCACTTGCTGGGCCCACCGTTCGAAAAGATTCCCAAGGCGGCTGGTTCCATTTGTCATCTGGGACTCGGCTCAAATGTCAGCGCCTCAGGCCTTCCCTGACCGCCCGAGCCACCGCGGGCATGCTTCAACACAGCAACATTTTTGGTTCTCGTGAAAACTATCCTTTCTTAGAATTATGTCCCTATGTGACTCTTTGCTGCCCATCTTCTCTTCTAGGACATAAATTCCAGGAGATCAGCCATGAGATCCCTCTTGATTCCTGTCACTTCCCTGATGCTGGGAACTGGGGAGTGCTGGGAACCAAGCACTTGGTTTCAGCTCAGGTCATGATCTCAGTTTGGGGGTTCGAGCCCTGTGCAGGGCTTTGCACCGGCAGTGCGGAGCCTGCTTGGGATTCTCTCTCTCCCTCTCTCCCTGCCTGTCTCCTGTGTGTGCATGCACACACACTCTAAAAAAAATCAAGTCCTCCGTGCCCAGCCCTGTACTGGGGACACAGTGGGAACCAAAACCAAGACAGCTCTGGCCCTGCCCTCTCAGGGCTCACAGTCCAATGATGGGGACACAGTCCTCTCCCCAGGGAGTGACCAGACAGGGCTGGGATGGGGAGACCAGAGTGGGGGGGCCTGACACAGCCTGGGGTTGGGAAGGGCTTCCTGGAACAGGGGACACATTTAACCAGCTATGAACCGAGGGATGAGGAGGAGGTTGTTGGGGGTTGAAGAGTATCAGGCAAGACATTCCAGGTAAAAGAATATGAAGCATTGGTGGATGGGAAGAGAGGAGGAAGAGGAGGAAAGGAGGGAAGTAAGGAAGGAAGGAGGGAAGGAAGGAGGGAAGGAAGGAAGGAGGGAAGGAAGGAGGGAAGGAAGGAAGGAGGGAAGGAAGGAAGGAGGGAAGGAAGGAAGGAGGAAAGGAGGAAAGGAAGGAGGGAGGAAAGGAAGGAGGAAGGAAAGGAAGAAAGGAAGGAGGGAGGAAAGGAAGGAGGGAGGAAAGGAAGGAGGGAGGAAAGGAAGGAGGGAGGAAAGGAGGGAGGAAAGGAAGGAGGGAGGGAGGGAGGGAGGAA
>CM053563.1:9245556-9318400 GCA_028646485.1 Cryptoprocta ferox | reverse complement strand
GGACGGGGCAGTAATCCCCGGGGATCCGACTGAGCCCTTGACCAGCTTAACACGTGCTAACCAGTAAAAGCTCACCAACGGGAACACATCCCCTCTCCCCATCGAGCTGGAAACCTGAGCCCTGCGCTCGGCTCCTTGCTCCCCACCCCCCTGCACCCCCACCCCAGGCACCAGGTCCCACATCTCCCTCCGGCCCCTCCCGTGTCCTCGCCTCTCCCTTGCTCAGAACCTGCCAGGGCTCCCAACTTCCCGGCAGTAGAAGGGCCAACTGCTTGCTACACCCAAAAGTGTGGGGGACCCCGGAGAGTTTCTCTGGCCTCATCCCCGGTCCCTACTCCACCCTGCAGCCAGAAAATGCAAGTCTGAGCGCGAGAACTATCTGTGGACCCTCACTGCCCTCGAAATAAAGCCCAGACTCCCGAGCCCAGCCCCGCAGGGCCCCGGAAGTCCGAGGCCCACACACAACCCTCTGGACTGTGCCGGCCTCTGGATGCCGGCTGCCGGGGGGCGGGCAGAGGCAGGAGAGGACGAACTTACCCTTGGCATAGGTGCTGACGAGGGTGGCGAAGTTAGCGAGGAGGGTGAGGGGAGAGAAGTCGGCAAGGTCGGCGATCTCCAGGGTGTGCAGGAGGGAGCGAAGGCGTTCGGCACAGAACCTGGTGCGGAGGCCGGGTGGGCTCAGGGCGGTGGCGGCGGAGGGCTGACAGGACCCGCGACCTCCCGCGCCCTCGCCAGCCTGCGGTCACACGTCAGTCTCCCCAGGTGACCAGGTGCTCCGTGAGGACACAGACTGGAGCTGTTTCAGTCACCTGTGCGTCCCCGCACCGTACACCTGCACATCACACAGAGGCCGGACAGTCCGGAGTCACGCGGGCGTACGTCACACATAGCCGCACAACCTCACACAGACTCTTGGTCAGAAGAGGAGACCCACAACCACACCCGGAGTCCCAGTCACAAGCTGAATCCTGCACAGCCACACACACACACTCATAACCAGGACCCGGCATGCCGCGTCTGTCACACTGGGCCACCGTGGTGGCACATCCAGGCGTCAGAGTCCTGCATACTCACAGAGGACAATCTCGCACACGCTGCGTCACCAACACGCACACACACACACGAGGCCACCCAGTCACCTGGCCGATGGTCGGGCCCGAGGCTGTCACCCCGCAAGGGCAGGTCACGGAGCAGGAACGCCCGGTCTCAGGGCCAGGCGGACGGTCAGAGCTTAAGAACCTGTCTCCGAACGCCACCTGCTCCAAGCCTGTCATCTGTACGCCCCCACCCCGGCCGGACCGGGTGCCCCCTTTTGAGCTTCCCCGTCCCAGCTGTGCTCACCCTGGTCGTCCCAGCCTGGGGACAAGTAGAGCCACCCTGAGGGCCGCCCCAGCCCCGTAGAGGCAGGGCAGCCACGGGCTTCGGAGCCCTACGGGCCTGGCTTCACACAAGCGGCCCGTGAGGTGCCGAGTGACCCTGGGCAATGGCTCCCCCCGCACCCCACCAGGCCACACTGTCCTCTGCAGCGCAGGGGCGCCGTCCTGAGCTCCCATAAGACACAGAACGCAAAGTGCTCAGCTCGTGGTCAGTGCTCAAAACAGGGTAAGTGACTTCTGTCGTTTCACAGCCACAGAAACCCAGGAGTAAAGGTGATGCCTCCCCCTACCCAATGAACAAAAGAGAAAACTGAGGTTCAGAGAAGACTAAGGACTTATGCAAAACAGCCGAGCGAAGGTACAGAAGGCCCCACCCTACTCCCAGGTCCAACCTCAGCCCTTTCTGTGCTGGGGACACTGACCCCCCAGCCACAGACCGCTGAGAGGGTGGGGCGTGTTCCTGGTTCCTGCTTCAGACTTCTGGGCAACAAAGAGAAGCCCCGGGGGGAGACAGGGGTCCAGGGGACCCCCCGTGTTTCCCCCCAGCTCCCACCCCGCTGGGGCTCGTCAGGACGAGTGCCCAGGACCCCTGCCGGACCCCCTGCCCTACCCACCTCTGTCAAGCTCTCCGCTTGCCTGCCGGTTTCCTGCCCAACACAGCGCCGCAGACCCGGCCCGACCTCGCCCGTGGGCCCGCCGGGTGTGCCGCAACGCCCCCGCGCATACTCACTCCGGCCGGGTCGGTCCCAGGCCCCCGCGGGCCCCGCACCCGCGGCCGGTGCGCACCTGAGGGGCTTGCGCTGGATGCACACGCGCTGCGCCAGGCCGCTCAGGAAGGCGGGGGGGCTCTCCTGCACCACGTGCTGCACCCGCAGCCGCCACTTGACGTACTCCAGCAGCCGCCGCAGGAAGCCCAGGAAGTGCTCGGCCGTGCGGATGGAGCCGGGGACCGCCTCTGCGGGGGGATGGGGTCAGCCACCACGAGGGGGGCGAGGGGGGCGAGGGGGGCGGGGGGCGCGGCGGGCGCTGGCGGCTGCTCACCCTGCAGCACCTCGTCGGGGAGCACGGGGTTGGCCAGGTGGGCATCGGTCTCCCGGGCGGCGCTGGCCTCCCGCAGCCCCTCCACCAGGCGGCGGTACTCCTCCCGCAGGCGCTGCTCATCGGTCTCCTTGATCCTGTGCGGGGGGTGGGGGGGGTGGAGAGCGGGTGTGGGAAGAGTGGGGACATCTGGGGGACGGGCACTGGGACAGAACCAGTGTCCCTGAGAGTACGTCAGGCGGGACACCGGGGCCCGGGGTACACTGGGGGCCAGACGGCAGGGGCAGGGTGGGCGGCAGGTCAGGCAGGTCCCAAGGCCCGCACCTGAGCACCGTCTTCTGCAAGGTCTCCAGGTTGCCCTGGCAGCGGTCGAGGGTCCGGCGGGTGATGTTGACGCTCATGGAGTCGATGCAGACATTGTCTAGAGGAGAGGCCGGGAGAGCCGGGCTCAGGCGGCGGCGGCCCGAGGGGCTGACGGCGTCCCCGGCCCCGGCCCGGCCCCGCCTCACCGATGTTGTGGGCCTCATCGAAGACCACGACGGCCTTCCGAGCCAGCTCCTTGGAGACCAGCTCCGCGATCTTGGGGTCCAAGAGGTAGTGGTAGCTGTAAACCACCACGTTGGCGTGCAGGATCTAGGGGCGCGGAGGGCAGGGTTACCCCAGCCTCCTGGACAGCACCCGGCCACGGCCCTGCCACCCCCCACCCACTGGCACCGGCCATTGCTCCCTCCGGGCCCACAGAGGCGAGGCCAGGCAAGCTATAGGGCAAGGTACAAATAGGAGCCGATGGACAGACAGACTGACAGGCAGGCAGGCCGGCTGTAACCCCCCGCCCTTCTCACCGAATATCTGGCGAGGAAATAGGGGCACCAGCCCTGGCGCCTCCCCAGGGCCTTCAGGTCATCCAGGTTGTAGATGCCCGCAGGGAGGGGCACCTGGCGCCCGTGGACGTCAAACTCCTGGAGGTGAGGGGGTACGCAGGGGTCAGGGAGGTCAGCTGTTGCAGCCATCTTACCCTGTTGCCCCCCCCCGCCCTCCCTCAGCCCATTCGGTGGGCACCTCGTAGAAGCGGCAGTGGGGCAGGCTGGGATCCTGCTGGTACTGTGCCCGCACGTAGGAGGCCGTGAGGCTGTGGCATTTCCCGTCGACGTCTTTCCCAAAGCGCAGGGGCATCACCTAGGGGCCGGGGGGGGATCTGAGCACCCAGGAGCACGGGCATTCCTCGCCCCTGGGGCTCTGCACCTACCAGCGAGGTGGGATGGGGGGCTGGCCTGCCCGTCTGGGGTGAGAATCAGGAACTGTGGGGAGACTTGAACCTCAACTTGTTTCGTTATTAAACAGTGAAGACACTGGAGACTTAACCGAGGAGGTATAAGAGCAGGGCAACTGGGGCGCCTGGGGGGCTCAGGCAGTTGAGCGTCCGACTTCTGCTCAGGTCATGATCTCACGGTTCGTGGGTTCGAGCCCCGCGTTGGGCTTGGTGCTGACAGCTCAGAGCCTGGAGCCTGCTTCGAGTTCTGTGTGTCTCTCTCTGCTCCTCCCCTGTTCATGCTCTTGTCTCTCTCTCTCTCTCTCTCAAAAATAAATAAATGTAAAAAAAATTGTTTTAAAAGAGCGGGGCAACTGTTAGACTCTTATATTGATCTTGGGCTCGTGAGTTCGAGCCCCATGTTGGGTGTAGGTAAATTACTTAAAAAATAAAATCTTGCGGGGACGCCTGGGTGGCTCAGTTCTTTGAGCGTCCAACTTCAGTTCCGATCATGATCTTGCAGTTTCTGGGTTCAAGCCCCACATCGGACTCTGTACTGACAGCTCAGAGCCTGGAGCCTGCTTCCAATTCTGGGTCTCCCTCTCTCTACGTCCCTCACCCATTCCTGCTTTGTCTCTCTCTCTCTCAAGTTTAAATAGACATTCAAAAAAATTTTTTTAATTAAAAAAAATAAAATCTTGGGGCACATGGGCAGCTCAGTCGGTTAAGCATCCGACTTTAGCTAAGGTCCTGATCTCCCAGTTCATGAGTTTGAGCCTCACACTGGGCTCTGCACCGACAGTGTGGAGTCTGCCTGGCATTCTTGCTCTTTCCCTCTCTCTGCTCCTCCCCCACCACCTGTACATTCATGTGCACTCTCACGCAAAAATAAACTTAAAAAATTATACTAATAAAATCTTTAGGGGTACCTGGGTGGCTCAGTGGGGCAAGCATTCAACTCTTAATCTTGGCTCAGGTCATGATCTCATGGTTCGTGAGATAGAGCCCTGCGTCGGGCTCGGTGCTGGCAGTGCTCAGAGCCTGCTTGGGATTCTCTCTCCCTCTCTCTCTGCCCCTCCCCCATTTGCATACTTGTGTTGCACACTCTCTCAAAATAAACTTAAAAAAAAATAAAATCTTAAAAAAAAAAATCAGGATACAGATTGGTGGTTGCGGGGGGCAGGGGGTGAGAAATGGATGAAGGGGATGAAAACTTCCAGTTATTAAAAAAACGAGTTCTAGGGATGTCTAGGGAGACTATAGTTCGTAATACCGTACTGCATTATTCCAAGTTCCTAAGAGGGATCTGAAAAGTTCTCATTACCAAAAAAAAAAAAAATCTTTGAATTATGTAAAGTGATAGATGTAACTAGACTCAAGGGCAGTGATCCATTTTGCAAACTACACAAATAGGAACCTGCACACCTTCCCCCGCCTGAAACTAACATGGAGTGTCAATTACACCTCAATTAAAAAAAAAAAAAAAATCAAGCTTTGAAGAATCTTCAGCTCGTACCTTAAGAGTAACTGCTTTATCTTTACAAATGCTAAAATACCCAGAACCCTGGCAAGTCTGAGAATCAGAGGAGGTTCCGGTGGCACAGTTTGAGAACTGGCCTTGCCCTGCCTGGTAGCCCCGAGGCTCTGGGGGTGGCACCACCACAGCCCCAGGGCCCCCTTTTCCCACAACAGAACCTGTTCCTTCACCAAAGGGAAGCCTCTTGAAAGGCTGCTGACCCTACCTTCTTCCCTTCCCATTTCATCCGTTGCCAAGGCCCGTGCTACTTCTAATTCTCATCCATCTCATCTATCAGGTCTCATACCCTTACAAAGAACGTCCTATAATATATATTCTCCGAGTTACCACAAGTAAAGTGCTTGGAACATTACTTGGCAGTAAGCCCGATGGTTTTGAAACCTAACTTAATAGTAACGAATATTCTAAGTGTCACAGATTATTATATAAATATCATGGCCATTTCTAATGTTGTTTTAGCTTTTTGCACATGCTAAGGGCTATACATACATTATCTCACTCAGTCTTTTATTCTTTTAACGTTTATTCATTTTTCGGAGACAGTGCGTGAGCAGGGGAGGGGCAGAGAGGGAGACACAGAATCCGAAGCAGCCTCCAGGCTCTGAGCTGCCAGCACAGAGCCCGATGCAGGGCTCGAACCCACGAACTGTGAGATCGCGAGCTGAGGTTAACCGACTGAGCCACCCAGGCGTCCCTCAATCTTTTTTTTTTTTTAATTATTGAGATATAACGGACATGTAACACTAGGTTAGTTTCAGGTTGTACATTAGGATTCGATACTTGTATATATTGCAAAATGACCACCACAATAAGTCTATAGTTAATACCCATCACCACAGTTACAATTCTTTTTTTTCTTTCTTTCTTTTTTTTTTTTTTTAAAGTAAGCTTATGCCCAATGTGGGGCTTGAACTCATGACCCCGGAGATCAAGAATCGCATGCTCCACTGACTGAGCCAGCCTGGCACCCCACAACTTTTTCTAACAATGAGAATTTTTAAGATCTACCCTCTCACCAACTTTCAAATACGATAGGATGTTATTAACCATAGTCACCATCCTATACATTACAACCCCGTGACCTTGTGTTTTAGAACGTCTTATCAACAGCTGTATGAAGCCGGTAACGAACTACCCCCATTTTACAGAAAGGGAGACTGAAGCCCAACTATAGGAAGCCCACGTATCAGAGAATACAGGACTATTAAGTTTCAGAGCCAGGAAACCAGACCTGCTGGATCCCAGGAACTGCCTGTTTAACCTCTCAGGCTGGGGAGGAGGTGCGTTTGTCCGGGCCACGAATGAGGAGTCAGAATTTGATGAGCGAGGAGGGAATTCTGCGCCTGGTCCCTGCCTATCGCCCTGAGAGGTCTGGCCTGGGGGTCTGGTCTGGGGATCTGGGATTCCTGGCTGCATGGAAGTCTCCTCAACCCCGAGGCATCGGGCGAGGGGAGAAACGGGCACTCACCTCAGGATGAATGCAAAGGTTCTTCCGGGAGCTCAGAGCCAGCCCCAAAAACGGCAGCTTCTCACCCTCCTGCTTCTCATAGAAGTGGAGCAACTTTCGAAGCTCTTCGATGACCTGCTCCCCGGGGGAAGGCGGGAGGGGGGACTCCAGCACAAGTCCCTGCCCAGCCTGGCCCTGTCCCCTGCCCCCCAGCTTCTCAAACCCCCGCCCCCCACTCCCAAGCTCCGGGAGCAACCACCAGAGGGACCAACAAGTCCCAGGGAATGGCCAGGGACGGGCCTTGGCTCACCTTCTCGATCTCAGGCACAGTCCTCGAACAGTAGATGAGTTTGGTCACCTCCAGAGGATATGCCTGCCGATGACAACGGGCTCGGCCCCTGCTGGATCCCTTCCCTCTGCCTCCCACTCAGCGGGCCCAGGGGTCACTTACCCTCTGGTATGCCATGATCAGGGCCAACAGGGACACGGTCTTCCCAGTGCCTGAGGGCATCTCCAGGACTCCATGACCCTGCATGTTGAGATGATAGAGAGAGAACTTCAGGGACACAAACTCTGGGGACTGCTCCCAGAATGCCACCATCTTGAAAGAGAGGGGCAGCAGTTAAAAGTCTAGGCCCCAGGGACAGTGGGTTTGAACCCCACTTTGGCCACCTCTTTGTTGTTGAGTGGTCATGGGCAAGTGCCTTCACCCATCTGGCGCTGGTGTTCTCATCTCTAAAATGGGCCTAGGGGCGCTTGGCTGGGTTAGTCAGAAGAGCATGGACTCTTGACCTTGGGGTTTTAAGTTCGAGCCCCACAGAAGTTTTTTTAAAAAATAAGTAAATACGGGGCGTCTGGTGGCTCAGTTGGTTGAGCGGCCCACTTCGGCTCAGGTCATGATCTCGAGGTTCCTGAGTTTGAGCCCCGCGTTGGGCTCTGTGCTGACAGCTCAGAGCCTGGAGCCTGCTTCCGATTCTGTGTCTCCTTCTCTCTCTGCCCCTCCCCTGCTCTTTGTCTCTCTCTTTCAAAAATAAATGTTTAAAAAAGTTAAAAAAACATAATAAGTAAAATGGGCCTAATACGCACTTCTTTACAGAATTACCGTGGGGACGCATGAGAAACTGAGGGTTATATATTTAGCACAGTAACTGACATGTAGCAACCTCTCTTTTCTTTTAATTCAGCAAACACCCTCACAGCACTTACTCTGTGCCTGACACTACTTTTTTTCTGTTATTTATTTTTGAGAGAAAGAGAGCACAGGAGAGCACGAAGTGGGAGAGGAGCAGAGAGAAAGGGGGCAGGGGATCCAAAGCAGGCTCCACGCTGACAGCCGAGAGCCGATGCGGGGCTCGAACTCAGGAGTCCCGAGATCACGACCTGAGCTGAAGTGGGAAGTTCAACCAACTGAGCCACCCAGGAGCCCCTGGCACGGCTTCTAAGTGTCTTCCATTGGAGTTTCTCAACCTAGGTTCTATGGACATTTGGGGGTCAGATAATACGTGGCAGGTTGGAAGGGGCACTGTCCTGTGCACTGCAGAGTCCATGGCCTCTACCTACTAGATGCCAGCAGCACCCACCCCCCTCCACTAGGACAACAGGGAATGTCTCCGGACGCTGCCTCGGGGGTCAAAACCATCCCCAGTTAAGAACTGCTGCCTTACAGGGGTGCCTGGGCGGCTCAGTTGGTTAAACGTCCGACTTCGGCTCAGGTCATGATCTCACGGTTTGTAAGTTCAAGCCCCGCGTCGGGCTCTGTGCTGCCCGCTCAGAGCCTGGAGCCTGTCTTCGGATTCTGTGTGTCCCTCTCTCTCTGACCCTCCCCTGCATGTGCTGTCTCTCCGTCTCTCCGTCTCTCAAAAAAGAAAAAAAAAGAAAAAAGAACAGCTGCCTTACTTACAGAATTAACTCATACGATCTTCACATTAACCTCTGAGGGTAGGCAGTCTTAGAAGCCCATTTTACACACATGAAGACCGGGCAACAGGGAGATTAAGTGATTCACCCAACTGCACACAGCTGTGGGTCTAGGCTTCCACCCCAGAGAGCCGCTCTAAAGGAGCGCGGCCTGTGATGAATGTTAGGTGCTGCTATCATGAACCATTATTTTTTTAATGTTTATTTATTTTTGAGAGCGAGAGCGAGAGAGAGAGAGAGAGAGAGAGAGAGAGAGAGAGAGAGCAGGGGAGGGGCAGAAAGAGAGAGAGAGGGAGGGAGGGAGGGAGACACAGAATCGGGAGCAGGCTCCAGGCTCGGAGCGGTCAGCACAGAGCCCAACGCGGGGCTCGAACCCACGGACCGCGAGATCGTGACCTGAGCCACCCGGGCGCCCCTTGAACTATTATTTCAGATGGCAGGAGTTTGGGGGGCGCTGGCTTCCCAAGGACCTCAGATTCCTAAAACCTAGCCGTCCAGGAAGTTCAGTCTTGGACGCACGCGGGGCAGCGGCACTTGCAGGGTGGGACGCGGCGGCCGGGGCCCACCCACCTTGGCGTCCAGGGTGCGTTTGAGCTCCAGCATGTAAGAGAACTGCTCCGGGTAGATGTAGTCGTAGGGGAAGTAGACCAGCAGCCCGTCCACGTTGAGCCTGGCGGCGGGGGCGGCCGGGTCAGCCCCCCGCCCCCCGAGCATCCCCCACTTCCCCAGGAGGCACGGGTCCCTTCGGCATCTCCTCGCTGACCATCCTCGTTACAGCCCCGCGGGTCCCCGCGGCTCACCCCTCTCCTCCGGCACCCCCTCGCCCCGCCCAGGCCCCGGGCGCGCCCACTGGTCCCCCCATCTTTTAGACCCCGCCGAGCCCCCTCTCACTTCATGGCGCCCGCAGCGGCGAGAAGCGGCGTTGACCCGCCTCCCTCATAAATATTCAGAGAGCGGGACCTGCGGGGAGGCCTCTAGGCGCCGCTCCGCCTTTCTCACGACGCCATTGGCTGAAGCTCCCGTCACTCTTCTGGTGCGCGTGCGCACTGCAATGCGAGGGGGGGGCGGGCCCCCGGGGGAGGAGGCGTCGCTGAGGATCGCAGAGTGCCAAGAACAAAACATGAAGGGAGAAAACCGAGATAATCGATCCCATTCATTGCTGTTTGGTCTTCCTGCACCTACATGGACCATCCAGCGGAGAGCGGAAAGGAAATGTCAGAAAAATTGGGGACCCTTACAGAGCCCACGATTTAGGAATGTCTTCGCCGCACAAGACTAACATGCATCCATAAAATGCCTGCTGTGCCCTAGACTTCTCTGGGGATAAATAACTCCTCCCATTTAGTGAGCGCCTACTGTTTGCCAGATACCGTCCTCATCAGGCAGTAATGCAAAGGCACTGCGGCTTGACGGCTAAGATGTGGACTCTGAAACCAGAATGCCTGAGTCCAAATCTTGGCTCCACTGACGATTAGCTGTGTGACCTTGGTCACATTAACTTCTCATCTGCAAAGTAGGAACAATTAGATTATCTACAATGTAGATGATGATTAAATTAACCCACATAAGGCAATTAAAACTGGGTTTAGCTCATACTAAGCATTCAGTAAATGCTAGTAGTAGCTTTCATGCGATTGTTCGACAAATAGGAATGGGACCTCTACTGTGCACCTCACCTGACTCTGTGCTAGGCCCTGGGGACACAAAGGTGACCAAGACAGCCCCTCTTCCTCTCCTCAAAGAATGGACATTAAACCTACAAGTAAATATATGGTTACAAGTGTAAGCGCTGTGATGGAAAAATTCTGGAAACCATAGGGCTACATACAGAGAAAGCGCTGTTGACGAAGGGGTGTGGAGTGGTCGGAAAAGCCTTCCTTGAGGAAATGAGGTTTGAGTAGAGACAGGAAGTTCGAGAAGGGGATGCATGAGAGAAGTGGAAACGGTGTTCGTGTTCCAGCCAAGGGGAATATTGTACACAAATCTGTGGCCAGAAGAAAGCAAAGGAAGCTTGCGTGCTGGAAGGACAGAGGCAAAGAGACAGAGGAGAGAATGTAGCTAGAGGGACGGGGCAGGGCCAGGCCAAACATCTTTATAGCGGCCTGCAGAACCCTCTTTAATTATCATAACCCCGATCACCCCCATACTGACCCACTTCCCTCTCTCATCCCCTCCTCTCCCACCTAGCTCCTTCTATTTCAGCCACATTATCCTCCTTGCTGTTTCCAGAACACTCCAGGCACATCCCACCTTAGGGCCTTTGCACCTGCTCTTTCCTCTGTCTGGAATGCTCTTTCCCCTGATGTCCCTATGCCTGGACCTCCTCACACCCTTCAGATCCTTGCTGTCAGTGGCATCAAATTAAATTTGACCCCCTACACACACACACACACACACACACACACACACACACTCATACACTACCCACCGTATCTGCCTCCCCTGCTTTATTTTTCTTTGGAGTCCATCAAACCACCCGACGTGCTAAATATTTGACTTATTTATTTTGTTTAGAATGGCAGCTCCATAAGGACAGGGGTTTTTGTCCATTTTGTTCACTCCCGTATCTGCAGTCCTTGCTACTGGGCCTGACACACAGCAAATAAATAAATATCTGTGGGAGGAATAAATAACCAGGGGGGGAGGGAAATGGTCAAATTTGCATTTTGAACCCATAAGTCACTTGGGATGCCTTGAGACTGGCAAACAGAGTCAGGCTAAGGCTAGGGAAGTGGGACGCCTGGGTGGCTCAGTCTGTTAAGCATCCAACGGCCAAAAAAGAATTCTTGAAGACGTCTTTGGTGCAAAAAGGTGATGTTATGAAAGCACGGGGACAGGACCCGTGGGCGGGAAGAGCTGCACTGAGGTCGTCATGGGTAACTCATTATAAACCCTCAGGTTGGGAGGGGGGCAGGGATAGAGTAAGTCTCTAAGAAATTTTGGAAGCGAAGTTTCCAGGACCTTGAGGGTCTAGCTAGGGAAGCTAGGGAAGCACCATTTGTTACCTTTTGTAAAAAAAAAAAAAAAAAAAAAGCCTCAGTCATGAGACCCTTCAGATGTATGGGGAGCTGTGGGAGAGGCATAAGCCTGGAGGATGATTGCCAGCACGTATCTTGGGACAGTTGAGATAAAGGAAGTGGATTTACAGGATCCTCAAGGTTGGGGTAATGTTAAGCTAAGGTTCTCTTTTGCCCCTAGGGAAGCGTCATCATCCCATCATCCATCCATCGTCCATTGAGGCAGCGAAGCTCCTGGAGGGAGGTCACTCTGCCAATTTCAAAGACGTGTCAATGGGCTGGAGGCAGTGAGGGAATTTAATTTCTCATGTGCCTTAGTTGCCCACATCACCGTGGCAAGCACTTAAACCCCTTTCCTTTGTTCGTGGGGTGCCAGGAGTGTCCGGGGAATATCACACATATTCCACCTGGGGCAGGTGGCAGCCTGTATTTTGCCCCCAGCTTGTCCCACGTTCCCCCATCACCTTCCATTTCAGAGACCCTTGTGCCTCCCCGGAGGAGCAACTAGCCCCATCTCACTGCTTACTCCCCTGCTTTCTCTTTGTCTCCACTGGTGTCATCTGCCTGCAGCGCCATCTCCCCCACCTTACCCTTGCTCACTCCTATTCCTCAACTCACCTCCAGGTCTCAGAGACATCCCTTCCTCCAGGAAGCCCTCCCTGACCACCCCCAGGCTGGATCAGGCACCACCTCTGGGCTCCTCCATCCTCCCCCTGGTTACTTTGTTCAAATGTGGGGGAAAGGAGGAAGCACACCTTACTTTTTTAATAAAATATTTCTTTAACATTTTTGAGGGAGAGAGAGTGAGTGAGAGCACGCGAGCAAGTCAGGGACGGGCAGAGAGAGAGAGTAAGACAGAATCCCAAGCAGGCTCCGCGCTCTCAGCACAGAGCCTGATGGTGGGCTCGAACCCACGAACCGTGAGATCATGACCTGAGCTGAAATCAAGAGTGGGACACTTAACTGAGCCACCCAAGAATATGATGAGACCAGGGTTATGATGAAATGAAACTGAGTACTGGACTGACATGAGCCAGGCATCCTACTAAGCGTTCTGCTAACCTGCCTGACGTCCTTTCCCACAGTCCCCCCCCCACCCAAGCCGCTCCTCCCAGCCACACTTTGGCTTCCTGGCTCTTCCACGCGGGCACCGGACCTGCCCTGGCTGGCGAACATGTACAACAAATTACCCCCAAATGTAGCCGTCGAGAACAGCAGCATCGTCTCACGGGTTCTGCAGGTCGGGAATTGCAAGCGGCTGCAGACATCCCAGCTCCTCTGGGAAATCAATCCTCCGCTAAGCTCACCAGGTGGTTGCCGCCAAGATTCATTTCCTTGCGAGCTGTTGGCCGGGGGCCACCTTCGGGTCCCGGCCACATGCGTGTCTCTGAAGGCAGCTGGCTTCATCAGGTGGAGAAGCAAAAGGAGCCAGAGAGAGGTGCAAAGAAGATGGAAGTCACTGTCTTTTGAAATCTGGTGTCAGAAGGGAATTCCGTTCCTTAAAAGACATCCCCACATCCAGCCCCTGGTCAAGGGGAGGAGTTCCTCAAGGGTGTGAACACCAGGAGGCAGGGATAATCCGGAGCCACCTTAGAATGACTTCCTCCAGCCTCCTCTGAGCCTCTGCAGTCACTGCTCCCTCTGTCTGGAAGGCTCTTCCCCCAGATCTCCGTGTGGCTTCCTCCCTCCCCTCCCTCAAACGTTCTCCTTTCATCACTGAGAACTTCCCAACCAGTCTATTTAAAAATTTTTTAAGGTGTATTCATTTTTCAGAGACAGAGAGAGCCAGAGCCAGGGTAGGGGTGGGAGTGGGAGGAAGGGGCAGAGAGAGAGGAAGACACAGAATCCGAAGCAGGCTCCAGGCTCCGAGCTGTCAGCACAGAGCCCTGAGCGGGGCTCAAACTCACCAAATGCCAGATCATGACCTGAGCTGAAGTCGGACGCTTAACCGCTTAACCGACTGAGCCACCCACGGCGCCCCCCGACCAGTCTATTTAAATTGCAATACTCCCGGGGCGCCTGGGTGGCTCTTTTGGTTATGCATCTGACTCTTAACCACTCTCAGGTTGACCTCATGGTTCGTGGCTTCTCACGGGAAGTGTGGAGCCCAGGCGGGATGAGGGATTCTCTCTCTCTCTCTCTCTCTCTCTCTCTCTGCCCCTCCCATGCACGCTCTCTTTCGCGCTCTCTCCCTCTCTCTCTCTCTCTCTCTCTCTCTCTCTCTCTCTCTCTCTTAAAATAAGTAAAACTTAAATTGCAACACTCCCTGGGCACGCTGAATAATGGTCTGCAAAGATCTCCGGGGCCCTTGATCTCTGGATTCAACACACACTTTGCAGGTGTGATGAAGTTAAGATACTTGAGATATCCAGGTGTGCCCCCAAGGATAATCACGAATGCCCTTATAAGAGGGAGATCCAACAGCAGGACAGAAACAGAGACAATGTAGCACAGAATCTAGACTCTACACTGCAGGAGGAAGGCGGCGGAGCCAAAGAAAACAAGGAGCGCAGCTCCAGAAGCTGAGAAAGGCAAGGAAACTGATGCTCCCACAGAGCCTCAGGGAACGCAGCCCTTGCCAAGGTTGCTTTCAGCCAGTGAAACTGATTTTTTGCTTGGGCTTCCGCCCTTCAGAACTGTAAGAAAATAAACGTGTGTTGTTTTAAGCCACTGAGTTCGGACTCATTTGTTGAGGCAGATGCAGGAAATTCATATACCACCCAAGCAGGTGCAATATATCTGCCTCTCCTGATTCAGTTTTTTTTTTTTCTTCCCATAACGGTGATCAGCATCTGAGATATTTTTTCTGCTATTTATTGTCTGTCTCTTCCACTAGCATATGGGCTCTAATATCGCGGTCATTTTGTAACTGTGTATTATAGACAATTTCAAAAATGTTTTAATGCTTATTTATTTTTGAGAGAGAGAGAAAGAGCCTGAGTGGGGTAGAGGCAGAGAGAGAAGGACACACAGAATCTGAAGCAGGCTCCAGGCTCTGAGCTGTCAGCACAGAGCCCGATGCAGGGCTTGAACTCACTAACGGTGAGATCATGACCTGAGCTGAAGTCTGACTCTTGACTGACTGGGTCACCCAGGGGCCCCTATTACAGACAATTTCAAAGAGGCAAAAAGTTGAGAGAATAGTATAATGAAGCCCCCACATCCACTAAATTTCATCAATTTTTCAATTCAGGACTGATCCTGCTTCATCTATACCCCAACCAATCCCACCAGTTGAGTATTTTGAAGCAAATCTCAGACACCATATCATGTTATGATGGGTATTTCAGAATGTATCTCTAGAGGCACCTGGGTGGCTCAGGCAGTTGAGCGTCCGACTTCAGCTCAGGTCACGATCTCATGGTTCATGAGTTCGAGCCCCGTGTCGGGCTCTTCGCTGGCAGCTGGGAGCCCAGAGCCTGCTTGGGATTCTGTGTCTCCCTCTTTCTCTGCCCCTCCCCCACTCATGCTCTGTCTCTCTCTCTCTCTCTCTCTCTTAAAAATAAACATTAAAAAAAGTTTTTAAAATAACTAAGTTTAAAATGTTTAAAGACATAAAGGAAGAGCCCAAAACATGAAAGATCAAGACACTAGCAAAAAAAAAAAAAAAACCCAAAACCCCCCAAAAAACACCATAAAAGCCCGCCCCCAAAGAAAACAAACAAACAAACAAACAAAATACAGGAACAGTGATGAGTGCTTATTAAGTCAGAAGGGGATCCAAAGCTAGAGAAGTCAATTTCTGTGCAAACTACCTTTATTGATAAGGAGAAACTTCCCCATTCGGTTATAAAACCAGCACTGTGTGAAGGCACTTGACGGGGAGGGGGAGACGCGGGGCAGGGGTCCTGGTAGAGACTAGTGTGTGTCTCCCAGCCCTGGGGAGATGGGGGCAGAGGTGACTCCCAGGAAAATCCCGTGGAGGTGACACATCGCGGGCTCTCCTAGGATGGTGTGTTGGCTTGTGTTGAGGGGGTGGGAGGGGTTGGCAGTGGGACTAGCAGGCACTTTGGACGGGATCCGATTTGGCAAATGGAGGGGGAGGGGCGCGGTGTCTCTTGCCTCCAATGATTCCCAGCCCCGACGTGACCTCCCATGGCTATGACAGTTTCGAAATTTAAGGCTGGGGTTCTCCTTCTCCCCTGGGCTCCCAGGGAAGCAGAGAGCTGGCGGTGAGGCCCCCACCCCTGCAGAGTTTGGGGCCCAAGGAGATGCAGCAGTGACTGAGGGAGAGGTCTGGAGCAAAGGCCTGTCTGCCCTGGTAAACGTCCTCCTCTGCAGCTAGACCTTATTCCTCTGGGTCTTCACCCTGGGGAAGAGCTGAGGGAAGACAGGATCTTTAGACACCAGAACTCTCACTCCCTCGTTCCACCCCCACAGGTAATGGAGTCACCCAATCCACCCCCGAAACGGGTGGGCCGAGCGGGTGGGCGCTCTCCATCCTCCCCTCCCTTCCTAGGACTCCAACATTTCCCAACTTCAGAATCCCCGACGTCCCTGTCACGACCAAGCACTAGATGGCGCCTTAGAGTCACCAGCCCAGTTGAATAATTGGAATGGAGTCTTCCCTCTACAGCCGTGAAGGAAACACCTGCGACTCCCAGCCACCATGGCGGGCTGGTTGGGGACCCACCTGCGCCTATCCCCCAATTAAAAGAATCTTCTCCCCTGGGAATATAATGGGACCTTCCTGGCCTCCCCCCTTGACGTAGAAGCTCCCTCAATCCTACCATAATTTTACTAACCATAATTTTCGTCCTCTCCCTGCCCAGTGCTGCCTCCCCATCAGGCCAGTAACGTACAATTCTTTAACCTCCCCCGTTCCTAGAACGGTATTCTTCACCGCGACCCTTGGCTAAAATACATTCTTCCTTGGGGCGCGTGGGTGGCTGGGTGAGCGCGCAGAGCCTGCTTGGGACTCTGTCGCTCTCCCTCTTCTCTGCCCCTCCCCTGTGCTCTCTCAAAATAAATAAACATTAAAAACAAAATAAAATAAAATAAAATAAAATATTCTTCCTTACTTCCCAGTCATATAATTAGGGATGGCAATAAAAATACTTGATCGAGCATGAATCAATCAAATAATTAGCAAGGCAGTACTGGTGAGTTCCCCCACGAAATACCGTTCGTTAGGAAGGGGCTCTCCTTTACCTCCCCCGTTATTAAGATGGGCTTTGCCGCATCTCCCCACGGCCCATAATGGACTCTTCCGACCTACCTCGACCCCAATACAGTGGACAGTCCCTCTTGCCCCTCTTTTTTTCTCCCCGCGAATCACCCCTTTCCCCAAATAGCCACAGGGGGCCTGCACAGTATCTCTTCTGGGCTCACCCCGAAGTAGTTACGAGGTACGTAGCCCTCCTGGCCATGCAGCGCGGCCCACCACCAGTCTGTCTCCTCTGGCCCGTCCCGCCGCAGCACGGTGACAGACTCGCCCTCCCGGAAGGACAGCTCGTCCCCGAACTCGGCGCTGTAGTCCCAGAGGGCGTACACCACCCCGTTGTGCATCATCCCCATGCTCTGCTCCACATCTGAAACATAAAACGGCGGGGATCGTGAGCGCTCAGTGCAGGGGAGTCGGGGGCAAGGGCACTCAGGGACACGAGACACGCTGAGGACAGGGAAAGGCCCTGGGATTCGGGGCCGCCCCAGCTGCCAGGACCTGCAGGGTCTAAAATTCGAGAACATCGGGGAGCATCAGACTGGGCGTCCAACCCCAAAGAAAGATCAGTGGTCCCCATCCCTCTGGGACATCGGTAAGTCCCTCCCACAGGTACTGTCGTCTGTGCACGGTCCCCCTCCTCCACTTAAGTTCACAGTCTCTCTAGTCTCAACCCCTCCTTCCGACGGTACAGCCTTTCCCCTCCTGCCCCTTAAGTGGTCCTATCTCCCCGCTTCCGGATGGCGCGTCCACACTGCTTGCTCCTCCCCAAGGGGCAGAGTCGAATTTGACCCCCTTTCCAGATGGTACAGTCCACCACGCTCCCTCTCTGCAGTGGTTCAGTTCACTGTGTTCCGGTTTCTCCTCCCCTCCCGCCCGGTGGCCTCACGGAACTTTCCCAGGCAGAACCCCGCAATCTCCACGTCTCACAGGCTCCACCTACCTGCACAAAGGTGTAATGGCCCAATGACAGTGCACCCCCTGCCCGGCCTCGCTCACCATAAGCCCCGTGGCTGTCGTGTAGAGGCTCACCGCTCCAAAATATTGTCCCGCCGCCCCGCCCCACCCCCTCCTGTCCTACAGCCTGCCTTCCTCCGACTCTGTGATATCCCTACCCCCACCCTATGTTACAATTTGCCCACCCCAGGTGGGCCATTTGCTCGGGTGTGCAGTACAGACGCCATGCACATCCCCATGCTATAGGCTACCTGCTTCCTCCGTCACCTGGTTAGATGTGGCCCCTCTCAGGAGGGTAGTAGCCTCAAGTCTCACTACAGGTGGTAGAGTCCCCAAGCCCCTCCCCAGAAGCCGTGCCTGCTCACCTGCCACCTGTGTGGCACTGCATCTCCCACTGGCAGCACAGCCCACCTGCCCAGCCCTGTGCCAGGTAGACGCTATAGTTGGAACGTCTAACTCCTCACGCCCGCAGGTGAGGAAGCAACGTGAGCAGTGCAATCTCCAAGACCACTCATATCTGCAGGGTGTCTAGCTTGCATGGCATAGTGCCCACGTTACCCCATCCCTTGAGGTTGGCACCGTCTGCTCAGCCCACACCCCCAGCTTGCACCTGCCAGGGGGGAGGCTCAGCCCCCCACCCCATCCCCAGGGGGTACATCCTGCTGCCTTCCCTCTGCGATCCTGCCACTTGATGGGTGCAGCCCCCACGTCTTCTCTCCTGTGATTGGCGGCCTGCCTCCTGCCCCTCCCCGATGGCTCGCTGCTCCGTGGCGGCCGGGTCCCCAGGACCAGGTTCCTCCCACAGAGGCGCCCCAGCGCTGCCTCGCACCTGCCAGGTAAGTGGCGCAATCAGCGTAACCCTCGCGGTAGGGGTCGCACTTCTCGATCGCGGTGGCACCGTCACTGAGCGTGGTGGCGAAGATTGCTGCGCCGTGCTGCACCAGCGCCGTGCAGATGGCCGTGTCGTTGCAGGACGCAGCGCAGTGCAAAGGTGTCCTAGGCGGGGAGGCGTACGTGAGAGGCCGTGCGCCCCCCCCCCCCAGCAGGTGCATTAACCCGCAGCGCCGTCCCGTCCTCCCCGTGCGGGTCCCCGCTCACCAGCCGTGGCTGTCAGGGGAGTTGACGTTGGCACCGGCGGCGATGAGGAAGTCCACGATGGGGTAGTTGGCGCCGCAGATAGCGTTGTGCAGGGCCGTGATGCCCTCCTCATTGGGCTGGCTCGGGTCGTTCATCTGGGCGGCCGGGGGGACGCAGAGACTCAGTCCCGCGGCCGCCACCCCCGCGCCCTCCAGGCTCCTCCCCGCCTGCCCTGCACGGTGGCAGCGCTCACCTCCTTCACCGCCTGCTGCACCACGTCCAGCTCCCCGGTCAGCGCTGCGTCCAGCAGGAGCACGAGCGGGTTGAGGCGGGCGCGGCGGACCTTGCGCGGGGAGCCCACCTTCCGCAGCACCGAGCGCATCTCCTAGGGGGGCAGGGAAGGGGGGCTTCAATGACTTGGGGGAGTTTGTTAATATACCCATTATTCAAAGGGGAAAACAGACATTCAGGGACTCCACGACGGTAGCTGCCCCAGGTCATCCAACCAGACAGAGGTGGGGGCTGGGATCGGAACGCAGTCCAGAGGGCGGGGTGGGGGCGGGACGGGGTGGGGGGGAAGCTACCTCAGTTCTACAGCCTCTGGTTCCCTACAATGGTCCGGGAATCTGGTGATTATGGAATACGGAGACCCGAGAGGCAGCTGGGAGACCATGAGTTGATGATTGTGGAAGCCAGATATGTTTTTTAAAATTTTTTAATGTTTATTATTTTTGAGAGAGAGGGAGAGAGAGAGAGAGAGAGAGAGAGAGAGAGAGAGAGAGAGCAAGGAGGGGGAGGGGCAGAGAGAAAGGGAGACACAGAATCCGAAGCAGGCTCCAGGCTCTGGGCTGTCAGCACAGAGCCTGACCCAGGGCTGGAACCCACAGACCTTGAGATCCTGACCTGAGCTGAAGTTGGCCGTTTAACTGACTGAGTCACCCGGGCTCCCCGGAAGCCAGATATTCAACCCAGCCACCGTCTGTATTTGTTTTATAAAGCATAAATGCTATGAAACACGCAGGGCAAAAGGCTGCCCAATGTTAATTGCAGATGTTTGGAATTAGAATATTTATCCTGTTATTCCTTGTGCTTTCTTATTTTTGATGTTCCAGTGTCCTCCTACAAGATTCATTTATTCTGAGCGCATAGCATTTGTGATTCTGGTCTTTGATGTCAATGATGTTAAGATCCTGGAATTTGGAGGGGCGCCTGGGTGGCTCAGTCGGTTGAGCGTCTGGCTTCCGCTCAGGTCATGATCTCACGGTTCGTGGGTTCGGGCCCCACATCGGGCTCTGTGCCGACAGCTTAGAGCCTGGAGCCTGCTTCCGATTCTGTGTCTCCCTCTCTCTCTGCCCCTCCCCTGTCTCTCTCTGTCTCTCAATAATAAATAAATGTAAAAAAAAAAAAAAAAAAGATCCTGGAATGTGGAGATCCCAAGAGTCACTGATTCCAAACTTCTCTGATGTCCGGCTATGTCAAATTTCCAATATGTTATGAGTCCAGGAATGCTAAGCTATGCCATTTCAAATTCCTGAACACCCAAGATGTCACATTCCCAAGATTCTATGATTGAGAACTTTAATATTTTATGATTAGAATATCTTCCAAAAGATTGGAAGGAGATACTCAAAATTTTAAACATGGTTCTGACTGCTGTGATTTTGGCCTCTTTATCCTTTTATCTATTTCCTCCTAGTTACTATCGTGTTTGTGTATTCTTTTCTTGTGGGAAACGTTCATTTAAAATATAATTCTGGAGGCACCTAACTGGCTCAGTCTGTAAATCATGCAACTCTTGATCTCGGGTTTGTGAGTTCGAGCCCCATGTTGGGTGTAGAGGTTACTTAAAAAAATAAAATCTTAAAGGAGCGTCTGGGTGGCTCAGTCAGTTAAGTGTCTGACTTCAGATCAGGTCATGATCTCACGGTTTGTGGGTTCAGGCCCCGCATCGGGCTCTGTGCTGACAGCTCAGAGCCTGGAGCCTGCTTTGGATTCTGTCCCTCTCTCTCTGCCCCTCCCCCACTCACGCTCTGTCTCTGTCTCTCAAAAATAAAAATAAAACATTTAAAAAATTAATAAAATAAAATAAAATCTTGGGGTGCCTGGGTGGCTCAGTTGGTTGAGCATCTGGCTCTTGATTTCAGCTGGAGTCATGATCCCGGAGTTGTGGTTTGAATCTCGCATTGGGTTCTGCATTAGGCATGGAGCCTGCCTGGATTCTCTCTCTCTCTCTCTCTCTCTCTCTCTCTCTCTTTCCTTCAGCCCCTCTCCCACCCCCTCTCTAAAATAAAATAAAATAAAATAAAATAAAATAAAATAAAATAAGGGGCACCTGGGTGGCTCAGTTGGTTAAGTACAAGACTTCGGCTCAGGTCGTGATCTCACAGTTTGTGAGTTTGAGCCCCATGTCAGGCTCTGTGCTGACAGCTCAGAGCCTAGAGCCTGCTTCGGATTCTATGCCTCTCTTTCTCTCTCTCTCTGTCCCTTCCCCCACTCATGCTCTGTCTCTCTCTCTCTCTCAAAAACAAACATTAAAAAACTTTTTTAATGAAAAATAAAATAAAATAATAAAATCTTATAAAAAATAGAATTCCGTATTACAACGTATGATGCACTCATCTGTGATTTTCTGGCTCAAATGATAGCCAGGGTCTGTGTTACTGACTTTTAAATTCTAAGATCCTGTTCTTTGAATCTTCAGTGCCCTAGGATTCTGAAATGTTACTGTTCTGAGACTGCTAACAGGACGTAATTCTCGGATCCTGTGAGTTTTCAAGTTTCTGTGTGGCCAAGACTTTGTGATTCTATAATGGGGCAACTTCGAGACATTATCATTCTCCCTTCTTGATTTCGAGATCCTGAGAGCCCCTGGGTGGCTCAGTCGGTTAAGTGTCCGACTTCAGCTCAGGTCACGATCTCATAGTTCGTGGGTTCGAGCCCCGCGTCAGGCTCTGTGCTGACAGCTCAGAGCCTGGAGCCTGTCTTCTGAATCTGTATCTCCCTCTCTCTCTGACCCTCTCCTGCTCACACACACACTCTCTCTCTCTCAAAAATAAATAAAACATTAAAAAAAAAAAAAAAGATCCTGAATCTTGGCTCCACCCTCAGGAGGGCGTGGGAATAGGCATGTTGGGGTGTCTCCCTAGTCCCTGCTTCTTCTCTGGGAATCGTTCCCCTCTCCCTGTCCATCCACACTGAGAGAAAAAGACTATTCCCTGTGACTTCACGCACCCACCCGAAGCCAAGATGCAGGGACTGGACCAAGTTCAGCAGGAGACCCACCCTGGCCAAATGCTAACAAAGACAATAGTGGTTAACAGTTAAGTGCCAGGCACTATTCTAAGCTCTATGTTCAAATATTTAATCCTCACAGCAACCGGGGGGGGGGGTGTTCTCCCCATTTTACAGATGAAGAAACCGAGGCCCAGAGAGGCTAAGTATCTTGGCCAAGGCTGCACAGCTGGTAAGTGCCGTGCAGCTGGGCGTTGAACCCAGGCAGCCTAGCTCTGCAGCTGGCACACTTAATCACAACACCCACGGCCTCAGAGCCCAGAGACGTGCTCTTGCAGTTTCGAATGAAAGAAGCTCTGAGTAGCGTCCGGGGACACCGTGGGCTGGAACTCAGAGGTCATTTTGGGTCATGGCCGAGGGGGGGGGCACTTCTAACCATGGCACAGGCTTGCTGAGGTCTGCGAGGAGACAGCGGGTCCCCAGAGAAGGCAGACACGAGCGACTGTGCCACACACAACCGGGGAGAGAAATGGGGACTGCCTCGATTCAGACTGCTTTTCAGGTCCTGGAATAAATCCACTGTTGTGCCAAGATGCACTCATTTCCAGGTTGTAAGTGTCCAAGATTCCCGAAGGGATGCCCTTGGGGGCAGCTTAATGGAGAGGAGCAGAGAAAGTCTCTGTGTGGCCAAGACTTCCGAATGCCTCCTCCATACATCCTCCCCGTCGTCAGAACACAGGTACGCCTAGATTAAAGACTACATTTCCCAGCCTGCCTTGCACCTGGGTTCCTGGCCAGTTAGAAGAGCAGGTGTGCCGTGTGCAATACTTCTGTCCCGAAACGGAAAGGGCACGTCCATTTGCTAACTAACTGATCTACCCCCGTTTCCTCCTGTATTACTTACCATGCTCTGTAGCTGGTCGGGTGGGCTGATCTGGGGCAGGGCCGGGGGTGGTGCGGGAGCTGGTGGGGCAGGAGCAGGGGGCCCTGCCCTGGCCTCGGATCCCTCGGTGATGGGGGACAGCTCGGGCTCGGGCCCCCCGGGCCCCCCGGGCCCCCCGTGACGATGGAAGAGGCGGCTGATGATCTGCTGGTATTGTTTCTTGTGGGTGGGGGGCAGGGCTACAGCTGGGCTCTGCTCCATGGAGCCCCTGCGTTTGAGCGGCCGCGGTATCTCGGCCAGCACCCGGGCCACCTCCTCTAGCTCGGGCACCGACTGTGCCTCAGGTGGCAGTGCGGGCTGCAGCCTCGTGGGGCTGAGGGGCCGAGTTACAGCGCCTTCATCTGCATCACCGGCCTCCAGCACTGGAGTCAGCAGCCCCTCCAGTTCCGGCTCCGGCTCCAGCTCTGGGAGAGGTTTGGGGGAGCCTAGAAGGAACAAGAAGCCCATCAGAGGATGGACCTCTGGGAGAACCCCAGGACTCCCTCCCCACAACCTCCGGGACCTGCAGCCAGCATCTGATTTGCTGTGTGACCTCCGGCCAGTTCCTTGCCGTCTCTGGGCTGCTTTCCATGAGCTGTGAATGCTGTCCAATTGTGACATCTCCCATTTATCAAGTGTGAGGTAAGTATTACTATCGTCTCCTCATTACAGAAAGAGAGCTGAGCCTCAGAGAGAGTGAGTCAGTTGCTCAGAGCCGCATGCTTGGGATTTGAACTCAGTGCTACCCGACTTCTGAATCGTGTGCCCCTACCATCGTGATAGATTTGACTTTCAAAGATTCTAAGAGCTTCCTCGCCTACCCTCTCAGGCAGAATACCGAATCCTGGCGCTCGATGGTCTCTCCTTGGTCTGATCCCTCTCTATCAGAGGTTCTAGATCAGGTAGAAATAGTCATGATCACTCTCTACACACGTCATTCCATCGAATGCCCATCACAATCTACAAGGTAGAGACTACGAATCTCTCTTCGCAGATGACAAAACGGAAGATCGGGTAGGTTGGCTGATTTATCCTGAGTCATACAGCAAGTCCATGGCGGAGAGGGGCTCTCAACCCATTTTGCTTTAACTCAAGGCTCTGTGCTAGTCTCATACACACACACACACAGAGACATTAATAATGATTATAATATAATAGCTATTGAGAACTTCCTATACATTAGGCCCTGTTTTAATGACTTTGTACGGATTAAATAATCTACTACCAGATCTCAGTGAGATGGGCTCTATCACTTTTTACACTCAAGGAAATTGAGATCCAGAGAGGTTAAGCGACCCGCCTGAGGTCACACAGCAGAGTTAGGCAGTCGGATCCCAGGGTCCCTGCTTAACCACCGTGCTGTCCCTAGCTCCCGCCGAGCAAATTCCTAAGCTCCTGTTAGCCTAGCTCTCTGTAGGGACAGTGTCTGGACACAGGTGTTTGGCTGTGACGTCTCCCCCAGCTGCTCTGGCCGCAGCCACATGTCCTCCCTCTAACCAGCCCCCTGGGCCCCCCACGGCTGACTCACCTTCGCTCACAGGGGCCCAAGTCTGTTGGAGAGGTTGGGGGGCTGGGGCAGGGGGCTGAGGCTGGGGCTGTGGTTGGGGCTGGGGCAGAGGCTGGGGCTGAGGCTGGGGCTGGGGGGGCGGCTGGGGCTGAAGGGGCACCTGGGGCTGGGGAGGCAGCTTAGGCGGGGGTGCTCGGGAGAAGACGGAGGAGCCAGGGAGCACGGCCCTGCTGGCCCCATGCTCCCAAAAGGCATTCTGCAGCTTGAAGATCATGCTGAGGGGGATGGGGCGCTGGCGCGGGGCACCGCGGGGCTGGGGGCTGGAAGGAGGCATGGGGATGCGGCTGACAGGCTGCCAGCTGCGGGGCAAAGTGCCTGATGGCCCCGCGGAGCCCAGGGACCGCCGGTAGCTGCCCACATCGGAACGCCGGTCGTTGGCCAGAGGAGAGACCTTGTAGTTGCGGGGCAGAGTGGCGCTGGTGAGGTTGTCCTGGGGGAGAAGGAAGGAAGGAGGAAAGAAGGAGCTCAGGTGGGAGGAAGTTAGGGACAACGAACGATAAAGGAGGAGGGAGAAGGCGGAGGGAGAGAAAGAGAGAAGATCAGGAGGGAGAGAAGGGGAGGGAAGCCAAAGGGAGTGAGGGGAAGAGGGTCAGGGAGAGGGAGAGAAACCCAGGATGAAGAAGGAAGAGCTTAGGGTGGACTGGGGGGTGCAGCCTGGAGTGGGAGCTGGTCCTAACCTCACTCCCGGCCCCTGCCCAGCACCCCCTCACCTTGCTGGTGGCCCCCAGCCCGTCCAAACTGCTTTCTCTCCAGGGCAACAGCTGCAGGCCTGGCGAAGCAGGCCGCGAGAAGACGTCCAGGCCTGCGAGGCGGGACTCATTAGGGTCTGGGGGATACCTCTCCGGCTCCCCCCACCTCCCCTGGCCTCCCACCACTCACGTTCATAGCTCGCTGTCTGCGAAGACTTCTTCTCGTATGCCACGTCCAGGTCAGACTCATTCCAGGCTTTGGGGGTGCGCCGGCGCAGTGTTAAGTCGTCTGGGGAGAAATTGCGAATGGGGATATAGCGGGAAGCTATATAGCGGGAGACCCGCACCCCTCCCACCCCCCAAACAGGGCCCCTCGTTCACCTTGAGCGCGCAGAGGCGGGGCGAAAGCGCTGCCGCCCGCGCCCAGTAGGGGGCTCCCAAAAGCGCCCGGCGCGTCGTAGGCTGAGGTCTGGGGGCGTGGCGAGGGCCCGCGCTCTGGGAAGAAGGCCTGGGGCCCCTCGACCAGCGGGCTGCCCCGCGGGGAGCCGGTGCGGCCCAGGAAGTCGAAGGTCGTGGGGGGACCCTGCTGGCGGAGCGGGCCCGATCCGGGCCGCGGGGAGGGCGCCCGGCCCAGGGGGCTGCCTGCGCCATCGAAGGCGCGGGGCCGGGGCGAGGGCGCGCGGTCCAGGCTGCCGTAGGCATCCGGCTGCAGGTAGAGCGGGGTGCGCGGTGACGAGGGCCGGCCTTTAGGGGACAGCGGGCTGTAGGGGAGCAAGGCCGGGGCGTTCTCGGAGCGTCCGAAAGAGGAGGTGTCTGCGCCGTCGGTGGCCGCCTTCCGGGGAGACCCACGGCTGCTAAAGTGCTCGGGGACCGGGCTGGAGCTGTACCGGGACAGCTGTGGGGAGGCCCGGACATCGAGGGGTCAAAGGAGACATTAGTAGAGGGGTTAGTAGAAGATCAAAAGAGGTCATCGCAAATGAACGCGGGGGATTCTGGCACAGGGAGCCCTGGGGAGGGGTGCTGGTGAGACAGCCCTGAAATCGGGGCTGAGGCTGCCCCATACACTGCCTTTCTGCCGCTCAGAAAGAGGCCCTGTTCTTCCGAGGGTCCTGGTAGATGTCCATGTCCCCGCCTTCAGGTGCCCTAAATAGCCCACAGCCTCTATACTCCTATGGGACGGAACTCCGGGCGGAAAGAAGCTGGCTTTGGGGGCCAAGGTGGGGACCAAGGCGAGGAGGCTCACCCTAGAGGGGGCTCCCGCCTGTGAGCCGGGAGGCGTCGGCGAGTCTGACCACAGCGACTCCAACTGTTTGGTCAGTTCATCCACCTTGGCCGCCGCCGTGTCCAGCTCCATCTGTTTGAGGTCCATGTGTCTCATGGCCAGAGCTGGGCAGAAGGGAAAAGCGGTAAGGACCCGGGTCCTGCAGGCAGGGCCCCGCCTCCACCCTTGTGGGCCCGTCGGGGGCAAGTCCCGCCCCCTACCCCAGCTCACACTGGAAGTTCAGGTCCAGAAGGTCCCTGGTGCTCTGGAATGCCTCGCTGTCCATGGTGCCGGCGGAAGCGGGGCGCCTGCGGGTGGCGGGGAGGGGGAAGGGGGTGAGGAGGGAGCCTTCTCAGACCCGGCCCCGCAGGGAGCCAGGGGTCCCTGAGGAGTGGGACGGCACCTTTACTCTCCTAATTTTTTCCACTGGAAGCGCTGTGCCCCTCCATTTCCCTGGTTGGCACATGCCAACTCCGCCAAATCCTCCTGGAAGGCTCGGGACTGTTCACTCTCTTTCTGAAGCTCCTTGTCCATCTCTCTATCTCGGTCCTAATAAGACTTGAATCACTCCTTCAATTACCCACTGATCACCTACTGTGATAGTTGTTTGAGAGCATAATGAAATAAAATAACAATTTATTGAGGGGCCACCGCCTCAGAGAACTGAGCCAAGTGCTTTGCGCCCAGTGCCTCATTTGAAGGCCAAAATCACAGTAGCAGGCAAGGAAGTGGGGCCCCGAAACATCTGTTCAAGATCACGGGCAGCACTAGGTTTCACACCTGGATCTGACCTGTGAGTCTGGGTCCTCTCGACCAGACAGGAAGAGTCCCCCACAGGGCAGGGACCGAGACTCAGCTTCCTCTCCCCAGAGTGGACCTTGTTTATAGGGACCCAGTGTTAACAAGAAGAATAGGGAGGTGGCTAGGGGCGGCTGGGCTGCTGTGGTCACTGGCTCAGGGGGGGAGGAGCCAGGCCACAAGGAACCAGTCCAGCCAGCACCATCCTCATCCCCATGGTAGCCACCACGCCCGGCCAGCTTTGCCACCTCCCCAGTCTGCACCAACCCCTTAGCTTTGGAGGTGCAGGCGTGGGAAGCCTGACAGGCTGGGGCATGCTGATTCTGGCCTCTGGCTGGGAACCCTCAGAACAGAACCTGTTGGGGCTGGTGGTTCCTTTGGGTGTGCTGGGAGCATGTGACCTTGGGCAACAAGTCCCCTCCACTCCCCGGGCCTCAGTTTCCCCGACGGTGAAAGGAGGAGGCAAACCAGCCTCAGAATCTCTCAGAGGCCTAGATTCTGAAATGCTAAGGACCTTGAGATTGCAATTAAAGCCCTACAGGGCCTAAAACTCTCGTCTTGACAGTCTACTGTACAAAAGTTCTGAGTCCAAGATTCTGTCTTTGGAACGTTCTAGAATTCTCCAGGTTTGCTAGCCTAGATTTCTCCACCTTCCTGCACTGTGTTCTATCTATCCCGGAATTCCACTGTCCTAAAAGTCTAGCTGAATGCACGGTAGAATGGAATGGGTAAGATCACAGGTAAGGAGCCAGACTTCCAGGGTTCAAATCTGGCCACCGCTGTCTGACCCTGACAAGAATGCCTCTTGATCTGTAGAATGAAGACATATAGCAGTCCACTTTCGAGGACTATTGTGAGGCTCCAAGCGGCCAGAAAGTGCAAGAGGAATAAGGCTCTGAGAATTCGGGCCTCAAAAAGTAGAGGCTACAGGAATCAGAATTCAGGGCTTTGAGAAGCTGAGACACACATAAAACCCTCTGTGTCTGTTAAAAAAAAAAAAAAAAAAAAAAAACGACAACTCTGTGCGGCCTCCAGTGCCAGCATTCTGGCCGTGAGACGTTCTTCTGGGGGATTTCAGGCTTCCCGAATTTCTAAGGCTCTCAGATCTCATGCTTGACAGCCTCTGGCTCTAAGGAAATGCCAAGGCTGGGCGTGGGGCCCTCCCAGTGCTGGTGCGGGCGGAGGGATGGTTGGGGCCGCCAGGGGGCGCTCCGGGTCACGGCCCGAACCTTGGCGGGGCAGGCGGACAGGGTGTGAGCTCAGACCCCGGGAATGCGCTGCGGGCCCGGGCAGGTGCCTCACTGCCCGCGACAGGACAGGCCAGGCCAGCGGGGGAGGGGAGGGGCCGGGCGGGGCTCGAGGGCGGTACAGGCCGCGCCTCTGCTCCCAGGCCCCTGCCCAGCACTTCCAGCTCCCCTCTCCCCCTCCTGCGGACTCCAGTCCACCTCTGGGGCCCTTCTAACCCCAACTCCCACTCCTCCCCTCCCCTTCCACCCCTAACCGTCGTTCCCCCCGTATTCGTGCACGCGGCCAGACCAAGTTCTTCGGCGTCAAGGATCCCGAGGAGGCTTCCTGGACGAATTATTCTCAGTGGGAACCGAGTCAGAGCGCCAGGCTAGGCTGGGAATACCCTGGTTGGAATCTTATGTTTCGGTCCGGGACTGTCCGGACTGACTGACGCTGGGAGAGGCCCCACCCTCTCTAGGACTTGATTTTCCCCTAAGGCTCTACCCTGGGCTAGTTATATAGCTTCTCTGTGCCTCAGTTACCTCGTGTGTACAATGGGGGAATTAATACCTTCACCTCAAAAGGGTGAGAGGTTTGAGTGACATAATTTAGGTACAGTGTTTAGAACAATGCACCAAATAAAGTTCACACGTACCGGATTCTTAATTACACACCTTTCGTGGCTCTTCCGTAAGAAAACATAGGATCTGCGGCACAGTGAGGGCTCAACACCCAGAGCAATCTCTCCCCTACCCACCCACCCTCCCCAAGAGAGTCTGTTTGGCTCTTTCTGAGATTCTAAAAGCCATGAGTTTTGAGCTCTGGAGTCTCGACTTCCTAAGCCCTAAATTCTCTCTGGGCATTAGTGAGTTCTGGCTAGGGGTCATCCCCAATAACCTAGGCAGAGGGGGCATGGGAGTCCTGTAAGATTCCAGAGAGAAGGTGACAAAAGCCCAAGGTGTGGGCTGTGCCTGCTCTCCAGCCTTAGTTTCCCAGTGGAGGGGAGAGAAGTCATTGCCTGGGGTGGAGTCAGTCAACCACCTTTGGGCAGTGGCCAGAGACTTCTGTAGACAATGGGAACAATCCCATCGACCTACCAGCGCTGAGCCTGGCTCTCAGTGAGCTCTGTCTTGGCAGCCACGGTTATTATTTTTAATTTCATCCCAGGCTATCGCCAAATGCCCTTCAAGCCCAGACATTAGGAAGTTCTTCCCTCTCTCATCAGAACCCCCTTCCTCCCCCACCCCCTTGCTTAATCCCTTCACATGACGCATGGGGGTGGAGAGAGGGGGGAGACAGAGGGAGGTGCCGGTCCCCGCCCTCCCCCAGCTTCAAGGACAGACACACACCTCCAGAATTAGCCTCTATCCCTCGCTTATCTCCCACACAACCTCAGGTCGGACAGATGGGGGTGGAGGTGACATTTCTCACCTCGGGGTCAGAGCGAGGAGCCGTAGGAGGGAGAAGGTTAGTCAGAAAATCTGGTGGGAATGGATGGAATCCCATCTCCCAGACAGGCTGCAGAAGGAGGAGGAAGCCAAACTCTAATCAACTCTGCTACCTGTGACACTTAGCCTCAGTTTACCCCTGTCCTCTCTGTGCAATGACTGTGTAGTGCCCAGGCACGCAAGCCTCCCCGAATCCGAACCTACCTTCTGGAATTCGGCCCTGGGTTCCAGAAGCCCCTCTGCAAACCCCAAGTATTTCCCACCTCCGTGGGGGGTGATGGGAGGATCCCGCTCCCACCAGGGGGCGCCCTGGGGTGGCGGTCCCTCCTCCGGTTAGGCAGGTCTGACGCCCCGGTTAATGATATGTTGACGATCTCGCAGCCCCACAGAGGTTGGAGAGCTGCCCCGGTTTCCGTCCTCGCCCCCACCCCAGAGCCGGAAAGTATAGGGAGCGCCGGAACCTAGCCTCCAGGGGGACCTCCGGGGCTTGTCCTGCTGCATTCCAGGGACCCGAGTTCCACTATCCCCATCCCACTCCTAATTCTGCCTCGAGACCTAGAGGGCTCGGTCGAGAAGGCAGCTGGAGGGCGGCCGTCCCTGCCGCCCTTTCCACAGCCCCAAAAGTCCGAGTCTTGTCATTTCTGCCCAAGACTCAGGGATCTCATACTCCAGTTCTACTCAAAGACTCAGGCTTCCGAGAGCGCCCAATTCGTGGGACTCAGGAGTCCCAGCTCCAGCGTCTCCCCGGGACCACGGCGTCCGAGCCCTCCATCCCAAGAACTCAGGCATCAGAGTCCCCTTTCCTTCTGCCCAGCGACTATGACTTTCCTTCGAAGGACCCTGGCATCTGCGAACGTCCAATTCCGCCCTGGGAATCGGTGTCCGAGTCCCCTCCCAATCCTCCCAGGGACGCGGTGTCGGGCTCCCCTTGAGCCGCTGGACCCCCCGGGGGGGTGGAACTCACGGATCCGGGGCAGATCCTGGCACCGGGGGACTTCCTCCGGCTCCGGCTCCGGCTGCGGGGAGCGGAGGACGGGGCGGGGCAGGCGCCGGGAACAGGTTAGACGACGTGACTCCGGCTGGAGGGAGGCGGGTCCCGGAGAGGAGAGGGAGTAGGGGTCGCCTCGAGCACCTTGGGACTTGTAGTCTTGCAGGGGCAGTACGCAGAGGTCTCGAGACGTTCTCATTGGGAATCACCCAAAGTCCATTTCACAGACAGGAAGGGCGAGGTCCAGAAGCCGAGGGCTATCTAGAGTAGCTATAAAATCCAGATTTTAATCTCGCCGGGGCTGCAGGAGACCGACTCCTGGGTCCCTATCCCACCCCTCCAGGCTTAGTTTCCCCCTCCTAGAAAGATGATTTGGAGGCCACCAAAGGGGTAGAAGGTTAGAGGCTGGGGGAGACTCACATGCCCCGCCCCTAAGGCGAGAAGACAGCCTCGCTAAATCCCCTCGAGTCTCTGAATCCCAGTCTCCCCGTCGGTAAAAAGGATGGGTTGTAGGCTTATAGAATTTCCCGGCAAGAGGCCAACGTCGTAGGCTAGGACTACAATTCCCAGCAGCTTCCGAGATGGACATCGGGCGTCTCCCCTCCTTGCGCCCTCTGGGAGTTGTAGTTCAGAACCTGCAATCCCGGAGTCTCGCCCACGCTGGGGAAACTGCCTGGTGATCCTGGGCTGAGGGAACGTCCCCTTCTCCAGACCCTCCCTCCGCTCTCAGAAGCCGCTCACACCCTGAGAAGGGAGGACGCCCCAATTCCGGAGTAGGATCCGAAATCACAGCAGAGGGGGCGGGAAGTGGCGCTGACACACTGGCCAGGAATGCAGTCGGGTCACCCTGTCTAGCCGCCGTCCCGCGGCTCCGCCCGCCGCCCCGAGCGGTGTGGTCCGTGTGGAAAGGGGTGTGGACGCGACCCCCAAATCCGCGGCCACGTGCCGCTGTTTACACGCGTCCCCTAGCATTGGAAGGGCGCCGCTGAAGCCTTCTACTCCCTCTCTGTTCCTCAAAGCCTTCGGGAATGTCCTCCACGCACTAGACTACATTCTCGGGGGTATCAGTATGTCTCATTTGATCCACAAACCCCGCCCCTTAGTCCGCACCGCCCAACGCATGTTTAGCTCCGGAGACTGGAGGCCCCGCCCCAGAGCCCACAGGCTCCTCCCTCCAGGTTTCCCGCGCCCTAGGAGTCCAGAAGCCCCGCCCCTGGCTGGTACTTCACGCCCTCCGGAGGAATTGCACCAATTCTCCCATTTTCCCACCTGTCCCACTCAAGTTCCGAGTTTCCCAGGCATCTGGGCCTCCCAAGGAGGGATTGTAACACTGAAAGCACAGCCCTGCCATCCTAGACTCTTACCTGTCTCTTTAAGAATCTCAGACCAATCGAGCTTCCTGTCTCTTTAAGAGTTAGGAGCTACCAATGTGGCTGCCCCTTAAAGGCGACGTTGGAGCAATTAACGTCCGAGACACTGCGGGGGGGATACCCGAGACCCGATGAGGCGCTAACTCCCGCCAAGCAGCCAATCCGCTACTCTCGGGAGCAGATTTGCGGGAAAAGACGTCGTCCTCGGGCGTCTGCTCTGCACAAGCGGAAACTGCCCCCCCACTTCTGTTCTGAGAGAGAGCGTAGTGCGAGCGACACCCCCGCGCTCTCGCGCCACATGGGCGCTCCCGGGCGAGGCCCCGCCCCCCTGGTTCCACGTGGTCGTCCACAGTGCTCTGGCGGCTAGGTCGGAGGGAGGCAGGCACGGGTCCCGGGATGGCGGGGACCCCGTCCGGCGGTGAGTTGCATCAGGGCGGGCTGACGGGCTGCACAGAGTTGGCTGCCGGGAGGAGAAAGGGGCGCCCAGGAGCGTTCGGGAGGGAAAAGGAACATTCTCGAGACGGGACCCGTGGCGAGTGTTATCTCCCGCGAGAGGAAGGGACTTCAGACCGAGGGAGGGTCTGGGGTGGCGGAAACTACCGCTGGAGGGAAGGACGCCCCCAGGGATTGGATCGGTGGAGATAGGGGTGCCTCTGGGGAACGCGCAGGAGAGAAAAGACCCGGTGAGGGGTTGAGGCACTCAAGCGGCTGGGACCAGTGGGCCCCATAGGCGCCCTGGAGAATTGGATCCGCGGGAAGTGTCAGCAGACCCCCGTTTCCCCTTCTGCAGGTGCTGCTCAGTTCTCTTGTCCCCCCAACTTTACCGCGTCGTCCCCAACCTCAGAGCCCACTCGTTTCTCTTTGGAGGTGCTAACAGACCCAGATACGGAACTGTGGCTTATCCAGGCTCCTGTAGACTTCGCCCCAGACTGGTGAGTGGTCCCAGGTCCCACCTCCTGGGAATACTCTCCATCCCACTGGCTGAAGTTGGGGGGAGTTTAGAGGGGCTCTTCTTGGGCACCCAGAAACGCGGTTTTCAGCGCCTTGTCTCCGTTTCACCAAAAGAACCTGATGACTCTTCTGCTTTCCCCTTTCTTTCAGCCTCAATGGGCGGCTAGTGCCTCTCTCTGGCTCCCAGATTGTGAAGGGCAAGTTGGCAGGCAAGCGTCACCGCTACCGGGTCCTCAGAAGCAGCGGTCCCCAGGCTGGAGGAGCAATCCTGCTGGCCCCCTCCGTGGTGGCAGGAGGGGGGCTCACCTGTGCCCCAGCGCCCCAGGGCAGCCTAAGGATCCTTGAGGGTTCCCAAGAACCCCCATTAGGGACCCTGCTGCAGCCTATTCCAACAAGCCCCCCGCCACAGATCCCCCCTGACCTGAGGCCCCGGTTCTGTGCCTTTGGAGGCAGCCTGCCAGTAACAGGGCCTGGGTCAGCCTTGGCCCTGAAGTCACCCTCTTCAAAGAAAAGGAAGAAGAAGAGGCAAACACCAGAGGCCCCAGTTCCCCAGGAGGCAGTGAATGGGCTCGGGGCCCCAGCGGTGGACACAGCTTTGGGGTCCCCGGACGCGGATGCGGCGAAGAGGAAGAAAAAGCAGGAGCCGCAAGAACTAGAGGCAGTGGAGCCGGCGACAGCAGAACCCATGGCTGAGACGCTGGAACCTCTGGGCACGCTGTTCCCGTCATCCACCACCAGGAAGAGGAAAAAGAAGCCCAGAGAGGCAGACACAGCCGGACAGGAACAGCAACTGCTGGAGCCAGGAGACAAGACGCTGGAGCCGGAACTCACAGTCAGAACGGAGCCTCTGGAAGAGACAGTTCTGTCTCCCCCGGGGAAGAGGAAGAGGCAGAAGGGCACAGAAGGGAGGGAGCCAGGGGAAAGGACGCTGGTTGAGTCTCAGTGGAAGGCGGAGCCCCCGGAGGAAGCCGGCTTGCTGTCACCCTCGAAGAAAAAGAAGAGAAAAGAAAAGGGGCCCAAAGTCGCAACGGAGCCAGGGACTGATGAGGCTCTGGAGCTCCCAGGGGAGACGATGGAGCCTGAACGACCACACGAAGCGGAACTTCAGGCTGAGGCAGCTCTAGCGCCCGCCAAAAAGAGGAGGAAGAAAGAAAAATGGCAACATGTGACTGTGGTGGAGCCGGGGGCAGAGGTGGCGGAGCCTGAGTTGCCGGGTGACCTGGACCCTCAGGCGGCTCTAGCATCCACCAAGAAGAAGAAGAAAGAACGGGGGCTCAGAGCAACCGAGCCTAGGGCCGAGGGAACGGACCCCCAGGGTGAGGTGATGGAGCTTGAGCTGCCGGAAGAGGGTGCACCCGAGGCAGGGGTAGATCCAGCATCTGCTAAGAAGAAGAAGAAGAAGAAGCAGCAGGGTGGGGAAAGTGGGGTGCCAGAGAAGGCACCCCGGGAGGAGATGCCAGGGCCACCGTGGAGTCCGGAGTCCGGGGAGGTGGCTCCCACAGGCCGGGAGAAGAAGCCAAAGAAGCCGAAGCCAGGTCCTGTTTAGCCGCCTCCGAGGAAACTGATGACTGCGGTCAAGAAAAGCCCGAGGGGCGCCTGGGGGGCTCAGTCCGTTGAGCGACGGACTCTTGATATCGGCTCAGGTAATGATCTCACCATTTGAGGAGATCGAGCCGCGCATCAGGCTGTGCGCGGACAGTGTGGAGCCTGCTTGGGAATTCTCTGTCTCCCTCTCTCTCTGCCCCTACCCTGCTTGCAATCTCCCTCAAAATAAGTAAACTTGAAAGAAAGCAAAGCAAAGCTGGAGGCGGCCGCCTGGGCCAGCCAAGAGCGAGAGCAGAGACCCCCTTCCTGGTGACGGCGCCAGTGCACCAGCAGCAGCCTGGGCCTGGGAAATGCTTTATTGTTAACAACGAGGGCCTACTTGGCAGCTGGGGTCACCGGGGCACTTTCAAGAAGGGCTCGTGTAGGACATCAAACAGCCTCCGGGCCTGTGCGACAGCAAGAAACAAACGAGGAACCGGTCATTAAATGAGCCATTTGTTTGCTACATCCAGAGTGGGCTTTGGTTCTTGGTTTCAGCTCGGAAGGGACTCTGGGGGCTGGAAGAGAAACCTCCCGATCTTGATTCTGTCCCAGGCTGCCTATGTGAGTTAGGGCTGGTGCCCACCCTCTCTGGGCCTTGGTTTTCCCCATCTGTGGGAGAAGCACTGTGGGCCCTTCCAAAACCTTAGAACTTTGGGATCTGAGGTCCCATCCATGGGGCGCTCCCTCCTGTCTCTGACCCCTTGAGCCCATTCCCACAGTTCTTACCTTTTGGGGCCCCAGGCCCGGGCACAAAGCCAGATCTTCCCGTGACGCGGCTATGAGCTGTTCCAGAGACTGAGGAAAGTGGAAGGTCAGGGTCAGAAGTGGGGAGCACAAAACTACCATGCTCCCGCCTATCGGGGGTCTAAGACCTCCCTGGAAGGAGGTGAGGTCCTGTGGGAGGACAGGGGAGGCAGGAAGGATGCGGGGAGGGGAGAGGGGGCAGGGAGGTGGAAGGAAATAGGTGTGTGGGGGGGTGCGCTCCTTGAAAAAGCAAGGGGGCAGAAATGCCATCGGGACAAGGGAATCATTCCTTACCCCAAAAGTAGTTAGGAGGGTCTGGCTGTCGGTTTTATTGACTGACCTCACGGTGGTCAGGCATTCAGTCACCTGGAAGGGGAGGGGGAGGGGGAGGAGGAGGCAGCAGAGGTGCGGCAGGAGAAGAAATGAGCGCAATACTGAGCACTGGGTCACCACCGTGTCCCCGACTGTCCCGGCATGCAGGTGTTCGATAAATGTCTCCCTTTTTTATTGGCCGATTAAAAGTTCATCTCAGAGTGGTCCCCAACTAGCTAAGAGAGTGGTCAGTCACGTCATGAGAAGATAAGTGCCATTTCTCTGGAGCTGGTTCTGCCCATAGGGTCACAGGCTCCGGAGTGAGATCTGCGTTCAAAACCGGGCCCCACTGCCTACTCCCCGTGAGGCCTGGGCATGGGGAGTTGACCTCTCTGGGCTTTCTTTTCAGGCAAATTCCTAATAGTGGCCACCTCGGGGGTGGCGGTGGACATCCACCATTACTCAGGCGTTGGGAGCTCAGGTTAAATGCGTCATTCGGTAAACACTCGCTGAGCACCCACGGAGTGCTGGGTGGTGCTGGGGACACAGGAGAGACTGAGTCAGCCCCAGCCTGGCCACAACGCATGCCAGGCCAGGGGTGGACGGAGCTGCCGGGCGGAACAGGCAGGGCCTTGTAGAGCGTGCTGAGAAGGCTGGGCTTTCCCTGAGGGCCCTGGGGAGCCATGGGAGGGTTTTGAGTGAGGGGAGGGCAGAATCAAGTTTGCGCTTAGGAAGACCCCCTCCCCCCAGCTGCCCATTGAGAAAGGGGAGATGGAGCCCAGGGTGAGACTGGGGAGGAGAGGTAGGATTCAAGCACCAGGAGGGGGCCGGGGCGGGGTGGGGGGTGCAGCAGCCTCACCCGGGAGACGAAGTCCTGCTCCAGCTTCTCCATCAGGAGGTCGGCCGGCTTCTGCTCATAGGCCTTGTAGGTCTCCAGGTACCGCCCGGCCTCCTCGGGGCTGGGGTGAGAACATTCGAGTCAGCCAGCGTGGGGGGGGAGGGGGTGGTCACGTTTGAGATTCATTTCAATGCGGCAGTAGTCCTTGCCGACGCTAAAAATCCCAAACTCGAATACACAGCAAACCGAGCCTTCCTCCCCGAAAAGGTCCCTGGCGGGAAGCCCGGCCCGGCACACCGGCACACGTCTTGGCTGGCTTCGGGGGGAGTTGTTGGGAGTCAGGTTCGCCCTGCCCACCTCAGTGGCCCCGGGGCCAGTCACCTTCTCTCCCTGGAGGCCTCAGTGGCCTCGTCTGCAAAGTGGCGTGGACGGCAGAGCTGTGACAATTACGCGCGTCATCGCTCCCAAGCGCTCAGAACCGCGCCTGGCACGTAGAGCCCGTTTCAGAAATGTGAGCTATTCTGGAAGGGGAGTCAGCGTGCAGCCGCCGAGAGAAAAACCAGAAACACTGTTACTATTTTCCCAGCCGCAGGAAGCCAAACGGGACGCAATTCAGTTCCCACTGAAGGGTTTTAATAGGCGCACCTTCCAGAGAAAGGCTCCGGGGGAGCCGACTGCTGAATCTATTATAGCAACTAACCTGATTTAATAATCACCATTAATCCTCACGTCAGGCACTGGGTTTTGTTTTTTTTTTTGACGTGTAATGATGGGTTTCAAGGGTAGGTGGGGCAACCAAATCTTTTTTTTTTTTAACTTTTTTTTTTGTCTTTATTTTATTTTGAGAGAGAGAGACAGAGAGTGAGCGGGGGAGGGGGAGAGAGAGGGGGAGACACACAGAAGCAGGCTCCAGGCTCTGGGCTGTCAGCACAGAGCCCGACGCCAACGTGGGGCTCGAACCCACGGACTGAGATCATGAAATGACCTGAGCTGAAATAGGACGCTTAACCGATTGAGCCACCCAGGTGCCCCAACGTACGTTTATTCATTTTTGAGAGACAGAGACAGAATGGAAGCAGGGGAGGGGCAGAGAGAGAGGGAGGGAGGGAGGGAGACCGATTCTGAAACAGGCTCCAGGCTCTGGGCTGTCAGCGCAGAGCCCAACGCGGGGCTCGAACCCATGAACTGTGAGATCCTGACCTGAGCCGAAGTCAGACGCTTAACGGAATGAGCCACCCAGGTGCCCTGGGACAACCACATCTTAAAAAGGGTCGCTACGTGTGCGGAATAAAGTAACCCAAGTTGAGTAGCCTCGTTTGTTTCTGGAACTTGAGACCAGGGAGTTGAGTCCAAGTAAAGGAAGGATTCGTGAGGAGGCATTTTCTGTTGGCCTTCAAATCCCAGCTAATAAGCCACGTTTGCTGAGGAAGCGCTGGTCCATATTCTAGAAACATTAATTTTTCTGATTCTGTTTTTTGCCCATTACATGGGCTTTGTGGCTCTCCTCTCACTGCAGCAGGATTATTGTTCCGGTTCTTAATAGTTTGTTCAGGGCACACAAGTGAGCACACTGTGTCCGGTTCTAGAATTTGCTTTCATTTTTGCGCTCTGCGATATCAGCAGGCTGTCTTTTCATGTCAGCAGAAGAAGCCTGACCTCTTTTATGGGGTGGTTGCAAAATATCCCGTAATTTGGATGGAAGGACACAGGAAACATCCCCCTTCTGGGGGTCTTGGCACTACTCTAACTCATTGTGTTTAGACGCTTCCAGACTCTTCCGAGAGACCCTCTAAGGCAGTTATTGTTTTCAAACCCTTATACACAGAGGGGCAAACAGAGACCACCGGGGGATAAGTCACTTGCCCCAGAGCCCTGTCGGTAAAGTATGCAACTCTTCATCTCTTGGGGTCATGAGTTCAAGGTCATGACCTGGCCTCTCTGCACAATGGAAAGAATGTGCATGCGGACAATGGGATATTATTCAGCAATAAGAAGACTGAGCTACCACGCGCCTGGGTGGCTCAGTCGGTCATGATCTCACAGTTCGTGAGTTCGAGCCCCACACTGGGCTCTCTGCTGTGAGCACAGAGCCTGCTTTGGATCCTCTGTCCCCCTCTCTCCCCGCCCTCCCCCACTTGCTCTCCCTCTCTCTACTCTCTCAAAAATGAATAAAGATTAAAAACAAAAGACGACAGAGGATAAAGACCCACATTACGGAAGAACTGGCATGTTTTTTCTTACACACAAGGAGAGCCGTGGGTTTTTCTATTTCTACTACAATATTGTATGATTCTAACTATATGATATCCTGAAAAAGGCAAAGCTAAGCCGACTGTAAAAAGATGAGGAGTTTGGGGGTGGAAGGGATGAATAAATGGAGCACGGGGGAAATTTCAGAGCGGTGCAACTATTCTGTGTGATGCAGAAATTATGGACACACATACCTCCGTCAAGACTCAGAATATAAAACAGAGAGCGAAGCCTAACATCAACTGTGGACTTTAGTCAGTAATAACAACGTATCGGTACTGGTTCATCGTTGTAACCAATGCACCAGACTGATTAAAACAGGATAAGAGGGACACCTGGCTGGCTCTGTCAGTAGAGCACGTGACCCTTGATCTCAGGGTCCTGAGTTCAAGTACCATGCTGGGCTTGGAGCCTACTTTTACTTTTATTTTTTTGATTTATTTTTTTGTCTTTTATTCATTTTTTGAAAGAGAGAGACACAGAACAAGCGGGGGAGGGGCAGAGAGAGAGGGAGACAGAATCCGAAGCAGGCTCCGGGCTCGGAGCGGTCAGCACAGAGCCTGACGTGGGGCCTGAACCCACAAACCGTGTGATCGTGACCTGAGCCAAAGTCGGATGCCCAACCGACTGAGCCACCCAGGTGCTCCCCCAGGTGCCCCTTTTAGTTTTTTTTTGGGGGGGGGCACCTGGGTGGTTCAGGCGGTTAAGCCTCCGACTTTGGCTCAGCTCATGATCTCACTGCTCGTAGATTGGAGCCCCACATCGGACTCTGTCCTGACAGCTCAGAGCCTGGAGCCTGCTTCAAATTCTGTGTCTCCCTCTCTCTCTGCGCCTCCCCCACTCGCACTCTCTCTCTCTCTCTCAAAAATGAATAAATGTTAAAAAGAAAATTAAAAATAAAGTAAAATAAAATAAAATAAAATAAAAAAACAAAAGGGGCACCTCGGTGGATCAGCTGGTTAAGCATCTGACTCTAGGTTCCGATCGGATCAGGTCATGATCTCACGGTTTTGAGTTCAAGGCCCGCATCGTGCCTACCTGGGCTTCTCTCTCTCTCTGCTTCTCCCTTGCTTGTTCTTGCTCTCAAAATAAATAAACAAATAAACTTAAAGAAAGGAGACCTCCAGGTAATGATATGCCAACACACAGCACAGAACAGCACCTACGTATGTGTCTGTGCTGCCGCGCATATATAGACTATGTGTACGTACCACATACCACGCGTATGTACAACTAGACCTGTGTGCACACACCGTTTTCTGAACTATACCAACATGCCATCTATGTAACACAAGAAAGTTTAACCAGTATACACGTTCAGAACGAACACAGAAGCCGAGAATAAGCCCCCCTCTCATCCACGCCCACTGCTCATACCCTCCCCAGAGGTCAGCCCTGTCCAGGGCCTGCCGCCTCCGAGGCCCCTTTTCGGTTTATCCACATACGCATCTGTTCGTAAACACGGCTCATCTTCCTTCCTTCCGTATATAAATTAAACATGAGGCCGTCTGCTTCTGCAACTCTGCTCCTCACCCACCGATGCTGCACTGGTGGCCCGAGTCACTACGGACACTCATCAGCACACGGGAGCAGGGATTATCCGGGTGGGGGAGTTTCTGCGTCGAGGAGGGGTATCTATTTTCTGTTTTAATAGCCAGTCAAGTCTCCTGCCAAGGAAACATGTGGATGCCCATTTCACACTATCCATCTGAAAGATCTGCACCAAATTCATGGGTGAAAAATGGGCGCCTCGTTTTTTTAATAATTTTTAAATGTTTATTCATTTCTTTTTAAATGTTTATTTATTATTGAGACAGAGAGAAACAGAGCATGAGTAGGGGAGGGGCAGAGAGAGAGGGAGACACAGAATCTGAAGCAGGCTCCAGGCTCTGAGCTGTCAGCACAGAGCCCGACGCGGGGCTTGAACTCTCGAACCACGAGATCATGACCTGAGCCCAAGTCGGATGCTTCACCGACTGAGCCACCCACACGGTCCTGAATGTTTATTTCTCATTTTTCAGAGAGAGAGAGAGAGAGAGAGTGCCAGGGGGGAGGGGCAGAGAGAGGGGGAGACAGAGGATCGGAAACAGGCTCTGCACTGACAGCAGAGAGCCGGATGCAGGGCTGGAACTCACGAACCACGAGATCACGACCTAAGCTGAAGTCGGACGCTTAACCAACCGAGCCACCGAGACGCCCCAGCACCTCGTGTTTTAAAATGTACTTTTTTTCTTGATAAACCATACGGTTGAAATTTTTTTTCATGTGTTTTGGCAACCTGAATTAGACTTGTATTTGGGCTCTTATTGACTTGTGGGAAGTTCTTTACATATATAAATACATAATAAATATGTTTAAATATATGCACATGAATATAAACATTTAAACGTATTTGCAACTGTATAAATATAACATATATACATACATAAATTAGAGACGTTAAGTATTGTACACTTATATGCGGGAAACATATACACAGCAAATACTCTGTCGTAATTTGTCACTTGTCTTTCGACTTTATGTACGGTATCTCTTACCACCCAGAAGTTTTAAATTTTTAATTTTCTCAAACCAGCCAACCTTTTCCTTCATGGCTTTGGGGTTTGGGATCTTGCTTTAGAAGACTTTTCCGGGGCGCCTGGGTGGCTCAGTCGGTTAAGTGTCCGACTTCAGCTCAGGTCATGATCTCGCAGTTCACGAGTTTGGGCCCCGTTATCAGGCCCTGTGCTGACAGCTCAGAGCCTGGAGCGGCTTTGGATTCTGTGTCTCCTTCTCTCTCTGCCCCTCCCCTGCTCATACTCTGTCTCTCTCTCAAAAATAAATAAAAACATTTAAAAATTAAAAAAAAAAAAAAAAAAAGACTTCCTACCGCAAGATTATAAAAAATATTCTCCTGGGGTGCCTGGATGTCTCAGTTGGTTAAATGTCCGACTTCAGCTCAGGTCATTATCTCGTGGTTTGTGGGTTCGAGCCCCACGTTGGGCTCTGGGCTACGTGCACAGAGCCTGGAACCTGCTTCGGATTCTGTGTCTCCCTCGCTCTCTGCTCCTCCCCTACTCGTGCTCTAGCTCTCACTCTCTCAAAATTAAATAAACATTAAAAACATTTTTAAATAGTCTTTGGAAACCTAGATGTGGAATTAATTATTCAGACAGGCTCCAGGTCTAATCCCTGTGTAGCGTGGTCCCGGCAATTTGATCTACGTCACCTGCTTTTGTGACTACAGCCCTGTAAGAAAAATATTAAGATGCTACTTTAAAGATGCAGAAATGGAAGCGGAGAGAGAGGTAGTGCCTGGACCAGGCCCGCACGGGGAACTCATGGCAGAAGCAAAGGGCTGGGGGGCAGAAGGGCGGAATGACTCTCAGGACAGAGGCTGACCTGAGCCTCTGTCTCACCTCCAGGCAAGGATCAAGGTGCAGTCGGCCAGGATGCACATCTTAGCCAGCTCCTTGAGGGCCTGCTGTGGATCTTTCTGGGTGGAAAAGAGAATCAGAGTGGGAAATCTGGTAGAAAACAAGGAATTCGAATCTTGAAAACACGGTAGGTTAGGGAGGCAAAAGCCTTCCACTCAACTGGCACTCTCTAAGCTCTGACTGGGTGCCCGTCTGCACCGGGCAACGCCAGGACCTCACGGGAACCAAGAGAGCCAGGGCTCTGGCCTCCGGGGCTCACGCTCTGATGAGGGAGATCAAACTGTCCCCCATACGGTGATGACCCAGAGTGGCCAGGATTGGGATGGGAGAGCAGGAGCATCTGAGCTGCCCAGGGGATCAGGGAGAGCTTCCTGGAGGAGGGGACATCTGAGCTGAGTCCTGAAGGAGAACGAGGAGTGAAGGAGGCAAAGGAGAGGGAAAAGGGAATTTTAGACATAGGGAGGGCGTGAGGGGGGAACAAGGCCTTGAGGAATTGCAATTCACGGGAATGGATGCATTTGATGGAGCAGGTAAAAGAAAGGGCGACCACACAGAAGCTCAGAAATGAACCCAGAGAGTAGGGCAGGGGTCGGGTCACACGGCCTCACGGCCCACAGAGGGGCACTGGGGAGCCACGGAGGGGTCCGGACACCAGATCTGTGCTTTAGGAAACCCCCCGGCTGGTGTAAGGATGGCAGGGCTTGGGGCTGGAGGCCCTGAGACTAGGGAGGAGGCTGGGACAGGATGACACCGCTTCAAACCCCGCTTAGGTGGCAGAGGGCTAGGACCCGCGGAAGTGGTGTGGGGGAGGAGACGAAGGATTCTACCCCCGCGCCCCCTTGCCAACACCGGGCGTCCATCTCAGATGTAAAACAATGGCTCCTCCCTGAGGTTTCAACTCGCGTCCTCCCTGGGGATTCCACAGGCCACCGGGCCGATGCGAGGCCCCATGGATGAGGACAACAAGGCCCGCGGGGAAGTGACCCCTGCTTACCACGTCCACCTGGACGAGCAGGACCCGCAGGGCGAAGGTCTTCCCCAGGCTCTGCAGCCGTCCATGGATGTAGTCGGGGTGGAGGTTGTGGTAGCGGAGGCTGCGGGGCGGGGGAGAGGTACGGGTTGGGAGGTCCCAGTCTCCCCGAGACCCCGGGAGCCCCTCTTCCCTCTCACTGGGATGCAGAGGGCTTGGGCAACCCAGGGATCTGAGGCTCAGAGAGGTTAAGTGACTTGCCCCAGGTCACCCAGCAAGGAAGGGGATCATGGGATTGGCAGAAAGGGCTGCCCGGCTCTGGCTCCCTGGAGGGATGGACCCCAGGCTCCTCACCGGGGAAGGGAAGAGACTTGGGCTTCGGGCAGAGGACAGGAGACCAGGGCCTAGAGAGTGTGGACTGGGGGGACACTGGGCTTGGGAAGCAGGCCCACACCAGGGACTGTCTGCTTTAGCCTCAAAAAGTTCTCCGCCCAGGGAACTAGGGGACATCTGTGCCCAGCGGCCACCAGCTCTTGTACCTTACAGGGAGGACAGGAACCTAGAAGGTTCGCTTCCCCCATCTAGCTCTGTGTGGAGAGGGGTCCCCAGGAATGGACACAGAACTTGCTTAACTGGGGTACAGGCCGGCGACATCCTGGCCTCTCGTCAACTCACCCCGGATGTCTGGGACATGAAGGACCGGACCCCCAACGTGCTCGGACCCAGGACTCCAGGCGCCCAGCCCGTCCTGCGTCAGAACCGGAGCCCGGGCCTGCCGCTCTCGTCCCTCTGGGCACCTCCAGGCGAAGACCTCTTCCTCCCCCGGCAGGTCACCTCGGCCCAGAGCTGACGGGGCCACACCCAAAGGCCTCCTACACGATGGTCCCATCCCCAGGCCTTCAGGATGGCGGGGCGCCCCTCAGAGCTCACCTGAGGAACAGGGCACAGGTGCTCTGGCCCAACACGTAGTCGGGCAGCACGTCACCAAACTCCCAGGGCACGTTACGCACAAACTTCAGCACGGGGTTGCCCCTCTGGGGAGGGAAGGGCGGATGCCATTAACAGGGATGGCCCCGGGACCACTGCCAGCCCAGGGCTCCCCTCCCCCCACCTGTGTCAACACCTCCCCATCCCCGCCTCCTGCCTGTGCGTGTCCCAGGACTCCAGAGTCCCCCTCCTCAGCCAGGACTGCCCTTGGCGCCCTGGCTCTGACCCAGGCCCCTCCCCCCCAGCCCTCTCCCCAAGCCCCACGTGTGTGTCCTGGCGTTGCTGGACACTCCCCACCGGATGTCTGCTTCACTGCATCCCAAGTGCCTTCAGCACCAGCGCCCACACCTGCCCCTCCTCCCCTCACCCCGGGGACAGCCCCACCATCCAGCCAAGCCTGGTCATGGACACGACATCCCTGTCCTCCTTCTCCAGGTGGCACGTCTACCTTCGAGGATTTTTTTTTTAAGTTTATTTATTTATTTTGAGAGAGAGAGAGAAAGGCAGAGGGAGAATCCCAAGCAGGCTCCGCGCTATCAGCACAGAGCCTGATGCAGGGCTCGATCTCACAAACTCTGAGGTCGCGACCTGAACTGAAATCAAGAGTTGGATGCTCAACCGACGGAGCCACCCAGGCGCCCCCAGGACATCATCCCCAGCGAAGTCTCCCCCTGCACCGCCACTGCCCACACCCAGGCCCCTATCCTGCCCCCTCCTGGCTTCTCCGAAGCCAGAGAGAACTTCCTTAAGCACAAACCTGCCCCTTTGCCTGCCCTCAACCCCACCATGGCTCCCAGTGACCTGAGAGGAAGCCCACGTGGCCTGTGACCCCCTCCCCAACAGCCAGTCTCTCGCTCCACTCAGAACATACACAGTGGCCCCAAATCGAAATTCTCTGAGCAAGTCAGCCTCTGACCCATCCAATCAGTATCTATTGAGCACCTACTGTGTGTCTAAGTGCTGTCGCACAGCAGGGACCAAACAGACCAAGACCCCCGCCTTGCGGGGGATACAGACGTCACACAAACCTGCCTCGGGGGTGAACCGAGTAATTATGAAGCAACATTAATAAAGAGCGTAGGACCTGCTCCCCGGAGGGGTGGGGTGGGGGTTGGGCAGAGCAGCTGGGGCCGGAAGGGCCTACAGGCGCCCCAAGTCTTCACTGGAAGCACGTGGGAGCCAGGGAAGGGCTCTTTGAGGAAAGGAGGGGCAGGATCCTATTTTAAGTTTTCAAAGATTACTCTGACCACTGCACACCCACTAGAGTGGCCAGAATCAAAGAGACAGGCAGGCACGGGGCGGGGGAGGGGTGTGTGTGAGGATATGATGAAACGGGACCCGCCGGGCGCCGCTGGCAGGAATGGAAAACGATGCGGCGTCTTAGAAGACAGTTTGGGGGTCCCTGAAAAGGCTCACCGTAGAGTCATCACGGGAGCCAGCAAATCCACGCCCGGACAAACACCCGAGAGAATCGAACCCCCGCCTCTACGAAAACCTGCACACACCTGTTCACGGGAGCGTTTTCAGCATCGCCAATGGGCACAAACAGCCCAACGGACGGCTGGGGAGACACAGCGAGGTGCGTCCGCGTGACGGGACGCTATTCCAACATCTGGGGTCGCCTCCACTTTGTGGCCCTTGTGAATAACGCTGCTGTGAACATTCGCGGACACGATTTGGCACGGATGTGCGCTTTCCTTCCTCCTGAACGTGTGTACCTGGACGTGGGCTCGCTGGGTCCTATGGTTAACTCTTACGTGTAAATATTCGAGAGACTGCCAGGCTCTCTTCCAAAGGGGCGGCACCACTTTACGTTCCCACCAGCAGCCTAGGAGGGTTCCGATCCCTGCACAGCCTCGAGATCCTTCTTTGGCTGGCCCTTGGATGAGAGCCATCCTAATGGGTGTAACATGGTGTCTCACTGTGTGTGTCCCTCTCTCAAAAATAAACGAACATTAAAAAAATTTTTTAAATGGGGCGCCTGGGTGGCTCAGTCGGTTGAGTATCTGACTTTGGCTCAGGTCATGACCTCAAGGCTCACGAGTTGACAGCTCAGAGCCTGGAGCCTTCTTTGGATTCTGCGTCTCCCTCTCTCTCTGCCCCTCCCCTGCTCGCACTCAGTCTCTCTCGCGCTCTTTCTTAAAAATAAATTAAAATGTTAAAAAAAAAAAAGACAGAAAGGCACAGACGAGCTAAGTCATTTGCTCAATCACACAGCTGCTTTGTGCCAGAGCAGAATTCGAAGTTGGGCCCAAACAGGGTTTTTTTGGTTTTGTTTTATTTTTTTTTAACATTTATTCATTTTTGAGAGACAGAGCGCGAGCAGGGGAAGGGCAGAGAGAGAGGGAGACACAGAATCCGAAGCAGGTTCCAGGCTCCGAGCTGTCAGCACAGAGCCCAACGCGGGGCTCGAACCCACGAACGGTGAGATCATGACCTGAGCTGAAGTTGGATGCTCATCTGACCCGGCCACCCAGGTGCCCCCTGGGTGAACAAACTTGGGGAAAGGAAATTTAGCTGCACTAACGCAGTCGCACCTCCCAGAAGAAGAATGGGTGTTACAGCCTAAACACCTGTGTTCCCTGCCCCCCAAATTCATATGCTGAAATCCTAACTCCCAAGGTGATGGTATTAGATGAGGTGAGGACAGGGGCGCCTGGGTGGCTCAGTCGGTTAAGCGTCCAACTCTTGGTTCTGGCTCAGGTCGTGATCTCACAGTTTTGTGAGTTTGAGCCCCACGTCAGGCTCCGGGCTGGCAGCATGGAGCCTGCTTGGGACTCCCTCCGTCCCCCTCCCCCACTCTCTCTCAAAATAAATAAATAAACTTAAAAAAAAAAAAACAAAAAAAAGGAGGGGTGCCTGGGTGGCTCCGTCAGTTAAGAGTCCGACTTCAGCTCAGGTCGTGATCTCACGGTTCGTGGGTTCAAGCCCCATGTCGGGCTCTGTGCTGACAGCTCAGAGGCTGGAGCCTGCTTGGGATTCTGTGTCTCCCTCTTTCTCTGCCCCTCCCCCGCTAGCACTGTCTCTATATATAAAATAAATAAACACTTAAAAATTTTTTTAAAAAATGGGAGGTGGGAGGTGAGGTGAGAAGGTCAGGAGTAGAGCCCCCGTGAACGGGATTAGTGCCCTGATGAAAGACCCCAGGGAGCTCCTTCACCCCTTCTGCCAGCCGAGGGCACAGAGGGTAGGCAGCAGTCTATGAACCACGAAGCGGGACCTTCCCGGGCACTGAATTGGCCAGCGCCTTGATCCTGGACTTCCCACCCTCCAGACATGTGAGAAATTAAAAGTTGGTTGTTTAAACGGCCCAGTCTACGGGATTTTTGTTTTAACAAAATAATACGACACACGGCGCGACCTCAACCCACACACGGCAGTTGGATGGATGCATGAAAGAACTGGCACCGCCCAGAGCACAGGGGCCAGAGCTCAGACTTCCTTCCGCTGCCCACCTGAACGCCACCCCTGCCACCCCTATCCCCGTGTTTCCCACCAGAAGTCTCAAAGCCCCCCTACTGCTTCCCCTCCTCACCTGCCGTGGGCTCACAATGATGCTGTTGGACTTCGTCCCTGGTTTGGGGGCCTGCAGGGGGGGCTCTCCGGCCAGGGCTTCTGGCCCCGTGGGGTGCGGATCCCCAGCCCCTCCTGGAGGTCCCGAGATGGCATACTCGGCGTAGGTCTGAGGGGCCGCCTGGGGTGAGGTCTCCGTGGTGGGAAGGCTCCGCGAGGACTTGAATAAGGGCTTGAGCTGTGGGGGGAGGGGGAGGAGTGTCAAAATCTGAATCCAGCCACCTCTCCCTGCTCCTCGGCCTCTAGGCTGATCCCAGCCGCTGCCTTCTCTCCCTTGGACCACTGCACCTCCTCGCCAGCTCCCTGTCTGCATCCTTACTCCCCATGGTCTGTTCACGGTCATTTCACGTCCCTCTGCTCAGAGATCCTGGGGGCTCCCATCTCAGAGTAAAAGCCAAAGCTGTCACCACAGCCCACAAGGTTCTACAAGATCTGTCCCTTCGCCCCCTTGTCTCACCTCCCACCTCTTTCCCTTCCCTTTCTCTATTCCAGCCCCACCGGCCTTCATGCTGCCCTCAAATCTGTCAGGCTCTCTCTGATTCTGGGCTTTGCCTCAGCTGTCCCCTCTGCCCCCATAGGTTGCCACACAGCTCACTCCCTCCCCTCTTTCACATCACTGCCAAGATGTCATCTCCTCAGAGAGGCAGTCCCTTGACCTAAGGTAGTGCCTCTCCCCCGTCACCTTCTATATCCTGAGCCCACTTTTTCTTCCTAGCACATTGGGAACCGCCAGTCCTCAGCACCGGCCAACTGGTTTCCCGCGGGAACGTGACGTCCGCCTTGCAGGATCCTTCGATTTACCAAAAGATGTCAAAAGGGCAGACGTTCCTTGTGAATCGCAAAGCCCTCCAATTCTCCACGGTCGGCAATAAATTCACGCTTTGCAAACCAGGGTGCTGGCCGCATAAGGCACACCCCAAAGCCACCCGCTCTTCACGTCCCCAGCCTCCGCCAGAGCCGTGTCTTGGAACCACCCTGGCATCTTACAGATTAGGGAAACAGACGCGTGGAGAGCAAAGCACTGCTTTCCCAAGGTGACCCAGGCCACATTTCCTAACCCACACCATGGACCTCGGAGGCCCCTTCCTGTCCTCCTACCTCTCCATCCCCCCACCCCACCCCGGTTCTCCCCATCTCCTCCGCCCTACCCCTGCAGGAGGGGCCTCATCCTCGCCCAGGGGTATGAAGAATTTCTTCCTCGTGGGTGGCCCGGAGGGCTGCCGCCCTCCCTCCTCGTCCATCCCAAGGTTCTTCTGGAGCCTGAAACTGAACACAGGGCGGCGGGGGCGAGTGAGACACCAGCGCCTGCATTCCCATCCTTCCGGCAGGAAGCCCCACTCCCAGCCACCCCGCCCCAAACATCCCAGGGCTCCAGAGCCTCAGGTTCCAAACACCTAGCGCCCAAGACTCTATAAAGCCCCGCCCACGAGGGGGGGGCCGCACTTCCGTTAGCCCCGCCCCTTACCTGTCCAGCCGTTTCATTCGCCCCGCCCCTCGTCCCCCGCGTTCTAGTCACCCCGCCCTCACTGTCCCCAGCCCCAGCCTCGGTCCCCCTCCGTCCCGCCCACAGGGCTGGCACCTGGATACCCTCCCCGTGCTCCATCTCGTCCATCTCTCAAGACACAGCAACGACTGGCCTCTGCGGCTGCCAATCGCCACCGGCGGTCCCTCCTCCCCGCGGCCCCTCGCGACCCAGCCCCGCTGTCTGAGCGCCACGAGGACTCACCTCCTCGTCCCCGAGCCCGGAGTACGAGACCGGACAGGGACCGAGGCGTCCCACCGCCGGCGCGGCCAGCGCGGCCCCGGGCTCGCCGCACTTCCGGCCTCTCTAGCCCTCGATCCCGCCCTCACCGTTCCCCAGAGGCGTAGAGTTTCGACAGGGGCGGTGCCCGCGCTGCTCTCTATGGTCCTGGAGGACTGCGGAGGATTAGGTCGGAGAGAGAGTCTATCTCCCTGCCTGAACGTCCCCGGTTGCCGAACATTTCAATTTTGGTGCCTTTATTAAGCACCAGCTTGTGCTCGGGCTCCGGACAGGATTCAGCGGGGGGAAATGACGGGAGATCAAGTTGGGTCCCTCCCCTCCGTACAGGCTTGGATGGAATCCCAGCTCTGCCATGGTCTTGGCCTCAGTTTCCACATTCATTCATTATCTCATTCCACTCATAATCCCCCCAGCGCCTCCTCTGTTCCCGGCCCTGTGAGGGGCAGTGCTAGTGACTCAGCGGTGACCAACGACAGCCGTAGCCCCTGGCGCTCACAGTCCGCTGGGATAGGCAGGCTCTTCCCCAAAAAGGGACGCCCTGGAGTGGTCAAGGCTGGGATGGGAGATCCCGGACGGCCAGGCAGAGGGCTGGGGAGGGGCCGCTCACCCAGCCCGAGGGTAGGGAAGGGCTTCCTGGAGGAAGGGACATCTGAGCCGACCTGGTTGATGAGTTAGGATGAGTCATTTCCTGAAAGAACAGTCTCACACTGTTCTAACTTGCGGCTCTCTGATTACTAAGGAGAGAGAACATCTTTTTGTGAATTTATTGGTCTTGTGTAGTTTGTCCTGTGTGGATTGCTTGCTCATATCCTTTGCCCATTTTTTAAGTGCGATTGTATGCCTTTTTTATTAGTATTAATTTGTAGGAGTACTTTATGGATTCCGAGTCTAATTCTTAGTTTAATATATATTCCAAATATTTCCGCCTAGTTTACACTTTGTATTTTTAACTCTTTGTTTATGTCACAGAGAAGTTCTTAGTGTTTATTCACATCTATTTATCAGTCTGTTCCTTCCTGATTTTGGCTTTTGGTGTGTTGTTTAGGAAGCCACCCCAAGGTCAGAAATATATCCTACAATTGCTTATAGTACTTTTCTGAGTCTTGATTTTGTTTCTGTCTTGCGTCTGTATACGACTTACTTTTGAAAATGCACTATGGTAGCAATTTATGATGAATGTAGCCAGTTGTCTCCAAACCATTTATTATAAAAATTAATCCTTTCCTGGGGTGCCTGGGTGGCTCGGTTAAGTGTCCGACTTTGGCTCAGGTCATGATCTGTGAGTTCGTGAGTTCGAACCCCATGTCAGACTCTGTGCTGACAGCTCAGAGCCTGGAGCCTGCTTCAGATTCTGTGTCTCCTCTCTCTCTCTCTCTCTCTCTCTCCCTCCCTCTGCCCCTTCTCCCACTCTCGCTCTGTCTCTCTCTCAAAAATAAATAAACATTAAAAAATTTTTATCAATCCTTTCCCCAGTTTTGATATTTCACCTTTATTGTGAACCAAATTCCCATATATACACCAGTCTATTTCTGACATTTCCAGCAAGTTTTATTAAAAATCTCTGTATCTGTTCCTTGCCTCCAGGCTGCACTGTTGGATGATTTTATTCTGATGTTTTGTTATCACATCAGGCAAGTCCCCCCTCTATACTGTTTTAAATCTGTCTTTACCATTTATATACCTTTTCTAGTGATGTTAGCAGCTGCTTTTCTTCTTTCACGAAAAATCCCATTGAGACTGAGATTGGAATTTCAATGAACTGATGAGTTCATTAAAACAGGTTTGACATCTTTTTCATATACGTGAATATATTCATTGTCTCTATCTCTCCTTCTGTGAGGAGACTACTATAAAAGTTTGGGGCACTATGGGGCTCCTGGGTGGCTCAGTCGGTTGGGCGTCCGACTTCGGCTCAGGTTATGATCTCAGTTCGTGGGTTCGAGCCCTGCATCAGGCTCTGTACTGACAGCTCAGAGCCTGGAGCCTGCTTCGGATTCTGTGTCTCCCTCTCTCTGCCCCTCCCCTGATCACACCGTCTCTCTCTGTCTCTCAAAAATTAATAAAATGTTAAAAAAAATTTTTTAATAAAAAAGGGTTTTTGGAAATAAAGTTTTTTGGTACAATCGATTCATAAATCCCTTTTTGTATTAGTTTCCCAGGACAGCTGTGACAAAGCTCCAAACACTGGGTGGCTTAAGTAACAAAAATGTATTGTCTCACAGTTCTGGAGGCTGGAAGTCCAAAGTCAAGGTGTCGGAAGGACTCTGCTCCTTTTGAATGCACAAGGAAAGAATCTGTCCTGGGGAGCCTGGGTGGCTCAGTCTCTCTCTCTCTCTCTCTCTCTCTCTCTCTCTCTCTCTCTCATTCACAAATAAATAAATAAGAATATTCCGGGACTCTCTCCTAGCTGTTGGAGGCTCAGGAGTATCTTGGCTTGTAGATGGCCATCTATCTTCTCCCCACCGGGTCCCGCGTCACGGTCTTTTCTCTGTGTGTGTCTGTCTCTGTTTTATAAAGACACCCGTCATATTGGATTAGGGCCCACATTAGTGACCTCATTTTTAACTTGATTATCTCTATAAAGACCTTATTTCCAAATAAGGTCACATTCTGAAGTCTCAGGGGTTAGGACTTTAACATCTCTTTTTTGCAGGACAGTATTCAGCCCATAACAATTCTGTTACTTTTTATAACCTTCTTCCTTCTTTTTTTTTTAATGTTTATTTATTTTTGAGAGAGACAGAGAGACAGAGCAAGAGCAGGGGAGGGGCAGAGAGAGAGGGAGACACAGAATCCAAAGTGGACTCCAAGCTCTGAGCTGTCAGCACAGAGCCTGATGCGGGGCTTGAACTCCTCAACTGCGAGATCATGACCTGAGTCGAAGTCAGACGCTTAACCCACTGAGCCACCCAGGCGCCCCCATAACCTCCTTCCTTCTGAATTCGTTTTACTACTTGCCAGAGTCCGTTCGCTTCTAATTCCTTCAGAGAGCATCGTGGATGGTGACGTTCTGAGTCTTGCTCATCTGAAATTCATTTCATCCTCAAAACTGAAATCCCTGATTCTGGGTTTCTCGTTATTTCCCTGGCAGAGTTAGGAGATATGGGTCCTCCATTTCCCTGGCTTCTGGGTCGCTGATGAGAAGTGTCCCGTCCCGTCCCCGCGTTTCTCCCTCGTACGTAAGCAGTCTCATTACTGGGTGTCATTCTCCCCGAAGGTCATTTACTACCAGTGTGGCCTTGGGCCAACAACTCAGCCTCTCTCTGTGTATCAGTTTGCTCATTTCTAAAACGGGGATGAAGGGTGCCTGGGTGGCTCAGTTGGTTAAGCATCCAGCTTCAGCTCAGGTCATGATCTCATTGTTCGTGGGTTCGAATCCCGTGTTGGGCTGTGTGCTGACACCTAGCTCAGAGCCTGGAGCCTGTCTTCGGATTCTGTGTCTCCTTCTCTCTCTGACCCTCCCCTATTCACGTTGTGTGTGTGTGTCTCTCTCTCTCAAAAATAAATAAAACATTAAAAAAAATTTTTAAACAGGGGTGAGGCACCTGGCTGGCTCAGTCCGTGGAGCGGGCGACTCTTGATCTCGTGGTTGTGAGTTTGAGCTGATGTTGGGTATAAAAATGACTTAAAAATGAATAAATAAAGGAAATTGTAAAAATAAATATGGGATTCCTGGGTGGGGCTCAGTCCGTTGAGCATCGGACTCTTGATTTCGGCTCAGGTCTTGATCCCAGGGTCTTGGGATCAAGCCCCGCGTCGGGCTCCACACTGAGCCTGGAGCTTGCTTGGGATTCTCTGCTCTCCCTCTCTCTAAAATATAAATAAATGAATGAATGAATGAATAAATAAGATGGGGATACAATAATAGCTTTATTAGGAAGGTGAAATGACTCACATGTAAGGTGCCCCAAACTGTACTTGGCACACAGTAGGTGCTCTATTTGAGTCTACCGTATAAATAAAATAGCCCTTGCCAAGTCCCGAGCAGCTGTTGTGGCCACTGCTGTGTCACAGTGCACCCGCGCCCCCCCAGCGCCGGGCAACCAGGCCAGGCTACTAAACCTTGTACTGTGTGAACGAACAGAGGCCAAACACTATGGCAAGCAACGGCGCTACTTGCAGCCTCAGTTTCCCCATCTGTAACCGCTGAGGATTCAATAAGCCCACAGAGGTCTGTATTGAGGTGGACTGTTCACTCATTCCTTGAATAACTACGTATTGAGCACCTACTGTGCGCCAGGCACGGGGGATGCAGATCTGAACAAAGCAGTCCATGTCCCAGCCCTGTGCAGCTAATGGTCTCATGGAGGAGACACACCATGAGGCTGAAACACACGGGGGCGTCTGGGTGGCTCAGTTGGTTAAGGGCCCAGCTCAGGTCATGATCTCATGGTTTGTGAGTTCAAGCCCTGCTTCAGCCTCTGCGCTGACAGTGCGGAGCCTGCTTGGGATTCTCTCTCTCCCTCCCCTGCTCACTATCATTCCCTCTCTCAAAATAAAGAAACTTAAAAAAAAAAAAGCACACAGGGACGCTTGGCTGGCTCAGTCGCTCAGCTCAGGTCATGATCTCCCAGTTTGTGAGTTCGAGCCCCTTGTCGGGCTCTGCGCTGACAGCTCAGAGCCTGGAGCCTGCTCCGGATTCTGTGTCTCCCTCTCTCTCTGCCCCTCCCCAGCTTGCCCTCTGTCTCTCTCTCTCTCAAAAATAAATAAACATTTTTTAAGAGAGTTTCAGACAACCATCCTGCTATGAAGAAGATACAACACAGTGCTGGTGGTGCAGGAGGGGGTCACCCTGTCACAGGACGAGGAGGTCTCTATATAATAAACATAGTACCATCAACAAGAATCCCATCAAAATAGGTTGAGCACTTGTTATGAGCTAAGACCTCACAATAACCTCGCCTTAGGAATCAGCAGGTCCTGTGACCTATGAAGGAACCGAGGCCCCAGCGACATAGAGAGGGACTGTGGAAACTTGTCCCTGAATCCAAGTCAAGAGAGTGCTTCTAGGCGGCCAAGCTGGGCGGGACCTAAGCTTCCCCCTTCGGGGAACGGAGTTGCCAAACCAACCTGCAACTCGTGCCTTTTGCGCCAGGGGGCGATGGCTCCCCACAGGAGGATTTGGGGGTGTAGGGGCGCCCGGAGCTACTTCGCCAGAAGCCGCCCGGGGCAAAACCCCCCGAAGGCGGCAGGCGGCCCCTTCCCTTCTTCCGAACTCCCTTCTTTGTCGCAGAAGAGCGGCCGAGGGCCCGCCGCCTGCGGTCAATGCAACGCGGCGCCGGTCTGCGGTGTTCGCGCGGGGGAAAGTCGCCCTCGGTTCTACCTCGTTTTCAAGTTTGATTTCTACTCGATTCCCCCATGGAACTTTCGGATCCTGGATTCGAATCTTCTGGGCTCTCAAGAGTTGCGAGTTGGAATCTTGCAAGCTGTCCGCACTCTTGTTTCCGCGTCCTCCTTCCAAACGCTCCAAGTTCAAATTGCAGCCTCAATTCAAGGTCCCCGCTGTGACTTCTCGGAGCAGGCCCCTGCTCCACTCCCAAACCTTCCCCTCATCCCAACTTCCAGTTGCGTCCGCGCCTCGGACGCATCGGGGTGGGGATGGAGACACGGGGACCCCCGCCCCTAATTCCGCCGGAGGAACTCGGGGCGGGGGGCAGAGAGCCGCCAGCCGAAGGCTCTGGAAGCGGGGGCGCGGCCGAGGGGCGCAGTGACCAGGCCGGCGTCCCCGCCCGCCTCTAAACTTAGCCGCGGTGACGCGTGGCGGCCCGGCGAGGCGATCGCGACGGGGCCCGGGGACGCAGGGGGGCCGGAGCGGAGGGGGGCGGCTCGGCTCTGCGAGCCTCTATTTATAGCGCCCGGAGCCCGAAATAGCGCGGAGCGGAGCGGCCTGCATGACGCGGGAGCCGCCGGGGACTGACTCACACGGCCCGGAGCGGCGGCCCCCGGATGGGGGGCAGTGGAGGCGCCCGGCCCGGACCCCGCGGCCGTCCCCGGCACCTCTTCTGCTGGGACGTCCCAAGTTTTCACGGGCCACTGTGGATGGGCGTGCAGCAAAAGGCAGGATCTGCAGCGTGAGAGACTGAGCTTAGATCCGAGGTGGGACTTACCCCCAAAGGGCCCAGAATCCAGAAACTTTGTGTTTGTTTGAAGAACGCTCTATGCCCAACGTGGGGCTTGAACTCACCACCCTGCTATCAAGCGTCCCATGCTTTACCGACTGAGCCAGCCAGGCGCCCCTCCAGGAACGAACTTGCTAGACAAAAGAGAGATGGGGAAGGAAGGGAGATGCACCAGATATGCACACCTATTTCTCGCCAGCGACAGGACGGAAGGATCTTGGGGGCAGAGACAGGAACACCATAAGCTGGCCAGTCAGTCCCCAGACCAGAGCTGTCCCCCTGTTTCCCCGGGTTTTAAGAACTGGTATGCGGGGGCCCCTGGGTGGCTCAGTTGGTTAAGCGTCGGCCTTCGGCTCAGGTCCTGATCTCACAGTTAGTGGGTTCGAGCCCCGCATTGGGCTCTGTGCTGACAGCTCACAGCCTGGATCCTGCTTTGAATTCTGTGTCTCCCTCTCTCTGCCCCGCCCCCACTCGTGCTCTGTCTCCCTCTGTCTCAAAAATAAATAAACTATAAAAAAATATTTTTGAAGAACTCGTGTGCCTCAGGGACCTGGTGCTTCGGGCAATCCCTCACAAATGAAAACTCTGTGACCCACCGGACTAGGAGCCCCCCACCCACCCCATCCCTGCCCCCCCGCCCCCTGCCCAGGGCAGGGCCGGGCAGTATCTCAGTCCTCACCGCATCCTTAGCACTGCCCAGCACAAGACAGGCCTCTGGAGAAATTAACTGCATGAATACAAAGCGTCGGTAATAAAATTAAATGACGTTTCCCAAATGATAACAGCAACTGTTTATTGTACGCTACGTGCCAGGCGTGAGTTGGAGAGTCATCTCCTCCGGGCCTCACTCTAAGCTAAGTAGGGAGACGCGCCTTTACTATTTTCATCATTACTATCCCCAAGTTAGAGATGAAGAAACCACAGCTCAGAGAGTATCTGAGCTCATCTGGCATGAAGTCAGAGCTATCTCCTGAACCGGGTCACCTGGCCCCCAAAAGCGTTCAGCTCCCAGGAGCTGAACCCCAAAGTCGGTTAAGCAGCGGACTTTGGCTCAGGTCATGATCTCGCGGCTCTTGAGTTCGAGCCCCGCATCAGGCTCTGTGCTGATGGCTCAGAGCCTGGAGCCCTGCTTCGGATTCTGTGTCTCCCTCTCTCTCTGCTCCTCCCCTGCCCACGCTCTGTCTCTCTTTCTCTCAAAAAAAATTTTTTTTTAAAATTAAAAAAATGTATATATATATATATATATATATATATATATATATGATTTGGGGGCACCTGGCTGGCTTAGTGGGAAGAGCATGTGACTCTTGATCTCGGGGTTGTGAGTTCGAGCCTCGTGGTAAATACAGAGATTACGTAAGTACATAAAACTTAAAAAAAAAGATATCTCAAAAATATATGGTTTTATGTTAACATGAAATCGTTTATTTTTTTCAAACGAAGCAAATATTTTCAAATTTCTCAGTTTTAACTTACCATACCCTAAAATTGATAGATTTAATCCACCTTAAAGGAAGAACTCTGTGAAAGAAAAATACAACTCTTTGGAGTCCTCCCTCCATAATTATTTTAATGTTCATTTATTTATTTTGAGACAGAGAAAGCATGAGCAGGGGAGCGGCCAAGAAAGGGAGAGAGAATCTCACGCAGTCTCCATGCTTGGCATGGAGTCTGACGTGCAGTTCAATCCCATAAACCATGGAGATCATGACCTGAGCCAAAAATCAAGAGTCAGAAGCTTAACCAAGTGAGCCACCCAGGCGCCTCTGGAGTCCTCAGTAATTTTTAAGAACGTGAGAGGTCTTGAGGCCAAAAAGTTTAGGGGCGCCTGGGTGGCTCAGTCGGTTAAGCGGCCGACTTCGGCTCAGGTCATGATCTCGCAGTTCGTGAGTTCGAGCCCCGCGTCGGGCTCTGTGCTGACAGCTAGCTCAGAGCCCGGAGCCTGCTTCCGATTCTGTGTCTCCTCTCTCTGACCTTCCCCTGCTCACGCTCTGTCTCTCAAAAATAAATAAAACATTAAAAAATTAAAAAAAAAAAAAAGAGACCAAAAAGTTTACGTTTACAAATCACTGAATAATCACATACACCTAACGAGGGTTAGATAAAGGACAAGAATGTGAACGTCCTTGTAACTGAGGAAGGATGTGAACGTCCTTGTAACTGAGGGCAGGAGAGGTTTCTCTGTCAAAGAAGCATTGAAGAAGAGACCTAAAGAATGACTGGGAATTGGCTAGGTGAAGGGAGGGAGAGCTTTCAAGGTGGTGGGAAGAGCTTGTGCAAAGGCCCGGTGGTAGGAAATTGCTAGGAAAGAGCTGGAGCACAGGGAGCAAGGGGAGAGTGGCAGGAAATAAAGACTGGGCAATCAAGGGGCCAGATTACGTCAGAAAGGCCTTGAAGGCTATGATAAGTATTTTAGATTTTATTCTGAGTGGAGAATGGACTGTGGAGGGGTGAGGTGGAGGCGGGGTGGAAGGATGGAAGCAGGAAGCCTCGTGAGGAAGCGACTGCGGTTACCAGATGGTACCCTGAGGCAGGGTGACGGAGAGTCAAGCGCAAAGCTTAGCTTTGAGGGACTGGCAGTAACATGAATCAGAATTGCAGACTCTGGGGAAGAAAGTGGAGAATTCTGTCTGAGCCTCTTTGAGTCGTTGAAGCCTTTGAGACATCCTGGGCGTGGGGGGATGGGGGGGAAGACCACATAGACAGAAGGGAGCTCCAGGTTCAAGATTAAAATCCAAGCGTATTTTAATCTTTTAAATTTTATTTTTAATTTTTTTCTGGTTTGTTAATCCCAGATCTTATTTCTATTACAAATTCCGAGCTGATTACCGCTGTAAAACGCGGTTCGTGAAAGATCTGCAACTGTCTTCGTATTTTTAATAATAGATGAAGTTCAGTTGACACAAATATTTGGTGGCTGGCCTTCTAGCAGGCCGTCTGGCCAAGCTCTCATGCTAAGATAGTGTCGGTTCTTTTCGCTTCTTCTTGCAAACGATCCAAATGGCGGTTTTCTCTCTTGCCTTCTGGTCTGTTTCTCTTTGCTTTTTTGTCTCTTGCCTCCTGGTCTTTACATCCGATTTTTCTTGTCTTATAGCATCTGCAAAGCCTTTCAGGACGACGTCAGGCGGCAAAGTAGATCGACTGTCATCTACTGCACGGCACAACCCTCTAAGATGACGTATCTCATTATCCCCACGTTATCGACGGAGAAACTGAGGCACGGAGCAGTCAGTCTCTTGCCCGAGGCCACACAACCAGGCAGCAGTCAAACCAGGACTCCAGCCGAAGCCTGTGTTCTCAACCGCTGCCTGAAAAGAAAACTCACTTAAGCATTCTGTATATTTTTTCGACCCGCAGAACACCCTGGAAGTTTCCACGGTGACCACGGGGATCTCAGATGTGGAGCTGGGGGGGGGGGGCCCCGAGGGCTGGCTCTGGCTCCACCCCCTTTCCTAGGCTCAGTTTCCTCCTGTGACGGAGGGCTGGAAGAGATGGTATCTGAAAGCCACAGAAACTCTCCCTTCGGAGTGGAGGAGACGGGCCCCCAAATAGACTGCATTCATTTCCTGTGGCTGCCTCACAAATTACCACAAACCCCCGGTGGCTGAAAACAACAGAAATGTATTCTCTTACCGCTCTGGAGGCCGGAAGTCCTAAAACCTGGTGTCTGGCACAGCAGGGTGGCAGTGCCGTCCCCCGCCCCCCACCCCCCACCAAGGTTCCGGGGAGACCCTCCTTGCCTCTTCCAGCTTCTGGTGGCTCCTGGCACTCCTGGGCTTGTGGCCGGCTCTCTCCGACCTTTGTGACTGTCTTCACGTGGCCAGTTGCCCTCTGCCTTTCTCTCTCTGTCTCTCTTTGTAATGTTTATTTATTTTTGAGAGACAGAGAATCCAAAACAGGCTCCAGGCTCTGAGCTGTCAGCGCAGAGCCCGATGAAGGGCTCGAACTCACGAACTGCAAGTTCATGACCTGAGCCCAACGAACGGAGCCACCCAGGTGCCCCCCCCGTCATTTTTTTAAATATAAGACACAGAGAGAGAGAGTGTGTGTGAGAGAGAGAGCAGGGAAGAGGGGCAGAGAGAGAGAGAGAGAGAGAGAGAAAGAGAGAGAGAATCTTAAGCAGGCTCCATCCTCAGCCCAGACCTGATCCCCTGACCCTGGGATCATGACCTGAGCCAAATCAAGAGTCAGATGCTCAACTGACTGGGCCCCCCGGGAGTCCCTGCCTTTCTCTTTGATAAGGGACACTTGCCTTTGGGTTCAGGGGCTTCTTGGATAATCCAAGATGATCTCAGCTTGAGACCTGTCCCTTAATTACACCTGCAAAGACCCTTTTCCCAAATAAGCTCACATCCACAGGTCTCAGGGGGACATATCTTGGGCGGGTGCATCATTCGACCCACTCCACAGATCAAAAGACAAAACTGAGGGGCGCCCGGATGGCTCAGTCGGTTGAGCCTCCGACTTCGGCTCAGGTCATGATCTCACGGTTCCTGAATTCGAGCCCCTTGGTCTCAGCACTTCAGATCCGCTTCAAATCCTCCGCCCCCTCTCCCAGCCCCTCCCCCACTTACACTCTCCCCCCCCCCAATAAAAGCATTAAAAAAAGAGAGAGAGAGAGAAACCTGAGAACAGGGAAGGATGTGGCAGAATTTAGACTGAGGCGTCCAGAGTTTCGTGATTGCACGCACCCGTTCCAGCGTGGAGTGGTGGAGCACCGTCCCTTGAGGACCCACGGCTGGTCAAGGTTGCGTGTGCTCCCCACGTACTCCTGGACATCCTCCACCTCCAGGACAGGAAGTCTTGGAGGGAGTTTTCATACTTAGCTGTTAACGTGCCGTTGAGGGATCTTCTCTCGCACAAAAACTCCAAACAATAATAAAAGCCAAGACTCGCACAGGAATTCATTATGCCAAGCCGCGTTCTAAGGGTTTATTAACTCAATTCCCACAATATGTCTCTGAGATCCCTTTACAGGAGAAGAAACCGAGAGGTTGGAAGTGCAGCTTGGAAGCTACAGAACTGATATTCGAACTGTGCAGTCAGGTTTCAAAGTCTAGGGTCTTTTTTTTTTTATTTTTTAAATATTTTATTTATTTTTGAGAGAGAGAGACAGCGTGAGCAGGGGAGGGGCAGAGCGAAGGAGGCACAGAATCTGAAGCAGGCTCCAGGCTCTGAGCTGTCAGCACAGAGCCCGATGCAGGGATCGAATCCACGAACCGTGAGATCATGACCTGAGCCGAAGCCGGAGGCTCAACCGACGGAGCCCCTCAGGCGAGTCTAGGGTCTTGACTGTAAGCCATTAACTGTCTCCTGGAGGGACGCTGTCACGGGTTCAGTGGGGACTTTGAGGAGGCGGCGCTCCTGGATCCGCGGTCAGGCGGCCGTCCACTGCTAGGCTGTCGGATGTGGCAGCCACCGGTCACAAGGGGCTCTTGAGTCTTGAAGCGTGGCTAGTCCAAAACGAAACGTGCCATGAGTATGAAACCACGCTGGATTTTGAAGACTTAGTTCAACAAAAAGAATGTAAATTATCTCATTAAAAATTGCTCATAGAGGCGCCTGGGGGGCTCAGTCAGTTGAGTGTCTAACTTCGGCTCAGGTCGTGATCTCACAGTTCATGGGTTCGAGCCCCGCGTCGGGCTCAGTGCTGGCAGCTTGAGCCTGGAGCCTGCTTCGGATTCTGTGTCTCCCTCTCAGTCTGCCCCTCCCCACCTCTAAAAATAAATAAACATTTCAAAAATTTAAAAATTATAAATAAACTTTAAAAATTTAAAAAAAACATTAAAAATTTTTTAATTGGTGAGAATGAAGGGTGGGTGCCTCACTGGCTCAGTTGGAAGTACATGTGAACATGCGGCTCTTTTTTTTAAATTAAATGTTTTATTTATTTATTTATTATGTTTTTATTTATTATTGAGACAGAAACAGAGCACGAGCAGGGGAGGGGTAGAGAGAGAGGAAGACACAGAATCCGAAGCAGGCTCCAGGCTCTGAGCTGTCAACACAGAGCCTGACGCCAGGCTCGAACTCACAAACCGTGAGATCATGCCCTGAGCCGAAATCGGATGCTCAACCAACTTGAGCCACCCAGGCGCCCCGATAGAGTTTATTTTTTATTCATCAGTTATATGAGTGTGTGCTTCTACTGGGAATGCTATAAAATAAACACAAAGCTGAGATAAATACTCAACACACTGGACAAGCCAGGCTGCCTCAAGGTCGAGAGTTCAAATCCTGACTCTGTCCCTTCCCGGCTGCGATTCCTTTGTTAAGTCACTGGTCCTCATGGGCGCTCAGTTCCTTCCTCCAGAGATTGGGAATGTTTGGGGGTGCCTGGGTGGCTCAGTCGGTTAGGCGGCCAACTTCGGCTCGGGTCATGATCTCGCGGTCCGTGGGTTCGATCCCTGCGTCTGGCTTTTGCTGACAGCTTGGAGCCTGGAGCCTGCTTCCGATTCTCTCTCTCTCTCTCTCTCTCTCTCTCTCTCTGCTCCTCCCCCTCTCCTGCTCTGTCACTCTCTCTCAAAATTAAATAAACATTAAAAAAATTTTAAAAATGTTAATACAGAAACTGGGAATGTTTGTTCCTGCCCCCCACCCCACCCCCGGGGACTGTTAGAGGAACTCAATGAGATAGAATGAGCAAAGGGCCCAGTGCACTGCCCAGCAGAGAATGAGCTACACAGACCAGGTTTCTTAGGGGTGGGGGCCTGGCTTACGTAGAGGGATTCATGCTAGGTTTCTCAGCAGAGGGGGTGGTTGAGTTGGGACCTTGAAGGATGGAGAAATACTCACTAGGTGGAGAAGGATGGGAAAGGTATTTCAGGCAGAAGGACCCGAAGTTCAAGTTCAGGTAGCATGCTGGAGCACAATACGTTTGGGAAAAGGCAAGCAGTTTGGGTCGGAGTTGAGGGTAGAGTGAGAGTGTTGGGGAAAGGGAGGGACAGAGATGGGGTGGAAGAAGGCAGGAGCGTTCAGGCCATGGACAGCCTTGTGGAGCACGGGACTGGAGCACTGGGGAGCCACTGCAGGCTCTGAGCAGGGGAGAGACCTCAAAGAGAGGGTTTGTGCTTTAGCAAGACCCTTCTGGATGGGAGGCGGGCAGGGCTGGGGCAGGGACCAGGGAGGAGTGTAGGGCAGGATGCAGTGGGGGTAGGGGATCAAGTAGAAAGGCACAAGGGGCAGCTGCCTGAGCTGGGGCCCCGGGAGGAGGGGGCACAGGAAGGAAGCTGAGGTCGGGATGAAATCCTCTGGGACATCCTAGGGGAGGCATCTAAGCTCTGCCGGACACTTGGGTCTAGAGCGCTGAGGCCGGGAGGCTGTCACAGCTCAGACAGGGCTGAAATCTTGGCAGTGGGAGAAGGTGGAGGGTACAGGACAATAATGGCACCATCAGCCAGCGATGACTAGGGAAAGTGTCCCCGTCCAGGAGAGGGTCCATGCCTGGGGACGTGGAGATGGGCAGATCCAGGGCCCCACAGGAGTCCCTGGTCAGTGGCGGAGCCTGGAGGCACCCAAGCAGTCCATGCCTCCACGGGGGACGTGTGTGATGAATGTGGCCTCCAGGAGGTACAGAGACTCGCTCCCAAGGACGAGGGACAGTGGAAGTGTCAGGACCAGGTCTGGGAAGGAGTGTGGAGACAGAAAGTAAATTAATCGGAAGTCTCTCAGCTTCGAGTGCAAACATGTTCAGGGAGATGTATTGTTTCCCATTTAAAAAAAAAAAAAGGTCAAGGGGCGCCTGGGTGGCTCAGTCGGTTAAGCGCCCGACTTCAGCTCAGGTCATGATCTCACGGTTCGTGGGTTCAAGCCCCGCGTTGGGCTCTGTGCTGGCCTGGAGCCTGCTTCGGATTCTACGTCTCCCTCTCTGTGTTCCTCCCCCACTCGCACTCTGTCTCTCTCTCAAAAATAAAGATTAAAAAAAAAAAACATAAAAAAACGTCAAGGGGTAATATCAGCTTCAGTCACAGCTCGATCCAGGAGCTCAAATGATGATATGAAGTCATTCTCCAATCTCTAGGTTCCACACTTCTCGGATTTTTTTTTTTTTTCTCAAGAAGACTTTCCTTGAGGTAGCAAAGATGGCCCCAACAGCTCAGGGCTCACGTCCCTCCCTCTTAGTGCCGCCAAAGGGAAGAAAGGTCTCCTACCCAATGGCTCCGTCACTCACAGACTGGACTGTGCCGCATGTCCCCCCTTGAGACAAGCACCGTCATCAGAAGACAGAAGAACTGGAACACTCTGATTGGCCGGGCCTGGATCCTGTCCCCTTCCCGGGAAAGGGAGAGTGGGGTGAGATAAACAGGTGAACTGACATTTAGAAAGGGAGGGTTTCCCAAAGGACAAGCAAAAGGCAGAAGGCTGGAAAAAGCTACGGATCCCCATGTGGCTGGGAGAAACGGGAGCTGGGGAAGCAGTTTTCCTCGTCTGTTAATGGCGCATGGGAACAGTACCTACCTCCTGGGTGTAGGCAGAGGACTCAGTGAAACAACGCAGGTGAGGCAGGTCGCAGACCTTTCTGCGAAGAGTAGGTGAGGGGCTGAAGAAATGGCCGCCTCTTCTTTTTTAGATTTTATTTTTAAGTAACCTCTGCACCCAGCGTGGGGCTCGAACATACAAACCCGAGATCAACAGTCGCAGGCTCCGCGGACTGAGCCAGCCAGGCGCCCCAGCGGCTATTACTCTTTAAATAGTAATCAATATTGGGGCGCCTGGCTGGCTCAGTCCGCCAAGCGACAGACTTTGACTCAGGTCATGATCTCACGGTCTGCGGGTTCGGGGCCCAGGATAGGCTCTGTGCTGATAGCTTGGAGCCTGCTTCGGATTCTGTGTCTCCCTCTCTCTCTGCCCCTCCCCAACTTGTGCTCGCGCTCTCTCTCTCTCTCTCTCTCTCTCTCAATAATAAATAAACTTTAAAAATATTTTTAAAACTTTTTTAAAAATTAAAAACACCTTAAAGTAGTAATCAAGATTACCACTGCTGACATGGATGGATCTATAGGCGGGGAGGTAATGAGCTCCCAGGCACAGGAGGAGACCAAAAGCTGAAGGATCAGGCACTGGGAACTCATGCAGTCTACGTTCTGTAAGCTCAGTCCCCAACTGGTTTCTCTCCAGGCTTCTGCTTCCAGAGATGTGAAATGGGATGAGGGGATTGAATTAAAACCCAGGGTCATTTTGGATGTCCCTTGTCATCATTCAGGATGCAGCCATGTCACCTCCTCCGAGAAAGGCCCTCCCTGGCTACTCTTGCCAAAACATCCCCCTTTATTTATTTTATTTATTTTTTTAAGATTTTTTTAATGTTTTATTTATTTTTGAGAGAGAGACAGCGTGAGCAGGGGAGGGTCGGAAAGAGAGGGAGACACAGAATCCGAAGACAGGCTCCAGGCTCTGAGCTAGTTGTCAGCACAGAGCCCGATGTGGGGCTCGAACCCACAAACGGTGAGATCATGACCTGAGCCAAGGTCAGACGCTCAACCGACTGAGCCACCCAGGTGCCCCCCCCTTTATTTATTTTAAAACATTTTAAGTAACACCTGTACCCAATGTGGGGCTCGAACCCACAATTCGCATGCTCCACCCAGAGCCAGCCAGGCGCCCCTGTCCCCCCCACCTTTTTTTTTTAAACCATCGCATTTTACTTTCTTTATAACACTTATCGCAATCTGAAAACATCTTATTTATCTACTTCCTGTCCCCCCATTAGAACGGTGGCCTCACGAGGGCAGGAATCTCTGCCTTGTTCCCTGCTGTGTCCCGATCTCCTGCCACAGTGCCACCTGCCACACGGCAGACCCTTGATAAATATTTGCTGAGCGGCGAGGTAAATACTACTTCTGATAGGTAGTGAGTTCTCCATTAAAGGAGGTATCCAAGCCGAAGCCGAAGCTGTCGTACCTCTCAATTCATGCCGCCAGGGCCCAACCCAGACCCTCTTCGGCCTCAGTTTCCTCCTTTACAAAATGGGTACGCCGGGCGAGGGGACTCCCGGCCCAGCTCCCGCCTGCGATCCCCGCGGGGGCCGCCAGGCGGCGCGCGGCGCCTCTGCCCAAAGCCCGCCCGCGGCCGCCCGAGCCCCGGTGGACGCGTCCCGAAGCTCCTGGAATGTTCTGAGCCCCGCCGAGCGGAACCCGGGAGGCTCGAGCGGATGCGAGGCGTCCGGGACCCGCGGGCCGCGCTCCTCGCCGCGCGGGGCGGGGGGTGGTGGGCGGGCGGGAGGTGACTCAGGCGCGCGCACCCCCGGCCCCCGGTTCTCGCGAGGGGGCGCGCACGGCCTCGGGAACCCGCGCGGCGCCGCGTCCATTTTTACCCGAGCGCTGCTAAAAATAGTCGCCGCGCTCCGAGCCGAGCCCGAAATAGCGGCCCCCAGATAAGGCAGGACGACTCAGCGCTTCCGGGGAGCGGAAGGGGAGGCAGCGGGGGGCGGAGGCTGGTGCTGGGCTCCGCCGGCCTCGCCGCGCAGTCCCGGCCGGCCCCACCCCGCCCCCACCCCGCCCCGGCCCCCTCGCTGCCCCCAACTGCCCCCAGCCTGGCTTCACCCTCGCCGCTCTCCCCTGCCTCCCGCACTGCCCGTCTCCGGTCCCCGTCCATCCTCAGCTTCCCCTCCATCCCTCCTCCCTGACCACTGGCCCTCCTCCCCCTTCGCCTCTCCCAATCTCTCTCTGTTCCCCAGCCGTGTCCCCAGCTGGTATTCATCCCCATCCCTCAGCCTACCCATCCCAAAGCCCCGGCCCTATTCTTCCCCACCCACAGCACCAATCTCTTGCCTTTCTCAATCTGCCTCTGCCCCCCTCCCCGTCCCAGTTCGCAGCCCTTCCTTCGGACCCCCCCCCCCGGGGTGGGGAGATGCCAGGAAGTCAGACCCAGACAAGCTGAGGGTTAGGGGTAAGGCTCTGACTTCTTGGTTTGTTGCTCCATTGGACCCCATAGGTTTAGGGCTGGGTCTGTGCAAGTTTTCTCATCCCTATGCCCAGCGTTAGGATTCGGGCTGGGGCCAGACGGAGGTCTTCCGTCACCAATGTTGGGGTCTCTGTGTCATCAGAGTCAGAGCAGAGCCCAGCACTCACTGGGTTTTTTCCCCCAGTCCTAAATCCACTACAGTTCTTTCCTCCTTTGCAAGTCCGTGATTGCACACGACAGCTCCAGGCTTGGGGACAGGCAGCAGGGACAGCCAGAACTGGCTCTCTCTGGGCCTAGGTCTCCTCTTTGCATTTAGAGCCACTGAGGCACCTTCCTATTCTGATAGCCTGTGACTCTCAGGGCTTACTCCAAGAATCAGCCTCTAGGACTCTTACACTGCATTTTCCAAAGGTTCAAAGGCCAACAAAATACCTACATCTTCTAGTCTCTGAAACATTACAGGACAGAGGACCTGCCCTGTCCTGCGTGGCCCTGGAAAGCAGGGTGTAGTAGACAGATGTTTGTTCACGCCGAACTGTTTGGCTCAATGGGAGGCTCCGAGTGGTGGTAAAGTCCCTGCCCCGAGGGGACATCAAGTTTGGCCAGGCGCCCAGTTGTTTTGTTGTCTGGGTGGCTGGGGGACCTCACCACCAGGCACAGGTCCTTTAAGGCATAAAGAATCATGTGTTTGGAATCAAGGAATTAAGAAGCTGGAAAGGTCCACAGGGGCCAGATCAAACTGGGTCCTGTGGGCCTTGGTGAGGAGCCTGGACTGCTGCCCCACGGGCACTAGGGAGTCATGGCAGGTTCTGAGCAGGGAAAGAGGGACAGATTTAGGCTTCAGTAAGATCTTTGCAGCCTTATGGAGGCCGACTGGGGAGGGGAGAAGGAGGAGAGGGCAGATAGGAGAGACAGGGGGCAAGAAGGACCAGACTTGGTGGCCAGGGGGCTCCGGAGGGAGGGGAACCCTCGGGATGAGGCCCAGGTCTCTGCCCAGGTGTCAGGGCGGATGGTGGGCTCCCCCATGAGACGAAGCCTAGGAGGGGGAAGGAGCAGCTGTGGGTCGAGGACACCCAGATAAGTTTCAAAGTCAGTCCACAGAAGGTAAATTTTGAATAGGAACAACAATAAGGGTTTTGGGGTTTTTTCTTTAGGTTTTGAAAAATGTACTGGCAACACGAAAAGGTTGTACCTTGAAAAAGTACATTGCCCTCCTCCCTCTGATCCCCACTTCTCACTGTTAACTATTTCTTTTGTTCATTGGCCAACTGGATTTATTGTTTAAAATTTTTTTTAATGTTTATTTTTGAGAGAGATAGAGACAGAGCGTGAGTGGGGGAGGGAGAGAGAGAGAGAGAGACTGAGAGAGAGAGAGAGAGAGGGAGACACAGAATCCGAAGCAGGCTCCAGGCTCTGAGCTGTCAGCACACAGCCCGACGCGGGGCTCGAACCCACGAACCGTGAGATCGTGACCTGAGCTGAAGTTGGACGCTTAACCGACGGAGGCACCCAGGCGCCCCTGGCCAATTGGATTTAAAGAGCTCTCAGCGTGTCCTGGCCTGTGCTAAACCCCGCACAAGAGTGACCTCACTCAGATCACCTCACCGCTCAGTGTGTGGGCCAGGTACCAGTGCTATGCCCATCTTAGAGAAATGAAAACTAAGACCTGGAGGGATGCAGGGAAGTCCTTTCACCCGCCTGCGTTTGACAGCTTTTCAATATTGAAGGCATGGGAGCTGGTAAGATCAGAGAGGGAACGTCCATAAGGCCAGAGTCCAATGCCCAGGGAACAGGAGCAATGGGAGTGGGGGTGCCCGCAGTGGGGAGTTCAAGGAAGGCTGCCTGGAGGAGTGAGAGTAGCCAGAAAGGTGGCTTCCAGAGCCTTCTGAAGAGTTTGGAAGGAATTAAATCACTTCTTTGGGGGTGAGGCGGCTGAGTGACCACTGGCAGCAGGGCAGCGCCCCCCCCCCTCAGGCCCGCAGGACCCCAGGGGTGTTCATAGGAGACTGGGGCTGCTTGATGATATTTCAGGGACACAGTGATAGCACAGCGGGCTGTTATGACGTCCGAGTGATTCGCCAGCTGCCTGTTACAACCAGCATCTCTAGTCATGCCCTGGGGGGGGGGGGGATGAGGATAGGAAGAAGTGACAGGCCATGGGGTGGGGGTGGGGGGCGACAGGGATGCAGTCATGCCAAGACCAGGGACTCAGGAGCTGAGAGATGTGTCTGCCCCTTGCACTAGGGAAGGGTCGCGCAGAGGTTGGAGGTGACCATCTGTCTTTCGGGGCCATGTGCAGTGGAGGAGGTCTAGCTTCAGGGAGGTGTGGCTGGGGTGGAACTGGTCTGGGCTCAGAAGCAGGGGCCGGCCCGCAAGGCTGCTGGCATCTGGGACTCGTGTTTTGTTCACTGCTTGTGTCCCTATCACCTAGGACGGTAACTGGAACACAGTAGGCGCTCAGTATATCTTTACTGAATGACTGAGTCAAATGAAAGGGGGACTGGGGACTCAGTTTATCCTCCTGCCTAAAAGCTGTGGCCGTCAGGCCCCCTCAGCCAAAGGCGTCCCGAGCGATACCCCTCCCCACCCAGGGTCTCAGATCCCTCCGGACCTTGCTTCCGCAGCGGGGTGGGGGGTGAACCAGAAAAGGAGTTCACGCCTCTGGTGGACTCCGCCCACTTGTGATGTCACAAGCCGCTAGGGGATCCCGACACTCGTCCCTCCCATGGGATGGGGCGTGGAGAGGAACCGGGAGCCTTGACTCCCGCCCCTCCCCCGGGCCTGGCGGTGTTACACAACCCGACGTCGCGTCCTCCGGGATGTCGCCGGACGTCCTGACCGGTCCGGGGACAATGGGCGGGGGCCCCTCCCGCCAGGGGCCTGAAGTGGCAGGGGTGCCCCCCTCTTCTGATTCACCCTTGTTTCCGGCCGGTTTCGTCCTCCTTCTCCTCAGGGATCCTTAACTCCCCTAAACTCTCTTCCCTCAATTCTTGTACCCCCTGTAACTCGGCTCTTAGCCCGACCCTCCAAATATCTGTCCTCTACGCTCCGCCTCCCCTCAACTCCCTGCCCTCGCTCCGGCCACTGGCCACTGGTGATTCTCGAAACTTCCAGTTTCCCATGCTTTCCTTCATTCACCCGCCCCAGGGCCCCTCTTCCGGCTCCCTCAAACGCCTCCTCCGCCTTCCTACCCCGCTCTCCCGATCTCCTCCCTTCCCTCCCCCCCCGCAAGCTCGCCCCACGATCTCAGTCTTCCCCAAACCACCCTCCAACTGACCCCCAATACTCAGCCGATCCCTAGTAACAACTGATCCCTAATCCCGGGCCCCAGGCTCCCTTTGTCGTTTGGAAACTGCCCGGAGAGCCCAACCTCATCTGCGCCCCCCGCCCATCGCGTCCCCCCCCACCCCCTCCCTCCGGGCCTCTCCCCGCCCCCAGGCCCCGCCGGCCCGCGCCCCTCCCCGGCCCGCTCCCACGCCCGGCGCGGGTTCCCAGGCCGCCCCCCCGCGGTGGCCCAGAGACCCAGTTTGCGGCGGCAAAACATTGGTCTCCGGGCAACAGGCCCCGCCCGCCCCGGGGCGGCCGGAGAGAGCGAGCCCAGCCGCGCCAGGGCAGGGTGGCGGCGAGGCGGCTGGGCCCCGGGCTGGAGCCTCTCACCCCCCCAGAGGCCTGCAGGGCGCAGAGACCCGGAGACAGAGAGCCAGCGATTCGGGCCTGGGGATTCGGGGCCCCGGCGCGAGAAGCACGGAGAAATTCGTGGAGGCTAAAGCCACAGGGACCTGCCTGGGACGCAGTGAGGAAGAGAGACCTGGAGAGGAAGCGAGCAAGGACGGGCCCCGACCCTAAACGCAGAGATAGCGAGAGGATCGCAGACCACCCCAGGCCCGCAGGGACGCCTCGGAAGGCACCTACCTGTAATCGGCAGGGCCTTTGCGTTTCTGTCCCTGGGACTTCCCCTCTCTGACTCTCAGTTTCCGTGTCTGTAAAATGGGTAGAACTTAGCGCAGAGGGCTGTTCCGACGATTCCGTTAATTCACTGACCTAGAGCTGGCTGGCACAGTAATGGCACCTACCATCCATCATTCATTCATGCAACAGCTATTTATTCAGTGCCTGTCATATGCCAGGCACTCGTCTACGTGGTGGGTGTACAACAGCGAAGGAGACAAAGATCTCCGTCCTTCTGGGAGTGGGGAGCGAGGTGGTCCGCCATACGTGAACATAAATTAAACTACACGCGCACTGGAAAGTAGTAAGCGCTGGGCGAGAGGGGAGAAACGGAGGGTCGGATTTGCCGTTTTATTTTTTTTTTTTCTTTCTTTTCTTTTTTCGGGATTTGCCATTTCCAGTAGGGTAGTCAGGGAAGGCCTGCAGGAGACGGTGATGTTTGAGCAGAGACCAGGGGTGGGGGAGGGGAGAGCTGTGCAGAAGGCTGGGCTAAGAGCCTGTCAGTCAGTGAGTGGCAGCAGCAAGCGCGCAAAGGCCTTTAAGCTAAGCGGGGAGCACGTCTGTCCTGTTGGAGGAACAGGGAGGCTGGTGTGTGGCTGGAACAGAGAGAACAGGGGGAGGGGAGCGAGCGCCAGAGACCAGGTCAAAGGGCGTGAAGGCAGATTGTGCGAGGCCTTTGACTTTTCCTCTGAGTGAGTCAGGAGCCATGGGAGCGTTTTGAGCAAAAGAGGGACGTGAAAGACTTTCATTTTTAACAGCATCCCTGTGTCTGTATGTGGGGGATCGACTTTGGGAGGCAAGGATGGAGGCAGGGAGACCAGTGAGAAGCCCCACGCAATGGTCGGGGCAACGGGCAGCGGTGGCTTGGACTAGGGGCAGCGGGGATCAGGTTGCACAGGTGTTCGGACTCAGAGCTGCAGAATTTGCTTGACAAGCACATTCACGGCGAGCCCTCAGTAGATGGCAGCAGTTACCATTCTGTTCCGAGGTGCTCACAACATCGCCTTAGGACTTATCGGCCCCCTTTTACAGATGCAGAAACTGAGGCCCCAAGAGGTCACTCGGCTTGACTAGGGACTCACAGCTCAGTCAGGCTCCAGAGATGGGACTTCTCTCTCAGGGTGGCTATTGTCCAATTCTCGACACTCTCAGGGCCTTGGAGCTACACTCAGACTCATCCCCGTGAGCCCCAGGACCCTCCCTGGCCTTACCCAGTGGGTGGAGAGAAAACGGTGGCCCAGCCGGAGAATGCTGCCTGACTCGTGTTCAGGTTATCAGCCCGTCACCCATGCCGGCCCGGGACACTTGCTTAGAGGCCAGCAGGTACATGCAACGAGGGTCCGCCCAGAACCTCCCAGTCCGGCATGTGCCTCCCACACTTAATCCCAGCACTGGCCCTGGCACACCCCAGCGCTGCCTGCAGCAATCTGTCAAGCTGTCACACACTCGCACGCAGACAGGGACGTGGCCCTCCACCGTGGAGACGCATTTTCAGGCAGTGTGCACGAAACATACAATTTCTATCTCTTTCCGTCTCTTTCTGTTCCCGTAGTTTTCTTTCTACCTTTTGGACCCTATCCCGTCCCCATCCCCTCTCCGTCTCTGTCTTGCTACCTTTGCCTCTCTCTGACCCCACCCTCACCCCGACTCTTTCTCATTCGAATCTCCACACTCGGGGATCCTCTGCCTGCAGCGGAAATCGCTCTCTGTCCCTGGCCATGTGTCTGCATGAACCTCACCTGTTATGTGGCATCAGAACCTGGCATGGGGACAAGTGTGTGGAGGCCCTAGGTCAGCAGTTCTGGGTAGAATTCACATGTTATAATCCCCGCCACCTCCTTCTCTGAGATTCCGCCCCACAGCTTGCTGGGTGTGGGACTGGAGAAATCCACCTCTAAAAAGCTCCCTGGGTGACTGGGACCCCTGTTGGCCTGTACTAGTTACTCCATGGTATTTTGCTCACAGGTTAGAGAGCAGAGGCCCCATCCCAGCATCACACAGTAGTCAGCTGTGAGGGGTTCCGTGCTGTCCGTGGTCGGCGGGATCCCCTTGGGAGCAAGTTTGGGAGTTAAATAATAAAATAAAAAAAGATTCAGATATGGAGAGAGATCCAGAAATGAACAGAGACTCAGAAAAAGAGGGGGTGCCAGGAGTAGGGAGGGACCCAGAAAGAGACCCTAGGGGAGCAGAGTAAGTGACAGAGATGCA
>CM053563.1:9202114-9245056 GCA_028646485.1 Cryptoprocta ferox | reverse complement strand
CAAACACCATCTCGTTTATTCCAAAGCCCAGTGGGGTAGGGACAGACTGCAGTGATTAAATAACATACGTATACATACCCTTATGTACAGAGCACTAACTCTGTACGAAGTGCTTGACAGGACTTCATACAGTCACACTTCTGGAGGTGGGTGATGTTAGCACCTCCGTTTCAGGAAGGAAAGAGCCGCAGAGAAAGGAAGTCACAGGTCAAGGTCACAGAGCAGGTATTTGAACCCAGGTCTCTCTAGACGGTTACCGCTGCCACCCATTCTCCGGGGGAAGGTGCCCACAGTGCTTCTACGCGCACGTGCAATCAATGTAACATCTAACACTAAGATCTCAAGTACTTTAGTTCAAGTACCGAGAGCTCCCGCCTCATCTTTCTCTGCTTGGGAGGACCGACCCCGGCCTCCGATCCCCTACACGTCCCTGACGCCTGGAGTGCGACCCTCTCCCCTCCTTACAGCGCCTCACTCTCGCCGCCAACTCGGCGCCTGTAAAATGTAGCTGCCCCTTTAAGGGAGCGAACAGTCGGCCGGCGTTGCCGAGCAGCACCAACGTGGTTGCCAGGCAACGTCAACAAACGACGCGGCCGCCGTCTCCGCGTGCCCCCCTCCTCCCGCCCGCGCAGACGCGGTGACGCGAAGGGCTGTGGAACGCTGTCGCTTAGCAACGGGAAGGCTGTTTGTCCCGGGCCGGGCTGCGCGGCCGCACAGGGCGCAACCAGGACCGGCCCGGGCGGACAGATGGGCCGACCGGGAGCCCGGGGTGGGGGTGCCTGCGGTGATGGGAGCGGGGGAGAACCGGGTCCCCAAATTGCCGGTTTCCCTTTAGACAGCCGCCGTCTGCTTGTCGCCCGCTCCTCCTGTCTGACCCGGGACCGCCTCCGCTCGGGTATCTGTTCGTCTGGGCCCCCTCCTCCCCGGCATGTCTGTTTGTCCAGCGTCTCCCGCGCCGCGGCTGTCTCATAATCCCCCGAACAATAACAACCAAAATAGACACAAGCACACTCCTCTGGCCTGCCCCTTTCGCCTCAGACTCTCGGGGGGTTCCGGGTGCACCGTCGTTACGGGGGTCCCAGCCGGTGGAGGCAAACCTGTACCCCCCCCACCGCACACACCGTTGGAGCCACAGCCCGAGAGCTCCCTCCCGTTCCTTTCCCCGCTCCCCTTGGGTTCTCTTGCCTGTCTTTTCTGGAGCCTCTATCATCGTCAGGCAGCCCGAGGTCCTAACAGCCTGTGTCCGGGATGCTCTCCACAGCTGGGAGGGTCTAATAACTCATCCCCAACACCCCCCCCCCAACACCCCCAATCCAGTGGCTTCATGTGACCAGGGCTGGGGCGAATCTCCAAGCAGAGAGAAGAAACTGGGTGTGTGACAGTGCGACTGGATGTGACTATAGGTGAACGGCTCTGCCAGTGATAATGTGTCCGTCGGTACTTCCCGTGCGAGAGCAGGATCCTGAGGGCTTCCTTTGTGTGTGAGAGAGCAATTAGCGGACTGGGAAGTTCCTCAGCTTGCGTTCGTGTATCTGGATATGGGGGTATTTGGAGCCCTGCTAACTGTGTGTGTGTGTGTGTGTGTGTTTCTAGGTCTTGTATAGACACATACACGTGTAACTATGCAGGTTACCTGTATTTGCGAGCAGATGATCTCTGAGTTTTCCCTACAGCACTTATCACAATTTCTAGCTATACATTTGTGTGTCTGTCTACGGTCTGTCACGTCCACTGGACTGTGTGCCCCGTGAAGGCAGGGCCCAGAGCTGTTGTGGTCACTGTTGGGTCCCCAGTACTGCCCTGCACACAGTAGGTACTCAGTAATTATTAGTTGAGTAAATGAATCAGTGACTCCTGTGGGTCCGTGTCAAGTGCACACATCTGTGTAACTGTGCGAACGGTTCTGTCCTTCTGGATGGTGGTCCCGTGTGTGGTTCAGATCACAGGAAGGAGCATCGTGTCTGACCGTGTAGCTCTAATTGTCAGCCCCCACCACGCTGTGTGACTCACAGGAAGGTCCCCGTCAACATTTGTGGACTTGACCTGTGTGGTTCTCTCTGTTTTAACATTAGGGCCTCTACATACCTCAGTTTTTCTCATCTGTCAAATGGGGATAATAAGTTGATCCACTCACGGGACTGTTGTGGGGAGTGGAGTTCATAAAGGGAGCATTTAGAAAGTGCCTGGCACAAAATAAACATTGACAGAATATCACTTTTGATTCCCAGCAGTGTTACTACTTCCTCTTTGTGTGGCCCTGTGTGCCCGCGTCCAGAAGTCAAGTCACAGACTCAGGTGTTAGCTGTGCGGTGCTGAGCCAGTGGGTACCAAAGTACCGTGGGGGTCTCAGTTTCCTTCCTATAAAATGGTCATGATAACAGGCCTCCTCCGTGAATGGCTGTGACCAAGTGTAAGTCTGGACCCTGGTAAGTAAGCAATGAGCGCTCAGTGTCTACGCGGCCCAGTCATGATCATCACTGTGAAGGTTCTGGGGAAAGCAGAGGCGGGCGGGGCGGAGTTTCGGGGTGGCGGGTGTAGAGGTTCCGATCATTCAATGGCACCGGCAAGGCAGAAAGGTGGAGAAGAAAGAGCATCTGCTGAAGCAGGCCGGTTGAAGGCCAGCTTCCAGAAAGGACTTCTTCCAAGGACTGTTAGGGGCAAAGGATTAAAAGAAGCTGGAATTGTCCGGAGAGCTGCCGGGAGGAAGAGAAACCAGCCTGGGTCTTGCAGGCTGGTGGGATTCAGGGAGCGGGTCACAAGAGCACTTACAGTTAAAGGTGTGTAGACTCGGCTAGGGGCTTTGAGACGAATTTCTGTCTCATTCCCTGCTCGGTCCCCAGTGCCTAGAGAGCCTGACACAGGGAACCCTCCTCCGAGTCCATGTGTTTGAATGGCTGATTGAATGAATACACGAGTGAATGAATTTCATCCCACAACCACCTGGGGTTTGCGGGGAGGTGGGGAAGGCCTGGGGGGCTGTCAGGGCTCGGGACGGGGGCGCCCAGCCTCCGGGACCTGCCTCGGGCCTATCCCCCACCCCGCCGTTCCCACAGCTCAGGGCGGCGGAGGGCGTGGAAGGGGCCGGGAAGGGAGTGTCAAGCTGCCGGCCGGCGGCTGCCCGCCCTGGACGGATGCCCGGCGTGTCTGCAGGAGGGAAAGGGTAGCTCAGGCGCCTGAGTCACCTCAGAGAAACCCCGGGGCCGCATACCTGGCCGCTGACATCACCCAGCCAGGGCACCCCCCGGCAGCCCAGACAAGCGGACTGAATCACAGGCGGAATTCAGCCACCGCGGGCGCGGGCACGTGGCCCGCGGTGACACCCCCCCCCCACGAGACACCCCCGCGTGGCCGTCTGGCCGCGGGGGCTCGCAGGCCGCCTCGGGTCAGTGAGGGGGCACCGAGCCTGAGTCAGGGCCCCGGGTGGCTACCGTCGAGGGGGGGGACCATCGGCCGGCGGGCGTCCTCAAGGTGCTGGAGGGAGAGAGTGGGCAGGAGAGCGGCGGGGAGGCCACTAAGCCCGGAGGAGGAAGCCCGTGTGGGTGTGACTCGGAGGCTGTGGCTTGTGGGCCGCGGCTGGATGACCTGCTGGGGTGGGGGTGGGCCTGGGTGTTTGCGCAGAGAACCACGGGTCGGGGGAACAACGGGATCTCCATACAATTCGCGCACGCACGCGAGCACGCACGCACGCACACTCCGAGCCCCAGGTGGGGAGTCTCTGTCGCCACCCCCCCAGGACTTCGGAGCCTCCCTCAGTGGGTTGGCACCTGGGCCTCACTCCACGCAAGCCTGCAAAAGTTGAGCAAGGTCCCTAAGGGTTCGCGGCCTTAGTTTCCTTATCTGGGGAATGGGGATAATAATAATTATGGCCTTAAGCGCTTACACTTATCGGGAGCACACTTTCTGCCAGGCACTGTTCTGAGGGTTTTGCACAGCAACTCATTGACTCCCAGAAACAAGGCTAGGAGGGAGCTGCTGCTCTTGTCCCCACTTTACACATGAGGACATGGAGGCTCAGAGAAGTTAAGTTACTTGCCCAGGGTCACACAGCTAGTGCCCTCCTTCTAGTGTGACTAGAAGAGTTAAACAAGAAAATACAGTAGTGCTAGAGGCACCTGGCTGGCTGGGTCAGTGGAGCACGCGACTCTTGATTTTGAGGTTGTGAGTTCAAGGCCCACATTGGGCACAGAACTTACTTAAAAGATAAAAAAAAAAAAAAAAAAAAAAGAGGGGCGCCTGGGTGGCTCAGTCACTTAAAGTTCTGACATGAGCTCAGGTCATAATCTCACGGTTCATGGGTTCAAGCCCCGCATCAGGCTCTGTGCTGACAGCTCGGAGCCTGGAGCCTGCTTCAGATTCTGTGTCTCCCTCTCTCTCTGCCTCTCCAGCGCTCGCTCTCTCTCTCTCTCTCTCAAAAATAAATAAAACCATGTAAAAAAAGAAAATAGAGTGGTTCTGTAAAAGGTAGCACCTGGCGCGTGGTCTGTTTTCTCAAATGACTGTTGCCATATTATTACTACTACTCATATTATTTTCATCTAAGTCCATCTAGAAAAGTCTCCAAACCAGTCATCCTCGCCACCTTGGTTTGGTCCTTCCTCTTAGCTTCCCACAGTCTCTCCTGCTTCCCCTTCTTTGGTCTTGTATCCCACAGTAGGGATTTACATACGGATTTAGACATCCTTATCTAAATCTTTTCAGGACTGGATAGTGGTTGTCCAGACGCCTCTACCAGGAAGTTCTCAGGAAGTCCACCAGCAAGTGTGGACTTGCTCCAGCCTCACTGAACACTCCTGCCGCCCAATGCCTGGAGTGACTATAGCCAGTGACACACGGGCACACTGTGTGAGTCTGGGTTGGGGGCGAATGAGCGGCTAGCCCCCACAGTGAGGGGGTCCACAGCCTACCCCTGGCCCAGGGTCTGAGACAAGCCAGCAGCTGAGAGCGGCCTCTGCTTATGTCTGCATGCCCACGTACGTGGAATTGTGTGTAGTATGAGTGTGCACGGGAGCTGGGTGTGTGATTCGGTGCCTTGTTCTGTAGGGTTTTTTTTTTTTTATTTTTGAGAGGGGGTGGGTGGGGAGGGGGCAGAGAGAGAATCCCAAGCAGGCTCCGCACTGTCAGCACAGAGCCCGACGCGGGGCCCGAACCCACACACCACGAGATCATGACCCGAGCCGAAGCCGGACGCCCAGCCGACTGAGCCCCCGGGGCGCCCCTGGTCTGTAGATTTTTATGCCACTCTGAGCAGGTTCCAGCTCAGAGAGGCTCTCTGTGCCTGAGCGGCTGTGGGGACATCTCGGCACAAAGGTGGACATCCGAGAAATTCTGTGAGTTTGCAGCTTTAGCTGGCAGTGTGCGTGCCCGGCTCTGCCGTTCTGTGCGCGTGGAGCTGCGTGTCCCTGTACACAGAGGAGTGTGCCTGGCGGTGCCCGTGTGGTCTGCGGCAGGCGCACCGCTGTGACGGGCATGCACACCCGTGGCCGCTCAGCCCGTGCATTTGCTTCGCTGGTTGTGTGTCCATGCACGCGAGAGTGAAAGCGGCGTGTCTGTGCCTCTGCTGCACGTGCCTGGCTTTCTGGCTCCGCGGTTTGGATTCTGTAAACCGAGCCCCCTTCTTCCCACCCCTGAAAAAAGTATGTCGGCCCCACCCCTGGAGACACCCAAGGTCGCCCACTCAGCTCAGTTTCCCCCTTGGAACCGGGCAGGGAAGACAAGCGGCTCTTTATCAACACCTGGGGCCAGGCCTCGACACCCACATGCAGCCTCCCCGCCTGTCAACCGGTCTCTGACATCTTTCGCCTCAGTGCGACTGCAAAGGAACAGAGAGGCCCAGATACGCTGCTGTCGGAGACCATCTGTCAGAGTTTGAAAGCATAAATGAGGGACTGGTGAAGGTTCGTTCAGCAAATCAATGAGTGCCCGGCCCTGCTGGGGATATGGTGGTGACCGGGACAGCCGCGGCCCGGACCTCAATAACAACACAGACCAGTCTGGGGCGGCGGGGGGAGATCTGGTCCCCAGAGGGTGATGCACCCAGAGAGGCAGGGCTGGGAGGGAGGCTGCCCCAGGGGGGCCTTCCCAGAGGAGGAGAGCTAAGGAAGCATCGGGGAGAGAGCTCCAGGCCGAGGTGGTTGGCACAGGCCAGGTTATGCCGCGGGCCTTGCGGGCCACGGTGATCGAGGAGCTTGAATTCCAAATGCAAGGGTATTGGGAGTCCCCAATCTGGACCCCCTCCCGGAGGTCTCCAGGACTGCTCAGTGGGGAGCTGGTCCAGCTAGCCAGGAAGCACTGTTCAATGCTGGGTCCCAAGGAGCCAGCCGTCACTGACCAGCCTGGCTCTGCTCGTCATGGAGGTCACAGTCACAACGGCAGGACGCACACCTTGCGCACATGCACCCCCGGCACCCCCCCACCATGTCTCAGAAACACGGACCTTTCTCTTGGGGCCGAGGCAGCACCCAGGGCCTTGCTGGAAATGCAAATCCGTCTGCGCCAGAACCAGATTCCCCAGCCCACTCCGACCGCACAAACAGCTGGGGAACAGCGCCCTTAGGCTTAACCTTCCTCAGTTTCTTTTCTGTACAATGTGGATAATAATACAACTTCCTCATGGGGCTGCCATGCTGGGGGGAGTAACGAGGTAGCGCACTTGTAAACCCCCAGCACCCGGCCTCCTAAGCATTTGCTCTCAGCCTCCTCCTCCTCCTCCTCCTCCTCCTCCTCCTCCTCCTCCTCCTCCCCATTTTCAGTATAAAATTTCAGAGCCTGAAAGGACTTTCGGAGCGCACCCATCATCCAGCCTCCTTGCTCTTGCACTCCGGACAGGGAAACTGAGGAACAGGGTAGCCAGAGTACTGCTCAAGGAAGCATTGGAAGAATGCAGTGAGGCCTGCCTTTGGCAGAGTTGACCCCAGAGCTGTTTATGGGATGCTCTGAGCCAGAACCCCTCCCCACTCCCCCACCTATAGGAGCAGAAGGCTGAGGGCTCCTCCTCCCCACTCCCCAGGCAGAGCCAAGCCCTCTGGAGCCAGAGCGGAGATCTTGGGCTCTCCCCCACATTCAGATCCTCCTTCTGGAAGTTCCCTGGGATTGAGCCCCGTGAAGAAGACTTGCCATGCCCACCCCATGCTCTGTGGGCAAGGTGAGCATGTCTGTGTGTGTTTGAGTGAGACTCTATGTGCATGCGTGTGTGTGTGTGTGTGCGTGTGTGTGTGTGGTCACCAGGACCAACTAACTTTTCCCTTAGATACAGAGGGCACAGTACTAAGGGCCTATGTTAATTGTAGCGGCCCACAAAAAAATTTAATGTCTTTTAAAATCAGAAGAAAAAGACTGAACTTCTAGGTAAAAGAAAATGCTCTTTAAAAAAAATTTTTTTTAATATTTATTTTGAGAGAGAGAGACAGAGCGTGAGCAGGGGAGAGGCAGAGAGAGAGAGAGGGAGACACAGAATCCGAAGCAGGCTCCAGGCTCCGAGCTGTCAGCACAGAGCCCGACGCGGGGCTTGAACTTGCAAACTGTGAGCTCATGACCTGAGCCGAAGTCGGATGCTTAACCGACTGAGCCGTCCCCAAATGTTCTAATATATAGTTTTATTTGTCTTTATATCGATGCAGTCATCAAATTTAATTTTAAAGATGTCTTTATGGAGGCAGAAGGCAACGAAAACAGAAGAGTATCTGTAACGCACAACAGTTATAATGTGGTCTCGTGTATCCCTGCTTCTGGTTGGCCCTTTTTTTTTTTAAGTTTATTTATTTATTTGCGAGAGACAGAGACAGCGTGAGTGGGGGAGGGGCAGAGAGAGAATCCTAAGCAGGCTCTGTGCTGCCAGCGCAGAGCCTGATGCAGGGCTCGAACTCACGAAACCGCGAGATCATGGCCTGAGTGGAAACCAAGAGCTGGATGCTTAACTGACTGAGGGTGGCTCTGTTTTTTTTTTTTAATTTTTTTTACTGTTTTATATATTTTTGAGACAGAGAGAGACAGAGCATGAGAGGGAGAGGGGCAGAGAGAGAGGGAGACACAGAATCCGAAGCAGGCTCCAGGCTCTGAGCTGTCAGCACAGAGCCCGACACGGGGCTCGAACCCACAAATATGAGATCATGACCTGAGCTGAAGTCGGAGGCTTAACTGACTAAGCCCATCCAGGCACCCCTCTGTTTTAATGACAAAATAAATCCCTACCATGTGCCAGACATGTTCCAGAAATGTAGCCGATATTCACTTCATGTAATCCCCCAGCAGCCCCATTAGCTGGGTACTATCCCAGTCTTCCTTTCCTGGGTGAGGAAACGGAAACTCTAGATATCACTAACTCAAGGTCACCCAACTACGAAGCAGTGGGTCCAGAATATAAGCCCGAGCCACCTAGATTCTGGGTCTGCCTGTCAAGGGCATAAATGCCCAGTGTCTGCATGAGTGTGACCACCTGTGTGTGAATATAGGGACATCTATAACTCACTTAAGAATTAAAAACACAGGCTCGGGGCGCCTGGCTGGGTCAGCTGGTGGCGTGGGACGCTTGATCTCGAGTTGTAAGTTCGAGCCTCACATTGGGTGTAGAGATCACTTAAAAATAAAATCTTAAGGGGCGCCTGGGTGGCTCAGTCGGTTGAGCGTCCGACTCCTGATTTCAGCTCAGATCACGATCTCATGGTTCGTGGGATCGAGCCCTGTGTCAGGCTCTGCTCTGACAATGCAAAGCCTGCTTGGGATTCTTTCTCTCTCTCCCTCTCTCTCTCTGCCCCTCCTCCCCATGCATGCATTCTCTCTCTCTCTCTCAAAAAAAAATAAATAAACATTAAAAAATAATAAAGTCTTAACATTCTTTTTTAGGTTTTTTTAATGTTTTGTTTTTGAGAGAGAGAGAGACAGAGCACGAAAGAGTGGTGGAGGGGCAGAGAGAGAGGGAGACAGAGGATCTGAAGCGGGCTCTGTGCTGACAGCAGAGAGCCCGACGTGGGGCTCGAACTCACGAACCGTGAGATCATGCCCTGAGCCCAAGTTGGACGCTCAACCGCTGGAGTCACCCAGGTGCCCCTAAAAAAATAAAATCTTAAAAAAATAAAATAATATAAAAGCACAGGCTCTGAAGCCTACACGCTGCATTCTTATCCCAGCTCTGCCACGGATGTGCTGTGTGACTCCAGGAAAAGTGACTTCACCTCTCTGGGCCTCCTTTTCCTTGCAGGTTCAACGGTAGTTCCCACCGCACAGGAGTGTCGTGAGAATGAAATAAATTAATATGAGTGCTCGGGAAGAATAAACTCTTGTTTTATTGTGAGAAGAACATCCGGGTGCATCCACAGTAAAGGTGTGAGTGTCACGTGTGCTTGTGACCACGTAGCAGTGTGTGTTTCAATCTGCGGGGGGGGGGTGTGGAGCTGTGTCTGTGTGTGGCCTTGTGTGTTGCTGCTCGTGGCTGAATGTCTGAATGCCCACACGACCCTGTGAGTACATGCCAGCGGCTGTGTGGCTGCATGGGCCACCGGTGTCAGGGTGTGAAGGTGTGTCTCCTTTATTCTGTGGGAGACATGAGGGGCTTGGACAGGACAGGGAATGAGGGATCCCTCCCTGTCTGATGCGGGGGCCGAGTCACTGCCTGCTGGCGGTTGCTGTGTCATCCCCTCGCCCATGCCCCTACTTCCAGACCAGTGGCAGACAGAGGGGGCGTGGGGGAATGAGATGGAGGGTAAGCTTGAGGCTGGGCTTTTGTCTGGAAACCTCAGCCTGCCCATTTTGGCCCCTGTGTCCCTCCAGCTTTCCACGTCTCCCTACCTCCTTCCCCACTCTTTTTTTTTTTAAGTTTATTTATTTTTGAAAGACAGAGAGAAAGAGCCTGAGCGGGGAGGGGGAGAGAGAGAGGGAGACACAGAATCCGAAGCAGGCTCCAGGCTCCGAGCCATCAGCACAGAGCCCACAGAGCCCGACGCGGGGCTCGAACTCACAAACCGCGATATCATGACCTGAGCCGAAGCCGGCCGCCCAACCGACTGGGCCACCCAGGCACCCTACCTCCTTCCCCACTCTTGATGCAGGGAGTCAAGACTCTCCTGGGAATCGGGGTCCACCCACCCCCTCCTGCTCTGCCTCAGACCTGCTCTGTGACCCTGAGCCAGCGTCTCCTCCTCTCTGGGCTTCAACGGTCTCAAAGTGCTTCTCCCTCCGTGCCCAGGGCTGGGCTAAGCTCTGCACTGGGAGGGAAGAATCAGGATCTCTGAGATTTGTAAAGCAGCTGGTAGGACCCTTCCCAGTGGATGCTTAAGAGTTGGGGGCTGTGGCACCCCATATACCTGAATTAAACTCTTGAACCCCATTTCCTAACTGGGACGCCTCAGCTAAGGCCACCGTTCTGAGCCTGGATCACTACAGTGTATGTACGCTGTGAGCACCCTGGTAGGTTTGCAAGGCTTAGAGCTTCCCATGGCTGGAAGCTGCTATTATCACCGTTACCGTTTAAACAATCTCAAGACCAAGGTTTTTCAGGGAGTTTCATTTGAAACAGGCAGTTGTCAGAAAGCAGGAAGAGAGTTAAGAGCTGTGGAGTTTAGCGATTCTGGTTTTGCATTTCTTGCCATGGGATCTTGGGCAAGTCACTTAACCTCTTCGAGTATTATTTTCCTCTTTTATAAAATGAAGATTTTCCTCCCTTAACCTTCAAAAGCTGTTTTAGGGATTACAAATCTTGTATTGAAAGCTTTGGTACAGGGGCCGGGGCTTGGTAATTGTTAAATACATACTATCTGTTATTATTATTAATTATCATCATCATCATCATCATCATCAATTATTATTCACACACACATTCTTTTTGTCTAAAGGTAGGCTTATGAGGCGGGAAGGAGACGCTTCAGCCTAAATTTCATTCTCTACCCGCTCCAAACCCGCATACCTCCCGAACGCCGGAATGCGGGGCCAGCAGGGTCCAAGACACACATCCTTTGTCCCGCTGGGAAAACTGCAGCTGAAGTTCGGAGAGAGGAAACATCACGGAGTCCGCACGGCGAGTCCGGGCCGAAGCTGCGAAGAGCCTCGGGACTCCATCCCCTCCTCCACTTTCATCGGGAGCATCACCGCCCCTCTCACTCCGTTTCGGGACTCAGTTTCCCCGCCTACGTGACTACACCACACTAGCCAGGGCCTCTTTCTGGGGATCTGACCTTCCTCTGGAGTGAGGGCGCTGCACCACAGGGAGAAATCTGAGGGGTTGCCAGAGGTGAGGGGGACCCGCTCACCGGGGTCTTCCCTAGGCTAGCTTAAGAGCCTATTAATACCGGCCCCCGGGGCGGCGCGGCACTGCGCAGGCGCGAGTGGGTTCCGCAGGCGCGCGGGGTGAGCGCGCGAGCGAGCGAGGGATTCCCTCTGACGTAATTGCTAGGATACCAAACAAACACTCCGCCGCGCCGGCCGAGCTCCTTATATGGCTAATTGCGTCACAGGAACTCCTGGGAGGCGGGGCCGGGATCCCCTCCCGCCTAAGGTCCTGGAACGCAGCCCCCACGACCCCCAGGACCACAGGGGTGATGCAGGTGGACAGATCGAGGCTAGGGTAGACCTCTTGCCGGACGGCGCGGGGCTGAGTTCGGCAGGGCCAGAGATTTTAGGAAGTTTGTGGAGCGCGGGACGGGTGACGTAAGCAGGGGGCGGACCCGGACAAATAAATACAGGCTGGCGGCTTTGGGCTTCATTCATAAGACTGAGAGGTACCGCTTCGGCAGGGACAGGCGGAGCTGAGACTTGGGGACTTGATTGTTGTGGTTCTTGGGGGCTGTGAAGTTCGCTTTATTACTTTTTTTTCCGGAGAGAAAGTTTTGGGCAGGATTGTTCTAGATAATTCTACATTTTATTTTGGAGGAGCGACTTACTCTTCTTGTCTTCTTTATTACTCCCCTCCCCCCGTGGGACCCGCTGGACGCGTGGAGAAGACCGCACCCGAAGCAGATTCTGTGCAGCAAGACAGCGCTTTCCGCCTCTGGGGGAGCGATCCCCCCCACGCCCCTGGGTCCTACGGAGCCTGGACTTTCAGGAGGCACAGCGGCATCTTGTGGGGGCCTGGGCACCGCAGAGGAATTGCACAGAAACTTTGCCATTGTTGGAGCGGGACGCTGCCCCCATCCCGAGTTTCCTCGGACAGCGCGCTTTGGGGACGCGCTCGGCTCACCCCGGACTCGCACCTTTCTCTTCCACCCGGCCATAGCCTTGGCTTCCCGGCGACCTCAGCGTGGTCACAGGGCCCCCCCTGTGCCCAGGGAAATGTTTCAAGCTTTCCCCGGAGACTACGACTCGGGCTCCCGGTGCAGCTCCTCACCCTCCGCCGAGTCTCAGTATCTGTCTTCGGTGGACTCCTTCGGCAGTCCACCCACCGCCGCCGCCTCCCAGGTAAGTTCTAGAGGGTTGGGGGGCTGCTTTACGGCTTTTCTTTTTTTAAGTCAGAGGTGGAGCGAGCAACTCCCCTCCCAAATAAAGACACATCGAAACTCAGGATCTGAGAGAGAACGGGCTCACCGTGTACTTTGCAAACTGCAGAGTCGGGATGTGTTTGCAGTTGGTGTGCGTGGATCGCAGGGAGGGAACGCAGAGGGGTTAGCTTTGGGGGTGGGAAGAATGCTCCGTCCAGTGCAACGTGTATGAGGTAACAGGGCTGCGAACTTTTAGCTTGCTCCGGGACTGCCCCGACTCAGGTGCCCAACCTGAAGCTAGCGCAGTTAGGCAGGTGGGGGAAATCCCAGGGAAGCTTCCAGTAGCCTCCTCCCTTTTCCTTCTCCATCTGAGCGCCTACTCCGGCATCGGGTTGCGCTCGATCCAGCGGGTAAGCTGGCCTCGAACCCTCGCTTGGAGGCGCTGCCTCCGCCTCCTGCGCGGAGACGTAACGGGGGACCCGTGCGTAACGGCTGACGCGCTGGAATCCTCCGTCTGACGCGGGGCACGCACGGCGCGGCGCCCCCTTCGTCCGCCCCGCCCCTGACGTCCCGGAGCGTTCTATTTTGGAACGCCGGGGCCACGTTGCTAAGGGCGGGGGCAGTTCGGCGTTCCGATTGGCCGCCGCGGCGCGGGCTTTAGCCAATCAACTTTCCCTTCCTATTTGTAGGGTGCAGTTCCCTTCCCCCTCTCTGTCCCCGGAACTCGTGGTTCCTCGGCGCTAGGGTCTCTTTTACGGGCCTTTAAAGACAGAGCGAGGGGATTCCTGTCGCGACAGGAGCGACTCCCTGCGATCCAATGGGTCCGCGAGGACCTTGCGGGGAGGCGGGCCCCTCCGATCTCAGGGGCCGAGGGTGTCTGTGTGCAGGGGTTCCTTTGGGAGACATGGGTGACTGTCACCCTTTTCTCCACGCATACACGGACACAGTCCCAGCCCCTCTGCCTGACCCCTCGGCTGTGTCCGAGGACAAGACGAGAACGGCTAACCGTAAGGGAACGAGCCAGGTGGTCTCCAGGAGCCCCGCCCCCTCTGGGCTTCCAGGACTCTGATTGGCCAGTGAGCCAGCCCATCCCTCACCACGCCCCCTGGGAGAGTAGTTAAGCCTTCCGTGCAGTTCTAGGATTCCATTAGGGGGTGGGGGTAGATGAGCGCTGCCGGGGCTCGGGGGGGCCTCCGGACCTACACCATTCTCCCTCCGCGGCAGTCTGAGGGTGCCCGGGTCGTCACTTTTTTCTACCTGTCCGTCCGCCGTAACCTGTCACTTGTCAGCCTCACTCCGTGGAGAAAGAATTACTTGAAACGTTGTTCTAAACTCCTAGGCCTGTCCCCCAACACCCTTTTAACTAAGACCCCCCGCCCCTGCACGGAGGTCTCATGGACCTTCCAGTCGCTCATGCCCGCGGCTCAGAGGGGTGTGTGTATGTGTGTGAGTGTAGAGGAAGGCTTGGCCTAAGGCCTCTCCCTCTCCCTCCCCTTGCCTCTGGGGTGGGGGTGGGGTGTTGTGGCTGTGTGTATGGCTGTGACTCCTTCCCGGGGGTTCTGTCACCCGGCTGTGTCCAGCCTCCTCCCCGCCCCCCCCACCTAAGAGTCACCAACCCGGGGTGTGATTCACCACCCGCTGGAACCGTGCAACCTTTCCCCGAAGAAGAAGGAGGAGGTAGAAGCCAGTTGAGCAGAAATCCTCTCATTAACCACTGCGTCACGGTGTAGTGGAAGGGTGGGTGTTGTGGCTTTTTGCCTGTGACACACACATCCACACCCGCTCTCCCTGTGCTCACTCACGGGGTCGGTGTGTGTATGTGTGTTGGGTGTGTGTGTGTCGGTGTCTCTGTTTGTGTGTCTACGCCTGTGTGTGTATGTGTCACCCCGTAGGAGTGCGCCGGTCTCGGGGAAATGCCCGGTTCCTTCGTGCCCACGGTCACCGCGATCACAACCAGCCAGGACCTCCAGTGGCTCGTGCAACCCACCCTCATCTCTTCCATGGCCCAGTCCCAGGGGCAACCGCTGGCCTCCCAGCCCCCGGCCGTCGACCCCTACGACATGCCAGGAACCAGTTACTCCACACCGGGCATGAGCGGCTACAGCAGTGGCGGACCAAGTGGCAGTGGTGGCCCTTCCACCAGCGGAACCACCGGTGGACCTGGGCCTTCCCGTCCGGCCCGAGCTCGGCCGAGGAGACCCCGAGAGGAGACGGTGAGTAAGGGGCATCAAAACTTGGACTGGGTCTAGGGAGCAAGAGAGGCAGTAACTTTGTCGCCCGCGGGGTGAGGGGCCACCCAAGCCTCTGGTGCTATAGAAACCCTAGCAAGGGGTCCTTTTCTGCCTCCTGCAAGAAGAGGAGGTTTGGGATGGATGGAGGAGGTGCACCATGTCCCCAAACCTCATGGCCTCTATCTCCCTTGCTCAGCTTACCCCGGAGGAGGAGGAGAAGAGAAGGGTTCGCCGGGAGAGAAACAAACTGGCAGCAGCGAAGTGTAGGAACCGTCGGAGGGAGCTGACTGACCGACTGCAGGCGGTGAGGATGGTCCCTGGGGAGGGGTGAGGGTGACCGAAGTGGGGGGGCTCTCCCCCGTCCTCCGCCCCTGGCCACCTGAGCCCTCCTCCTGGGCCAACAGCCAGAGGGTCCGTGTAAGGAATTAGGTACAGGGTGGCCAGACAGGGTAACCCCAGGCATACACACAGACCCCCCCCCCCAACTCCTGGCCGTTCCTGCCCCGGTTTATGACCTTTAATAGAGGTCCTGACCTTTCTCCCTCTGCAGCTTGGGCAAGCGATAACCCATGTTTGCCTTGGTTTTTCCATCTCTTCAGCCCCTCATGGAATCTCCCAGGATCCTTCCCGCTTTTACATTCTGGAGAGTCTGTGAAATGATTTGCTTTTTATCCTACATCAGTTTCTTACCGCCTGCACCCAAAGTTCTCGGGTGGTGGGCAGGCGGCCTCCGCCGACGCCCCCCACCCCCTGTTTACAATTTCCCTTAGTCTGAGAGGTGGGCTTGCACGGTTGACGTGCTGCCCCTAGAGGAAATCGGGGAAATCCTCTCCTTTCCTGCGCTACCTGGTCTCCTCCCTGGGAGGCAGAGGGGGAGGGGTACCAGAGGGGAACAGGTGGCATTAAAAACATGGAACAATCACTCACTCATTCAACAAACCTCTGAGTGCCTCTCCCAGCCGGTGCCCTCCATGTATATCTGGCCCCTTCTCAACTATCCACCGAACACATGGGGGAGACTGAGGCTCCTGGGAGGCAAGACCCTTGCCCCAAATCCTGTAGCACACCGGGACTCCATGGCGGGAGAGGGCTGGGGGGAGGGTCTTTCCTCTCCATCAGGAGCTGCCTTTCAGCCTGGGGGAGGGGGGGTGGGGAGCCCTGCAGCAAGGCCAGGGGAGACGGTTTCAGACCCACCTTCTCTAGTCGCTCATGGCCTTTTTTCTCCTTCTTCCCTCTCCTCCACGCCGCCGCCGGGGGCCTCAGGAGACAGATCAGCTGGAGGAAGAAAAGGCAGAGCTGGAGTCGGAGATCGCCGAGCTCCAAAAGGAGAAGGAACGTCTGGAGTTTGTGCTGGTGGCCCACAAACCGGGCTGCAAGATCCCCTACGAAGAGGGGCCGGGGCCGGGCCCGCTGGCGGAGGTGAGAGATTTGCCGGGGTCAGCACCCACTAAGGAAGACGGTTTCAGCTGGCTGCTGCCGCCCCCGCCACCACCGCCCCTGCCCTTCCAGACCGGCCAAGACGCATCCCCCAACCTGACAGCTTCTCTCTTTACACACAGTGAAGTTCAAGTCCTCGGTGACCCCTTCCCCGTTGTTAACCCTTCGTACACTTCCTCGTTTGTCCTCACCTGCCCGGACGTCTCCGCGTTCACCGGCGCCCAACGCCCCAGCGGCAGTGACCAGCCTTCCGACCCCCTGAACTCACCCTCCCTTCTTGCTCTGTGAACTCTTTAGTCACAAACCAAACACACACACAAGGGAGAGAGATTTGGAAGAGGAGGAGGAAGAGAGAGAGGGGAAGAGACAAAGCGGGCGTGTGGCCTTCCTGCCTCTCCTGTCTGACTCTCTGCGACCACTGTCATCGGACAGGAGGACCTCGATGTGTTTTGTGCCGCCTCTTGTTTCTATGGCCCGACGAAGCCACAAAGCTGGTGACTTTGGGGGCAGGGGGTGGGGTGGGAATGGACACCCCCAGCCGCCTGTTGGCCCTTTCACCTCAACCCAAGCTCTGGGGATGGGGGTGGGGTGGGCGGGGGGCGCCTCGCTTTGGGCAGAGGGAAAGGGGCGCTGGTAGTGGGCTGTGGGGTAGAGTCTACCTACTGGAATCTTCTCCAGGGAGGCCCAACAAGGAAATGCCACAGACCGCCCCCTCCCCCACAATGTCTCCCACGCCCCCCCTTCAGGGGGTGACCAGGCTGGTTCTCCCTGCTCTCCCGACCTTAGACCGCAGCTTATTTATCCAACATTTCCACCTGGTTAGATCCTCCTCTGAATTGAGCCTCCCTTTAAGGGAAGTTGATGCCTCCTATGATGCCCTCCCACCCAGACTTAGTCTGAAATGTGAACCTCCCTCCCTTTTTGTCCAGCCGCTCCCTCCCAGCAAAAGTGGCTCTGATCTGAATTCCTGGCCTCTTAAGGATGTCCCCCCCATTCAGCCCCCAGCCCTCGTCTCCGATTACAGTGTTACCCCCGCCGCCCCCCGCCAAGCCTCCCAGCCTGGCTCAGCCTTCCCTCCTGGCCTTCCTTGCTGGGCCTCTCTGGTTCAGGCGGCAGGGGGCGCTGTGATGCCCGTCCTGGAGCGCTTTATACTGTGAAATGAGTTGGCGGGATTGCGGGAGGGGAGCCCGGTGGGACAGAACCCTTCTGGGGGGATTGTGCCCCCCACGCCTCAAAGCCTTTCCTTGGTCTCCCCGCCCCTCAGCAGCTGCCTCCCTCCTCCCCCAACAGTGAGTTTTTCTCAAGGGGTGACGGAATTCGAGAGTGGGGGTGACAGCCATCCATCCGCGTGGCGTCTGTCCTCAGGACCCCCAGCCCCAATCCCTGGCCTTTTTCTTTAAGGCCTGTCCCCCTACCCCGGCCTAGGACGCCAACTTCTCCTTGCCCTTGGCATCCCTACATCCTTTCTAGAAAGGGAGCCATGGGAACTTGCCAAGGGGCCCAGTGTTTTTCCGGAGAAGATTTGAAGGCCGAGGCTTTAGCCCCCAACCCCCCAATATTTTCGGGCTGGCAAACTCGAAGGGGCTGGAGTCCTGCGGTCCCAGCTCCCCTTCCCCGGCCCGCAGCCCCGATCCTTGGTTTTGGCTCCCCATCCCCCCTTCCTTGTGCTTCACCTCATGAGAATTTCATCGTGAGGCAAATTGGTATTTTTTAACTTCGGGTGGGCCACGCCGCCTTCTGTGCTGCATGGAGAACATTCCACGTGCCCCGTCCCGTGCCCCCCCCCACCCCCACCCATGGCTATTTATCCCTTTCCTGGTTTCCGAAAAGGCACTTATATCTATTATGTATAAATAAATATATTATATATGAGTGTGTGTGTGTGTGTGTGTGTGTGCGCGCGCGCCCGTGTGAGTGTGTGAGCGCTTCTACAACTTCGGCCTAGGTCTTGTTGGGCCCCAAAGCAGTGCCGTTTGAGTTGGAAAAACACTGCTTCTGGAAACTTTGAGTTGGCCTGTTTCAGGCTGTCTCTTTCTGGTTGTCTTGGCCCCTCTGGTTGTTTCGGGCGGTCTCTGGCTGTCTCTTTCTTGGGTGTCTCTCCCACTCCAGTCTTTTCTCTGCCTGTTTTTTCACCTGGTCATTTCCATCTGTCTCTTTTCTGACTGTCCCCGATCGGCCAGCTGTCGCCTGACTCTGGGTTTTGTCGGGGACACGAGATTTCTCGTGAGTGAGCCTGAGGGGTCATGGACTTTTACAATCTGTATCCTTAAGGATTCTGAGTGTGAGTGCGAGACTGTGAGCAGGGCCTGGCCCCTGCCTACGACAACTTACTGAATCCCCAACCCCCCCAACCCCGTGCTGTATTTGTGATTCTTTTTTTGTATTTTGCACCTGACCCTGGGGGGGGCCGGGGCTGGCTGGCACTGGGCCACTACCCTCCCCCCATGGTTCTGCACTGTCGCCAATAAAAAGCTCTTAAAAATGCATCCACCAAGTTTCAGGGTCTGTTTGCTTCTGGTACCCATCACCTGCCTTCCTTAGGCGGGAGGGGTGAGGTTAGATTGCAAAGGAGGCTTATACTTATGAATCAGTCTACAGCGGGGACAACAGGACATGGGAGGATTGGACAACCAGAGGACCTCCCACGGGGCGCGCCTCCTCTTAGAATGAGGCAGAATAGTAGGTGTTGAGGTCCTGAAATGCCCAAGGGTGTTTCAGAGGCTTCTTGGCAAAGGAGGACCTTCGGCAGGACCCTGTAGGCTCAGGATGACCTCAGTGGAGGTTGAACAGGTAGAGAAGCTGGAATCATCCATCCCAAACGACTGAGGATCACCTAAATGTGGTCTTGGGGATCCTCAGGGTTATAGGAACCCCACATACACGGGTCCCTTTCCACCGAAGATGAATTTCCTTTTACTTTTCACGTGACCAGTTTTTGGTTGATGAGCATACAGGGGCCCACCTAAAATTGAACCCAAAATATCGCCACTTGACCTTTTCAAAAATACAGATGTGCCATCCCCCCGCCCCTGCAAAATTCAAGCCCTCTCTTGTTTGCAAGCAGCAAGTGCTCTGAGAATTAAGCAAGGGTCCAGGGGTCATTCAGATGCCTTTGTAAAAGAATAAGTGGAAGTTGTCACAATGGACTCCCTTAATTTATTAAACAATTTGAAACACAAGCTAAGTACCTACTGTGTGCCCAGCCCGGTGCTGGGAGTTTCAGGGACACCGCTGGGACACAGACAGCGCCAGGCTCTCCCCTCCTAGGGTTCACAGTCCAGTGAGGGACAGAGATCTCTTGGGGATGACCCAAAACACACAGGGTTGGGGGAAACCATGGGGGTGGGGCACGAAACAAACGTGATCTGGGAGTCAGGAAAGACTTCCTGGAGGAGGGGGGCGCCTGGGTGGCTCAGTCGGTTGAGCGTATGGCCTCGGCTCAGGTCATGATCTCATGGTTCATGGGTTCGAACCCCGCATCAGGTTCGGTGCTGACAGCTCAGAGCCTGGAGCCTGCCTTCAGATTCTGTGTCTCCCTCTCTCTCTGACCCTCCCCTGCTCATGATGTCCCTCTCTCTCTCTCAAGATAAATAAAACATTTAAAACAATTTTTTTTAAAAATCTAAAAAAAAAAAAAAAAGACTTCCTGGAGGAAGCATAGCTGAGCTGAGTCCTGGAGGCTGAACAGAGGACATAGAAGGGGATAGAAAAAGATGCAGTGAGCCCAAAGGACTGTTGGTGAGGAGAGGGCTCGACATGTTGAGGGAGGTAGAAGTTCACAGTGGCTGGAGCAAAAGGTATCGAGAAGCAAGCCATTTGGCCAAGAACCGATTCTTCCAGACTGAGAATTCTGATCTTCTCTGGAAGACACTGGGGAGTCATGGCAGGTTTTGAGCACAAGAAGGCTAGGGACAGGTTTGTGCTTTAGGAAGACCATTTCCTTTCTTTCTTTCTCTCAAAAAATTTTCAATGTTTATTTATTTTTGAGAGAGAGAGAGAGACGGAGCCTGAACGGAGGAGGGGCAGAGAGAGATGGAGACACAGAATCTGAAGCAGGCTCCAGGCTCTGAGCTGTGAGCACAGAGCCTGACGTGGGGCTCGAACCCACGAACCGTGAGATCATGACCTGAGCCGAAATCAAGAGTCAGACACTTAATTCACTGAACCACCCAGGTGCCCCATTGCTTGCTTGCTTTTTGCTTTTTTAAAATATTTATTTACTTAAATAATCTCTACACCCAATCTGGGGCTGGAACTCAAGACCCCAAGATCAGGGGTCACATGCTGTTCTAACTGGGCCAGCCAGGAGTCCTGTAGGAAGACAGCTGTAACCACCAAGCTGAGGGTAGTTGGCAGACAAAGGGGCAAGACTGGGGCAGGAGACCAGGGAGGGAGGGGGCTAGGTGGGGACACCGGTATGTACTGCTGGGAAGCCCAGAACCGAGCAGGGCTATGAGATAGAGAAGGGGAAAGGATTGAAAAGACATCAGGAGAAAGAACGGACAGGACAAGGTGAAAAGCTAGCTTGAGAAAGACAGAACAGGGCAGAGGTGACTAGTGCAGGCCAGGGGTCTCAGAGGCCTGGGGCTGGAGGCCTACCAAAGCCGGGTGACCTTGGACAAAGGTCTAAACCTCAGTTTTCTCGGCTGCAGAATGGGGCTATGAGGAGTCAGTGAGCTCAGGCATGCCAACGCTGAGTGCAGAGTGAAGGTGCAAACATCACCATCCTCACTGGCGTTACTGGGGCCATCTTGATCCCCGCCCTGGAATATACCCCCCTTCTCTTTGGCTGATCCTTGCTCATCCTTCAGGGATGAGCCCAAATGTCACCCTGACGCCTCACCTGAACCCAGGTCTCCTTATTAGATGGCCCCTAAGTTCAGTACTTGCCTTCTCAGCCGTTTACATCTTTGTAGCTGTTAATTAAATGTACAATTAATGATTGCTTAATGTTTGTCTCCTTCACTGGACTGGGAGCACCACGAGGCCAGAGCTGGGACTGTCCTCAACACTGTGTCACCCGCCCAGCACTGCCCAGTGCAGGACCTGACACCAAGCAAATACTTGTTGAACGAACGAACGAATGACCGATCAATAAATGCGTGTGCGATTAAATACATGTGTGAGCAAACGACTGAATGAGGAATAAGCAAGTGATACGGGAAAGAGCCAGGAGAATTTCCAGAGTCGTCTTTGATACTCCCAGTAAAAGTGTAACCGCAGGAAAAGAGACCCGCGTGGCGAAAGTTAAAACTGTAGAAAGGTGTTCTGAGAGCCCGCTCTAATACCCGGCTTGAAAAAGAAGGGCGTAAACCTTGCCGCCCGAAAGGTGGAATTGAACCACTCTGCCGCTAGACAGCTACAGGTTTGAAGCCTGCACCCCAGACCACTGAGGATCATCCGGGCAAAGAAAGCGTCTCTCCCCCCAGCTATATAAAGTTCAAGAATCCATATCATTTCACACTTATGGTCGCATACTTTGGGAGGGTGTTGTTGACTCTGTTATCTACTAATTCTCCCCAGCTATGCCACATACCCTTCCAAAATGTTGCCTTTCTCTTATATGGCATGAATCATCCGCCCTTTGGAAACCATCTTCATTTGCATAGCGCCGCGCATGCTGGGAAGCGGTGCTCCAGGACGGGGCCCACTTGTCTCTAGGTGTTAAAGGGCCAGAAGCCCCTTTTTTCAAGTGAGAAGTTTTTGTTTTTGTTTTTGTTTTTGTTTTTGTTTTTGTTTTTGTTTGTCAGAGGAGAACCTCATAATTTGGCTTTCAGAAGACTCTCCCCCGAAAAAAATCCGAATTCGAGTGAACGAGTGCCAGCAAGAGTTTGACTTAGCTCGGCCCCAGAGACTTCGGGGAGGCGGTTATAAGAGCTGGTGCGACACCTGCTGTTCCTTTGTGGAATTTCAACGACCTACGGAGCCCTGGTCGTTCAAATATTTTTTGACCCTGACCCTACTAAGCCCCAGGCACCGTCATAGACAGCGTGATGACAGCAGTTCTGTTCCCATTGAGCTTAGACACTAAGGATCATCAATTTCTGCAACTATATTTTTATGGCCAAGGAAACCAAGGCTTAGAAACGTATGGTGCCGTACCCTCGTTCACAAGGCCCATCCCCCAGGGGAATCCTAATTGTTAAGACCAAAAAACGCGACCCTTTTATAATCGAAGTCACTGATCTTTTCACAACACTGTCGTTCCGGACCACAGGAAACCTACCCAGGGCGTCCCATCTCAGAGTAAAAGTCCAAGTTCCCACCATGGCCATACAAATCCGTATATTCCGGTTCCGTTCACTCCTCTGACCCCATCTGACCCCTCTGACTCTTTTTTCCTCATGTACTTGGCTTCTGGTTTGTAGATCTCCTGCAGGCCGCACCAGGCATACTTCTTTCTCGGGACCATTGTGTTTGCTGGTGCCCCTGCCTGAATCTCCTTCCCTCCACACATCCATGTGACTCACTGCTTCCCTTCATGCTGGCCTCCACTCAAAGACCACCACTTGGTGAAGTTTTCCCTGACCACTCAGTTTAAAGTAACAAAGTCCCTTCATTCTTTCCCCTTACCCTGATGGACTTTTCTCCATCACTCCAATCACCACCTGCCCTATTCTACGTCTGTTTGCTTATTGTCTGCTCCTTCTAGAATATCAGTTCTATAAAACTACGGGCTTCGTTTTGGTTTATTTCCATGTCCCTACTGCCTAAAGAGTGCTTGAGAACTTAGCAGATGTTTGTAGGCAGGTAAATTGTTCCTAGGATGAATGAAAGATTATAATCATGATCTTTCTCTGAACCTCAGTTTCCCCAGCTGGAAATCTGATTTCACTGGAGGAAATACAAGCGCAGATGGACATAAAAGTCTGGGAAGCACTCAATAAAGTCTGTTTCAATCTCCAACCTGTGGCCAGTTTCTCATGCCGGTGGTCAAGGATGGGCTTGTGGGCTTTAGCCATTCCTGGACCCATAATTTCAACCCGTCCTCTTACAAAGCAACACTGTCTTATGGAAAGTATGAATAAAAGCATCTTTGAGAAATTTTGCCTTTTTTAAACTATTGTTTTAATTTATTTGTTTTGAGAGAGAAAGAGAGCTAGCGCATGCGCACAGAACTGGGGGTAGGGGGAGTCAGAGAGTGAGAATCCCAAGTAGGTTCCTCTCTATCAGCGCAAAGCCCCACATGGGGTTCGATCCCACAAACTGTGAGATCATGACCTTAGCAGAGATCATGGTCTGAACGGAGATCAAGAGCCGGACGTTTAACCAACTGAGCCTTCCAGCGCCCTGCTATTTTTTAATTTGGAAATGTAGAACATTGTTCCTGCTTGGCAAATCTATATTCAAGAGAAGCCCCCTTAGGCCCTGTGTGTGTGTGCGCACGCGCGTGTGTGTGTGTGTGTGTGTGAATAGCTGCTGCTAGGCAACCCCTACACACGAAGACTGGGGCTGTAACTACTACTCCTGTAACATCATTCTCTATTTCCTAAAATGTGACATGCGTCGCTAGAGGCAAATGAGATGATTTTGGGCGATGCACGAACAAACAGTTTAAATGTTAATAGTTTTGTGTTTATTTTTACTGCCATCTTCTATTTCTGGCAAGTGATACTGACTTCCTTGGTGGCGAAGTACATTTCTTTTTTAAAAGACATTTGTTTTATTTTTAATTAGCCAATTTGAAGAAAAATATTAGATGAGAAACAGAACGGGTGAGAGAAAGCTCATGAAGGTCGTGAGGGAATGGCTGAGGTTTGGAGAAAACGTCACAGCTAACAATCAGCTTGTGTTTACTGGGCATTTATTATATGCCAGGCCCTGTACCAAGGGCTTTGCACGTAGGCAGAGTTATGGTGACCGTTTTTCATTCATTTGAGGAAACGGAGGCTTCAAGAGATGAAGTCACTTGCTCAAGGTCACAGAGCCAAGAGGTAGTGAAGCCTGGATTCAAATCCAGGTCTGTGGGTTCTCAGAACCCAGTCTCCTGCCTCCTTCTCCCTGGGTTTTGGACCCCAAGGCCCAGACAGGCCCCGGGGCCCTCTACCTGGTCCCAAGGCAAGTGGAATACAGAAGTGGTTGGATGAGAGACATTTGAGAGAGACTGCACATCCTTCCTGACTTATTAGATGTTGGGGGTGAGGAACTAGGAAGCCAGGATCATACCTAGGTCTCTAGCCTGATGACAAAGCGGCAGAGGGGCCATCCCTGAGCTGGAAACCAGGTAGGACACGGAAAAGGTTTGGATATGTTTGTGGAGGGAGTCATCCAGAAGGCAGCTGGGACCGGGTCTGGGACTCGGTGCCATGCCTGCCCTGCAGGCAGAGTGTGGGGATCGACTAGTGATGTCTGCCTTGAGCACAGGCATGGAGAGTGGCTGTCAAAGGCTTGGCTAGCCCTGGGACCGAGCGACGCTCAGCATCATCCCCTCAATCATTTCAGAATATAAACGGATTATGAAGGAGCTGCTTCCGGAGAGATGGGGAAGATTCCTCCTTGGATATCACTTAGGTGCTTTTCAGTGCAGGAAGGTGAAAGCTGGAGGAGGCTGGAAGCACAGGAGGCCTTGGGTTTTCCACAGGAGTCTTTATTACAGTGTAAATCCAAGCTCAGGCCTCCCCTGGGCCCCATGCAAAGCCCTGGCTTTGGCGCCAGTGGCATCCAGGAGACATCAATCTCTCACGGCGCCTCCAGCGGCGGGGTCGCGGAAGTGCAGGGCGGGCGCCCTATCTAGGCAACTACAACTCCCAGCAGGCGCCGCGCGGCCAAGGTGCCTCGCCTTTCCCGGGCTCCTAGAGCAGAGCCTCTTGGGAAATGTAGTCCTGGCCGCTCAGGCAATTTGCACAAACTCCCTGGTGCCAGTGATCCAGACACCCGCGGGGAAATGGCTCGGGCGGAGGCGGGGGGAGGGTGGGGACGGAAGGGAGATGGGGTCGGGCAGAGGAATGCAGGGGGTGGGGGCAGGCGTCCCGAAGGCAGAGACACCCCTTTCATTCGGCTTTGGCTTTGGATCCAGAGACTGCGGCTGCTGCCGAAGCAAGGGCTCCGGACCCTGGGATCTTAGCTCGGATCCTGAGGAAGAAACAAGTGGGAGTCACGGGTTGGGGCAAGAGACCGATAGGAATCTGAGAACCAAGGGGAAACAGGGACGGGGGAGCTAGCCGAGTACCCAAAGCCAGCCCCTACCCTTCACCTAATGGCCTGCATTGGGATTGTCTGTCTCCCTTTGAGAAGGGGACATTAGCCCCAAGAGATTTAGGAACAGGTAATATCTGGGGGAAAAAATTCCTAAGCTTCGCCCTTCCCCATCCCCTCTGTCTCCATTCCATGCCCTTACTTAGCTTTGATGTGGCTCAACTGATTGGTCACCAATCCCACATACTGGTCCATCTGGGCCTGGGGAGACCAAGGAGGAGAGATTAGAGGGGTTCTTCTCCCCAGTTCATTCAGGAGGCGGCTTCCTCCCCCACCTCCAAACGAGAAATTGGGGAAGGTGGTCCACTACTCAACTCTAAACCTAGCACAATACCCTCGGAAATCAGAAGTTCAAGCGCAAGTGCCCATCAGTTGGGCCAAGCTCTGCCTGGGGAATGATGTCAGGTAGATACACAAGAATTTGCCAGAAGTCTGCTTCCTGGGCATGACTATTAATCTTTGAGTGAGTCCTACGCACGTGCATCTGTGTGTGAGTCAGGTGAGAGTAGAGGGCATTAGTGTTGGTTGTCAAGTTCCTGTGTGGATTGACTTAAGTTCGAGTTTAATTCACAGTGTTACTGACTTTGAGAGCCTTGGTGATTCCAGCATGGGAAGGACTTAGTACTGTCTCTGGCAGACGCGTGTATCATTTGCTCCTCAGCTGTGCTGGAGAAGTGAGTGTCAGTCCCTCTGCCTGTCTCTGGATAGGATATATGTCAGTTGGCCTCTGGTTCTCTCAGTGCTCTGGACAACAGTCATCCGATCGGATATTGACCGAGATGTCAGTCCCTGGCAATTTCAGGGTGAAAGCATCAGTTAGGCTGCCTGCCTGGGGGTGGGGCATGTCCGTCGGATCCTGGCATCAAAACGCTTGTCTCTGGCTGTTGAAACATATTAGTTAGACTCTAGTTGGGAGGGGCCAGCAGGCAGACCACCTGTGCCCGGCCGGGACATATGTCAGTCAGACCCTGACTCTTTCAGGAGCGGAAACGCCAGCTGGTCCTCCTGTCTCTGACTGGGACATCTGTCCATAGGACCCTGGCTGTGGCAGAGGGGGTGGGGGTAGTCAGACCACCCATATTTGGTTGGCACACTGCCAGCGGAGGTCCTGTCACACTCACCTGGTGTTGCCGATACAGCAAGGGGACAGTGAATAAACCGATCACTCCTGCAGGCACAGAAATGGGGGTCAGGGTTCTCCCAAGAGGTTAAGAGTTCCATCTAGAACCCTGTCCCCCACCAAACCCCAATGACCCACTTCCCCACCTGCTCCCCACACCCTTCCCAGCTCACCCAGAATCAGAAGAGTCAAACCATTGAAGACGGCACCCACGAAGGTCAAGATGTAGAAGAGAAGGGCCAGCTGGGGGTGAGGGTCAGGGTCAGCAGAGCCTAGGGGCACTCCCCAGGTTGTGAACTCACCCAGCAATGGCCCTCGTACCCCCCAAGGGTAGCAAGGAGAATGTTGGGAACCCAGGAGGGAGGAGGAAGGCGTGGGGCTTTCGGGGCACCTTGAGGGAGTCCACAAGGTCTTCCACCAGGAAGAAATGCCGCAGCTGGATGGCCAAAGAGACCACTCGGGAGGCAATCTGCTGGGACAAATGTTCCATCTGCTCCCGAGTCAGGGTCAGGTCCACATCCAGATAGGCCCTGAGATGACAAAGGGGAGTAAGGGAGTGCAATGTGTGGATCAGCCCAGGCTGACGGTTGTGGCTGGGACAAGGGCAAGAAATGGGGGTTGAGGAGAAGGCTAGGGCTTCTTTTAGCCCCAGAGAGGGCTCAGGTCAAGGTCAGGGTCAGAAGATGGGATCAAGGATTAAGGGTAAGAGGTTAGGATCAGAGGTTAGGGCTGGAAGTCAGGGTCAGAATCAGGCTGGAGTCAGAAACAAGGAATAGGATGGGTCATGAGTAGTGCCTGAGTTGAGGTCGAGGGTCAGTCAGCCCACCCGACACTGGGGTTTAGACAGAGGTCAAGGTTAAGGGCCCGGGGTTCTCACTGGAAGGGGTTGGCACCGTCACCCCGGTGCACGGCCTGCAGCACTTTTCGGTAAACCCTGAGAGAGATGGTGCTGCAGAGCAGCAACAGGGCCACATGGGCGGTCACGGACACGATGCTAAAGTGCAGGAGGCAGAGCAGGGAGACCATGAGGCCTGTGAAGACCACGCCTGACGTCCTTGTGTCCTTCCAGTACAGCAGGTCTGCCACTGTGGAGGGAGAGGGGGGCGATCAGCCTGGGCTTTGGGCCTGGCCTGGCTGATCTCTTGACCTCCTCCTTCCTGATCAGGGCTGAGTCATGACCTCTTGACACAACTGGCCTGACCCTGCACTCAGTTTCCCAATTTCTAGTTGTCTTCTTTTATTCCGAGCTGCTTCCCCTCTCCTGGAAAACCCAAGTTAACCATGTAGCAAGTCCCCTTGGTCTTCGTCCCTCCCATATATTATGGGTGGATACAATCTTTAGTCATTATTTATGAAAAATGGAATCATATATAGACCTCTTTTTGTTTTTGTGTTTTAGTTAGGAAGCGTGAGAGTGGAGGAGAGGGGCAGAGGGAGAGAGAGGGAGAGAGGAATCCAAGCAGGCTGCACACTCAGCACAGAGCCTGACCCGGGGCTTGATCCCACGAGCCTGGGATCATGACCTGAGTGGAAATCAAGAGTCGGACACTCAACCAACTGAGCCACCCAGGTGCCCCCATACATATACTTTTCTGTGTTACACACATCTCACTATTTTCCTTCCTAGAATTCCCTCCTGGTCCGTTGGAATAGCTTTTAATTCATTCTTTTTTGTTTAAGTCTATTTATATATTTTGAGAGAGATAAAGAGAGTGCGAGTGGGGTAGAGGTAGAGAGAGAGGGGGGAGAGAGAATCCCAAGCAGGCTCTGCACTGTCAGCGCAGAGCCCACTGCGGGGCTCGAACTCTCGAACTCACAAACCGTGAGATCATGACCTGAGTGGAAGTCAGACGTTTAACCGACTGAGCCACCCAGGCGCCCCTGAGTTCATTCTTTTTAAGGGCTCCATAATATTCTGTAGTGTGGCTGCACAGTCCCTCCTTCCTCAACCGTGGGGCAAGCACCAGCCTTCTACAGATATTCTTACATCCTGCAGGAAGGTTCTATTTCTGAGATAGAATCCCAGAGGTGACGTGGCTGGACGGACTGGTTATATCTTTTTGAACCTCATGAATATTATCAGATTGCTTACTAGCAAAACTGTTAACAGTTTTGCATTTCCGGGAGCAACTTTGAGAGTGATCTTTTTCCAGCATCCTGCCCAGCAATGGCTGTTCTTGTTTTTTTTTTTTTAATTTTTTTGCCCGTCTGACAACTATAAAGTGATAGCTTCTTGATACTCCCACCAACACATTTCTCTAAGTCCTAAATGCATTCATAACGCCGTCCTCCTTTCTAAGCCCTAACTCAAAACTCCGACTCCCTTCTGAGATGCTAAACTCACCTCACAGGCCCAATCTGAGCCCTTACCAATGACTTCCAGACGCCAACGTTTTATTTATTTATTTTTTAATGGGCTCTAGGCCCCACGTGGGGTTTGCACTCACAACCCCCCCCCCCCAGATCAACAGTTGCATCCTCTACAGACTGAGCAAGCCAGGCGCCCGTCCAACGTTTCATTTTGCCCATCTAAACGTTTAAGAGCCCTCCCGATAATATGATCCCACCTGAGCCTTGCACCCTTGGACCCCCTGCACCCTCTACCCTCCCTCTGATTGAACTCTGACCCATCTTGACTGGTCCCCCTCCGAGTCTGACTCTCCTCACTTCTGACACATCCTTCCATCCACCTCTAACTAGGGCAGGCCTCCCCCCACCCGCAATGCAGGGCCCTCCCCTGCAGGCTCCCCAAGGCCGGTGCCAGTGGGTGGGGGAGGGGCCGGGTCGCCTGAGGCGGGGGCTAAGTTTAGGCACGCTGGGGGGAGGGGGCCTGGCCCGCAGCTGTGCTGGCCTGTCCAGCTCCTGAGTGACAGCACCGCCTGGGCCTGAGGCTGGGGGAGGGGGCCTCCCTGCTCTTGGGCCCCAAAGCCTCCGCTGCGGGGAGAGAGGACCCCATGCTCCCTCCACGCCCTCTCTAGACACCCCGGCAGCCCCCCAGCCCCAGCCTGCGGCTCTGGGGAATCCGGGACCAGTAGGAAACGTCCCGGCAGGATTGAGGGACATGACAAAGACTCTGGACCCGTGTACACCGTCCCCCAGCCCGAGTCCCACCAGCCCCCTCCGAAAGCCCACCTTTACTCCCCATCTCCGTTCCGAGTGAGAGGCTGCGGACACCGCTACTTCTCAGGGATTTTGCCCACTTCAGTGGAACCCAGAGGGAGGGAGTAGGGGGCGGGGCCCCTTTGTACCCAGCCAATGGCTCTCCATAGAGGTGGGGACAGTTCCAAAAAGGGGTGGCTCTTTCGGTAAACACCCGAAAGCAACGATGTCTATAACCACGGCGTTTGTGGAGGCTAAGAGTATTGTAGAGGAAGGTAGGGTCTATATGCAACTGGCCAATGGCTGCGGTGAGGCAAGAGGAGGGTTTTTAAAAGGCGTAGAGTTTACTTCTAAATGTCCCACGGCCACATCCAGAAGACAGCCTTATTATTATTATTATTATTTTAATGCAGGGATTTGTCCTGTCCAAAATCAGCCTCTAGGAGGAGCACTCCGAAAGAGGGATTATTTTTTTAGCCATCAGCCAATCCTAATGCTCAAAGGAGGGCTAACTTCTCAAGTGGGAGGGCGAACTGTATAAGCAGCCAATGGCAATCTTAGATAACGGGAAAAAAATTTTTAAAGGGTGGAGTTTATACCCAACCAACATCAATACCTCCCCTCCTCCGCTCCTCACTTCCTTTGCGAGGTTGGTCCCTTTAAATTCCAGCCCTCCTACCCTCTCTGTAACTCCAAAGAGCACCTTCACTTTACCTAGAAGGAGTGGTTCCAATGTGAACTCTGATTGGTCCGTGCTATCCAGCCACTGCCCCGTGATTGGCTCCCGTTCCAGACACCCCCACGACTCTTCCTCTTTCTGGTCCAGTGAGGGCTCATCAGGCCAAGAGTTCGAATCCCGGGATTGGGATGGGGACGGGGTACCAGCCTGGGGAGTTCCAGAGCCAGGGCTGGGCTGCCGAGTCAAGACTTCCGGAAGCGAAGACTGAGGGATTCCGTGTTGTGGGTCCAGTACTGGTTAGAAAGAGAAGGCTGTGAGCTTTCACCTTGGAGGTGCCCTGCGGAGAGACCACCCACCCCTTGTGGCTTCGATCCCAGCACCGCGGATATCTCACCTTTCCCAGCCTCTCCAACCTCCGATCCGTCAGGCTCCTCGTCAGGCTCCTCGTCCTCCAGCGGGGTGGAACTACTGGTGGCAGAGTCTTCCCCGGACCCCGCTCCCCGGGCCGCCCAGTCCAGCCGGTCGAGCTGGAGCCCTAGGTCCTCCAGGGGGCGTTCTACCGGAGGGGCAGTGTCGGGGTCACCGCGGCGCCCAGGCTCCGGGGATTGGCTCAGGCTGGGGATGCTCTCCAAGCTGTCCCCCAGGCCAGGCTGCGGGGGTGGGTCTCGCGGTTCTGAGACTGAGCGGCCCTGGGGCCGGGGGCGGCGGGCAGAGGAATCCCGGCGCGCCCCAGAGCCCACCACACCATCGAAGGCGATGTAGGAGAAGGTCAGCTCCCTGGGGGTGCCCCAGTCCTGCGACGTGGTCTCTTCCTCGTCGTCCTCTGAGAATTCTCGGGCCGTGTGGAGCTCCCGAAAATCCGAGTCGTCGTTGCCTCCTGCAGTGAGCAAAGGAGGGCTTAAGCTGCTCTAAGCAGGACCCTGGCCCACTCTCCTCAAACCTCCTGCCTAGCTGTGATCCCCTTCAAGTCCCACTCTCATGTTCTCCCCCTCCACTTACCTTCTGTGGAGTCAGGGGTAGAAGAGGCTGTAGACGGAGCTTCTTCTGCGAGAGGGAAAGAATCGAAGATTCTTAGAAGCTTAGACTGTCGAAATCACAGAAGTGTGCCAGTCCTGGAAACTTGGATGGTCCGAATTGAGGAATCTTAGAATATTTGAATCACAGGACCTTTAGAACGTTCTACATACAGACTGTAAAACCTCACTATACTGCTATCAGAAGCCCAGCTTTAAAAGTTCAAATATCCAGGAATCCTAATCTTAGAATCTTCAAATTAGGAATTTTAGGACGTTTCAATTAGTTCATTCTTTCAACAACCATTTACTGAGCACCTGCTCTATACCAGGCACTGTTTTAGACTGAGGATACAAATGTGAGCAAAACAGACAAAATCCCTGCCCTCATGTAACACTCTATGGGGAGGGAGACAATACAGATTAAATATATGATGTTGGGTGCTAAGTGTGCAGAGAAAATAAAGCAGAGTGTTGGGTGCTAAGTGTGCAGAGGAAAATAAATCAGGGTAAGGGAAAAGAAATTGAGAGAGTGCTATTTCAGACAGGGTGGTCAGGAAGACCTTCTTCCTCTTCCTCCTCCTCCTCCTCCCCTTCTTCTTCTTCTTCTTCTTCTTCTTCTTCTTCTTCTTCTCTTCTCCTCCTTCTTCATCCTCTTCTCCTTCTCCTTCTTCTTCTTTTAGTGAGCTCTATGCCCAATGTGGGGTTTGAACTCATGAGCCCGAGATCAAGAGTTGCATGCTTCACCAACTGAAGACAGCCAGGCACTCCAGGAAGACCTCTTTCATAAGATGACACTTGAGGAGAGACTTGAATGAAGTGAGGAAGCCATACAGATGTCCAGGGAAGAGTCTTCCAGGCAGAGAAAACAGTCCAGTGCAAAGGCCCTGAAGCAGGCACTGTGTTGGGCATATTTGAGGAACAGAGAGGTGGGAAGGTATGACTGGAACAGAGTGATTGGGTGGAAGATGAAGGCAGAGAGGTGGTGGTGGTGGGGATCATGTAGGGCCTTCCTTTGTAAGCCAAGGTAAGGACAAGGTCTTAAAATGTTGGGATGATACTCTAAAGTGCTGAAATAACAAATTCTTGGAATTTTGGCATCTGGACTCCTAAGACACGCAAGTGGCTAGGTCTGGGAATGCTGAAATTCTCAGCTGTGGGAACCCCAGGGGTATGAGACTGAGAATGTTAGACGAGGACTGTTAGAGCCCTGGTCTCACAGATCCTGAGGACCAGATAAGGCATTTTCAGTTGTGGAACTTAGCCCTTCAGCTAGCTTTGGGCTTTGCCTACTGGAGATGCTCAATGCTGTTTGGAAACTGAAATCAGATGCCCCCTGCCCCCACTTCGCTTTGGCAGCTGGGGAGTCGGAGGCTTGGAATTAGAGGCCCGGAGTGGAATGGGTTACCTACTAATCAGTGGTAAAGCCCACTAAGGACCCAGGAGTCCTGGCCCCAACCCAGGGATGGCTGTGTCCAAGGGACAGGATATTGGACAATTTGGGCGAGGTCGGGGCAGCCTCTGAGTCTGGGGAGAAAACGGAGGTGGGATGCGAAGATGGATGATGTGGGGGCTAGATCCCTCTTCTCTATCTTGGTTCTACCCCTCCATTCAACTCCCCTCCCCGCCGCCCGCGGCCAGCACCAGGGCGAGGGGACAGCTCCCGGCGAGCGTCCTCCTCTCTGGGTGGGGTCCGGCGCCATATCCCAGAGCCCGGCGCTCCCCACACCAGCTATTTCAGTGCCCCCCACCTCCGCCTTGACTCACTCCGGTCCTCCGGGTCAGGTCGCCCCCGTCGCCGCTAGAATGCGGGGGGAGGGGAGAGCTTCCTTTGTCTCCTTCGCCTCCTCCCCATCCCAATTCTCCCGCGGCCCGGCACGGAGGGGTTACTGGGGAGGAGCCCACCCGGGCCTCTGAGCCCCACACCAGGCCTGAGCCTTCCCCTACTCACTGCAGTGGGCGAAGACCGGCAGGACCTGCCCCATGGCCCTCCTCGGGCCTGCATCGGGACCCCCGCCCACTCCGGCCACGCCGCCCTGGGCCCGGGGCCTCGGGAGCTCATCTCCGCCGCGCCCACGACGCCGCCGCCATCCTCGCCGCCTCCTCCTCCCGGGCCGCTCCAGCAGCAGCCGCCGCCGCCGCCGCCCTCTGCTCCTCTCGGCGGGGGCGGGCGGGGCCGCGGTGGGAAAGGCACTGCAGCGCGGGGCCGGGGGCGGGGCCAGAGGGCGAGGGGGCAGGGCCTGAGGAAGGGCGGGAGGGGCCGGTAAACACTGAGGGGCTAGGGGAGGCGGGGCGTGGCTTTTCTATGAAGGGGCGGAGCTAGAAGGATTTACTACGGGGCGGAAAAGGCGCGGAAGGCGGTCTGAAGGGCGGGGCCTAGATGGAAGGGGGTGCGGCCTCTAGCGGAAGAGAGGCGGAGCCCAGGACAGGGTAGGGGAAGGGGCTCAAAATGAAGGAACCTAGGATGGGGCAGTGGATCTCAGAGTGGGTTGGGGCCGAGCTAGGGGAGGTTTTCAGGAGAGGGTATAGGGGCGCCTGGGTGGCTCAGTTGGTTAAGCATCCGACTGCAGCTCAGGTCATGATTTCACGGTTTGTGGGTTCGAGCCCCTCATCGGGCTCTCTACTGACAGCTCAGAGCCTGGAGCTTCCTTCAGATTCTGTATCTCCCTCTCTCTGCCTACCCCCATGCATGCTCTGTTTCTCTCTGTCTCAATAAATAAACATTTAAAAAAATAAAAATTCAGGAGAATAAAGATCCTACCGCCCTGAGGTAGGGTCTGAGCTGAGATCCTAAGAGGGAGTGGGGAAGTGGGCAGGAGAAACTACTCAGAAAGTTTGAGAAAAGGGGAGGAGCTCAGATATGGGTGGGGCTTAAATTAATTTAGAAGTATGCAGGTAGCTGGGCGGGGTCAAAGACCCAGGAGACAGAAGCGTGGCCTAGAGAAAATACATAACAACAGGCAGGGTTGGGTACAGGACCCAGAAGGTAGGCATAACTCACGCTGAGAGGAGGCCAGCTTTGGGTCACCAGGATGTAGGGACTGAGCCTGTAGTTAAGAGGCGGAGCTAGAATTGAGAAAATTAGGATGTCTGAGGCCGTGTGCTTGAATGCATGGGAGGAACTGGAAAAGAAGCAACTGAAGCCCCGGGGCAAGACCCAAAAGTGGAGGGGTGGAACTAAAAAATAAAGGATTTACGGATTTGGAGACTGGGGGCGGGACCACCGAAGTGCGGGGAGCTTAGAGCGAGCAAGGCTGGGGACCCGAAGCCGAGTGTAGAGAACTTTGATTCTAGAGTTCGTTTCCCTGAAACACTGTTTACTTCTTCTATGACTCAGTTTCCTCTTCACTAAATCGGAGAGGATGTAAAATAGTGGTAGCACGTGGTATGTGCCAATTTACTATTATTATTTTACGTGATCCGGATCCCAAACGTCGCTTTGAAGGTGCAGGAGAGAGGACACCCAGGAATCCAATCCCTTCTAGTAACTCGAGTGCAGGTCAAGGGCATAAGAAGGAGCTTTAGGTGGTTTAAAATCTCACAGTGGAGGGGATTAATGTAGTGGCAGCGGGGAGGGGGGCAGGTGCAGGGTGAAGGCTTCCTGATCCCAGGGCTGAAGGATGGCGGCCTTTGCCCGCCTGCTGGAGTGTCTCCTCTGGCTAGCTCGCAAAGAACAGCAGGCAGAAGTGGAGGAAGAGGAGGGGCGGAGGACTCAGGATGGGCCTCGGTCGCTCCTGGACGCGCCGCGATGCGTCCAGCGGCCACACGGGGGTGCGGCCGCGTCTTGGGGACTGCGCTTTGGGGCGAGCGCTGTGCAGGGCTGGCGCGCGCACATGGAGGACGCGCATTGCGCTTGGCTCGCTCTGCCCGGGCTACCCCCAGGCTGGGCTTTCTTCGCGGTCCTCGACGGCCACGGTGGGTCTCGAGCCGCCCTCTTCGGCGCGCGCCACCTGCCTGGCCACGTGCTTGAGGCGCTGGGCCCGGCGCCCCGCGAACCCGAGGGAGTGCGCGGGGCGCTGCGCCGAGCCTTCCTGAGCGCAGACGCACGCCTGCGTGCGCTCTGGCCTCGTGGCGAGCCGGGGGGCTCCACCGCCGTGGCGTTGCTCGTCTCCCCGCGTTTTCTGTACCTGGCGCACTGTGGTGACTCCCGAGCGATGCTGAGTCGCGCCGGCGCTATGGCCTTCAGCACCGAGGACCATCGGCCCCTCCGACCCCGGGAACGCGAGCGCATCCACAACGCGGGAGGCATCATCCGCTGCCGGCGCCTCCAAGGCTCTCTGGCAGTATCCCGAGCACTGGGCGACTTTGCTTACAAAGAGGCTCCGGGAAGGCCCCCTGAGCTGCAGCTCGTTTCCGCGGAGCCTGAGGTGACCGCCCTGGCTCGCCAGGCTGAGGACGAGTTCATGCTACTGGCCTCTGACGGTGTGTGGGACGCGATGTCTGGCGCTGCCCTGGCGGGACTGGTGGCATCGCGCCTCTGCTTGGGCCTGGCCCCGGAATTTCTCTGCGCGCAGCTATTGGACACGTGTCTCTGCAAGGTCCTGGGGGCGGGGCTTGGAATCATTGAGGGGAAGAAGTTAAAGGATCTAGGGAGGAGGGGTTTTGAGAGGACTCCTCAAAGAGGAGAGGATAGGGCTCCACCAAAGGGCGTGGCCTGCTGGAATGGGCAGGGCCAAAATATGGAGAGGGCGGAGACTGAGGGCTGCCTTGGGTCAAGATGGGAGCGCAATAATGCAGGATAGGTAAGTGGGAGGGACTTGAGAGAAAGGGCGTGGCCTTTTGGAATGGGCAGGCCTAACTCCTGCCTTAGGAGCTAGGAGTGGGCCCTGAGGTATGATTAGTGCCAAAAAGAAGAGCCGCTGGACAGCAGAGTAGAGGGGCTTCGGGGAAGGGGCGTGGCCCTCTGATAGGGATTGGCTAGGACAGTGAGAGGGCGTGGTCCAGGAGATTGGTCCTGGTGAGAGGACTTGGTTCAGACTGGCAGTTGGGCAAGGCTTGAGAGAAATGGGCCTAACCGGATTGGGGAGGAGGGCCCTAGAACGCTGAGATTGTCGGGAGGCTCTGCTTCCAAGGGCGTGGAGCCGGCCTGGGGCATTCAACTGTGTCCCACCAGGCTCTCTTTTCTCCACTTTCTCCAGGGCAGCTTGGACAACATGACCTGCATCCTGGTCTGCTTCCCCGGGGCCCCCAGGCCTTGCGAGGAGGCAATCAGGAAGGAGCTAGCGCTGGACGCAGCCCTGGGCCGCAGGGTCGCGGGTGAGCAGGCTCCAAATGCGTAGCGGGAGGGGTGGTCGGTAAGCAAGGACACCCCCATAATCCTTGCCTCCTTCTCAGAGCTGTATTCCTCTGCTCAGGAGCCCCCCAGCCTGAACACAGTTTTCAGGACTCTGGCCTCAGAGGACATCCCAGATTTACCTCCTGGGGGAGGGCTCTACTGCAAGTGAGTAGGGGTGCAGTGAGAAGGAATGGGGGGGAGGGGTGATAGAAGGAGGATCCCCTCCTGAGGGTCTCTCTGCTCTCCAGGGCCGCTGTCATTGCTGAAGCTTATTCTCAGCTCTGTCAGGCCTCAGGAGGGCGCTGGCAGGTAAGGACCCTCTGTTCTTGAATGTTTCTCTTAGAAACACACAACCCACCCCTCCTACCTCCTTTAGTGTTGGGGAAATTGAGGCCAGAGGAGACAAGGGACTTGCCTCATATGTTAATAAATTCTCACTCCTGGCCCTGAAGCAATGTGCTAGACATGATGGAGGCAGGGCGGGGGAAGGGGGAATGTAGAAGCAGGGAAGACTGTTCCTCTTCCCAAGAAATGTGTCCCCTGCATTGCTCTGTAAAGCCCCATCCATCATCCCAAGCACGACCCCCTTCATCCATATATAAGGCAGAAAAATTCAAGGAATGTTTATGACCAATCCCAAAGCCTGGATGTGCTGCAGAGACCCCCGGGGACGTCTCCGAGGATGGTCCAGGTCTCGGATGAGAGAAGTGGTGAATCGGTCCCACGTACCCTACAAGAATTTGGAGCTGTCCAAAGAGGTGGCGGGTGGAGCCACATAAACGAAGGCACGGGGTGGGAGTCACCACCTCAATGGGAGGGAGGGAGCTGGGGCTCAAGCCTGCAGTCCTTTGCGTGGGCAAGAAGGCAGTTCGGTTAGTGTCACTCGGGGGAGGGGGGAACTGTTAATAATTTCCCAGCATCAGAAGGATGTATTTGTTGGGACCGTTTGCGTTGTAATTGACAGAAGCCCAATTCCACCTGGGAATACAAGACAGGGAACTTAATGGGTCAAGTAATTGAAGAGTTCGAGGCATGACTACATCCAGTTGTCAGATGATGTCATCATCTCTCAGTTTGATTTGTTCTGCATGGACTTCATTCCCAGGCAGGGTCTCCGCATGAGGTAGCAGAGGGTTCCAGCACTAGCCTCCTGGCCCAGGAGCCCAACTTCCCCAGTGTAGGGAGGACCCCAGGTTCCCAGTAGCTGAGGCACTGTTTCCACAGCTGGCTCTCACTGGCCACCCTGGACCACATGGCTGACCAGTCACTGTGTCTCTGATTGGCCAGGCTGGGGTCACATGCCCACCCCTATCGCGTCAGGCTGAGGTCCACTCCACCCAAACCTGATGGACTGATGGGGAATGGCAGTCCCGCAAAGGAAAACAGGAGCACTGTTTCCAGATTACAGGGGTGCAGACACAGAGACCCGAGAAAAGGTTCCTATTGGCCATTTCCCACCTTTTGTGTTACAGAAGGGCCCAAATGGGGCCAGAAAGCCCACTGGCACCCATTCAAACTCTTCCTTGGACTTGGAGGCCTGACAGCTCTTACCCTCTGGGGACCCTCTGCCAGGTGGGGCCTTAAAGTCACTAAGGAAGAAAACTCCCCTTCCCCAGCTACACAGATCAGCGGAAGGAAGACAAACTGATGGAGGAACCCCAGAAGGCTTATTTCCCCTTCTCCTACTTCCCTCTTGCAGAAAGTCTCATGAGAAGGGGAAATTCCACTCACTATCTAAAACACACACACACACACACACACCAAATCCAATATTTTCGAAATATTTCGAGCGGAATGGACCCTTAAGTGATCACACGGTTCAGGGCGCCTGGGTGGCTCAGTTGGTTAAGCGTCCGACTTTTGATTTCAGCTCAGGTCATGATCTTGCAGTTCATGGGATCCAGCCCTGCATCGGGCTCCATGCTGACAGCACAGAGCCTGCTTGGGAGTTTCTCTCTCTCCCTCTTCCCCTCCCCCACTTGCACACGCTCCCTCTCTTAAAAAAAAAAAAAAAAAAGAAAGAGATCACACAGTTCAATAACCTTCCCTTCCTATTTTTCATCTGTTTTAGCGGACATTGGGGAGAGTATTTATGATTACATTTTAATTATAACTCAAAATAAATTTCTCTTGCAGAGAAAAAAACAGGCATTATTTGTCTTGTCATTTGGCAAATATGGATTGGGTGTACCTTCTGTGTGCAAGACCCTGGTCACAGCCTTTAACCAGGAAGAACCACTGAGATTCCTGCCCCTGACAGCCCACCACCTAATTAGTGTGTGGGAAGACAGCGAGAATTGATAGATCATCTCAGACACTGATAAGTGTCTCGAGGAAAATAAAAAAGGGCAAGGTGATAAAATGTCGGGGGGGGGGCTACTTTGGTTTTTAAATTTTTATTTACTTATTTTTTGAATGGGTAATAAGTTTACTTGGTTCAACATTCATAAATGGTACACAATGAAAAGTCTTTCTCCATCCCCTCCCCTACCCCATAGCCACTCAATTTTCCACCTGGGTTTTTAGACAGGGGGACCAGGAATGATCTCTGAGAAGGGGGCAAGTGAGCAGAGACATGACAGGGGATGGGCCAGCCACGCAAATATCCCAGGGAACAGTGTTCCAAGACAGAAGGACTAGCCAGTGCAAAAGCCCAGAGGCAAAATGGAACCTGGCATTTTCGAGATGAGGCATGTTATGTCTATGACCATCAAATTCCCATTCTCTATCCTATTGGTTAACCACTGTAATGACTTTGGAGTGGGTCTTTCCAGATCTTTTACTCTGAGTGTACACACACGTATATGGTACCTCTGGTGTTTCCACGATTAAAAAAAAAAATACTGTATGTATCATTTGGCGATTATTTTCCCCCCTCAATAATATATTGGAGACTTCTTTCATGCCATTGACACACCTCATTCTTTTTACCTGCTGCCCAGCACTGCAGACAAGGGATGTAAAAATGCTTCCGCTATCCATTCTCCTCTTGATGGACATTTAAACTATTTCCAGTTTCTTGCTCTCACGTCATTGCTGCCACAAAGATCCTTGATCAGGCTTCTTGTGTATATATGCAAGTTTCTCTAGTGCAGGGGTCCTGCTACCTGTTTCGCCCAGCACTCGAGCTGAGAATGGTTTTCACATTTTTAAAAAGATGAGGGGGGAAGGGAATACCTGAAAGAGACCCTATGTCTGATATGCCGAAAATAGTTACTATTGGGACCTTTAGAGAAAAGTTTGCAGGTGGCACTCAGAAAGAAGCGCTACCCCTCCCATTTCACAGATGGGAAAGCTGCGACTCAGGGGGAGAAAACATTTGCCCAAGGTCACACAGAACTAGGGTTCCCATTCTGTTGGATGAATGTGTGTCGAACTGCTGGTCTGGGCCTGACTGGATAGAGCGAGGCAGAAACTGATCAAGGCTACCCCTGCCCCCAAAGAAATCGCAGCTTAGGAGACACAGTGGGAAATAATGATGAGCTAGGTGGATCAGCGTTCAAGATCTCAGAGTGGGGGAGAGAAGGAGAGACGATTACTCAGTTCTTCAGAGAAGACATTAATGTCAGAGCATGGCCTAGAGGATGCGGTGAAGGAGGTCGGAACAGCATCCAGGTAGAGGACCAGGCTAGCACAGAGGCTAGGAAAGTGGATTCCCTCATCTAGTCAGCTGGGCCCTGAGAATTGTTGGGTTTACACTCGTACCTTGCACCCAAACACCACTGTGGTTCTGAGGGCCCAGGCAAGAGGGCGATGGCCCAGGTTTATTCCTTACCTCCAGGCCTCAGTTTACCCATTTGTAACCGTTGAACTGATGACTTCCCAGGCATCCTGCGCACGCCTAAGGCACCTTATTCGGGCCAGGTGGCGCTCTACCGGAGGGGCGTGGCCACCAGTGGCGTCACGTGGGGCGGGGCCTGCGGGACCTGCTGCGGAAGCCTGGGTGTCGAGGCTGAGCCCCAAGCCGGCGCGTGGGGGAGGGGGTTCCCAGGAGCTAGCACTAGGGTGGGTGCCCCTGCCTCCGCGCCCTCCGAGAGCTGGCTGATCCCGCCATCCTCTGCGGGCGAAACTGAGTCACGGCGGGGCGTGCGTGGGGAGGGGGCCAGGGGCTTTATCCACACAGGAACCAGGAGTCCTATCCCCACCCAGGTCAACGCCGCACCCCCACCCCCACCCCCACCCCGCGGCTGTGAGTCAGCGGCCGGCCGCGCCCCCTCGGCCCACTTCCTCCTCACCTTCCTGGGGCGGGCGGGGGGCGGTGAGAGGGATGGGGCCCTCCACGCCCATCCCCCGCCTGTCCTGGGGAAGGGGTCACCCCTCAGTAACTCTTCATAAATTGGCAGAGAAGGGGGGGGTCTCTGAAGGTAGCCTTTAAGGGAGAAAATTTGAGAGAATCTATGTTTAACCAGAGGATCCTCTTCGCTCCCCCCCCCACCCCAAATTAAGCAGAATGTGAAGAAATGGAGAAGTCGAAGGGGAGGGTGAGAAGAAATTGTGTCCCCATTAAGATCCTCCTAGGAATTTCCATCGTGGGAGAGAACGAGGGATCCAGGAAGGAACCCTTACCCTCCACCAAACTTCCCCCCCTAATTTGGGGGCGACCCTCGGCACGCATTCCTGTGCAATAACGTTGGGGAAGAGGTAAACAGCGGAAGTCTAGGGTTCCGCGTTGCCCTTTTAAGCGCCCTTCACCACCACCCCCCACCAACTGCCTTGAGGTGTCCGCGGCCCCTTTAAGGCGCAGGGCATTGTGGGTGCGGGGAGTGGAATTTTGGAACGAAATGTAGCGAAGAGAAGTACAGTAGTAAGAGTAACATTGTACCCGCCGCCGGCCGAGGGGGCGCGCCGGGAACGGGACGCCGCACCCCCTTTCTGCCGCAGGGACCCCCCGACCAAACCTCCAGAGGGAGGAGGCGCCTGAGGACCCGCCCCGGCCCCGTCCACGTTCCCCCCAGGAAGCCGGACTCTATGGGGCGGGACCCTGGGGGAGACTGAGCGGAATCTGGAGCCAGCCCCGAACCCCTGAACCTTGAGCCAGGGGCGCCCCGGGAGCACCCACCCGTGGGTGCGCCGCCCGCCCGCTGAGCAGCCATGAGGTGAGCCTCGAACTGCCTCCAAACCCTTCCGCGCTCCGCGCGGGCTCCTCGCCCCGCCTTTGTCCCCCCTCCCCCAGCTTGCTCCGGGCTGGAATTTGGGGACAGGGCACTGGGGGCCTCGGATTTGAGGCCGAGCCCCCTTGGACGAGTTCCAAATACTGACCACTTCGCCATGACTCCCAAGGCTCGGGGTGGTGCCGGTGAGGTTCTCCTGGGAGCCCTCAGATTTGGGGGCGCTCCGAGGACTCCCGAATTTCTTCACGACTTTTTCAGAGAACCTCCAAGTTGGCAGATACTCCCTGCATGGAGGCCAGGATTTAGGCAGGGCTCAGACCACCCCACGACCTCAACTCGGGCTCCAGGAGGGATTCGGGGGGACTGGTTTGGGGGTCCCTGGGACCTGGAAGAGAGATTTGAGGCGTAGACTTTGGTTTGAGGGGGGTCTCTCGTTACGTGGGCTGTAGAAAAAGCCTTCCCAAGTGGGACCTCGCTGCTTCACTTGGGGGGTACTTCACCCCCCAAATTTGAGGGGCTCTCATCCTCCTGTGGGGGTTGGTGCGGACGAACCCACAGACCCGGGAGCAGCCTCGAGGGGTCTGGTTGGGACTCCCCACCGCCGCCGTCCTCCACCCACATTCAGCTTAAAAGCAGCCGTGCCTAGGACCGAGCCCGAGCGCTCAGCGCTCAGCGCGGAGGGCGGCTCCCCGGCCCGGGGCCAGAAGGGCGGCCCGTCGCCCCCACCTGCGCGGTCCTGGGGAGGGAGGGGGCGCGGCAGCTGGGGGAAGAGGGGCCTTTGTCTTCCTGACTCACCTGTCGAGACAGCTGGTGTGGGGGGGCGGGCAAGGAGCGCAGTGGGCCGGCTGCTTTCCCCACCACGCGCCTCCCCCTGCTCTCACCACCGCCCCCCTTCCTGGCCATCCGGAGCTGTCGGCTTGGAGGGGGGGACGCTGTAAAGCTTCAAGGTCATAGCCCTCTGCCCCTGGGACCCAGGCTTCCAAGACAGTTCCAGCTATCTTCCCAGGAATTTAATCCTGGGGGTGGGGGGCCCAAAGGACCTGGGGATTTTGCCTCACCTGGGCCTCCCTGAGAACTCCTGGGCTCACCTGAGGGCGGAGCGGGTGTGGGCTGGGGAACCGGAATAGCCCCTCCCCCGTTCTCCCCTCCCCCTGGCCCCCCATAATCTCTCCCTTGGGGCCTGAGCCTGACAATACTATCTCCCTTCCTCCACTCTCTCGGGGACTTCCTGTCCCCAAAGCCCCCAGCTTGAGGGAGGGGGAGGCCCCTGGGACCACTGGGGATTAACCCCCTGGTGCCCACATCCTCCCACTTCCCCCACATTCCCCATGCCCCTGCCCTCTGACATCAAGAGTGGCATTCCTTTTTATGACCGTTAGAG